>JAWNPC010000110.1:12630833-13241666 GCA_035045365.1 Drosophila leonis | reverse complement strand
GGCAAATCATTTGTAACTGGCTTATTGACGAGCGATTGATCAAATATCTGAGTATTTTGATGTGACTTCTCAGTCATTGGTTTATCATCTGCTTGTTCTGTTAAGTTGGCATGGTATCTCTTTTTGGCCACCTGGGCAGGTCTATTCCATGGAAATACGTTTTTGTGCTTGGGGAAAGTGCTCTTCGCTTTGGAGTCGACTTTGGTAACCACATTGCCCTCCATATGGCTGGTATCTTCCTGATTAGGTTTTTTTTCAAATTCATTTTCGGTCAACAGTGTTGATAATTTGAACAAATCCTTGTTGGTTGAGGTGCCACAACGCTCCTGCAGTCCAGGTAGATGAAGTTCAGCTTGTATGTGTCGATCATTAAAGCTGCCAATATTTTTGGTCGTTATTTGACCAGCCTTTGTTACTGTTGCAGACCTAGCACATACCGCGTCCAAGCTATGTATTCACTATATTCTTTCAAAGAATAACAAAATTTGTAAGTACTTACGAATCTTCCTCAAATTTTTCATTTCGATAAATCTCAAAGACCTCTGGGGGCATGGAGGAGAGTTTGTTGTGTTTGCTGCCAAAAAGATGGGCAAATTGATAAATTGTCTATGTTTCTGCCTTTATAAGCTGTACTCACTGTGCTTTGGACCACATTCTCCGTTGTTACAATTAAAAAAGTATAAAAAAAATAAAATGATAAGGATTGATTGAGCTCAACCTACGAGTTTTGGTGACTGAATGAGTTGGTAAAATGCTCGGACTGCCTAGAAATCATAATGACTCTAAATTCCAGTATACTAGATCATGTTGAAAACCTATTTTTGGGATTTATTTTGTTTATTAAACATTCGTATTGTTTTGATGTGTGAATTTTAATTTATATCGAAATTTTGTTATATAATAAAATCTGTGATATATATTATATGTGTATTTTTATTAGATATTTCATATTTATTATATATATTATACAAATTTAACCTTTTATGAAATAAATAAACATTTTTCTGTTATTAACATAAAAACATAATATAATAAACAACATTATATTAAGGTGTAGGCGCTTAGCTGTTTGGCTGTTTTGGCTGGGCTATTTTTATTTGTTTTTATTTTAATACTATATAAAAACACAGGTGAACAAGATTAAATATTTGATTATCTCGAATTTTTAGGTTGGCATTACTCCAGAAAGGTTAGATTAAATCTATGAAATATTATAGGGTACATTTTATTTTATTATATATGTATATATTTTATATATATATATATATATATTATATATCTATTTATTAAGTTCGCCAAACTGTACAAATTATACAATTTGTCCCTTTTGGGGATTTAGTTGGCAAATAACTGAGCGGAGATTGAAATGTTGCCACATGGCCGTTGGCTTTTTATAACGTTGCTGTTGTTGTTGTTACCTTTCGAGCTGCGCAGGCGCAACACCGCAGGCCATTTGCAGTACCCACTAACCGCTCACACACACACACATACACCTACACACACACACACACGCACACCCCTCGAGAGATGCCCTTCTATGGACATTGCCTTATGCGATCTCGTCTCCTGCCACATTGTCCTTGCCGTCCCGTCGCTTGTCCTCTGTCCTCGCTCATCAAAGCGGTAAGGTCCTGGGGCAACATTAGCAAACCGAAGCGTACGGCATCGCTGCTCCGCTTGTGTCCCTCCGGCGAGTCGAGTCGAGTTTTTCACGCAGCGACGCTTTTTCGCCGTACAGTCAACGCCCGTTGCCAGCATCCGCAACTCCTTCAAGCCTGCAAGGGCGAACGAGTGGGCTGGTGGGAGGCTATACATAAGCCTTTGTATATAGCCTGCCTTTGTGTGTGTATGTGTGTGTGTGTGTGTGTACGACTATTCTCTTTGTAGCTGGGGGCCATTTCGTGCGGCGCAACTAAATGCACTTGTTGTTGTTGCTGTTGCTGCTGCTGCTGCTGCTGCTTCCTTTTTTAGTTGCTGCTGCTGCTGCTGTTGCTGCTGCTTAGCCATTGCTTTGCCATTGCTGGCAGCTATTTGAGGCTGAAATGTGCGTGCCGCAGGCAACAAAGCTACAACAGCAACAACAAGAGCTGCAGCTGACTGACTTCTACTTTGACTTTGAGCCGCTTGCTTTCTTTTCTCGCTTGGCTTTAATTGACTTTAAAATTGCCAAAATAATGCTAAATATATACACATATATTTAATACAGATATTTATAGAGAGAAAAATATCTCTATACTCAATCAGAGTGAGGCAATTATTTAACACACACACACACAGAACAAACAATTTGATTTTGTTGTGCAACTGACAGTTGCATAATTTCTGCATGAATGCCACTTTCAAATTCAATGCACACTCACACATAGAGAGAGCGAGCATTCGTTTGTTGTTGCTTGTGTGTGTGTGTGTGACTGTTAATTAAATTGTGTCTAAACGTGCGCCCGTCATTTGCTTTTGCGTTTGCCTCTGCGCTTGTTCAATGAAGCGCATAATTGCATAGAATATAGAAAGTTGATAATGCATTTCATATTTCGCATGCCTCTCTCTATATATCAACTGGCAACCACAACAAAACTCTCTGGAATGGCGTAAACGGATTCAACTTAAGTTCAACTCTTCGAAACTTAAGCACATTGAGTTCGAAATGCGCATGAAACAGATTTGCATGGGGCATTTCAGTGTTGGAAATGCAGCGAAACTTTAGCTTAAGAAAAAATCTAAGCTTACTTAACAACACTACAAGCAATTCATATAAATTATTGTATGATTATTTTCGAATATTCCTCACTTATTTTAAATTCTTTTGATTTGAGGAATTTGCAGTTCATTTCACAGAAAAAATTAAATATCAAGAATGTAATGAAGTTTGGATTGAAGAAAGTTATACAGTGTTGTATAATGCTAAAGTATTTTATTTATTTTTGTAGATTTTCTACTCAATTTACCTAACTTGAGATTGTTGCTATATAATACTCATTTGAAGACCTTACTAAAACTGTTCCTCTGTAAAGTTTTCCTCAGTTTTCCCTGTAGAATCATTCTTATCTATGTAGCTATCATTTGCCACATGAAGACAATATCTCATACAGCTCTCTCTGTCTTGAAATATAGGGTAGCGTGCTGTCGATCAGCCTTAGAGCTACGCTAAAACTTAGGGCGCAGCATCTTGGCAAAGAATGGTGCACGGAAACGCCGGCATAGCTTCCGTTCATCCGTTTGCTTTAGATTCGTGGTTAGGCGGCCAGCAGAGGGGCGTTGTGGGCAGGCGTGGTGGGGCGTGACAGGAAAAGCATTTCAATGCGGCGTTAGGTTGAACAAAAGCAACAACGCGCTGTGCTACAGCAATGTGGCAAACGGGAAATTAACGTTGCGGTTGTCGCTGGAGTTGTTGTTGCCAATGCGGCGTATGTGGAATATTATTGGCACACAGCGCACAATGCGACAATGCCACATGTTGTTGCAGCTATTGTTGGCGTTGTTGGCTGCTTTTCATACAGCTTTTGCAATTATGTATGAGCAGCGACTACTGATAACAGCAGCAGCAACAGCGGCGGCACCACCAGTAGCAGCAGTAGCAGCAACAGCAGCAACACAAATGTTGGCAACAAATAACAACGCATAACAATTGCCATTTGGTCATTAAGTGTCGTTTTAATGGCCATTTCCCTGAGTTGGTATTAAGTGCAATGCGAGTTATCTTCAAGCCACTAAATTGCCGTCAGATAAACGCGTTGCGAGCCAAAAGTTAGCCAAAACCAAAAGCTTAAAAGCACAAAACCCAATGCGAAACTAGATATGCGCCACGATGTTTTGCCTAAAAGAAAATTTTAATTAAATGTCGCCGCTAACGAAACGGTAATTCGAGCTGCTACGAAATCTACAGACACATTCATTCAAGCAGCAGCAGCAGCAGCAGCAGCAGCAGCAGCAGCAGCAGCAGCAGCAGCAGCAGCAGCAGCAGTTGCAGTTGCAGCATCAGCATTATTTTGGCTATATGAAAATGATTTTGGCTGCCGGCAAGGGGCTCAATTTATCATAAACTGAACACACACCTCAGCTGCAGCATTACGGACGTTCCCGACCCCCGTCCCCCGTCCCCCTTGTGTGCGCTGTGCCCATGTGGCAGGTAGCACATGTCAAGCGTTCGGATTGCACCTAATACCATTTGGAATTGCATTTGCAATGTGTCAGCAACATTTTTGGGACGGCGCCTTCGAGCGCCATTTCTGATGGCTAATTTATTGTCCATAAATAACAAGTTGGGCTTATTGTGCAGCATATTTAATTTGTGCCGCATTTCTATGTAAACAGCTAAAGAATGGAAAAGGCAGCCTTGGTACAGGTAGCGCTTGAGGAGGATAACAGCAGCAGTCTCTGTTCTGGCATTGGCGTTTATATGGCAGACATTACTGTACAGAGTAACCCACACGCCAAGTTCAAAAATTCATCATTGTTGGCTGCATTGTTGTGCCGCTCCGCTCCGCTCTGCCATCCATCCCGCAGCCTCTTGCGCCGCTGTCGGACTCTGTTCCTCAGCCTGCAACAAGCCGCAAACGAAACTGACGCTGATGCCCGGCAGCTACTTTCGGGATGAAATATTATAATTACAAGCGAATAGCCCGCGGCCAAGGAGCAGCAGGAGTAACAAGGGGCAAGCAACGATGCCAGGCAGCAGGCAGGCAGCAGGAGACCCAAATCAGACCAGACCGAACCGAACAGAGCGCTCGAGCTGCAGCCAGTTTGAGGATAGCCGCAGGCTTGCTTGCTCGCAACATGTTCGTGCACAGCAGGCTGACAGAGGCAGGCGGCAGCGGCAACTTCGTTGTGTTTACATATGTGTGCGCTGTGCGCTGTGCTACGCTCTGTTCGCTCTGCTCTGCTCTGCTTGGCTCAGCTGCGCTGCTGCTGTGGCTGCTGCTGCTGCTGCTGCCGGCATTCGTGATAATTTAGATGCGTTTGCACTGATAAGACTTGAAACTGGTTTGATGTGCGGAGCAGCATGTTTGATGCCAACTGATGGACGCGTCGGCTGCAGTTTGAGTTAGCAAATGAGTGCGAGCGAGAGCCAGAGGGAGAGCCAAACATGGCGTACAACTGTTGTGCGTGGGTTGGCTGGCTAGCCCGATATAAAGGACAAAGAGCGAGAGGGAGAGAGAGAGAGAGCGAGAGAGAGAGAGAGAGCGAGAGAGAGAGAGTGGGAGTTAGCATAAGCCGTTATTAATTGCAACTTAATTGCTTCTAGCTATTTATTAAGTTTTTGTTTAATTTATAAGGCGGACATCTATAGACACATAAGTACATAATATTATTTGTACATTTGATTGTATGTGTGCATGTTTGTTTTTGTATTTTACTCGTTTTCATTTCAATTTACTGCATGTCAAGCACAAAAGAACACATACACTTGTATACACATATAGGTGTGTGTGTGTGTGCGTGTGTGAGCTTTCCTCATTTTACATAGCTGTCAGTTTTATTGAAAATTAGCCTCCAGTTAATTTTGTATACCATTAAATTTATACATGTTTGGCCCCGCTACCTTTCTCTCCATTTCTCGCTCTCCCTCTCACTAGCTGTCTCTCTGGGTCTGCTGTATGTGTATGTGTGTGTGTGTGTGTGTGTCTGTGTCTGTATCGGTTGCCAGGCGATCCAAAAAGTAATGCATGCAGATTATAACTTAAATATGAAATGTCACGCATTGACAGGCAGTTTTGAAAAGTGTGCAACAACAATAACAGGAACAACAAGAGCAACAACAACAACAACAAGAAGACATTAATACACCAACAAGTTTTACACCTTCGGGGCAGTTGCGCCGCTGCCACTCCGTTTATGAGGCATTGCCACAGCCAAAGTCACAATCCCAGTTCGAGTTCGAGTCCAAGTCCGAGTCCGAGTGGATACGGTGCCCCAGCACCACCAGCATCATCTGAGCAGCCAACCACAAAAGGCGGCCCCAAATCACAGACAGGAATTTATGCGGCTTCAACATACCCATTGTTCAGCAGCTCATATAGATTCTATAACAATGAAAAACTTGCTGTTTAACAAGTTTATGAATATTTTCTCTAAGACCGACTGAAAATGCTGATCAAATTAACTTATTGTTGACCAAGGTTGGATTATATATTTGTGCATTCAAATTCAATTCTTGAACATAAATATATGAATATTGAAATTTTTGTGAAGGGTATTCCTTAGTCGAGCTCTTAGCATGCTGAGCAACTTGTAGTATTTGCTTTGAGGCGAAAGTGTGCGCTTTGGGATGTGGTTATTCAGGGCAAGATATGATAAGGGTCATGTAACTCTGACCAGCCTACCGAGGTGTGCAGCAGTTGTTGGGCTGTACCCGTACCCGTACCCGTACCCATACCCATACCCGAATGATTGTATGTAATCAGGGCATGTAGTTTCTTTTAACTGATTCCCCCCGGCCAACACATACGAATTTGTCAAACTGTTTAAGAAACCAAAGTCTTTTAAAGTGCTTAACACTTGCTTGATTGGATAAGTGGAGCCATTGGAATGTTCACTTCTTGATACAGATCCTCTTGAATATCGGATCAAAAGCAGGATAGGCATGAGGGCAGTGACAAAACTTATCCTTTACTCGCAGAAAAATTTTATTTTTATGATGAATAAAGGGATAGTAGTAACAAATTAAGCTGCGACCATCGTTAAATCTGTCGAATATACAATAGATAGATTATAATTTGAAAGCTCGCTTGGGTTACATCCGCCTCTCACTCACTTGGCCATGGAGCAGCCCATTACTTGGGTCGACGGATTGACCATATTGAAGAAGCTATTATTATCGCCAACCAACGAATAATACGACTTATTCCTTAACTTTAGCAGTTTGGGGAATTCGAGTTCAATGTGAGCCTCATACCAGTTACTCACAGCAAACGATATGAGGCCTGACGAATAAGTGTTGGAATAAAAAAAACTGTTTCGTGATATATTGAGATTCCTTATTCCAGATGTTATGCCATGACGTAAGGTCTGTAAATATAAATCTAAGCTGACTTGGGAATCACACATTATATTACGCTGGCAGAAAGCATGATGACGATTCGCGTAAGTGGCCAGTTTATTACTCCACCTAATTTCTAGCATGCCACAAAGGTTGAGCTTCTGGGCCAAACGATTGCGCAATCCATTGTGGCCATGGAGCAATAGTTTTCGAAATCCATCATTTTGATCGTTCTGATTGTTTGTCAAATTGTAATGTTTCAATAGTGAGAGACAATCAGTGATCTTTTGATTACATTGTAAATTTCCATCACAACTCAAAAGACAACTTTGATTTCCCGGAAAATACATACGATTCTGTTTCAGATCGAGGACCCTTAGCGCCAAACCGATTGAAACCAGCGATACGAGCCACAATACGAACATCTTCATATTTAAGTAAAGATGTATTTATGATATTTATGGAATATGTGAGTGTGTGTGTATGTGAGTAAAGTTTGAAGTACTCTGAAAAGGCTTCTCCTATAAAAATGAAAAAAAAAATAAAGTAAATAAACTTTTTTTTCGGAAGATCACAGGTGTGATTGGTTTATTGGTTATTACTCTATAATGTTGGTTTGCTAAATATATATATATTACATGTGTACAAATATATATAGATACATATGTATATGATTTTCAAGTTATTTTGTCAGTTATTTCAGCAAAACTCTTAACTTCCTTAACATTATATATACTATATTATATTACAAGCTCTTCAGAAGAATTCTTTGAATTCTCAAAAAGGTTTTTACTACACACTGTACAAAAAATATTTGAGAATTCTAAGCGCACTAGGACAGAGTAGCGCTTAGAGCTCGAGTAGATTTTTAAATATTATTATTATTATTATTTTTATTTAAATTAATCTGCCAAGTGTCACAACTTGTTTGTGTCTTTAGTTCGTTGCGGTGCTGTTTACTGGGCTGCCACTAGTCGCACGCTTCTTGCCACACTTAACGCTTTAGTTGGCTTCGGCTACTGTTTAATTGTAAAGCTTGAAACGTTTTTCACACGATTTTCTTTTCAGTTTTTTTGCGTTTCGTTTTTCGTTTGCTTTTTCCCATTTTTTTTTTTTTGTTTTGCTGTTGGCCGTTGACAGGTGCCTAAAATGCATTTGCAATATTTTTCAGCGCGTGAATTTTGCACCTCACACGCTGTGTGGGCGAGAGTGTGCGTGTGTGTGTGTATGTGTGTGTAACACATGTCTGCAAATTGCTTTACTAACTGACTGACTGACTCTGACTGCTAACTGAATCGACAGTTTTGGCTGTTGTTGTTGTTGTTGTTGTTGCTGCTGTTGGCAGCTCTTGGCTGCTGTTTGGTTTGTGTCTGCCAAAGTGTTGACTGTGTGTGAGAGTGTATGAGTGTGAATATAACTGCATTAATGTGAGCTTATGCTTCGCCGAGTTCGCCACCAGTTCACAATAGGGCTTGCTGCTGTTGCTGCTGCTGTTGCTGTTGTTGTTGGCATAATATTACAGGTAGACAACTACCTGGCCATATCATATATATGTACACATATGTCTATAGCTGCCTCTGCTCGCCAGTTTCGCCCGTTTAACGCTACAATTAAACAAACAGCCGCGTGCAACATAAACACACATACACACACACAAACACATACACACACACTCACACACCTGCTCAGGTGAAAATACTTTATTGCCATATGGTCTGTACAGCATGTGCTGGCTATGATGGACGGGGGGCAGAGGCGGTGCGTATCCTGGGCGGCCTATTAAGTGATTTTAACACTTTGCGCATGAAAATTGCAAAAAGGCAACGCCGTTGATAATTATCCCTTAATTGTTTAATGAGCAGCACTTGAGCAGTGCACGCAGCAACAACAACATCAACAACAACCACCACCACCACCACCACAAACAACAAGAGCAACAACCAGTCGAAGCTGCAGGATGTGTCAGCTTAATTAATGTCAATTTAATTACAACGATACACACAACATCAGCATACGCATAAAACTCTGCAAGGATACAAATATGTGTATGTGTGTGCACATATACTTATATGTATGTATAAGTACATATAGATATGTGTGCGTGGATTATACTGGACTTAAGGCCACACAGAACTCAGGCTTATACTCAAACTGTTGAAATTCTTTATAAAAAACGAATGTTTTGTTTGAAGAAAACAAAAGTTGCTTCAATATTGATTGAAGAGCTTTAAAAACTCTATTTGTCTTTTATTAAATTATATAATTATTATAATTTGATAGATAATTATAAAATAAAGTTACATAATTAGCAATATAACTAATTATAAATTAGGTATTATTAGTTCCAATTCTTGAGAAAATCTTAAAATACTTCAAAAAAAAAAGTTATTTTAATTTTATATTTAGTTCATTCAAATGTTTGCAATATCTCACATTTATTTTGTATATAATATTAGCTTAAGCCAAAATAAACTGGGTTAATGAATGTATTAAAAACTGTGCCATGCTTCAATGCAAAGCGTTGGGCAAAGAGCTAACAAAGTTTTTCTTGTGTCTTGTAGCCCTGATTCCCACACAAAACCAAGTCGTTAAACTATTAATACTATAAATAAAAGTAAAAGTAATAATGATACAAAATATGTTAATAAATTTCCATTTACATCTTCAACTCACCTCAATCTTAGACGCAAGCTCATAGCTAAAAGAAGACATCAGTCTGCCAGTTGTTTAGTCATTTAGTCATTTAGTCAGTTTATTCATTCGAGTCTGCATCAATTCGACTCACTCACAACTGGCCACGTCGCGACGTCTCTATTAGCCAGGTCGGCGCAAGTAATTTGGTTGTTTGACTGATTAATGTTCGGCTGCAAACGAGTTGAGTCAAAAGCTGGACAGCTGAAAACATATAAAGATGGAAAGCTGGGAACTATGGCTAGTCGAGGGTCTTTAGCAGTTGGAGCAGTTGGAGCTGTGGCCCCATCAGAATGAGCACAGCTAGCTCGCTTGTCAGTGGCAGAGTCTCTTACCCATTTCTCTCGCTAATGGCCAGCGGTCATATGTTTGTTTTAATACCCTAGCAGACAATTTCTTATACTTATCAAATGAAATATGTAACGGAAGGAGAAGTTGATGTTTTTATAAATTAGAATATATTAGATATATAAATTATATTAACATTATAGAAGGCAACATAACATTATGTTAACTAACATAGCTGTCCATGCTTGGCTTAAAATAGAGCTCTTGGCAAGAGTTTGGTTGCTTTCTACGATATTTTAAAGCTTTCTTATATGAAAATTTCAGAAAAATATAATTTATGGCTAATACAGATATTATTATAATCTATCTCCTATAGGTCTATCAGAAGATTATTTATATATTTAAAGTATGAATAATATGCTAAAGGTTAGGGTGTATACACTTCGGCGTGCCAATGTCAGCTGTTATTTCTTGTGGTTTTTGTTGCTGCTGTTGTTGTACGATTCGAACTTTGACATAATCTCGTTATTGCCGTTTGCCGTAGAAGAACCAATCTAGACTCAATTCAATTATTTTATCCATAACGACGCGTTAAATTTCTATATATAAATATATATATTTAGAAGTGAATCTCTGAGGCAGAGACAATAACTTGTATATAGAAGACAAGTGCTACACACAATATATATTTATATATAAATATATATATGTATATGTATATACATATGTAGGTTTGTATATATGTATGTATAGATACCTATGTGGCATATAAAATAGTGAATGTAATTTTATTCACATGTATGGCCGGCGGCCAATCCGTTTTGGCCTGAGGCCACAAATTGCACAGCGGCGGCAGCAGCAGCAGCAGCAGCTAGCAACCCCGGAACCCCAGAGAAGGCGCACCTCGATGCCACAACCCAGGCCAAAACCAGCTGCGAATGTATGTGTATGTGTGTGTGTGTAGTATGGTACATTATATGGCAAAGGCAGCAGTGAGCGGGGCAGAGAGTTGAAATCCATCATTGGCGCATGGCCGGCGGCAACATTTGGGTTGAAATATTATAATTACAAGCGAACGCCCCAGGGGCAAGGAGAGGTGAGGCTCTGGCAGTCAGCAACGTTTGCGAGCGTTGCCATCGCGTGTCTGTCCGTCCGTTCGTCTGTCCCTCTGTCCGTCTTGTCGTCTCTCTGTCTATCTGTATCTCTATCTAACTGAGCTGGAACTCAACAAAGCTACGGATATGGATACTTAGTTGCCCGCTATAGCTGCTGTTGCTGTTGCTGCTGCTATAGTCGTAGTAGTTGCTGTTGCTGTTGTTGTTGGTTGTTCGCTTGTTGTGTTTACGTTGCGGCTGATAATATGGCGCGTAGTCGCAGCAGTTTGTTGCCTCAGGCTTGGCCGCATTGCAGCATGTTCGAGCTGCAACATGCTCGATGCAACCGCAGCAAGCAACCCACAATGTGGTTTCGCGTCCTTTAGACTGTCATTGTCCTTGCACGTTGGCGATGGTGTGTGTGAGTGTGTGTGTTTAGTTGTTGTTGTTGGTTGTGTTTTGTTTTGTTTGCTCAGGTGACAGCGTCAAACGGGAAGCAGCTAAACAACATGCAGTAGCAATTTTTTCTCATTTACTCTACATGCTATGATATGGCCAGCCTATTTGGCATACCCTGTAAATGTAACGTAAAGGAAGAGTATACAAATTTGTTTATTTGAAAGGGAGAAATGTGTATGAAGGGAGCCTTAGAGGTTGGAAATAAATGTAGACAAATTATGTTTTGGTCTCGAGATAGTCAAAGATCAAAGTATTTGATGGACTTCTATGAAATTCCTTTAAACCTACTTTAAATATCAAAATAATAGAATTATTCCACTATTATTTCTCTCTCTTTCCCTCTCTATCTATCTCGCTTTCTTTTGCGTGGTATCCTAGTCGCACACACATGATTAGAGCTCTTAGAGCTCTGTCACTTGTTTGTGTTCGTACTTGTTGCACTTGTGCGTGTGTGGGCGTGGCAAGCAAAAAAAAAAAAAAAGGAAGCAAGCAATAACAAGCATCGCCCACATTGTTATTTGAACGTGTGTTAAAGGCGGCAAATTGGCCAAAAATGAGACACAAATACATAACTAGGCAGCAACAGCAACAGCAACAGCACCAGCAACAAAGACAACGTTGACAAAAACTTGCAACACACACATGTTGCACGACAGCAGCAGCAGCTGTCTCCGAAATTATAGTGTATATCTATATACACACACACATAGACATACATTCGAGTATATGTATATGTACATAATGCATAATTTAAAAATAACAAAAAACTGGACATCCTTCGAGTTGGCCTATAATTATGTTTGGATATACGAGCAGAGTGCCACAATCACAGCTCATAATTGTCCCCGAAATGTGGCTGGTGTCCAGTGACTGTGGCAATGGCAGCATCAGCAGCAGCAGCAGCAGCAGCTGCCAGGTGACAAGTCCTCAACGGACTTGAAGCTGCCTGCATACCCTCATTATATGCAAAATGCCAAAATGCGGCCTGCAGCTACTTAAGTTTAACTTATTTTTAACTTCTACATATAATTTTTTTTTTGTTGCTGCTGCTGCTGCTGTTGCTGCTGTCGTTGTTGCCTTGGGGCATTCTTAGTTGCATGTTCGACGCAATCCTTTTCCGTTCAGCATTCAGAGTTCTGCAGCAAATAAAGAAACTGGTCCCATTCATAACTGGCGGCAATTTTAGCATTTTGCATTATATTTCCCTCAGTTCTCATTCCGATTCTTCATCTCAATCTCGCTCTCTTCCTCTTCCACTCTCCAGAATATCAACTGTCAGTTTTCGAGCTCACAGTGCCAGCGGGCTAGTTTGTAAATCATTAAAAATTATGCACACACACATATGTGTGTGTACACACACACACACACACACACACATACGCTGAATCGAAGACTTTTGCCAGAAGTTTTTAGTCACCAATGACAATGAAAACTGGTTGGGAATTATACTGCTTAATGGCAAATGTCACGCACGACTCAAATAGTTTATGATGAGTCGATTCTAGGCATGTGGCTGGAGTTGGTCTCTCCACTCGCTGTGCTTGGCGTGTGTTATTGCAATCATATGATACCAGTCGCAATGCTATCCATTAGACAGATGTCAAAAATATGTTTGCAATAAGCCCACTTGTAAAATGGAGCTAAGTCAAAGAGTTAAACTTTAAAGGTACATGCTTAGTGTGTTTTCAAGAGTTGATGGCTTAGTGTGTAATTGAACAAGTTATCATGGAAGATTTGAACTTGAATCTTAGGCTAGAGTGTGGCCCCATTGTTGTCTTTAGTGAAAGTCTTTGGTAAGCTGTATTATGAAGTGAAGTGTAGTTAAAGCTAATGAAGTTGGTGATTTTATTATTTTTAAACTGCGAAAATAAAGTAAAGCCAAGTAAAGTAAAGACCACACAACATCTAAAGTCTCACCTGGGATACGAATCTCTACCCTCGTTTCACTTTCTCATCTACAGTTTCTTACACTTTTCACTTTAGTGAAAGACAAATAAGCAAACTTTGTAAATAATGATGCTGTACATGAATGGAGTTGTCAGATTATTTCTATGTATAACTTTATAATAGAGCATAGAAAAATGATATTGAAGAATAAGAAATGTGGAAATATTATCCATATTTTATAAAACCCTCAAGGCATAGTAATATACCTTAAACAATTTATCTGACAGCTAGTTTCAATTGAAATGTTTTGATTTTTAATTTTGAATATTATTTATTATTTTTATTTGAATATTATTTAACCTTTTTATGATTTTGTCTTTGTAAACTATCAATCTTCTTATTCTTAAATGCGCTAACATAGCTCTACAGTCATTGATTTCTACATCCATATCCACTTCAGCCTGTAATTCAAATCTGAATTCTCGTTGCCTAAATGATGGATTTACTATTGAAGCTACAATTTATCTAACGAAGTTTGGGAACTTTAAGTGATATCTTTAAGTACATTGAATCTTTAAAATAAGATATTAAAATTAAATTTTTTTATAAAATGTTTTCCTTGATAAGCAGTTCATAATTTTGCGCATTCCTAATCATTGAAAACTAAGAAAAATATATGTAATTATCAACTTATAAATGTTTTTTTTTAAATACAGATGATCAACAAACTCATTCGACTATCCATAATGCTAAGGGCATTTAGATATATTTTAAATACAAAATATTCTTTATTAAAATCTTTAAATACTGAAAATTAGTTAAAGCGAGAACTGAGAGATGTTTTGTAGTTTTTCATACAACATTTTCTTATAGATAGTTTTTCCTATAGAATAATTCATACAGTGAGTGATTCTCATATTCCTTTTAATGAGCACGCTTAAAACTCTTTATAGACCAGAAATATTTGCAAATAGTGTTTAAATGTTATATGAAATGTGTGAACTATGCGTTTTTGCCTTTTGCCGTTTCAATGTTAATATTTTTTTTACATATATATATATATCCATATATATTTTTTTATATTTGTTGTTGCAGTCAGTCGTGCGTTAAAAATTAAACGCGAATTTTTCAGGCCGCGTTGGCATCGCAAAAATGGCATCATTAAGTAAAAGGCCTCAGGGTAGGCATTGTAAATTTTATGAGCCTTTTTTTGTGTCGTTAATAATACAAAAAATATACATATACGCATACCAATGTGTGCAAACACTGTGTATGCATGTGTGTGTGTGTGTGCTATATATAAATAATAATAATAATAATGATGCGTAAAAAAGTGCGGAAATTCTGAGCAACATATGTTTGAAGGCTTTCAGGCGAACCATTTCATATGCTCGCTCGCTCTTCCACTCTCTCTCTCTCTCTCTCTCTCTCTCTTACTCTTTCGCTCCTCTGTTTCATTTGCTGTTTGTTATTATTTATTGATTAACACGCAAAATGCACAAACCATCGCGAAAATAAAATAACTACATACTTGAATAAATATGCATTTCTGGCCAGGTGGGCAAGTGGGCAAGTGGGCGTGGCAGCATGGTTTGTGGCTACTTTAAAAACCCATCAACAATTATTACTACACCATGTGAGAGAAATACATCTGGCTGTCGACGCTGATTTTGTAGACTTGCCTGTGTCTGTGTGCGTGTGCGTGTGCGTGTGAGTGTGTGTGGCCACGCCCACGATTGCCCCCTCTCACTACCCTGAAGCGTTGCAAACAATAAAGCATAAAGCGCGCCGCGCACATTTTGTCGAATTATTTTGTTGCCAGTTGCTGGCGGCTAACTGCAGCAAATTGGCTTGAAATATTGGTATTGCCATATGTATGAGCACTCTCTTTCTCTCTCTCTCCCCCTCGCTCTCACTCTGACTGTCCCTCTCACTTGCTCTTTGTGTGTGTGTGGGAATGTGTGCGTGAGCTTGTGATTAAAAAAATATTTAAAATTGCAAAACCCAAAGCGACGTCATCGCAGCCCAAAAGAAGAAAAAACAAAATCGAAAAAAGAAGAGTAGCGATATGAAAGCCCCGTTTCGCTCTCATGTGTGTGTAACGCTTTGCCCTAAAACAGCAACTGTTGCCATAAGAAGTAATAAATGGCAAGCTAAGTGGACTGCGCGACCCTGAGATACCCTAGAAAAGGAGGTCAACAAATTTCTCACTAACCAAAAGTTTGCTTAACTGTGGTTCTCTCTCACTCTCTTGTGGATGATTATTAATATTTCATTGTTTGTCTGAGCATACCCTTTGGCAGCTCTGCGCTGACATAGGGTATCACAATAAATGGACTAGTCCTTTGCCCAGTTTCCTGCCTGCACTCCGCCAACTCCGTTCCGTTTCACAATGAGTGAAATGAGCGATAAAATTGCAACAATTTCCACTGGCAACGTAGTCCTGCTCCGTCGCCTCCTACACTTGCTGCTCCGTCTCCTGGCCCATATGTATGCTCGTTGCTGGTCCGTCAACGTTGGCGTTAGGCGCTGCCTTGTGCACCCGTTGCTCTGATAAAATATGAAAAATTGAAATGTCACTGGGCAGTGAACAATCATTGGAATCGCTCACATGTACACACACACACACACACACACGAACGCACACACACATGTGCAGCTAGCAGTTGTTGTTGCAAGTTGCAACTTGCAACAATGGCCACTTGTATGCAAATAGCGCAATAATATGAAGTATGTACAAAATTAATTTCGCCTGCGGCTCAGTTGCAGCTCGGTTAACAATTGCCAATGAAAAATGATGTGACATAAATGCGTGTTGGCTTAAAGGGGCGGGATGGAACAGGGATGGGGGCAGAAGCGGGCGTGGTTGACAGTGGGTGTGAGACTGCGAATTGTGAGTGGGTTTTTTGGGTATGGGGTAAAAGTTGGCACTCATTTTAATTACAGCTGCCTAACTGCACGCCCTACTGTACTTCAATTTCACCTCTCTCTCTCTCTCTCGCTCTCTCTCTCTCTCGCTCTCTGGCTGTCTCGCTCTCTCACTGTTTTGAAATTCAGCCTGCGGCGTATTTATCACAAGTTTTTCTTTGCACAGCCTTAAGGCAACTACAAAATATTTCAGCTGCCCGATGTCGACGTCGCCGTCGTCGTCGTCGTCGTCGTCGTCATCGTCTGGAACTGGAACTGGTTCGCCTGCGGCATTGTTGCCTACGACGTTTCTGCTGCTGCCGTCGCTGTTGCTGCTGCTGCTGCTGCTGCGGCTGCTGCTTCTTTTGCCAACGCGTCAAAGTCTCAGCGACGCTGGCGCTGCTGCTGCCGTTGCCGCTGTCGGTTGCCTATGCGCACAAAGTTTCATTTCGTTTTGAGCCTTCCGGCGGCTACAGCAGCGTTCTATGCTTTGTCATTAACACAAACACACACACACACACACACATAGACACTTACGCAGAGCGAGCGCAGAGAATGAGAAAGAGAAAGAGAAATAGTAAGAGCAAGAGAGAAGGCGCGAAACAAACGCACTTGCATAGCGCTAAAAACGGAAGCTGTTGTTGAAGTCTGATGCTGACTTTGATACTTGCAACTTAAGTCTGTGTGTGTGTGCGTGTATTGTACACATATGCATGCTCATTAGTAATTAGGTTCATAAGTATGCTATATATAACTGATCATGAGAGTTATAAAGATGTGACAGCAGCAGGAGACATAAATAACTACGACAAATTAAATTGTTATTAATAGTAAGATATATTTCATAAATATGAGAAACAAACTATATTTTATTATAGTTGGATCAACAAGCCAGCCAAAACCAGTTTCACGAAGTAAGCCCCAAGGCGTAAAGTTGGCTTCAAATTGCTAGGGCTTACGGTCATTCTAGACTGTATGAGAAATAAATATTTGCAGTGCAATGAAGTCTGCATATTCTGCAAACTCTGAGAGCTATTTAAAAATTCTATTATTATTTGTCAAAATTCAAATTAATCTTTGTTTTTATGTTTGCTCAAATGCTGGAGAATAAATAACTCGATATAATCTGAAATAATTATCTTGAGCTATTGCTAATTCGAAATGATTTATAGCTTGTCCAAATACATATCTAGATATTTGCACATAAATATTTGTATTTGTGTGTTTGCATTGCTATGCATTGATTACCCATCAGAACAATCAGAATTGTCGCCATTTCACACGCCACACGCAAGTCCAGTTACAAAGTTAATTGCAGCAGCTTAGTTGCAAACAGCAACAGCAACAGCAGCAACAGCAACAACAGCAGCAACAGTAACAGCAATGGCAACAGCCATAGCACATAAACCGGAAATAGACTATTAAACGTTCACACGCAAACACACACACACACACCCAAACAAACACACTCAAACACTCACACACACACTCAAACACTTGCAACTGGCAGTCATATGGTGGGAAAAGTCAGCAGCAGCAGCAACACCAACAACAACAACTAAACAATCATTTGTTGTAGCCACTTGTGTTCGCGCGCTCTCTCTCTCTCTGTCCCTCTCTCTCTCCCTCTAACTCTCTATCTCCTGTTGTTGCTGCAGCTGCTCTCTCCAAGGTCGCCATTTGCTAAAGACGTCAAACGTCAAACATCAGACACAACATGCAACTCGAGCCAAGCTCGAACCCAACCACGACTTACAACACGCACATCAAGCCATGGCAACATTCTAATAAGCTAATGTAAACAACAACTTTCAAATTAGATGCTTCCAATTAGTTTTTAATTGGTTGGCTTTTTGCCCGAATTTCATTTAAATACAATTGTATTAAATAAGAAGAATTTTTTAAATTTTAATGTGAACATTTATGATGAGAGAGGTTAGTGTTAATACTTATTAGATGTATTTCTAATATGCTATATATTCCACTTAGAACGGAAACTCAAAAACTGCTGCTGCTGCTCAAAACTTTTCTCATACTTTCCTCTGACGGGGTCTGTTTTAATCACACATTTACAGTTCACTCTATAAATATAATCCACTTATCATATCATAAACAATACCAAGCCTAACCTAAGACTAAAGCAATCCCAGTTGCTGCTTGCATAGCCTGCGGGGCAAGCGCTCTGGCCAGCATCGAACATGTTTGAGATGGAGTAAAAACCAGTTGGATGTCGAACAGGAATTCAGTTCACAGCGAACGCTCGGCGCGAATGCAAGTCAGGTAAAAAGCAATTGAGAGGCGCTTCAGCGATTAGTAGGCAACAAACGGCGGGCGCGACAACAACCGGAAACCGGAAGTAAACATTTTAAGTGATTTTGAACATTCTGTTTGTGGTGTGTTGCTCTGTGTGTGTTTGTGTGTGTGTCTATTCCAATTGGCAATGCGCTTAAATTAACATTTTAGAAACGGAAATTAAATGCTAGCTAAATAAAATATATAAACAAAGCAAAACTTAACTAAACCAAAAAAAAAACGATCTATATTTGTTGTCTACGCGCGCTGTTGCATATAAAATAGTTAAAGTGCATTTCCTAAATATACCGACTTTTTTGTGAGTTCCATTTGCATTGTATGTGTGTGTGTGTGTGTGCGAGTGTGTTGTGTGTGTGTGGTGTGTCTGTCTATGTGTCTTTGCCTCTGTTTTGATCTCCATGTTCAAGTGTGTGCGTCCTTAAGATGCAACAGTTTATTTTGATTTGTTTTTATGCATAGACTCGATGAAATTGTTGTTAAAAATTGTTTTATAAATATTGTTTATGTTTGAATATTTTTCTGTTGTAGAAAGCTGTTCAGTTGCAGCTCTTGAGAAAATGCTTGAGTTTCCATGTCTTTTTATATATTTATAATGCGGGCGCCGCTGGGCTTTGAGCTTGGGGGATATTTTGATGATCATCTTGACAAGAGTTTAACAAACATTTATTTATATTAGAGTAAGCTCTTTCTCTCTCTCTCTCTTTCTATGCTTGAGCAAGATCTGTTATTGTTTTTTTTAGCCTAAGTCTTAACATTATCTTATAATATTTATATATATGTCTCGTTTCTAGAACTCCATTTGTTGCATTGGATCAACGATCACCATTGACGGTGGAGTCCTCCTGTCCCAAACGGTAAGTAAATCTCTAACATAACAGCAAACCAAATACTCTGAATCACTCTCTTTGACTATCTCTCTCTATCTATCTATCTCCTGCTCTCTGTCTGTCTGTCTATCTAAGCCAATAAATTAGTTCGAAAAAGATTCTGTAATAAACGAATTTTGAGCACACATAAAGGCCGTTCTGTGTGTTGCATGCCACAGAGAAATCTCTTTCAGATTTTTTTTTGTTTTTGGTTTTACCCCCTTTTTTGTTGTTGGCGCCCGAGGCTTAACTGATTTTTCGTCTCTCCCACAACTGCGGCATGCACATGCCACATGCCACATGCCACATGCCGCATCCACAGCCAAGTCCACTACGTCCAAGTCCAAGTCTGAGTCCGAGTTTGAGTCCGAAAATTGTGTGCCATAAACGCAGACGTTTTAAAAATTTGATGCGCCTCAAGTGCTGCTCGGCCCGCACCAAAGGAGAAATAAACAAAAGCACGAAGAGCAAAACAGAGTACAAAAAAAAAGATGAATATAACAAAAACAAAAAAAAAACACACACAAAAACAAAAAAATTGTACCAAGCCGCGGGCATTTTTCGACAAACTTGGCCCGCAGCTGAGTTATGTGTGTGCGAGAGTGTATGTGTATTAGTGTGCATTGGCAAAAGATGACGACAAAATGAGAGCTGCGGTGCGGTGCGGAAAGGTCACATTATTTTTTCCATACCTTTAAGGCTATAAAATACGTTGGCTGATGAGGCAACCGATAGGGGACAGAAGGGGAGGGCCAGGCTGCTGCGATTGACCGGTTGTTGTTGTAGTGGCTCGCTTGCCAGCCAGCCAAAAACTAAGCGGTGGGCATGGCCAAAATGCCCGCCAGCCAAAAAGAGTCCACATGCAACAACACAACAACAATAGCAGAAGCAGCAGCCGCAGAAGAATTACAAAAACAACAGCAAATTTTTTGTTGCCTTTTTTTGGACAAAGTTCCAAAGTTCAAAGCGTGGCCAAAACCAAAATCGCATTCAAATGAGGCCAACAGCACAAAAGCAGCAGCAGCAGCAGCGGCGGCAGGAACCAAAAGGAGGCGAAGGAAGCGGGCAATGTTTTGTGCGACCTTCGCCAGTTGCGACAACGGCGACAACTGCTACCAGCTATTGTTTACTCTCTCTTTCTCTCTCTCTCTCTCTCTCTCTCTCTCTCATTCTCTCTCTACAGTTGTAGCATGCAACTGGTTTAAGCGTGCGCGAAGGCGGCATCGGCATCGGCAAGTAAAGTCAAAGTCGCTTGTTTTGTGGCACAATAACATAACGCAGCAGTATTTGTGGCTGCTTGCCACACGTGCCGCACAGTTGCCGCCGCTGCGTCTGTGGCAGCCACCAAAAATGTGGTTCTCTCAATTGGCAATTTGTATGCGTTGTATTTAAAATACATTTTCAGTTTGCCTCCACTCGCTTCTGATTTCGATTACAGGCTAACAGTCAAAGGATCAGGTCCACTGGTAGGGGTAATGAAAAGGGTGCGGGGGAGGGCCTCTGCATTTGAATGCCCATTCAAATTGCTGCTGCTGCTGTTGCTGTTGCTGCAGTTGTTGCTGTTGTTGCTGCACACAAAGCGCTTAACGCGCTGTGTGTTAATTAAGCTGCAATTGGGCATCATTACCAGCAACAACATTTGCCAACATTGGCAACATGGCAATTGCCAGTCCAGGGCGGACGCAGGCTAACAGCCAACTGAGACAATAACTAGCCGTAGAACGACTCATAAATGCCCTATCTTTACAATATTGTAGTATAATGTTGTTGCTGATCTTAGCTAAAACAATGGCAGAAATTTTGATTTTTATTAGATTCTTGCAAAACAAAAATTTATAAATTAATAACTAATCAAGTTTTGTCTTATTATAAAGCTAAATCCTCTTAGCTAAACATATAACTTAAAAGTGTATACATTTAAATAATGTAAGTGTATTTAAAGTAAGAGTTTAACTTTGATCCTCGGATCACAGATCGGTGCTTAGCTAAAGAACTTAGTTTAGAGTTGAGAGAAAATTAAATATATTGTATATATGTATGGAGAGAGGCAGTGCGAAAAAGAGAAAGAGAATGATAAAGAGAGAGAAATATATGAAAGAGATATTAAGAAAGAAAGAGAGAGAGTGAGAGAGAGTGAGAGAGTAATATAAAGAAAGAAAAACAGACAGAGTAATGAGAGAGAGCCAGAAAGGGGGATATGGAGATTGTCAGCTCTGTCATTATTTTACTCATAATCATTTATAATTAAATATATTTGATAAATTTATATTATACTAGTATATATAAAATTACATACATTATTTAGTAAATCTTTAAAATATTATATAATATTATAAATCATTTTAAATTGAAAAATATAGGCATGATCGTAAAAATAATTTCTTAAATCTCAAGAAAAGTTGAAGAAGATTTAATAATAATTTTCAAATATTAAAAAAAAAAAAATAATAATAAAAAATCATAAAATCACAAATATACGTACAAACCAAAGTCTCTAACTATAACTAACTTAAAAAAAAGTATTAACTACCCCAATTCACAAATTATAGCTAACTGGCCAAACTTGCATTTGGCTAACCACATTTGGTCTATTTGCATTTTTGCTATAGATCAAATTTATCGTCATTTTTGTATAGATAGAGCAAAACTAAAAAACCAAAACAGAAATCAGATTTAAACCGTTCGATCACAAAACTTGATATTTCCAAAATACTTAAGAATTCTATCATGAAAATCTATGCCAGTCAGTCAGACAATCTTCACAAAACACATCATAAGCGCTATATGCCCTATAATATGTTTAGCTTGAAGAGTATTAGTGAAAAGGCAATTGTGGCTGGTGCTGCTTTTACTGCTGTTGCTGCGGGTCGCTGCACCTGCGTTTGCATTTGTTTCACTTGCTGTCGATTTGCTTTGTGTTGCATCTGCTGTGAGTTGTTGTTGTTGCTGTTGTTGTTGTAAATGCTGTTATTGCAATATGCACACGCAAATTGCGCCAATTAGGAAATGCGCATTGCCTGCTGCCAATTGCCAGTTGCCAGTTGCCAGTTGCAAGCGTTGCAAGTAGCATTTGCCACTTGAATGGCTGCACATGCAACTGTAGCTGCAACTGCAACTGATGCTGTTTGAGCTGCACTCAACTGAATGCATTCTTGTTAATTTCCATGCACACTTGATTAGGCCCCCACGAATAAATGAATAACCGACGCCACAGCCAACATGAATAAATGCACGCAGGCAGTTTGCGATTGATCGAAAAAATATATTGGAATTGACAGCCCAAGTGAGCTGGTTTAAATGTAAAAGTTATTGTTAAAAAAAATAAAATAATTACTCTATAAATCTATTACACTCTATCTCTATTATTCTATACGCATGCCAATCAGATTTGACAGCTAAAAAATTAAATATTTAGTATGTGTTGAAACTGAAACTTTATTTATGTTAGTTATTTACATATATATATAATACAATATTTGAAAGAACTTTCTTACTTTTGAAAACTTAAGTTCAGCTTAAAAAAAGGTTTTTTCAAAATTCCAAGCATTAAAAATTTCAAATATTTAACATTAAAATCAAAATGCAGCTGGCTTTGTTGCATATTGTTAACAATCAATTGGGTTGACTTCATTTCTGCTGCATATAATTGACTTACCTCTGCACAATGCGGCGTATGCGCAATTTTTATTTGTTGACTTTATCTTGGTGCTTTATCTTCTTCTGCTGCTTTAGCTGCTTGACTTGCAATTCAATTTTTGAAGATTTAGCTATGAAAACACTTGAGTGTGTGTGTGTGCGTGTGTGCGTGTGTGTGTGTTGTCTGTGAGTTTTTGTGTAATGTTTGCTCTGCAACGCAGCCGAAGCAATCGCATGTTGCCAGCTATCCAGTTAAGCCCATATATAAAATATATATATATATATATATAGCATATATTCATATATATATATATATATATATAATGTGGCATGTGGCATGTGGCATATGGCATGTGCCACATGTGGCATACACCCAGCCACATGCTCATTCATTCCGTTCAGCTTTTGGCATATGCAGCGCAATCGTCGTTTTTATTTAATATTTTCTAATAAATTTTTCAAAGTTTATTTTTGAAAGCCTTGCAGCGTTTTAATATCTGCTACACTCGACTCGACTCGACTCGCCTCGACTCCAACTCAACTTTTGCCATACACACACAGACATACAGCGCATATATTTGTACAATTTGGCACACACACACACACACACAGACACACACACTCGCAGACATTCTGCAACTTTTGCTAGCAAATTTTCATAGGACTTGCGACTGATTTCCCATATGCGCCGGCGACTCTCTGCAACGGCTTCAGTTTTTCGTGGCCTTTTGTAACATGCTGCTGGCTAAGTAGAGGAAGAAGCAGCACAAGTTTTCTCATGTGCCGGCTATGCTATGTGTGCAACAAACTGCGTCCTGCTGCCAGCTGCCTGCTGCCTGCTGCTTGGCTCTGGCTTTTTGCTTTTGGCTTTTTGTGCGCCTCCCGCGTCCAAACGAAAATACAAAAAAAAGCAAAAAAAAAACTTTTTCATTTGCCTGCTCATCAGCGTTTTGATTTTGGCCGCCAACTTCAGTTGCTTCAGTTCCCCAGTTGCCCCAGCTCGGCTGATGCTGCTGCTGCTGCTGCCTTCTACTCCCCAGTGCCCGTTCACAGTTTCCACTCGACACTTGAGGCATTGGATTCTTCTTAAAGTGTCCTGCGGCCATTTGCGTGATTTGTGTGTGTGGGTGTTTGCAGTGAAGCATATACGAGCACTTTGTGTTTGTCTTGCCAACATACACAAAACCTGGCAACCCTGCTCTAGCGTCTGCCCCCGCACTCGAGCTGGGCATAGTCCTGGCGCTGCCAGCCCTTAACTACCTTTTACTTCAACCCCGAAAACTCCATTTCAACTCCTTTCCTATTGCAGTTAGTTTTTTGGCTATTGCAACTAATTGAAGCGCATTTTGGCGGCAACGTGTTGCAACCAGTTGTTGCGGCAGCAGCAGCGGCAGCAATGCGCGCCTGCAAGTTGCATGCAAAGTTTGTGGTGGCATTTGTTGCTGCCACAAATTCCAAAGAGTCCCTGCCTCCCCACTCATATGAGTGCAACAGTATGGGGGCGTGGCTGTGGCGGGGGCGCGGGCATTTGGCTGGCATAAAGAAGAGGAGCGAAGCAGCTTGGGCCGGCGGCATTTTAAAATTGAGATAAGGTTTTGCCTCGACAAACTTTCGTTCGTTTCTGCTGGCGCTGGGAACTGGCTCAGGATTTGGTTTTGAGTTTGGGGTTTTTGGGGCTTTGGGGGTTTGATTTCGTCTTCTTCTTCCTCAACGTATTCGCTTATTCTCAGTTGTTGCTGTTGCTGTTGTTGTTGAGCTCTGTTTTATGCGTTGTTTTATGCTGCCGCAGGGATCCGCAACTTAGGTATGATATCTTTAAATGCAGACACACACACACATGCAGCTCATGTATGACTGTGTGTGTGTGTGTGGGTGTAAGCCAAAACGGACATCCAACTTACCTCTTACCAAAACCCAAAGTTTTCTGTGTGTGTGTGTATTGTTTTGGGGCAATATACCCAGACCAGAAAGCAGAGACCAGAGCTGAGTCGCAGAGTCGCAGTTGGAGTCGGAGTTGGAGTTGGAGTCTGAAGTCGCCTTGTCGTGGTTACAGCCAATGCTTCATGCTCTTTTGTTGTTGTTGTTGTTGTTGCCTTTAGCGCTGCAAGGATAAATGAATGAGGAGACGAGCATACACATACACATACACTCGCACACACACACACACACACACATATGCAGCAGCAGCAACCGCCCTAGGAGCCAAGCAGACGAAACCCAATCTCCGAGCACCTTTGCCTCTATATGAGTGCTGCTCCTGCTGCTTGGTTCGACTCGCTCTGCCTTGGCCCGTGCCTGGGCTTGGGCTTGGGCTTGGTGTTGCTGTTGCTGTTGGTTTTGGTTTGGTTTGGTTTCGTTTCGTATCCATCCATGATTTCCGCACTAATTCCAAACGATCGCCGCTGGCGAAGACGAGCGTTTTGCCCTTTTTCGCCCAGCGAAGCCTGCATACACTAAAGGGCTGCATGGACGAGGGCTGGGTGCGGTTGCAGGTCGAGCAGCGCAGGACACACTGTCTGGCTGGCCTTTGTGTGCGGAAGGTTGCCTGGCCGCAGGACATTTTGTAGGGGTTACATAGTCAGCGTCAACGTCAACGTCAACGTCGTCGTCGTCAACCTCTGATGCTGCTGCTGCCGCTGCCGCTGCTGCTGCTGCTCTGCTGAGGTGTGTATCACTAGCTCTGTGTTGATCTATCTGTGTGTGCGAGTGTGTGTGTGTGTGTGTGCACTTTAGCTCATTTCTTGGCTTTTGTTATCGCTTTTGTGTGGGTTTTCGTTAAAGGTTGCCAGTAGAATGGGGGCACTGGCAAGGACCACAGGACTACAGCCAATTGCTGGGGCGGCCATGTCGCATAGAGATTGAACAGCTTGCGGCTTGAGGGGCAGTCGAGCAGCCGAGCAGTCGAGCAGCCGAGCAGCCGAGCGGGCAGGCGAGCCAGTACCGTCCACCTCTTTGGCCAGCGGCTACTTTTGTCTATGCTACGAACTCTGCAAAATTATTTGGCCCCCAAGCAATGCAGCAGCAGCAGCAGCTGCAACTCGATAGTTTTGGCCAAAATCAGAACAATGCCAACTAATAAGCTGTCTTTTTGCCTCTCCCTCTCTCTCTCTCTCAATCATGCTCCTGCTGTCGCCCTCTCTGTTAATCTCTGTGTGCCTGGCATGTGTAAAACGAAACCCAATAATGGACAAATGCTAAGCAATATGCAAGTGGAGCAGAGGTCCGAGTTAATGGCAATGCCATTAAAAGGCAAGCCAAAGATGTCAGTCATCATGAAGAAGCCTGATGGGTGACGGTGAGGGAGGGGGGCGGGCGGGTTAGCAGCAATGGCAACGCAAAGGGGGCGTATTATGGTAGCCACAACAACGCCCACTCGAAATGCAAATGTAGCAGCCACAGCAGCGGAGGCAGCAGCTTGACAGGCATAGACTGGAAGCATAGGCCAAGGCACAGGCACAGGCACAGGCACAGGCTCAGCTCTTTTTAGACAACAACAACAACAACAACATTTGGCAACAGCAACGCTTCAAAATTTCATGCTAAGCTGAAGTGTAACCAAAGGCGCTGCAAACAGCGTCTGTCTGCTCGCACCCACACACACGCACACACACACAGTTGAGTTATCTGTCTCTGTCTCTCTCTATCTTTCTGTCTCTCACTCTGTCTGGCTGTTGTGTTGCCGCATAGAAAAGATAACGCCTGAGGCGCTATTGGACTAGAATAGGTTGCAAAACTGCAAAGCTGCTGCAGTGTGTGTGTGTGTGTGCGCTTATATACAATACCGTTAACAGTGGTTGTGTGTGTGTGTGTGCCTGCTGCACCTGTGCCAAGCTGCCTCAAGTGGACCGCAAAGCAATTGAAATTGAATTGTTGTGTGGCACAGACCTCGAGCTGCAAGCTGCATATGTTGCTATTGTTGTTGTTGTTATTGCTGTTGCTGTTGTTGTTGTTGTTGGCTATGGCATTTAAGCCACATTCATTGGCCATGTTTTATTGAGCGCACTGCTTACGCTTTTATAATTGTTGTAAATTAATAAAAATGCAAAAACCACCAACGCGACGCAGCTGCACACACACACACACACACACACAGAGAGAGTCATATATATAGACAGAGTATGAGAACTGCCCCGCGGACATTTTCTTTAGCAATTCTTTTTTTAACCCTAGCTTTTTTTCCAGCGTCGCTTTGGCATTTTTTCGTCTCGAATAGGAATACGAATGCGAATGCGAATGCGAATGCGAATGCGAATGCTCATGTAGTTAAAGTTAATCAAATCGTAATTACTCGAGCCATATAGCCCAAGGGCTTAAAACATTTTAAAAAGTAAACTTGTTTAGTAAATACGCTGAGCTTAGTGGTAAAGGGAGACAGAGAGAGAGGGGGAGAGAGAGAGAGAAAAAGAGAGAAAGAGGGTTTGAAGAAGGGGGCGCAGAGTCAACTGCATGCTTCAACTGGGCAACTGCCAACTGGCAATTGCTCTGTGGCCTAATGCGCACAACAGACGGCACAAAAAAAAACTGGTAACAAAAAACTGAATCAGTCACAGATAAACGACAAATAAATGCCCTGTAATTGGATTTTAGTTATCGTGAAATGATGTGGGCAAACTTTTTGTGGGGTAAACAAGATTTTGAGAGGATTTGAAAGATTAGTATTATTATTTGAATATGTTTTATAGTTAAACAACTTTTATAATATAACAAACAATATTTTATAAATTGAATTTTTTTAAGGTAGTGTCGAAGTGCAGAAATGTGGAAGAGCTAGAAGAGGTAAAAGCTGGAACCTAGTTTACTCAAGACTTTTTGCTCAATTACTCCTTGATTCCTTGGCTTAAGTCTATTTAGTTGTTGAAAGAATTTATAAGTCAGAAAATGAAAAATATAAAAATTGCTATAGAAATGTGTTTAATATATAAATTATTATATATTCAATATATAAATAGAGATAAATATTGCTAGATATTCAAGAAATATTTAAAATATATTCCATTGTCATAGATCAAGATTTCTTTATTGTTTTCTTATATTTCTCTCTATTTATCTAAGCAAAAAAAAAATGTAAATATATTAAACAGAAATTCAGCTGTTAAATCATTTTTTTTTACAGCAGATAAGTTTTTACTGAAAACTCATTTAAATTTGTCGTATTTCTGTCATAAAATATATTAATATATTATAATAGTTCTACTTCATAATAAGAGCGCACTCTGTAAGAAAAGATTTTCTAATAAATGTTTCATGTTTATAATTATAATGAATTATTATAAACATGAAACATGCAGGCAAATTATTTAAATTTTTTAATATATGTATATTATATATATAATGTATGTAATTTTTAAATATATTAAAAAATATATATTTATTTATTATATTATATTATATAATTTATATAGTGTTAATTTTGTAATATTTTTTTGTTTGTTTATTATATATATTATATATATAAATATGATTTATGTAATTGTTATACATTTTATAACAAGTAACAAATATGCCTTGCACAAAACTTCCATCATGCCCATCATTCAAATTGACTACAGGGTATTCGCAAAAAAAGAGCATTTGTCAGCGGCGCTGTAATATTCATGAAAATGGCAAATGCAGAAGGGGGGAAATGGTTAATTGGGCAACAAAGCCCCCTGAACTCCCGCTCAGTCATTATTTACGGCCGCCCCGCACAGGTTGATTGAGTTTTATTAATTTGTTGTCCATGACGACTGCTAATGATACGACAGCAAAGAGAGCTCATGCTGATGATGATGAACAGACAGAGGCAGAGACAGCGACAGAGACAGAGACAGAGACAGAGAAGAAAGTGTGAGCGAAGAGAGACTTGATGCGATTATTACGCAAAGCGCGTTGACCGCTTAGCCGTGGATTGCGGCTTGGTTTACATTGCGTATACGTCATGTTGGACACAGCTTGACATGTCATAATTAGCGTGCGTGTTGCCGCTGCGGCTTGTTGCATGCAGTTTGTGTGTTGCATGCGCTCGTTGCCTTTGCTGGGCAACTCAGTTTGTTGCCATAACGATGCTCAAATCAACGTGATTTTCGTGTGAAAATCGAGGCGCATGCCCAGCGGTCAATTTGACTGTGCAGCCAGAGCCCCGCTCTCTCATCTCTCTATCTCCTTTTTTAGCTTCGTCGTGGCTGCAACAGCAGCTGCAGGCATCGTGTGTTTGTGTGTGTGTGTGTTGTCTGTTGTGTGTGGGCTCCAGCTAGGGTCCTCCTCCACATAAGTGAGTTAAACGCAATGAAAAGCCAAATATTCCCACAGAATCATATGAAATACTTTGCCTTACATACAAAACTTTGCTCTTAACCAGGCGATGCCTTGCAGCCTTTTGCCTGGGCATTTGCTTTGTCACGTTTCCAACTCGTCGCCCCTCGGTCTCTCTCCTTCTCTCTCTCTCTCTATGTTGTCTGTTGTCTGCCTGACCTGCCCTGCTGGGCTGCATGTAATCCAAGCTGCAGTCAATTTTTGTTTGGGCAAATTGGTTCTCATGCTGCGACCAGCTTACATAAGCTCATCAGGTCTCTTCAGGCTCTTCAACCGCCTCCTCCACCTCGATTCGATTGTCGACTAATTTGTCTTATTTAACCTTTTTTATTGTAGCAAAAAATGCGATATGGATCGAGAGCGCGAAAGAGATGCAAAGGGCCTCGAGCCGCGCGATTTATCCTCCACGGGCCGCATCTATGCTCGCAGCGATATTAAAATCAGGTAAGAGTCGCCTACAGTTGGCCCAATGCTTTCATGCATTGCTTTACACATTGGTTTTTGGCACATTTGCAGCGCTTCTCCCACCGTTTCGCCAACGATCTCAAATTCCTCATCGCCCACACCGACGCCGCCCGCCAGCTCCTCTGTCACGCCGTTGGGCTTGCCTGGCGCGGCGGCGGCTGCAGCTGTGGCCGCTGCAGCAGCAGCTGCTGCGGGCGCCGGACCTGGTGGCGCCTCGGCCGGGGCCAGTTCCTATTTGCATAACCACAAGCCCATCTCGGGCATACCCTGTGTGGCGGCCGCATCGCGGTACACAGCGCCGGTTCACATCGATGTGGGCGGCACGATTTACACGAGCTCCTTGGAGACGCTTACCAAATATCCCGAGTCGAAGCTGGCCAAGCTCTTCAATGGCCAGATTCCCATTGTGCTGGACTCGCTGAAGCAGCACTACTTCATCGATCGGGATGGTGGCATGTTTCGCCATATACTTAACTTTATGAGAAACTCAAGACTATTGATTGCCGACGATTTTCCCGACCTGGAGCTGCTGCTCGAGGAGGCGCGCTACTACGAAGTGGAGCGTAAGTATAGACAAACCTCACCTCACCTCAGCTCATCCTAGTCTCCCCTCCTTTAACCGCATTTAACCTGTTGCTAATTTGGCTATCTCTATCTACCATTTGGTGCCCGTCGGCAGCTATGATTAAGCAGCTGGAGAGTATGCGCAAGGAGCGCGTACGCAATGGCAACTATTTGGTGGCGCCACCCACACCGCCAGCACGTCACATTAAGACCAGCCCAAGGACGAGCAGTGCGCCCGAGTGCAATTATGAGGTGGTCGCATTGCACATCTCACCGGATCTGGGCGAACGCATTATGCTATCGGCTGAACGGGCCCTGCTCGACGAGCTCTTCCCGGAGGCCAACCAGGCAACGCAGTCGAGTCGCAGCGGCGTCTCCTGGAACCAGGGCGACTGGCGCCAAATCATCCGCTTCCCACTCAACGGCTATTGCAAGCTAAATTCGGTGCAGGTGCTCACACGACTGCTGAACGCCGGCTTCACCATCGAGGCCAGCACCGGGGGCGGCGTCGAGGGGCAGCAGTTCTCCGAGTATTTGCTCGTCCGTCGCGTTCCAATGTGATAGGCTTCAAGTCCAGGTCAACGTCTGCCTCAGCGTTCTGGGCACTGTGTAATCGTAATCTTTGTGCGCGTTGCGCACTAATTGCTGCCTCTTGGGGTGGCTTTTGGGGGGTTTCGACAAGGGGGGTTTCAGTGGGCAGAACAGGGCAGGACAGGCAGCGGGTGTGGGTACAGAAACGGGGTGCGCAGGGGAGGTGTTTGTTTTTTTGCAAATTTCTAAAATCCAAATGTTATTTAATGTTTATATCAATTAGGTTTTTTGGCGAAGGTCAACCAGCCACCCACACACGCACACACTCACACACACACACACACACTCACACACACACACAGGCAGACAACATATTCGTGTATTTCTTTAGCATTTAAGATGAAGCCCAGGGCCCCCAGCACTGATTTGTTTATGGCCTAAGTTGAGTAGTTCCGCATAGTTCGGCATATTTAAACTAGTTTCTGTTGTTTTTAAGTAATTCCCATAATTAAAAATACTTTCGGTTATTTAATTAAATAAAAAACTAGCCAGATAGACACTTCTCGGGAACTGTCTTGAAGCATATCTTATAATACGTACACAAACATATGTAGCTATCAAAAAAACAAAAAAAAACAAGAAGAGAAAACAAAAGTAAAAGAAATTTAAAATGAAAATGAAAAAAAAAACAAAAGCAAACTAAGCAACTATATTGAATAAACTCACAGCAATAGTTTTGTAGTAAATAATTGATGTAATTGAACTTTTATGAATGTAAACTATGGATTAACTTTTCAATATACATACATATACAAATACATATACATATAAATACCGACAAGCTCCACAATATGTGCAAAGTATAAATACTCAATCGGAAAAAATTAAAACAAAAAACAAAAAACAATTGAATAAATAAATAACAAAAAAAAAAACAGTTTGCGCCCACTTTTAGCAAAATCCATTAAATTGTCTAATTGCGTATTTCAAAATAAAAAACCAAAAAAATATTAAAAATCAATTGAAATCAAATCGTTTTATTTAAATTGTCAACGACTTGCATTGGCGTAGGCGCCATCTAGTGGTCAGTATATCTTACGCTAGCGCCATCTACTTAACATAAGCAGTCAAATTACCATTACAATAGATGGCGCTAACATGTGGCAGTTAAATGATTAATTTGAATGAACATTTAGATTTAACTGCTAAATTTGCCCTTGCGCTTATGCTATGGAATTTTTAAAAGTAAATTTTTGTCAACCAGCTGACAGTTCTGTTCGCCTGGTACTTTACTGAATTTTGGCTCAAGTCGCGTGAGTTCAACGGCTCAACTGCCGCCCCTGTTGGGTATGCAACGAAATTTTATAATTGCTGGTTTTTTACCGTGCGTTTTGTTTTTAGCTATATCTCGGCTATTTCCTTACGCAGGACGAAGCGCCATGGTTCTTTGAGACAGTAAGGACCACCTACGTCGATCCTCATCAAAATATTATGAGCTCATCTAAGAATCAAGGACTTGTGATTTTTTAATTTTCTGGTCGCCCTGGACTGCCACGCAAATCTTCAAAACGCACAAAATTGCTTATATCTTGGAATGTACACTGTCGATTTTGATGAGCTTTGGCCAGTTGGTAGTCCTGGTGACCCGACTTAGTTTGACACTTTTGTCCCCTGGATATAGAAGGATACGTCTGCGCTATAGTCGTTTTACTCTGTATAAAAACGTTCTTATATCTCAGCTGTCAAAAGGAGTTTCGCCCTGCGGATTGCTAATTCTTAATAGGGAGCCTGACGGCCATCTGTGATCCAAGACACATCATGATAGTCCTTTAAATAGCCAAGTTAAGGCGCATGTTGGCCATATTTCGACCATACCCCTTGCAAAAATTTGAAATGAAATTTTTGCTGGAATCCTAGAAATCCTTGAATGCAAATCGATAGTGACGCTTCTCATGACGTCAGAATGGTATATCTTTCGCTGATCCTTCAAGGCACAGCCGAGCTGTAGCTTGCGGTAAAAAGTCCTGATTTAAAGAAATAGCTGTAACTCGGCCAAATCTTTGTGCATTTTAAGAAAATTTGGTGCATTCGGCTCGTAAAAATCAACTGAATCGAGCAATATCAATATTTTGTGAGGGTATCTAAGGGTTAAATAACATTCTTTACAACAAAATTACCCTATCCTTGCATATCCTGGCTATTTATGTGATTAACAAACCGTCTTGGCCACATCCACCAACTACTCAAAGAACATTCAAAATTTCCTAATAGTTTCCGAGCTATGCATGTTTTATTGATGCCCGCTGACTCAAATTGTTTAAGTCCTGAATCCTTAGATGACACCTTAATTTTTTGATTACGATCGATAATGTTGGTGCATAAGATCCTACCTCATACTATAGTTTTCACATATGCAAGGACATGCTCGATTTATGACTATATATTTGTAACCATCCCTTAGATGCGCTCTTCACTTGTATAATTGATAACAAATATCGTATTTATTTTAAAATCGTTTTATTTACTCGTATATATGTATATATATATATATATATATGTTTTTGCGTAGGTACTTGTAAACTACTTGCAATTAAATTAAATTAAATTAAATTAAGATTTATATGTCCAATTGTGTACGCGGCGTACTGAATCATTGTGAAAGAGGCGCGCGTACAGATTAGTTGTTAAGTGTATACAGATAAGTATTACAATCGTATGTTTGTCGTTTATATTATTTACACATATCTTTGATCAATATAAAGTAGACTAAGACTTAAGATTACGTTTCAGTTTTCTTCTTAATGTGCCAACAAATATTCGAAATCTTTAGGAGAATTGCATAATCGATGATGCATGGCACGCTCGGGATTTATTTTGTTTATTTTTGTGTTTATCGAAATTTTATGTTTTTTTTTTGTTTTTTTTATCAAATTTGATGATGATGAGGCCAAACAAAAATAGTTAATAATGTATCAGATCTGTGTTTATAATCAAATTTAACAGTGGCCTGCAATATCGAACGAGTTTCTTCACAAGTAGTTTTTAAAAATCTTAAACAGCTATACAGAATTATTGCCTAGGAACTATATCACAGTTGGAGACTACAAACTAGAAGCCTATAACTCGTAAAAGATACGTAATTATATATATATATATTTATATATAGATAAGATATTGTTGGATACAACTGCGAACTAGAAATAACTTAGTGGGTCGTTCCTTGCATTACCAAAAACCTGAAACGCCATCAAATGGATCGTTAGATCCGATTCGATAGTGATTCAAGTTCAAGTGTTGGCCGCGCAGGACATCTAAGAAATGCACTATCGGTGTTTTGTTCTCGTAATTACATTGAATCTACAAGCGCTACATAAAATACACAACTAGTTCTCTAAGTATCTAAAGTGATTTGTTATAGAGTGGGGGCATATATAGATATATATATATATAGGTCTGGCTAAGTACGCTACAGTGTAATATCGAGACTATACAATAAAGGGGAAGGGGGTTTGGTTTATACAACTACAGACGAATGGGTTTTTTATCTATGATAACAGCATTCAGAAGGCACACATCAGCAGCAACTGCATCCGCAACTGGCGATGGCTTCACAAGGCACTTGGGTACTACGTGGCAAGATTGATATCCAGAAACGTTTTCTGGTTTGTTACATTCTGGCAGTATGTATGTGTGTGTGTGTGTGGTGGCTACACTCGCGTCTCGGTGCTGCGGCTGCGCAGCAATTGAAGCGGCTGCAGCTCCCGCTGCGTATCGTTGTAGTACTCATGGTCAGAGCTGGTGGACTCGCTGCCCGGCATCTTCACCTCCATGCTGCCGGGCACACCTGCCACCGGTATGCCAATTGTTTGGGTGGGAATTGGCGCCTCGCCAGCGCTGAGTGCATTCAGCAGATACTCGGGATTATCCACGCTCACAGGCACCTGTCGAAGAGGAAGGGAAATTGCAATTAGTATTTCCTTTACACTTTAAACTATTCAAATCTCTACTTACGCCAATCACATCGATGTAGCCTGTGGCTGCTGCTGCTGCCATGTTGTTGTTAGGATTGTTGCTGTTGTTGTTGTTGTTGTTGTTGTTGCCATTCGCATTAGTCTGGCAAGTGGGCATCAGGTAGTCATCCTCATCGACTGGCAGATCAAGTCGCAGATTGCCCACGCCCACTTCGCGGGCATTGGAATCGGTTTCGTCGTCGCCAACGCCTCCGCCGCTGTTCGAATTCTTGTTGCTCGGATCCTTGCAGTAGCGATTGAGCTTGGGTATTTCGTCGGTGCCATCGGTGCGATGGCTGGGCCCAGGCGCCGCCTTTGGCTGCAAATAATCATCGGCCTCGACCATGGGCTCAGACCCATCTGTGGTCGGCGCCAGCTTGCGTATGAGATCCTTTTCGTCTTGGCTGGTGTAAGCGGGCAGCCTCGTGAACTTGTCGCCGGGTATAGCCAGATAACGACCCGGATCACGTGCGAACTCCGCAAATACGTTCGTCAGCTGCTTGAACGGGGGACGTAAATCGGCGTCCAGCTGCCAGCAGGAGAGCAGGGTGCAGTAAATGTCCAGGGAACAGATCTCGGGCTGCTCCAGTTTCAGGCCCATCTCGATGAGATCGGGTATATCCTTGGCCAGTATATTCTCATGTGGTCGCTGGCCAAATGTCAGCAGCTCCCAAATCGTCACGCCAAATGCCCACACATCCGACTTGCTGGAGAAGACTCGATGCCGGATGCACTCGAGAGCCAGCCACTTGATGGGCATCTTGCCACCCGCCGCCTTGTACTCGTTGGAGTCCAGGCTCAGCAGCTTGGCCAGGCCGAAGTCCGTGATCTTCACCAACGAAGGCGTCTGCACCAGCACATTGCGTGCCGCCAGATCGCGATGCACCAGCCGCCGCTCCTCCAGGTAGGACATACCCTTGGCGATCTGTGTCGACCAGTTGAGTAGCGCTTTGGAGCCGATCTTGTCGCGATTGTTGCGCACATAGTCGAGCAGACAGCCCAGCGGCATAAGCTGTGTGATCAGCATCATCTGCGAGGACATGCATACGGCCAGTAGCTTGAGAAGATTTCCGTGTTCCACAGTTGCCATGGCGTAGGCCTCGTTGAGGAACTCCTGACTGGACTCGGCGCCAGATGTCTTCAGCAGCTCCTTGATGGCAACGGGTATCTTGACATTCTCACCCTCCGGCACCCAGACGCCCTTGTAGACACGCCCAAAGGCGCCCATGCCCAAGACGCCGCCTTTGCGCAGCTCCGCATCCTTGACAATGCGTAGCTTGCTGAGATTGGCGCCAATGTTGGAGGGACGCAACGGCTCCGAGTCTTCGCAGCCAAAGAATACCTTAGCCAAGTCGTCCGTCTCCTTCTTCTCCTGCTGCTTCTGCCGGCAGATATAGATGATCACACAGAGCACACAGATCACAGGTATGAACACAGCTACAAAGATGATGATGATCGTGTTCACATTGAGGTTGGCGGTCACCTTCGAGCTGCGGGGCGGACTGGACACGCAGTGTGGTCCAATGAAGTGCGACTGATAGTTGACATGCGGCTGCTCCGCCGGACACTTGGAGGTGCAATTGAACATGGTCGAATTGTCGTAGACTTCGCCTTCGGCAAACACCTTGAAGTTGATGCAGGCCAAGCAGTCCTCTGAGCCGGGTCCCGTGCAGCCCTTGCACTCCGGATGGCAGACGAAGCACTCGCGCCGCTCCTCATCCGCATAATGATCGCTCGGGCACTCGTCCTCGCACTGCTCCAGTCGCTTATAGCGAGCGCACTTGGAGCAGACCTGCAGATGGAAGCCATAGTTGGAGCACAGCTCGCAGCGCGGATGGCACTTGCGGCAAATGGCCTTGCCGGCCAAGGCTTTCAGCGAGCCCTGCTGCTGCGGATGCACATACTCCCAGTAGTAGCCATCGGGGCATTTGTCGTCCTTGCGCAGACAGCGCTCCACAGTGGCATCCGCATTGATGATGGCCAGGTGGCACGTATTGCAGGCGCCGTGTCCAATCGTATTCTTGGGTCCTGTGCAGCCCTCGCACGTCTCGTGGCACTTGCGACAGGTGCCAAAGTCCGAGTATTTGTCCTCCGGACAGACGGTCACACAATGCAAATCATCGCGCACATGAACGCATTCATCGCAGTGCTCGGAGCCGGGGCCAGAGCAAGTGCGGCACTCCGGATGGCATTTCTTGCACGTCTTTGCATCAAACTGGTAGGTGCTGCAGATACAGAGAGAGAGAGAGAGAGAGAGAGAGAGAGAGAGAGGGAAGATGTCAGTAAGGAGTTAAGAAATTCAAGTTGACTTGCTACTCACTTGGTAAGATTGCGACAGTCGGCAATGCAGGTGCCATTGTAGTTGAAGTTCTTGCAGTTCAAGCACTGCTCCGGCCCAGCGCCCCAGCATCCATCACTATTGCATTGATCCGAGCAGATTTGACCCGTTTTGCCTGTACATGTGAAGAGTGTTGGATTAGATAAGCAATTTGAATTGCATCAGCTCAGCTAATATGGATACTTACGACACTCGGATGTATTTAGATTCTCATTGATGAAGAGCTTCTGATCTGTGGTCTTTTGCACCGTGGACCAATGTATGCTGCTCACATAGCAGAGCTGCGTGTTGTGCTGTATGACAATGCTGCCCGAATTGATGCGCTTCAGATTGCGCAGCTCCAAGCTGGAAAGCGAAGACTTCACAATGGCCAACGCGGCAAAGTAGCTCTCCATGAGCTGACGACCGTGAATGACCTCCAGATTACGAAAGTAGGATAGATTCTTGAACTGTGGATGCACGCCCTCGATGTTTAGAAAGCCGGTGATCTCTTTGACCGTGGAGAAGACTTCCAGGCGATCGGGATGCATGGGTATATAACGTGCACCCATCGTATAGTTCGCATAGATATCCTGATAGCCCGAGAAGGTCTGGTCCAGCACTCTGATGTTTCCCTCGATCACGGTGCAGTTCTTGAACGAGTCAATGTTGCCCGAGTGGAGAACTGTTATGCCGGGACAGCTCTTAGGGCAGGGTCCATTGCAGGCCACGCATTCACCATCCTTGGCCATTTTATCGGAGGGGCAGGTGCGCACACAGGCGCCATTGTCCTTTAGCAAGTGTGCGGGACACTCACGCACACAGGTCGCACCATACGCGTACTTGCCCTCGGGATTGGCCTCCAGCTCATAGTTGGTCGGATTGTATTTGCGCATGGGCGGGCACTCCTCCTTGCAGACGCCATCATCGAAGAAGTTCTTGCACGCGATGCAATCCTTTTGCGTGGGTCCCGTGCAGCCGCCTGCGCAGAACAGGTGACAGCAGTCTCTCGGCCCAGAGCCGAAGCAACGACCCTGCGCACATTGCGGCGCACAGGTGATCTTGCTAAACTTCTGGCAATTGTGCGGTCCCTCGCCCCAGCAGGCGCCGCGCTCGCACGACAAATCGCACGACGGACACGTGCGCTCCGCGGCCGTAAACGTGTACGTGTAGTTGTAGTCATCGTTGGCGCCCGACAGAATCTCGCGCCAGACAATGGAGCGAGTGTGGCACAGATTGTAGTTATTGAAGAACCCAACCCAGCCGGCGAGTATGTCCCGCAGCTCGGGCATCTCCAGTGTGTTCATCTTCGAGTATGTGGCAAACAGGGCATATTTCTCCTCCTCAACAGTCAGGCTGAACAGCGTGCGGCCGCGTATGATTTGCAGTCTACAGCAAAGACAAACACAAATGGGGTTTAGAGCCTTGACTAAAGGACACTCGATGCTGTGCTACTTACTTGGGAAATATCACTTTAGTCACATCCACATGACTGATCAGTATATAGCCTGTTACCTCACGTATGTTGGCCAAGAAGCTCAGGTCCAAATTGGGATCCTGCAGCCAGGTTAGCTCCAAATTGCCATCGACATAGGTGCAATTCGTGTAACGATCGCGCAGATTGCGATAATGATGCTCCCGATTCGAGGGCACAGACAGACGACTCTTTGTGCCAATGCAAACTGTAAGCAGAGAGAGGGAGATGGGAAGGATTAGAATTTATGTTGGTTTTTATTGTGTTTATATAAGGGAATAGTAGATGATATAATCTTAGAAGTAATTTCTTAAGGTAAGAGATGATGGTAAAAACTTTACTTAGATATATGAAAGAGTAGAAATAAAGAAGACATAGGAGAAGACTTCATTTGATATATGCAATGGTTACTCCAAGCTTGTTTGATTGAGAGATATAACTATAAATAAAACTAATAAATAAAAAATAAAAAATAAAAATACCAAAATACCAAATGTAGAATATTTATTATTTAAGATAAGAGTTTATAGTATATTTAGCAAAGTCAACGTTAATTCAGATTTTCAGATTATTAAACTTATTTCAAGGAATTCTAAAATTACATATTGAACCTCTTTTTATATATACCCTATATAAAAGGTATTTAACTTGGGTTTGGTAAATTATTAAAGACAATGTAGGGCATCGAGTGAGTTAGCACAGGGAAAGTAAATACATTTCACGCTTGATTTCAGCGGAACATCGTGCGTGTGGGCTGCGCTTAATTGCGAGCCGTTGTCTAATTAGACAAAGGTAGGTGTTGAATTATGTGCTACAGGTGAATGCAAATGCTAAGAAATTATAAATTATAAATTAAAATCAACATCAAATTTCAAATTTCATTTGAATTATAAACGGAAATAGCAAGAGCTGGGAGAGCGCAAGTTTGTTGCCTAAGTCTTTTGTATTTAACGCTCGGAAGCAATGAAAACAACTTAAACAAAAACTTAAACAACAACAGCAACAACAACAACAGTGACAACAGCAAGCAGCAAGTGGGCGCTGTCGAGTCGCAGTTCAGTTGGCGTTTTCAATAATTAGCAGCCCACGCAGACTCCGAGACAGAGACGGGGCCGACTCCAATGACTGCTGTTATCATTAGTCAGCGACCTGTTTTAGCTGCCAGCCTAAACAGAGACGTTCGTACATCTTCCAGCTGCCATTGCCATTGATTTGCATGGCCTACTACTACTACTACTACTAGATGATTATGTATATGCACAGAGATTCTATGAAAAGGGCTACGTGGGTCGCCGCACATCGTGTGGGCCGCAAAAGTGTGCCATGTCGCAGTTGGGGCTGGAGTTCGAAAGACATAGACACCCACTTGCAGCCGGCCCACCACTTGGGCACGCCCACCTCAGTTACTCAGCTAATTATCAAACGGAAAAAATGAACAAAAAAGAAAAGAATGAGCGAGATGAACAAGAAAGAAAAAAAATTATCGATAGCCATAAATATTGCGCATTTTATTGATTTCGATTCGTGGAAAGGCGCAGGCAAAAAAGGCACAACAAACGAACAGAGTTTTAAAAATAATTATGAGGAAAGATATTGGAAGCGAAAATATTGCCAGAAATATTTTGTTTGTCGCCAGAAATGCGAAATTCTTGAGTTGCTTGGGAAACGCACGAGAAAGACAAAAAACAAATGAGAAGAAGAAGTTAAATGCCTGCAGTTATGCGGCGCGATGCATGCCACATTGGACACACTGGGGCTTAAAAGCAACAACAACAACAAACAGAAACAGAATAAAAGGTGAGGCTGCAGTTGACATTGGGACGCGGCTGCCGATGCGGCGCACATTGATCAAAAGCGGCTGCTGGCAAATCGAAGCGCAAAAATTTTCGTACAAATTCTTTGGCTTTGTTTTTGTCCTGCTGATGATGATGCTGGCACGAAGCAGCGCTAACAGAGAGAGAGCGAGCCGCTGGCCAGTTAAGGCAAGGCTGGCAGCATCTTCGCCTTTAACTCCGCTTCAGCCATTTCTCATACCGAACGCCGCATGCAACCCTTTTCAAGCCGCTTTATCGCGCACAATTTATCAGCAGCGTTTTTCATGTTGCTCCTTGGCTGAAACTTAAGACACGAACAGCGAGCAGTGAGCAGCATTAGCAGCAGGGGGACCAGTTGGCGGGGTTGGGGCAGGGTTTCTTGTGAAATGCTTGAGATGTTGCATATGCGATTTTTCTTTTGCGCTGCGGACACGCCCGCATTAACTCTGTCTGTCTGTCTGTCTGTCTGTGTGTGTGAATCTCTCTCTGTGTATGTGTGTGGCAAAAAGGCTAATTTGTAATCCTTAGGCTAAGCGTCTCGACGCTAATGAGCGACTGTCTGCCTCTCTCGCTCTCTGCATATCTATCCACGTCTGACAACAAATCAAAGTCATAATTCAAGCGATGTGCTCATTAAAACAAAAGACTTAGGCAACGAACTTGAATGTACTACTGGCCAAGAGAGGCTGGCTGGGCAGGCAAGGCAGATGAGGAGGGGGGCCGAAGGTTGGCAGTGGGGTCAACATAGCAACGCTCATTGTATTTGTTTATCGATTGTATTTGTTCAGCCATCAACAACACGACGACGACTCGATTTCAACTTCGCCCTCTGCCTGGCCCTAGCTACGCCTGCTGCCCCCCAGCCGCTGCCCCTTTGCTGTGTGTTGCTGACGCGCTGATTAATAGACCCAACCGCATTCCAAGCTTTGCTTTGCCGTGCTGACTTTCTAAATATTGTGTTTATTTTTTTGAATTTTTCTTCAACTTCAGCTTCGATCTTTTTGCTGCTGGTGAAAAAGGCCGCAGACAGCGAGAGAAAGAGAGATTGAGGGGCGGGACGCAATTTCGTGTGGCAAGTCAAACGGCTGCATAATCGATTTGAATGCTGCAACTGCGGCGACTAGAACTTCAACTTGTAGACACGAGCGTCGTCTCTATGCGCGGCGCAGACTCCAAGCCAAAAGCAACAGGCGGGACTTTAGACTTGAAGCGAGGCACAGCTCACAGCTCACAGCTCACAGCGCGCTATTCGAATCTCAGTTTCAGACTCGCTTAGCCGGTTCTGACTGCGTGTTGTTCTTGTTGTTGTTGTTGTTGTCGCTCACGTTTATGTGGCTTGCCCCTCTACAGCTGTACAACTCTACCTCTACATCATCATCATGGTCTTCATCTTCGTCTGCTGCTTCTTCTGTTCTTTTTCCCTCTAGCTGTCTGTCAGCTTGTCTCTCTCTCTCTGTCTGTCTCTCTGTCTGTCTCTCTGTCTGTCTGTCTGCTTGTCTGTTGTGTTCTGTCTGTTTGTGTGTATTTTCATTTCGTGGAAAAGATTTTTAACTCTGTTGGCCGAACGTACCATCTGGATTGCTGAGCGAAGAGCGAGCGCTCGTCGCTTCTACAACCTTTCCCTCAGGCTACAGCAACAATAAAGGCCATAGATTTTTGTTGTAAAATAACAAAAGATTTAAAAGGGCATTAAGCATGCTTTGTTTTTTACCTACACCGAATCTATGTTTGCTCAGCATGTCCCCTGGCCCTGTCCCAGCCACTGCCCCTGCCCTTGCCCCTGCCCCAAACGTCCCATCGAACTACGCAGATTCTGATCAAAATACAAAAATTACAAGGCGTCGGCCGTTATTGCCTCAAGCTGTTGCCCACAATTTCAACTGAGGCAAGTACATTGATCTCTAAACAAAAAAACAATAAAAACTGCGGTGAAAGTTCGTCATATATCGAGCTATATATTGTATATAGCATATATATGTATGCAGATGCAGCGCCTGTGATTAGGTGTCACAGACTGTGCGCCGGTTTGTGTTTTTGCTGTGGCAACAGCGCAATTTTGCTGTTGGTAGCTGTCGCCGCGCGCAGTTGCCACATAAATAATTCATAACTGTTTTGCGACAATTCAGTCGCGGCACGCGTTCAATTTACAATGAAATTGTGTAAACGCGCTTAATAAATTCATTTGCGACTGGCCATTAAATGCACGCAGCTCATTACAGCTCCTGCCGCAGCTAAGCTCTCCTCCAGCCCCCCCTCCCTCTCTCCTGCTCTGTGTGTGTTAGCCACAAGCCGAGCTGATCTGGCGCTTGGTTACGTGCGCGGATTTTGCAAAACAATTCTGCAATGCGGCAACTTTCTTTCATAAGTTGTTGTTGCTGTTGTTGTATGTATATTCTATGTCGTGGCATCACGAAGACAAAGGCAAATAAGCGCAACGAGCCAAGCGGCCAAGCGGCCAAGCTGCAAATCTTTCGCAGAAAACGCTGCAAGCGCATCTTCAGCAAATTTTGCGAGGCGGCGACGCAGACCAGCGGCAGATCATGCAAACAACAAAGCACCGCACAAGGCCTGTTATTGGCCAAAAAGAAGAAAACAGCTAAAAAGCTAAAGACCTCAAGCCACAAAATGCTGGCCCTCGCTACAGCTACAGCTCCACTGCGCTGCGTTGTTTTGTTGCCCATTTCGTGTTCGATGCGCGTTCATTTAGTTTTGAGCACAACAATTGGGCGCAGGTCGTGCCTCACGACAACAACAACAACAACTACAGCAACAACAACATCAACTCTCATTGCAGGCAGAAGCAACAGCAACAGCAGCAGCAGCAACAGCTAAAGAAAAGCTAACAATGCTGCCCATTAGATAAGCCTGCCGATTGCGCTTTGTGCAAAGTCCAAGCTGACAGCCAACAGGCAAAGCGAGAGAGAAAGAGAGAGAGAGAGAGCGAGAGCCAGCAAAGGCTGGCTTAATGAGCACGCCCTGGCGCTATTTTTGGTGCGAGTTCAATATCTGGGCTCAAAAAGCATTTTCAGCTATTTTTAGGCATAGAATCAAGCCAACAATAACAACAGCAACAACAACAACAATAGCAACAATATATTATACGTGGGCTGCTGCGAGTCCGCGGAAGCTGTTGCGGTTGAGGCTTCGACTCTGACTGTGACTCTGACTGCTGCAAGTTTCGAAATCGAAACGCCCACACGAACAGAGAATACACACACACACAGAGAGCTGTACATCTAGCTACAGTCTAGCTTTTAGGGTGGACCACAGAGGCAAGACGCAAAATGTTTGTGGCCAAAGTGCGGAGGCAATTGAAAATTAAAGAAAAAGTGTCGTAAAATGTGTAAGTACAAATAGATGTGCTAGTGTGTGTGTGTGTAGCCAAAGAGAGAGCAAACAAAAGAGAACATATAAAACAGAGATATATATAAAGAGAGAGAGAGAGCAGGCTCTGCTAAGAGCACAGCGCAGTCGCAGCAGCCAGCGCTTAGCTGCAATTGCTTGCAACTGGGATACGTCTCTGTGTGTGTGTAGATTTAGAAAACCAGTATTTCTATAAAGACTAGGTACTGCGCACTCTGTAAAAACAACAACAAAACTGGCATTAAAGTTCAACATATATAAGAAAAACAACAACAACAACAACAAGTTGCAACTGGCGATTTTTTTTATATGATGGCTTAATCAGGAATTATAGAAAATGCTATGCAAAGTAAGCAACGCGCACACAGCTGCAGCTGCACACACAGACTCAAGCTAGACTCTCACATATACACACTCAATCACTCACACACACACAGACACACATACACACTGTAACAGTGAGCGCGTGCCTGACGCTGTAATTAGCCAGAGCTTACACCATTTTATGGGGCTAGCTCTCAGTGGATGCTGTTGTTGTTGTTGCTATGGCTCCGCAGGCACACTATGGAATGTGGTTTTTCAAGCAACAAAACACACACACAAACACACAGTCAGAGCTCGGCAGGCAAAAGCAAGCTTGGGAGACCTTTCTGTTCAGCTAGAATAGGCGCATTCGCTCTCGAAATCTTTTGGCCCAAGCTTTGTTTGGCCTGGCCAAAAGGCATTCAAGTGCAGCCCGTAAGCAAACAATAAACAAAGAAATAAAAGAAAAGAAGAAAAAAGCAGGAAAAACAAGAAAAGCAATAAAAACTTTAACGTTTTAAATACTTAGGGAAATTATGACAAAGTTGTACAAACATGTTTTATTTATACATACATATATATACATATATACTGTTGTTTTTTTTTCATTTCGCAAATGTAATTTGATTTTTAAATAGATTATTTAACAATTAAAAAAGTTGCTTTATTGGATTTAGTCCATAAAGAGAAGACAGAATAGTTCACATAGAAAAGACAGATATGGACAACAAAGTATTCTCCATATATGGTAAGCATTTTTCTCAAGCCTATTGAAGACAATCCCGACCATACAGATATTTATATTTCTGCCTTTTCATTTCCAAATACTTTAAATGCTGTGCTTTTAATAGGTATATAATTATATATAATATTTGACGTATATGTATATATCTATAAAGATTATTATTTAAAATAACAATAATATAACAAATTTATATTGGTAGGAGTCATCCAAAGAAATCTACATAAAAGCATTAATGTTGCTTTAAAATATGAACAGAAATAGTTTAATATGGCAAATCATTTTTGTTTTATAGCAATTTATATTCCTATTGCTCTTATTTGATCACCCTGTATATGTATTTATTTTAACATTTATTTTGTAATATTCTAGTTTTCTCTTGTCCTGAGTTTATATTCTCTATTTGCATTGATTCTGCATTATTCTGTAATATAAAATATTCCTGTGATATGATTTCACAGATATTTACATTTCTCTTTAATAACATTCACTTACTGTTAAGCAACAACCTGAGTAAATGCACTGTAATCCGCCGCAACTATGTTAACACTAACAGAGCTATGTAAATGCGCCTTAATTTTTAAGTTTTAGGTATTTTATTTGCGCGTTTTCCTACTTACAAATTTCCCTTATTGCGACATCCGCTGTCCATCCATGCGCAATCTTAAGCAAATGATTGTACAATAAACTTCTTTAACAAGAGTTGTATTTAACAATAATGCCAATTGTCCTCGAACAGCAATGCCCCCCTCACTGTTAGTTTGTGTGCCTTGATTCGTTATATAGTTCGTTTTTTTTTCACAACTTGAGTTGCACGTGTGCCTCGGCTCGGCTTGGCCTGACATTTATTTGCATGTTTGTTGCAGCTGTGCTTATTTACAACCACAACGACATGTCATAAAAACCCAAAACAACTTTGTAGCGGTGCAAAATATAATAATATCTTCTATAGTTGACAGCTAGTAGTTCCGCGGAAATCGGCTCCCAAAGCCAATTCAAACAATTAGCAATAGTGTGTGTGTGTGTGTGTGTGTGTGTGTGCGTGTGTGAAATCCCCAAGGGTAGGCCCATTCAATGAAAGCGGCTTATCGGGTCAATATTATTACCCGATTTCTTATCTAGCCATATCCGGCGAAGAGAATAAAATTATTATAATACTGTATGCCACACATACGTGCATACACACCATTCGTATGTGGCAAAAGCCATTAGCATAAAGGCAACTGGCGATAGCCCCAACGCGGCTAAACAAACATTTGTTCAATTGCAAAGATGGGGACTACATTTATTAATTTGCAGCTACAAGATCACTGAATATCGACAACGAGTCGAGGAGAGCGGGTACTGTGCAGCTTGGCAGCAGAAAATTGTTAACTTATTTGCCCGCCAAATGCAAATATTTGCGCCAAGCCAAAGTATTGCGCAAACAAATGTTTTGCTCAACGATACAAACAAAACAACAACAACAAAAATAAATGAGAAAAAAAAACACGCGCAATATGTTTTCTTTTTCTATTAATTTTGGGGGGCAACAGCCACAGAGGGGCACATTAAAAAGGTTTTTTGATTTAAAAAACATTGTATCTAGATAAAGCGAGCAGCCAGTAGGTCAGCTGGGGAGTAGCTAAAAGCGCAAGAAACGAACTTGATTCAAATTCTAATTTATAGAAAAATAAATGTCTCAGATTGAGGAAAAGCTAATTGCAGAAATGAATGGAGAAGAAAGATTATAAAAAAAAAATATAAGAAATATATTATTAAAGTGTCCAAAATAATACTCATTGTGTTAAGCATTTTCATGGAATAACATTTATAAATATTTATTTAACTTGGGTGTAAAAATGCCAAAATATTAGTAAAACATTAAAAAATATTCTATAAAACGCTCGCCTTATATAAAATGTTTTACATATTTTCTCGGATATTTTACTTTGGTTTTATGTCAAAAAACGTGAACAAATATAAATGTAAATTCATGAGAAAGTATTATAAAAAATACAAATACAAATATTATTAAAAATCCATAAACAGAAGCTCTATAAATTGATTATAAAACATTTTGAATATTTGCTCAGAGATATATTGCATAAGATCTTTGCATAAAAACCTACGCGAAGCAATAAAATAATTTAGAATTCTATTCAGAATAGTCTTAGATAAAGACTCAACAAATGTTTATAGCTGCCATTTAAAAATCAACTCCGCATGAGTAGCATATGAGAACAACTTCAGATACAACTTTAGAGGCAGCTAATAAACATATTACAACAGTCAAATAAATGGTGATAAAAATGTTTACACATATTTTGCTAAATGAGCTTAACAAACTTTAAGTGATTTTGGGCTATGGCAATAAACATTTTTGTTATATGTATGTACGTTAACATATTGAGCTGCCCTCGTCTGTTGACTGTCGTCTGTTATGGGTTCTCATTAATTTTCCAGCTTGGCAAAAAGCAAATGCGATACTCGTGAATCGCGAATTGTGAATTGTGAAGTGCGATACTTGCGATGTCAACAAATTAAGTCGCCATTTTAGCTGGAAATTGTGTCGCTCGTTCGTTCGCTGTTGTTGTTGCTGACAAAGAGAAATGACAAATTTGCTTGAAAGTGCAACAGCAGCAACAACAACAACAACAACAACAAAGTTGTCAACGCGTCGTATGCTCAACAAACACAATGAAATACAGAAAAAAAAAGAATATTTCTTTGTAGTTGTCGAAGTTGGTTACGAAATACGCCCCAAAACAGTAGAAATTCTTAAGGGGGTTTTATGTTTGTAGAACGGATTGATAATAAAACAACAATAATAAGTTAGCGTTAAGCACAGTGGTAGGGGGTGGGGTAGGGGCGTCTGGGTCGAGCGCCCAAGTCAAGAGAGCACCGGCCTCAACTGGGCACAGGTAAATGCTAAAGGTACGAAATGCCAACAAAAGCAGCCCAAAAAGTGGAATCCAAACTGTAACCGAAACCAAACATTGGTTGCAATGCAGCACGTACGATAAGATAAGCATAGCTGCATATAAACCATATACACACACACATACATACTCAGATACTGATATAGATACAGATACAGATACAACTATGGCTATAGCTACAGCTACAGCTACAGCTACGCTGCTAGCTGCAAGTAAATACAATTTTTTTTTTGGGTATTCCATTTTCTGTTTTCGAGGGGGGAGAGAACACTTGGATTTATTCGGGCCAAATGCCTTGATATGATTATGATATATGGGCACGCAAATCTACATAAACATCAGACAATCAAACAATCATGATGGATGCACATGTGTGCACATGACTGATGATCTGTGAGCGAGAGTGAGAGACAAAGCTTAAGACGACGATTGTCATAAAACAGGTTCAACTTGTCGCTTTGTCTGTCTGCTATTGTTGTTGTTGAAGTTGTTGTTCTACGAAAAACTAAGAACGCATTCAATTAGAAGTGAAAAAAGACTGAAATATCCATAGCCGACCTTGGATAAAGTAGTCTTTTGCTAACTGACCGAGTCAGTTAACAATAATAATGGACTACGACAAAAGGTTCCGGGTTGAAATCCCTAGAAATGTTTGCTAAGTCTATGACTTTAGCTAAAACTTAGATCTATAGAGTGGAATGTTAAGAGGAATATAAATGAATAAGCAAAGTGTAGCTCTGATTTAAGCCTAAGTAATGTTTAGTGGGTTATTATGTGAAATTTAATTTTCAGTTCATTTCTGTTTTACATCAGAGAAATATTATCAATTACCAACTAAACTTGTCCCCTCTTTATTTTTCTTTTAAATATTTTTTTTAATTTTTCAAGTTGCATTTTGCACATTTCCACTTAACTCAACTCATATGATAAAGTTCTATTAGATAAGGCAACAGAGCTTGCCAATTGAATGTAGTATGATATCATCTATAAGCTCAATAATTAAATGACATAAGAATTTGATTTAAAATAGGTACATATATGATGCTTTATTTTGATAGGTAATTCCAGACTTTCGCCCACAGTTTTTTAGGCAAGAGTCATCAAACACTTTTCTATATATAAATAGCAAACTGTTAACATTGAATTAACATGCTGCACAAATGCTCAAATAGTAAATGATTATCCGTGTATAGATTTGACCTTTTACAAGCCGTTAACAATATACTGTTAACAACATATTATTATTATTCGAATGTTAAGAACAGTCTAAGCCTTTAAATTTGCTAGAGAATCAATCTTAACAGCCATGCTGTTAACAGCATAATGTTAGCCTGGCTGTAACATGCCTTCAGCAACATGCTTCAATTCCCTTCTCATAATTTTGTTTGACACTTACTTTTGCCCTTGGGAAATGTGTCCTTATTGTTGTCACCGATGACGCCGCTGCTAGCGATGAGTGCAGCGCTGCCCGCTGCAGCCGCCGCAGCAGCAGCCGCTGCTGCTGCCCGATCGTGGCCGCCACCGCCTTTGCCGCTGCCGCCACGATTGCGTGCACGGCTCGCATTGTTGCGATGGGCTGCCTGATAGCGCTGCTTGGCGTTCTCGCGACCATAGTGATCCTTGGCCGCCGACACGGGCCACATGCAGATGCAGTGGGCCAGCAGAAGCAACAGCAGTGGCAGGCAGAAGCCGCTGCCGCGACGCCTGAACAATTTGAAGATGCGCATCTCTCAGCAGGCGCTGGCAACTTATATGCAGATTGAATTTAGGACGTCTGTGACGTCATGAGTGTGTGTCTATGACAGAATCAGAAACGGGCCACAAAACTTGCAGCGTTTTAGCTGCTTTTTCGTATTTCTCTTAGCACTTTCAGCTCGACTTTGCGCGTGTTTTTTTTCGCGTTGTCAGCTCGAAGATATCGCAAAAAAAAGCACCAAAAAACAGGCCAACAACAATTTTTGCTACGTTTTGCGTGCCAAAAACGACAACAAATTTTTACCAACTCTTTCACTGCGTTTTATTGTTGTTGTAGTGGTCGCTGCAATTGGTGTGTGCGTGTGTATGAGTGTTTGTATTTGTGTTTGTATTTGTATTTGTGTTTGTATTTGTAGCTGCTGCTGCTTGTTTTTTTTTTAGCTTTTTTTTTGTATAGGAACCAGTTTCACATTACGAAGGCTTTTGTTGTTGTTTTGGTTGCTGGCAGCTTTTCAGTTCTCTTTTTCGAGTTCGACTCAGCACAGCTTTTGGTGTCTGTGTCAGAGTGTGTGTGTGTGTGTATGTATATATGTATTTTGAGGTTAGGGAGCGCGCGCAGGCGCAGCCTTTTTAAAAGCTAAATGCAATAGCTTTAACAGTTGTTTTTGCTGTTATTCCTTTTGTTGTTTTGGGCCATCTCACTGCACACACACACACATACAGCTGCAGCTGCACTTTGTTTTTTTATTTTGTTGTCCCTGTCTCACCAATTAGCAATTCAATCACAATAATTTTGTTTCGTTTTATTTCACTTTGCTGCTGCTGCTGCTTCTTCTAAACGCTAAACGAGAGCTTCAAGCTGGCTCAACTCAGCTCTCTATTTGTGTGTTATTTTATGGCCAAGTATTATATTCGATTAGCACTAAATTAGCGGCAAGTCGCGACAGAGAGTGGCAGAGTGAGAGGGCAACCGAGATACGATCTGCAGCTTTGTCGAGTGAAGCGTACGTTGCCTGGACTTGTGGGCAATTCGCGTCTGCGCAGCGTCACGTTGAACTCGAAACTGAAGTCGAAACAGACGTCGCCATATGCACAGCGCAGAGCGAACACCAACTTACACACACACACACACAGCGAATACACCAACACACATGCGCAGTCAGTAGAGCTCACGGCGAGTTAGGTAAAGAGCGAACGTCTATAAAAGACAACAGGTAAACGGCGTTGGTAAAAGGTGAGCGGCGAAGATCTCTTGGCGCAGATCAGGCCAACAAACAACATACAAAACTAAAGCAAAGCAACTGCCTGTTGCTGCTTATGCAGCTGCCCAATAGATTCGTGCACACAGAGAGAGCAAAAGAGAGAGAGAGAGAGAGTGAGGGAGAGAGACAGTTCAGCTGGCAGGAGACATAGGGGCCTGTATGCATGTAGAGCTAGTGCAGGCGCAGGTAAAACCAAAATGCTACGTAAGGCACTTATATTTTTTGTTCATTTTCAAAAGTCAGCGAAGTAATATGAAACTATGAGAATTTCAATTCGCTCCACAATTGCAATTGAATACCCTACACTTAACAAAGCTAAAACGATACGAAATCGAACTAAATATAGATTAAGATTGTATTCGGATATGATTTCATATGAAGAATAGCTAGAAGATGATAAATTGAACTGTAAAAGTTAAGTTGGAGATGTGAACTAATTTCTAGATTTGAATATATAAGAGATGCAATATATAGGAGTATATAGAAAGGACTTGTTAAGGCTTATCATTCAAATAGTATACTAAATTATATATGAATTTGTAATAAGTAACAAAATAGAGAAGAGCTTGAAGCAAAGACTGCAAACTTGGATAGAGATAGTTCGGTACAAGAATCGAACTTTAAGACAGAAAATTGGTGTTTAATGTAAGCTGAACCAATAAAGAAATATGTTTATTATATAATATGTATACACAAATTAATGTTAGAGCTCTAGTCTAGTGTGACACAAAGTTGTTTATAATATTATTAATATTTTATAAATAATAATAATATTTTAAAAATTTGTTTTGGTTATTTATAGATCTCTAGATATGTTTATCAATAAACTAGTTACTTGAACTAGATTAAAACTATGAAAAGTTTCAATAACTATTATATATATTACATATTATTATATATATTATTTAATTTTAATAATTATATATAATACAATATTTAATTTTATTTTATTTTTATATATTTCATATTAATTCATATTTCATATTTCAACTGAAATACATTTAATATTCCCTGCCATAATTGAAAAACCTTATCAAATGCATATTTAAATAGATCTATCTATCTAAGCCTTTCGCTTATCAATAACTGCTTAATCCTAAGCCCCTCTTAACTTCTGTTGACAGCTGTTGTCTGTGTGTGTGACTGTGACTGTGTTAGTGTTTGTGTTGCAGCGGCTTCACGAATTCGTTGCGAACATAAGCAAAACACACACAGGTAAGTTGAGATATTGTGTATGTACCGAATTTCGTAGCTGTTGTTATTCTTCTTCTTCTTGCTTGCGGCGAATTCGCGGCGAAGCATTTAAGCAATTGTTGTGGCAGCCATGCGCTGACGCTCAGGTAAGCGATCTCTCTCTCTCTCGCTCTCACTCTCTTTCCATGTGTGTGTGTGTGTGTGTTTGAGAGAGTTGTTGGCCTGCGCAAATGCTGCCTTATAAGCACTCAAGTTCGCCGCTTGCCTGCGCATGTGTGTGTGTGTGTGTGTGGCTGAGCTGCGTGGGCATTGAATCTACGGCGCTTTGGCTTTTGTCTTTTGGCCAAAAGATTTGTAGAAGCGCTGTCAACATTGTGTTTTGGCAGATTTCTGATGTGGCCCGAACACAAAAAAATAAAACTATTCTCTCACCTGTTGCCGCTGCCCACAGCGTATGCTGCTGCACCGTTTCGGGGTATTCACGCAGGACTCGGCAGGCAGCAGGCAGGTAAAATCAGGCGCATACTACTTCAAACGCACAATGTCGAACGGGCGGGCCATAAACCATAAATATTATATGCCAGGATTGCATAGACAAAAGATGTGGCACGAAAAGCGCAACAGCCGCAGCTGCAGCTCGCAGCTCGCAGCTAGCAGTTGGTAGTTGGCATCTTACATCTCTTACAAATGCCGAGTCCCACGCTGCGAGCTCAAGAGGCGTTGCTTTGTCTTGCAACTCGAAAGTCTTCTTCGACATTGTTTTTACCAATCTGTATATTTATACATATATATATATTTATATGTATATGTATTTTGTTGTATTTTGTTTCTCTATACATTGGAAATTTGAAAATCGTTTTAAAAGTTTTGTGGCACACGAGCCGAAGCGCCTCTTGAGTTGCCTGCGTCGCTCTTTCGTGTAGATCTCGATCTGCTTTTCGCTTGAAATTGATGTCTGTAATCAAACATATTAATAGCTGTCTATGCAGCACTATCAGACCTCAATCACAACCCGTTCCACAATACCAACAGCCACAAAGTTGAAGCTGAACAAGAAGAAGAAGCAGCAGAGAGAAGAAGAAAAATGAAGCAGAGTTCATCTGTCAAAAATCGAAGAGGAACATGCAACTGACAAGAACTCCAGAGAAACCACTTGAGGGCACTCCATGGCCATAGCCATACAGCATCCCCACTCCAATACCAAACACTCCAAGCCGAGAGTCAGACAACAGGTAAACGAAGGTGTAAGAAATTGGTTACAAACATTTTCCATGAAGCGTACAAAATGCCAGTGAAAATCTCCGTTCCACACCCTCTATCAAACAAAACAGCAAGAAAGAAAGAAAGCCTCTGACGACCCTTGAGACGCTGCTCTAGACTCCTGCTGCTCCTCATCATCAGCCACAGTCTCGGTCTCAGCCTCATCCTCATCATCGCCGTCAACGACGCAATCGATGCAGATGACTTTGCGCCTGACTGCGGCTAAAACGCTGTCGGATTAAATAGTAACAAAAGATTTCCAGCTGGTGCGCTCGCCCGCTCCCTCACTTGTTCGAGTGTTTCGCTTAGCTGATCCTAAGTCGGGTAGCTCTTCTTCTTTCTTCTTCTCTTGTTTCCATCGGCAGCACCCACTGAGCGCCGCTCTCTCAAGTGTCCGGAACGAAAGTGTGAGGCGTTTTGCACATTTGACAGCTGAATAGGAACAACAGCAAGCGGCCAAGACGAAATCTGGCGCCGGTGCCAAGCTGTTGCCATAGAAACCTTAGACTAGCAACTATCGAAACTCTTGATGCAACAAATGTCTCTACTTGATTTTGAGCAGGCAAAGGCATACAAATCTAAACAGCTGTACTTAAATTCAATCGTATATAGTTTTAATGAATGTCAAACATTTGTTGAAAGTGGAATTTGAGATTTTGTAAGCAAATCTGAAAAGGTGTTTTGTAGCGAATGTTAATCAATCTTTTAAATCTGATCTTTAACTGAAATTAATTGTTATAAAATATACTCAAGGTATCTTAAATCGAAGCATATTTTTCATTTCTATATGTATAAAATTTTTGGTTAAGTTTAGTTAACGAAATTTGGCAGCTGAAAATTTTGGCTAATATATTTTGAATTATATATGAAATTATATGAAAAATATGTTATATTTATAAGAAAATATATCAACATATTTTCAAGAAACAAAGAATATCATTTAAAAAAAAAGCAAAGTAATGTGATTACAAGTTTAAAAATATATAGAACATGAAGGTTTGAAAAGGTAATCAAATTGGTAGATAACCAAGAATCTATCCAAAACCCAAAAGTGATTTATATCAGATATTGAAATTCTTAAATTCTTGTAAAGTTAGATTAGGCCAAGCTTTAAATACGAAATACATACATACATACATCCTAAAACAAGCCTTAAATATGTAGAAAAAGCAAAATTACATACTGAAGAAAAATCCCTTGATTCAGCACAATTCTGAGGCAATTTACCATTTGAAAATGGATTTCCACTATTTTAACTACAGAAATTCCTGCTTTTATATAGCTCTCACTTTTGATCCAATCTCAAGTTCAAATTCTATTACGTATATAATATGTATTACTTACAATATATATGTATTACATATGAATAATTGAAGCACGCGCTAAGCGCTAAGCTCCAAACACTAATTGGATTGTCAGCCCTTTGGCGCGTTGCTCAGCTTCAGTTACAGCCCAGCTGCCTCTACCCTCGCCTCCCCACACACACCTGTACCTTTTACAGGTATTTCGAATAGATCGATCAAGAAATTGCTACATCAGCATCAGCTGTCACACGTTTCGTATCCATTTCGGTTGGCTGCAAAATCCGCTTAGAATTAAAGCTAATTGCCAGGGCTTTCAATCATGATGCGGCATATTTAAGAATCTGTCATTGTTCTTCGTCTGCTTCTTCTTGTGTTTCTCTTTTAACCAGTTAAAGTCCAATCGTTGGGCAGTTTATAATCGTGGCGTTGCCTTTAACCCCGACATGCAAATATCACGCTTCATTTGTTGTTGCTGACGCTGATGAGGCTCCGATTGTATTTTTTTTTTTCGACTTGGACTTCAACTTTAACTTCAGCTCGGCTCGGCTTCAGCTTCCACTCAAATTCACATTTAACTGCCAGTTCGCATAAGTATTTTTCTTTTATTTTGTACATTTTATTGGTTGTCGCCATCAGCCAGCGCTGATACCCAGCACCATATGAGTTGAGCGGGTGTATTGGCTGCATTTGGCATATAGAAATATGTGCATGCATATTCACATTATATACATATGTTATCTAAACTAAAAGAGAATTCCACCTAGGCACAGGCAAAGCCTATAGAAATGCATCAAAATTACATTCTTTTCACTATTTTAAGCACATTCCACAGGGCATCCATAAGTCGAATCAAATATGTAACTTTATCCATTACTATGTATTTTATCTATAATATATTTACGTACATATATATATAAATATTTATTTATATTTTATCAAGCCGCAGTTAAAGCTTCCCACCAAAAAAAATGACACAAAATTCTCTCATAAAATCTTGAAGCTCTTGCCACAGGGCATCTGTGAGTCGCAACCCTAATTACAACTGCATTAGCATTCCTGCTTGTTTCTCTTGCTGTTGTTGTTGTTGTTGTTTATGTATATCGTCGCACGACTCACGTTTCAGTTCAAGATTCAAAAACGTCTGCGGCTCTGTTAATGTTGTTGTTGCTGTCCTTGTCGTTTCGCTTCGAGCTTAAGCTTTGAGTGTGTGTGCTTTTTTCGCGTTTGCCGCTGCGTGTTGTTGTTGTTGCCTGGGCTTTTTTTAATGTCTTTGTAAACATAATTGCAACAAGTCCAATAACAGATTGTTTGCGCGAGTTTAATCGCTTCTTCGTGAAGTGTGAAATATGAGCGACCGCTGCTAGCCGAACCCAGCCGAAGAGGAGCGCGACGGCGCGCCGAAGAGACGACAAGGCATGCCAAGAGCAAGGCAAGGCAAGGCGCGGCGAGTCTCTGGGGAGCTTTTTACATTTGCGGCGAAGACGAAGGCGCGATGGCGATGCTTTTTATTGTTGTGCGCACTGGACAGTATGCTGGAATATATTTTTGGTGGGCGGGCGATCGGTCGGCGGGGCGTGTGTGTGAGTATATCTGTGCATGTGTGCGTGCAAGATATCAGACACTCATTTGTGGTTTAAAAATACACACGAAATTTGTTGATATTTTTTTCTTCGATTTTTTGTTCATTTCTTTTTTATTGGCACATTTTGTTGTGCATAAATATTTGCGATGCGACTTAATATAAATTATGGAAAGGCAACAAACTTGCTGCTCTTCTTCTTCTTCTTGTTATTGGCGGCCATTTTGTCAACAGCTAAGCGAGTAAGAATAATAAGAAGAAGCAGCAGCAGCAGCAGCAGCGAGTTCAATTAGCGCATTGGTCGAATGCGCGCTTCGATTTGCTAAATTTAATCCAAGCATAAAGCACGAAAAAATAAGATTGAAAAAGGCAAGGGAAAAAGTACAACAACAAAAAATAAAGTTAAATAGAATAAACATAAAAAAAAAAACAGATAAACAGGGCAGGCTCCAGCGGACGTTTTAGCAACGCACACGTGTCCGATCGAGCAAAGGCTGAGCTGGGCTGAGCTGCAAGGGGGTTGCATGTCCAGGGCGCCCAGCGACAAGATGTTGCAACAACACTCCGACAGCAACCTGTGGAGCCAGCCATTAGCCCATGAAGCATGAAACAAAAGACGATTGCCAGAGAGCAGCCCAAACGAAGGCCCCTGCCACAATGCATTTGCGATAAGTGCAAAGAGCAGGCGAGACGACGGAAGAGCGCGAGAGAGGAAGAGCTGGACAGAAAGGCTGAGCTGACAAGCTTTTTTTTTAAAAAAACAAATACTTTCAGCGGGAAAAAGCTCAAAATTAGCTAAGTGACCGGACTGATGGATGCATGAAAGCAAAAACAATTCCTCTTATTGGGTTAAATTGAAAATTCCCAATGTTCCTAATTCGAGCCTTTGTTATATTTGTATTAATGAATCATTTAGCTATTTTAAGATCAAAGTTCTGTTAAAAGCTTGTGAAACAGGAGTATATACAATATTAATTGAAAAACAAATAAATGTAATTGAAATAGAAAACTTTATAGTTTAATAAAATATATACAAGGAGATTTGCTTTCTATTAAGCTTCAGCTACTTCAACTAAAAGTAGCTAAGCTTGGCACTGCAAGCAAATTTAGCTTTAAATCCGCTAACTGGCCAACACTGTTGCAGAGGCTGTGACTTTGACTGCGGCTAAAGGCCCTTAAAAGCGAATCGTCGACGACGACGATGAAGCGAAGTGAAAGATTTGCGCAGTGAGATAGCTCATTTTGGAGCTAAGGCTCAGACTGAGCTCAGTGTTCTGTGTGTGGAAGGTCTGGGATGTCGGCTTTCGGGTCTCGGGCAATGCCAGTTGGAGCCTCTCCAGTTGAGTTGGCTTGGACGGGTTATACGTTGCCTTGGCTAATCGGCGGCTATGTAAGTTGGTTGTTAAAGCCGCGTACGTGCGGCGACAGACGCCAAGATTCAAACGAACGTGAGTGTTTGTTGCCCAGTTGTTGTTGCAACCAATGGATGTTGACACAGCAGCAACAGCAACAGGCAGCAGCAGCAACAGTCGAACCACAGCCGCATTCCAATATGTAAGGATTCTTCAGCGTGCAGCCACCCAATTGACAAGCCACAGCCACAGCCTCAGCTGCTGCAGCAGCAGTTGTGGCAAGGTCAATAGATTGCCAACTAAGGTCACAGATACCACATAGATATAGAATAGATATGTATATATGAATATATTGTATATATATACATATACTTAACTACAGACACATTCGATTCGCTGCATATTTATTCATCTCTAATAAACAATTTCCATAATAACATTATAATTAATTTAAGCATTCCACCAATGCTAGTCACATATGATTATTTCTCTCCTCCATTTGTTTCTTTTTGTTTTTTGATTTTAAATGAAAATTATAAAAATGCCAATAGCTGTATTAATTTGGGGTCTCTCCTGCTGTTGTTGTTGTTGTTGTTGTTGCTTTACGGATTTCATTTGTTTTTGGCTTTGTTTTTGTTGTTTCGAACTGAGAACCGGTTTGGCGCTTAACAGCAGCACAACAACAGCAACAACAACAACAGCAAAGCGCAGCGATGGCCGTTACCAAAGCTTCCAGCTAAATTGAGAGTGAGAGCGAGAGCAAGAGCGAAACTAAGAGAGAGCGCTTAACATACACACATGTATCTATGTGTGTGTGAATTTCTTAAGAAACTGAATTTCTCAGCATCCAGACTGGAGCTGAAGGGGCAGATTAACTACTGACGCAAAAGATAAATTCAGCAAGAATATTTTGCTTTTATTGCAAATTGCAGCTAAATTCAAGGCAACAATCAAATATTTAATATAAAAATGCAAAATAAAAAGCTTTAAGAGCACTTTAAGCAGATTCTGCTTAAGAGCAGTCGAGCTGAAGCAATCAAGACACACAGGCACACATAAAGCAGCCATTAAGAGATGCTGGACTCATGTGTGTATCTGTGTGGGTATTTCCGAAACAAACAAAAACTCAGCAGAAAGAGAAAGAGAGAGAGAGAGAGTGGCAAAGACTATGCCATGGCTACGCTGCCTACGCTAGCTGGGTGTGTGTCTAAGCTAGGTGTGTGCACGTTAGTGACCTTCGTTAAGCGCGATCCGGTTTGTAACATTGCTAATGTTGCCAAGTTTCAGCAATATACATAAAAGTAGGGTGTTAGCAAAGACACACAGTAGCGCAGTCCAGCTATGTAGTTAGTAAAGACGCACACCTTAAAGGGAAATATTTAAGACATTTTAAGTGTAAAATGTGTGAAAAGGGATTTAATAGCTAAACTTAGAGTTTGTAGGAACAAATAGGAATATATTAAAAAAATGGTTTTGATAGTGCAAAAATATATAATACATAACATGTAAAAAAAAAGTTAAGCTTACATTACTTTTGTATAAAAGTAAAAAATTGCTGTAATTGTTTGTATTTAGTAACAAATAGGGAAACAGCAAAGACATGCACCACAACAAATATTGTAGTAAAGACACACACTTCCGTGGGAAATAGGCAGCTCAAATAAATGGAGAAAGTTAACGAAACAGGAAACAAAAAGAATGGCATCTGTCTCGGGAGGATTTAGAGTAAATATCACAGACACACACCACAGATATTTTTAGAGTCAAGACACACACTTGAGTGGGAAATAATTAGGCATTAATAAAGATCACAACATAGAGTGTAATAATGGGGAAATAGCTAAGACATGCACCACATATTATAGTTTACTCAAGACACACACCTTTGTGGGAAATAAGTAAATTAATGAAATGGAACACAAATTGGGCAATCAGTCAAAGGGAAATAGAACCGAAGCAGGGAATTTTTCAAGCCGCATTTGTAGCTTGAATTCAAAATTGATTTTGCTTACCCAAAATTAAATATATGAAAATAAATAGAAAACAAGATAATTGTATGGACACATAACCGCAGGAATATCAGTTAATTAGTCAAGCTTAATTGCGAATACAAATTGAGTCATGCAGTTCACACATTTTAGTACTTTGCCATGATAAATATATCGAGCTTAAATTGAGTTGTGCTCGTTATAACGGTCACAGCACAGAGCGTGTCCATTGTGTGCATATGAGGAATTTCTATTGTCCAAAAACAACAAAAAAAAACTTGGATAACTAAGCGAGGCTGTTAAAACAAGTCCAAAGCATTGTTAGAAGTGCGTGCGTGAGAGAGAGAGAGCGAAAGAGAGAGGGAAGAGCAAGATAGAGGTATTTTATGTGTGTGTGTATTTGAAATAATGGCAAATGTTTTACCATTATTATTAACCCTTGTGCTGTGCAGTTGCGCAGGTCATATGCCAAGCTGCCTATGTGTGTGTGTTTGTTTGTTTATTTGTGTGTGTGTGTGTGTGTGTGTGTTGGCGCATGCGCAGTCGCTTGTATCGCTCACTCGAGGGGCAGCAGCTAAAAGAACACCCGATGCGAGAGATCGGCGAACGTCGCGTCGCCTCGTGCAGCAGCGCGTGAAGTTTTCCAACTTCATTTCGGGCTCTGCTTTGGCTTTTGCTTTTGTTTTTGTTTTATTCAAGCTGTGCAGGGTGCAAGGGTGCGAGGAGGGGAAGGGTTGAGCAGCGTAGCGGGGGCGCAGTCAGAGACACAAACAGAGAGAAACAACGGGCAGTTTAACTGAAAATGAAACGCATGCGTGTCGGTGTCGCCACCACCAGAGGCAAGAGTGAGTGCAACAATTGGTTGCAAGCTGAGTTGTTGCATTGAAGTTCTTGCCTGTTGTTTGGCTTTGCCATAAAACACTTGAAGCATAACTTTTGCCTCCAGTTGCCACGGCAACAACAACAACAGCAACAGCAACAACAGTTGGCGTTACGCTTTTGAGCCTCGCCTCAGCTGCAGTTGAAAGTTGAATGCAGTTTTTTGTGTTTGCTTTTGTTTTAATGGGCTTTTAATAAATTTCCCATTGTTTAGCTGCTGTGATATGCGCTGCTCTCTCAATACATACATATTTGGGCTACTTGATTTGGCGCGTGTTGAAGCCGTCAATGACAATTAAATTCTTCTTTTTTGTTTGTTTGTGCCACAAAGTGGGGCACAGCTGCCTAATTGCCGCACAGTTGTTGCATAGTTACCTTTAATTTAACGAATTTAGTATTTAACGTCGACTGCACAGCTAAGCAGACGCAGACTCACCTGCAAAGAGAGCGAAAGAGAGAGAGAATCGAATGTTAATTGTGATTGGTTAAATGAGCTTCGAGTAAGACTAAGGCTTAAATGCACTTGGAGAAATAGCTTGACAGCTATGATAAAATGCACTAAGAGAAATAATAATTGGAATTTAAACAAAATCTAAAAAAAACTGAATATAAAATTATATCAAATTAAAATACACTTGAAGAAATAACTTAGCAACTAAGGTAAACAAAAATTAGAATGACTTTAAGTGCACTGTAAGAAAAAATTATAAAGCTAAAGTTAAAATGAAAAAGAAAAGAAATTTAAATACACTGAAAAAAATAACTAAAATAAAAATAGACAAAACTGCACTGAGAGAAAATACCCATCAGTTGAGGTAAGCTTAAATAAGAAAGAGTTTAGCCGCACTGAGAGAAATCAAAATTCGAAAATCGTTGCACAAATCAGTTTCAATTCAGACACAAAAGTCAAACCAGTTAGCATGCATTCACTTAAGCTTTCTGCGAGTGTATTTACGCATTTTGATGTGGCATTACAAAATGCCGCTCAATTTTACAGTTATTTTGCAGTTATCGCAGCTGCTTGCAACACTTTCGCTTCATTTAATGCGCCCACAGTGACTGCCGCTGCCGCTGCCGCTGCCACTGCCTCTCACATGAAATGGGTGTGGCACTTTTTCAATTTCACACGCTGCGCGACCAAACGCGAAAAATTCTCACGACACTGAAGCAACAGCAACAACAACAACAACAACAGCAAGAACAACATCAAACAAAGTCGAAGCGCTTCAAAATGCTGCCAGAGTCTGTGGAGCTGCCACATGCAGCAAAGCGATGCCCTTTTTTTTGCGCGCGATCTCTCTGTGGCGCCCCACTCACTTACTTTTCTGCTTCTTCTGCTTTTTTTGGTTTTTTAACTGCAACTGTGACACATGTAGCAGCAACAGCTGAGCAGCTGAGTGGCTGAGTCGCTGCAGCCAGGCAACATGTGTCGGCCTTTGGCTAATTGCGGGTTAGCATTTCGTGATGCTGATTTACAAAATGTGCCACACACATATACATATACATACATTTTTGCTTACTGTGGCACTTAGCCAAAGGTTAATGCAACGCATTTGCTCAAGCATGTGTGCAAATTCTATTCGCAACATGAGCAGGCAACAGCTAATGCTGATTGTTAGGCAGAGAGATAGATAGATGGAAACTAAGTAAAGACACGATTTGCTAATTTTGCATAAATGTTTAAGCCAAGGCTGAAGATTTTTTAAGGAAGATTTTGGAAAAATGGATAATTGATTGATAGCATAAGGTATTATATCTTGACCAGAATCGACAGTTGAGTTGAGCTAAGGCTATATATGTATGTATGTGGCTGTTTGTTTATGTAAACTTAGCAATCTCTACTAGAGACTTGAAGTCCTGCAGTTAAGTTTTGCCTTTTCTTGTATATAAAGCTTTGGTCTACAAATTATAAACTCTTCAAAGCAACAGCTGCGACTGCAGCTTTGGCAACATTTAAAATAATTCATATTTTCATATACAAAACTTTAGCTTCAATTTAAAATTATCTACAATTTCATAAACGCTTCTTAATTTATGTATTTTTATTATAATAAGTTATCAAGTAATAAGTCGAAAAAACATTTCTCAAAGGCATGAAAATTCTTCTGAAATTAAAGCTTTGCCATAGGCAAGCAAAAGACTGTAATAAAATATATTTTGGCTTGGAGGATGTGTTGCAGCATATCCGGAAAAGATATTAAATACTTCTACAAACAAATATTTATTTATGTATTTATATTTATATATTTTATATATTTATGTTTATATAATATATATATACATATATAAAATTTTAAATAAATTTATTTGATATGTAAATGTATTTAATTTCAACATTGAAGAATTTGAATTTGTTGTGAAATACTTTTCCAGCGTGTTCATGCTTGTTTATTCAAGATAATAATATAAATAAATGTTTTTAAATATTGAAAAAAGGGCTGGACAATAAATAACAAAGCTTAAAATATTATGCATATATTTTTCTTTTTGTAAAATCATATACAACAAATTTGAAATTTATAAATAAATTAAAAAGACTATTTAATATATTTTTAAAATTTTGTAAAAAAATATATAAAAAATTGCAATAATTTTAATTGATTATTAAAATTGTAATATCCTTAGTAATTATAATATCCTTTAAAATTTGAATTTATTATTAAAATTGTAAAATCTTTAGTTATTTTAGATTCTAATTTGAATTTATTATAACATTAAAATTTTAAAATTCTTAGTTATTTTAGTTTATTGTCCATTAGCACAACAATCCTTCACATAGACTTCCCAATGATAGAACTCTCTATTTGAATAAATCTAATGACTTTTTCAAGATATATTCAATACATATAAAGATCGTTCACATACTCACACAATAATACTACAAATAACTACAAATACAGCCCCATCAAAAATTCGTTCAAGTTTCAAATCAAAGAATTTGCTAATGACCATAAAGTTTTAGAGCTGGCTCAAATGTTTTATTTGATGTGCCATAAACAATTGTCTGCTTAGATATATGTATATATATACATAATTATTTTGTATAAACAAATGCGATTATAATCGTATATCATGAGCTATAGGCATATCGAAATGCGCATTGTTGGCGGATGTGTTGGATGAAATTTGATTTGATGGAGCCATTAAATATATTTGCGCTCTTTATGCTTGATTATTGTTATGACTATTGTTGTTGTTGTTGTTGTGGCTGATGCAGCTTTGGCATATTGTTTCCATCAATGAGATATATACATATGTATATATGTCTGCCTATGAGTATATGTGTGTGTGTATTCTGCTCTATATATACACAGAGATACATTCCAAATACAACAATTCAGCGACTATGCAGAATTTTGTTGTAATCCTACGCGCATTCATATATATGTGTATATATATTATATATATGTATATAAGTATATATATATAATGGCATTTCCATACGTTAACGGACAATGGGCAGACATATCTGTGGGCATTATATTTAGGCAGCTGCGAGGGTCGCTTCATTGATTGTTTAGTTATGTGAGCTGCGCATTGAACAGCAGCTCAGCCTTTTGTTTATAGACAGAAAATGTATAATTGAAGAGTTACTAATTGATGATAATTCAGGGCTACACAGCTCAGACAGAGGCTGGCCTCTGCATGAAAAATGAGAGCTTGGCTAAGTCTTTGAAATATGAATATGCAATATGAAAGTTAGAGTTAAAGTTAAATAAAAAACTAAAATATATTTAAAGCCTTTTCTTTATCTTACATAGGAAATTCTCCATTAAATTATTAATGAAAATTATATAATTATATAATATTATATATAAATATATGTATTAAATTGTAATAGTTATAAATTAAAATATAATAATATTAATATGAATAGAAAATCTGTTTTTTCCAATGCTCGCTTATCGTCATTATTTGAAATGTTTTTTTTAATATTTCTGTTTTCAACAGACTCAAGTAAATATATTTTATGACTTTTTGTTGTGAAGCTGATAGCTGAAACAACACGTTGACCTACGTTTCAAGCTTCTCAAGAAATATGGTTAACACTCTATTCTCGGAATTCTCGGAATGGATAGGGGGAATTACAATGCAATATTTACAAAATTAAAAATCCGTTTTTATAACTTTGTCAATCAGTTGCAAATTAAAAGTCGATTTCCAGTTAAGTCAAACAGACAAACAGACGCTGTTCTTCTATGGAATCGAGGCAAAATATTTTTATTGTAATTAGCACACTTTAAGCTATAAATCGCACGCAATCAAAACTGATAGATGGATGCACCACGCCCACAAAGGCAAGACAAAGTCCGTGTTGCACGGAGCGAGTAATAAGCACGCAGCGAGCGACTGCTCTTATCAAACGCTTAAGCCTAGAGCCGTGTCAAAAGTTATCGCATCAAATAAACAAAACATTCAATAAAAATATATACGTATGTGTTATATATAGTGAAATATATGAAAAATATGCTGCGACAGCATTCGAAAACTTGGCTACAGCTCGTGTTCGACTCCGGCCCGGAGACAGAGACGGAATCGTAGCTGCCGACTCGTAATTCAGCTAAAAAACATGGCGACAACAAGCGTGCCCGATTCCAATGAAAACAAAAAATAACAAAAAAAACACCAGCCACAAAAATAATTGAAAAACAAATTAAAAACAACACAAAAAGAGCACAACAAATAAAAATATGAAACGTTGGCAATTAATGAAATAAAAAAGAGAATATCAACAAAAAATATATGATTATTATTATCTGTGTATGAAAATGCGAGCTCTAGTTGGGCTCGAGCTGGACTGGGGCTGGGGCTGGGGCTAGCCCATTCCAATTGCCACTGGACATCGCTGGGCATGGCTCACTGAGCCAGCTAACTGACGTCGCGAGAAACGAAGAATGATGACCCAACCAACAGAAATTAATCAAAACTTACAGGGCGTATCGCATGGGCATGGGCATGGGCATGAGGCACAGTTGCACAGTTGCAGCTCGTGGCACAGTTTGGTTCGGCTCGGTTCACTTACAGAGGAGTCGATTGTCAGAGAGTCTAAGCAACCGCCACTTAGTGTAACTGTCAACAGCAGTTTGATTTAATTGAAATGAAGAAGACCCAAGTTATAGCATAGATAACTCATTGCTTTTTTGACTTATTAATCGCTCTTCTTCACATGCCCTCAAATGTCTTAGTCTATGCTCGCTTGTCTTAGCCAAGATTTCGTTACTTTCTTGTCATTTAATTTTACTATCCTTCATTCGTTACTTCTGCTTATCCTTCATCACTTTTCACTTACTACTCGCTGGTTGTTGTTGGCTCTTGTAGATTTTTACTGTCAACTATTTACTCGTTACTTTGTACTTATCACTCACGCCTCTAACTACTTTCTAGGCTTAACTGCCTATATTATTCTTCAGTTAATATTCCCAATTTCTTACTTCTTACTCAATGATTGTTTGTCCTTGGTTCTCATTGCTCACTTCTTGTTTGTCCTTGGTTACTTCTCATTTCTCATTCCCTCTTTGTACATTACTTAACATTTGCTGCAAATTTAATGTGATTTAACAAAACTTCGCTACTAATCAGTTTTTCACCTTACTACATAAAGTTTCTCTACTTTCGCTGCTTCCCATTTCACATAACACTTATTTCTTTTGACTGTTTCTTTACTTGCTTAGTCGCAATTTCGCACTTCTTATCTCTTCTTAGTTGCTTTGCGTAGCTCATCGATCGCAGCTCGTTAATTGTTAAACGTTTCTCGCTACTTACGACTCTTCCTACTTCCAGACTCTTCACTCTCCATTCATTAATCTCTCCCATCAGGTATTCAGCTATTCCCAAAAGCTTTGTTACACGTCAATCGCTACTTTGTGGCACTTCAACTTCAACTCAAATCTGTGAGCACTTGCTACTCGCTGCTCTCAGTTTACCTATCCTTCAGTACATATTACTTGCTACGAATTTTCTCTTACTCGCTACTTTATGCTCGCTCATTACTCAGCACTCGCTACTAGTTACTCGTCTTACCTTAAACACTAGACTCAATCACACTAGACTGCACAAATGTCATGCAAGCTCTCTAGCTCACGCTGTCTATGCTGCTCATATCTCAGGCAGCTAACAGGACTGTCGCGCAGCCGATGATGGCACACATAAGACTTGCTGGCTATGGAGCAGCCTTTTGCGAAACGTCAGGCTCCGCTTATGGCAATTGCCAGCACAGCAAACAGCAAACAGCCTGGCTTAATTAAAAAAGCAGCCCGAGTCGAAGGGTAGCTGTAGCTGAAGCTGTAACTCGTTGCTCGTCATTCGTCGCTCGCTCGCCCGATCGGTTGCTTGCTACTTGTCTTGTCTTTAAATGGAGGATGACCAACTATGGCCTCTAACTGGCCTGGGGGTATAGGATGCGCAAAGCGCTGAGCGCTGCCAATTGATCAATTATGTCGCATTGACCATTTCAGGAGGCAGCTGCATGTTGCTGTTGCCATCCTCGCAGAGTTGCGAGCAACAGTTGCTGCCAGCAGTTGCAATTGCCATATTTGTGGCAGGTTTATGGCCTGCCCGCCCGCATTGGCCAATGCACCGCACATCATTTTCTGTCGTTGGCGTTGACAAACGCTTTGCAATTCGGTCAATCGAATGGCCAACTTGAAAGATGGTAGTCGCGAGCTGGGAGCTGAGAGCTGGGAATGGAGCTGCGCTTGGAGAAAGTTCGCCCAACACAACAACAACAACAACCACAAAAACAACAAGTTTAACTCGGCCAGAGCACTCGCCTCTAATGCATAGATTCTGTTTTATGTTTTAGCGTTCAACAACAGAAAAAATAACTAAGAAAAAAAGGCATTAATTACTTCCGGAGCACACAAAAAGCGCCAAAGCTAAAGCTGAGGCTGACGCTGAGGCTGTGGCTGCCGACTGTGGCTGTGGCTGGGATATTGCTACAGAGACCGGTTCTCTTCGGAGATCCAACTAAAGGTTTTTCTCAGCCCTTTTTGGAGCGCACGGCGGGTGTTCATCAAAATTCAATGAGCTCTACGTACGCTGGCAACAGGCAGCGCGACTTTTGGCAATCAGAGTTTCTTATTGGATTCGTTTTCTTTTTGTCTTCTTATTTTTTTAAATTTTAATTTTAAGTCTTCGCTTTTAGCATATAATGTAAAAATGAATGCCTGTATGGGCATTAAATTCATAATGGTTCGACGACTTTACAATACCAAAACCCAAAGACTTTTGCTGAGGCCAGCATAAAACTCATTTCTTGTTGCTGATTGTTGCGCTACTCTGTCTGTTGAGCAGATAGAGGGTATATACACTCTATATAAAATTGGGTGTGGGTGGGTTAAATGGGAGAGTTTATATAGGTAGATAATATATTCTTAGGAAGTTATATAAATATATATATATAATTAAACTGCAATCAAGATTTCTGTAAACTTAAGCGCCTTTCACCTCACGCTTACAGTTTTAGAGTCAGCTAAGTTTGATAGCCATTGTCTCCGCTCTAACAGTTGTAGCTGCAACTCAACTTAAACCCTAACAACATTTATTTAAATTATTCTTCAATCAAATCACTTCGAACAGCGTATGGCACAGTCAGTATCGAACGCACTCACTTCATTTGTATTTCTCTTCTTTCAACTTCAGGCCCTACAAACGTGCTGAGCCTAACAATATTATATATATTGTTTGTAGGTTCTCTGCTCGCCTTTTCTTTAAAGTTTTCGACTTTGGGTTTTTAATTTTTTCTTTATTTTTATTTTTTTTTGTATTTTTACTTCTTTTTTTGGGTTATGATGATATGTGCCTACATGTGTACACGTTGTACAATGTTTTCGTTGTTGTCATCTACTTTTGAGGTGATTTTTAACGCTGCAATCAGCACAAGTCGCAACACAAAGGTCGACCCAAAAGGTGATGCATGTGCGAGGGGAGCAACAGCCTTAGGAGATGGAGGAGGAGCGTCTGGAGGGGTGGGCTAAAGGCGATTGACTTGTTGTAGCTGCTGTACTTGCACTTAGTTAACATGTAAAGCAGAGATTGTGACAAGCTCAATGACAGCGACAGCGGCAGCGTGAGCGTCAGCAACAACTATGTAAGAGCGGCGACAATAGCAACAACAGCAGCAGAAACAACTGCAATGCAGCGACAACAGCTAAAACTGAAAGAGCAACAGCAACAATTGCAGCGCCTATAGCAGCAACAAAAGCCAGACTAACAACAACTGCAACAGCTACAAGACAGCGTCAACAGCAACAACTAAATGCAGCAACAGCAGCTATTGCAGGGACAACAGCAACAACAAAAGCAACTACAACAGCAGCAACAATTGCAGGGCCAATAACAGCAACAATAACAACAACTACAGTGACAGCAACAGCTACAAGAACAGCAACAACATCTACAACAGAAATTGCAGGAACAACAGCAACAAAATCGTGTATAGCGACAGCAACAATTAAAAGGCCAAGAGCAACAACAAGAACTACAACAGCAGCAACAATTGCAGGGCCAAGAACAATAACAACAGCAATAGTTACAATAGCAGCAGCAACATATACAACAACAGCAACTGTAACAGTTACAGCAGCAACAATTGCAGGGCCAATAGCAACAACTATCACTACAACAATAGCAACAAGAGCAGCAGCAACAGTTGCAACAACTACAACAGCAACAGTTACAACAGCACTAACTGACAACAGCAACAGTTGCAGTTGCAGCAGCAGCAGCAACAGTCGACCCCATTGGAAATCTGCTGTGTCGCAGATAACTTTGAGAGCACGTTGCGCCTTCCAAGAAATATCGACTGCAGCCAATGCCAATTGGGCGCCCAGTTCTTGTTGTTGTTGTTGCTGCTGTTGTTGTCATTGTTGTAGTTGTTGCTACGTGATCACCATGGCAATTTCTCAATTGTATTTTTATTGACTAAAATATTGGATGGCATTCAAGCGTCTGATCGTGTGCGTGTGTGTGTGCGCGTGTGTGCGTGTGTGTGTGTAGAATTTTCATTGGAGCAGCGGCGTCTCGTCGTTGGACACTCCCTGAAATATTTGTTTATTTCTTTTTGTTATTTGGTTCATGTCGCATGTAAAATAATTGTGACATTACGCGACAATTGTTGCTTATTTTTGTATGTGATTTCTGATAATTTTAGCTGCGATTTATTTGGGCATTTTGTTATTGTTTTTATTTTATGAAAAGTACAGTTGCCAATTGATTTCATAGTTTATAAATATTATTATAATTTGCTGAGATTTGCTGAAAGTTGTGGCATTAATTATTTTGGCTGTGGGAAAGTTATTGTGATGAAAGCTCAGGAAGTAGATAAACAAAATTCTTGTTCTTCTTCCTTTTCTTTATGTTTTCCCATACTCATTCATGGAAATTGGAATACGTTTGAAATTGATAATTGGATTAACTGCTAATGGGTTGTTAATTAATAAAGGCCTATGAGTTGATTAGAAGTCTGTTAAAAGTTAAGAATGTTTTATGAATTCAAATATGTAAAAATATAGGCTGACACGACAACTGTGATACTCTTAGCAACTACTATAACTCAGCAGCTGTTTAAGCTATTCACAATATATAGTTGATAAAATATTCAAAAATATTTGCCATTTGATTATGATATGCCTATATTATATATTGTATCTGCTAACGTATCTCAATTGAGATCTCGCTTAGATGCAGACGTTTAGATATGGCCTAAGTGTAAAAACCACTAAGAGAAGCCTCTCGAGACTCGAGTAAATGTAAAAGCCACAAAACGCATTAGATATACATACAACAATACATGGCGATGGCAGTGTATAAATGTGAATGTGCTCGACTATTTATCGCAGTGTGGCGATCGCTTTTGAAATTGAAAACACATTTGTATACAATTTGAATTGTGGCTGTCAAGCCATTGTTGTTGCTGTTGTTGTTGTTGTTGCTGTTGCCATGGAGCTAATGCGCGTTGCCTGTTGCTGTTTGTGGCTTACGTATGCTTTGACGTTTGTTTCAACATTGGCTTTATGGGTGCAGCAGCGGCGACCCGAAAGTTCGACTTAAGCTTCAAAAGAAAAACTGCATTTGGGAAAGTCATCCAAAGGGTGTGCGTTTGCGTGTTAGTTAACTAATGACTTCTGGGAATAGCAGAAGAGCTCGACTTTTAACACTTTGTGATGACCCAAACGAGCATTAGCTATTAGCTATTAACCCTTGTGTGCCGGCGCCTATTAACCTCTCGCTCAGCTGCAGCAGCATCATCGCAGATCATAGATCTAACCTCAAATTACTTCCGCTGCATGATTCCGATTCTGTTGCACATAGCCAAAACAATTACTCAGCAGACACGCTTTAATGTCTCAGTCTGTGTGTGTGTGTGTGTGTGTCTATCTATGCTACCAATCTGAGCAGCATATGGCTGCAGGTAGCAGGTAGGTATACGATTGCAAGCCACGCCTGTCGCACTATTCCATCAACAGGTGTAATTAACTCGCGCGCCTGGGCCGTCACTTGCAGCGGAAATTCCCGGCAGGAAAATGTAATGCCAGCCCCTCGGCCCCAGACCATAACGATTTGATTTTTCAACTTAATTACCGCTTCGCTGGCAATCCTGCCATAGCAACAGCAGCAGAACCAGTTACCAAACACCGGATGATGACCACCGGATGGGGCGGCCTCTAGTGGGCTGGTCAAGAGCTATTACTAGCTTTGGCTATTTTGTCGCCAATTCGCGGCGAATTCTAAAAAAAATGTTTTGTTATCACTTTGGGAGCAGACCAGGCCAGGCCAAACCAAAGAATAACAGGAAATCGAACCGGCTGCGCAAGTGCTGAAAGGAAGAAAGCGCGTAGGGAGCAAAAACAACAACAGCAAAGCAGAAGAAGCAGCAGTAAACGTAGCGCAGGCGAACCTGTCATGGCAGCAACAACAACAGCAGCAAAAGCAGCAGCAGGCGCTGAGCATAAATCATTTTTAGTGCATGCTTTCTTGCTCTGCTCTTCGCTCCTCTCTCCCTCTCTTCGCCGCAAGCAGCGGCTGCTTAGCTGCTGCTATTACTTTAAGCTGCATTTTCGCCGTTTTTGCTGTGACTTCGCCTTCGCCTTCGCCATTGCCTGCAACTGCAAGTGCAAAAAAAACAGTAAAAAGCTTTCGCTCTCTCTCCCTGCCTTGATCCCCTCCACAATTTGCAGTTGAGCGCGTCGGCATTTTGGCGCAGCTGTTAATCCCAATTAACCGCAATTAATATTATACAATTTTAATGTAAGCCCTACGAGCTCACATGTGCTCTCGATCTCTCTCTCTCTCTCTCTCTCTCTCTCTCTCTCTCTCTCACTCGCTCTCTGGCTTCACACGACCCACATTTAGCAGAAGGCAAAGTCAAAACCTTTTCGCTATGCGTGAGAGACGCTCAACTGTTTGGTGCTGAATGCCGCCACGACTGCGCCTGCTGCGGCTGCTATTGCTGCTATTGCTGCTCCCTCTCCTGACGCCTTAATTGTTTTTAATTAACGCAAACGCTTTGCCTTTGGCTTGCCACATTCCAATTTTCCAATGTGCCGGCCCGCGCCTCGCCCGCCTGCCCCTCCCCCGAGACAACAACTGGGCCCAACTTTCGTCATCGTTTGACTTTTTGTATTGAATTTGAAATGATTTTGAAAGCTACAGGCAAAGTGGGGTGCGGTCCGATCATAAACTCACACACACACATACATACATATACATATATACATATTCTTCTACATAAGAATTTAGATGAGCGGCAACTTCTTGAGCGCTGAGTGATGCATGCGGCGCTTCATAAAAACTGTCAATGATTCACATTGTTCGTATTGTTGCTGTATCTCTTATTGCTCACTGTGACCCTCAGTCATCGTAGGGTTAAGCAAACACACAGCTCCACAGTTGGCCAGCCCGCTTCCAGTGCTGAATGCCAGCGCTTGTCCATTTCATTCCATTCCATTCAGGGGGCCAAACCTTTTCTTTTCTTTTCTTTTCTTTTCTTTTCTCTTCTCTTCTCTGTTCTTCTTTTTCGGCTCGTTTCTTTGCCAGTGTCAGATCTGCCGCTCGGACACGTCTCTTTGTAATTATGCAAGATCATTGCTGGAGACGACGTTGACCTTTAGCAACAACCGCCTGCCACCCGGCTGCCCCTCCCCCTATCCAGCTCTAACACTGCCTTATTATGTGTCCGAACGTTTTCCGGCCCGAAAAAAGAAAAAATCAAAAACCTTTCTTCTCAGCTCGTTCGTCCGGCTTGGCACAAACAACAACAGCAGCAGCAGCAACAGCAACAAGCGCATAAATCTTAATGCTAATTTTTAGAGGGCAGTGAAAGGATAAATAACTAATAAATTTACTTTTCATAAACAAAATTTAATTAAAACAAAAACATTATCTTGAGTTAAAGGTGGCAAAAGGCTGAATTTGCTAATTTACTAGACAAAAGTTTGCGTTGCTTAAATATTGTTAATTTTTAAAAATTATATAATAACTTTAAACTTATTTTAAATAATAAAATGATTGATATTATTTAAAATAAATTTAAAGTTTTTTTATATAAATATTTTAATATATTCACAATAAATATTAAATATAATTATTAAAAACTTATTTTATATATTTTATATATATATTTAATAAATCAATAAATAAAATTTAATAACAATTTTTATACATGTTATTATTTTTTGATTATATATATAATTATATATTAAAAAATAAATTAAATTATTTATTTTAATTCAAATGTCTAAATGTTATTTATGCTAAGAAATAAATTGAACAATTTATCAAAACCGAAAAGTTTTAAATAGACTGAAATTGCACATAAATCATATTGAGAACATGGTTTAAAGCTTCTTGACAGATTTGTAATATGGTCGAGGAATGATTAAGTATCAGTTGTTGGCTTAATGGTAATTCGATGCATCGGGCTTGTCTCAGCTTACGATGACATATGGCAGGCTGTATGGGAGTCGCCCCCGCATGCTGCAAGATCACCCTCGCTGATCGTGATCATGAAGATCAGGCTGATAATGAGGCAGAGGGAATGCAGCCCTTCACTAATTACAATGTGTTTATCTCAGCGACAGGCTGCAATGTGGCGACAGACGCTTTAATGCTTAACCAAAAAAAAGGAAGAGAGAGTGAGGGAGAGGGTTGAGCTGCAAGGGCAACTCGTTGAGATTGCAAGGCGACAGCTGCACGCTGCTGTTGCTGCCGCATTATTATTATTATTTGGCCAACTCATAAACCAAACAAACTGCAGAGGCAGCAGCAGCAGCAACAGCAGCAAGAACAGCGAAGGCAGCCGACGCATGCGTCATGGAGCAAATGGGGGGCACGTTGATTGGGTCAGCATTTAACCTCGCTCAGCTACAGCTGCAGCGCAATCAATTGCGAGCATGAGAGACAGAGAGAGAGCGAGAGCGAGAGAGTACGCTGATTGGTGCACAGCTCGATGGCCAATGGCTGTCAAACTGTGCTGCCAAATGGACGCAAATGTTACGAACCAAATCAGACACAACAATAACAAATAACAAACAATAAGCAACATTTTACAGATTTTAAACAAAACTGAGCCCCATTCGCTTTTCATTCATTTTCATTGTCAGTTTTCAGTATCGCATTTTCTCACCAACGAAAAAACAAAAAGAAAAAAAAAGACGAGATGAAAATCCAAAAAAAGAAAAACTTGCAATCGCATATGGCACTCGCTTAAGTGCGGAGCGATGGGAAACATTTTGTTGCTGCTGCTGTACAACACAGGAAATTGATTATTATTTATGATTGCAGCAGGCGTGAGAGACTGAGAGAGAGAGAGAAGCTGCTTTGCATACGTGAGAAACGTAGAGAATCTCTGGCAACAATACTCTGTCCGTCCGTCCGTCTGTGACCCTATAGATAATGCCACATGAGCTGAAAAACCCTGAAGCACATAAAGATAAAGACTGCAGAGGACCTCGTCTGGCAGCCACAAAGAACCGCTCTTAAGTGGGCGTGCGCCCTCTTCAATAATTAGATACACTTCTCTACTACATCATCTTCCTCTTGTTATTTCTCAAGTGTTTTTTCATAATTTCATTTTTTTCCAGCTAAAAATGTTTGAGGACTTGCATATGGGAACTTTCTTTTCTCTGCTGTTGTTTTATTTTTTCTTCTTCTCTTTTTTGTGTGCATCCGCTAATATGTATAACATCATATATCCTTATGAAATTCGATACTTTTGTATTGTCTTAGGCGGCCTCGAACCTGAGACTGCGACTGAGACTTGAAACGTGGGCGTCCTAGTCCTTACCTGCCACTCAAGAGTCAGCCGTCGCGTCACTCGAGAGTGGACTGTCTTTTTCATTATTTTTATTTTTATTTTATTTTTTTTTGTAAGTCCTGTTATTCTCAGCTTGTCGCGTGATTTGATCCTGGCTGTGGCACTTAGCATGTTCCTAAGTCCTTCTGCTTCTGTCGGCCACTTTTCACTGGAATGCACTTAACGGCACTCACTCTAATATCTTTCCTGTTCTATACTCGTGTATCCTGTTTTTTTTTTGGTATACCCTGTATTTAGAGCGCATGTGGTTATGATTAACTTGTGTTGTTTTCTCTTTTATATATTCTGTATTTGGAGCGTATAGGAAGTGTATATTTACTATTTTCTATACTCTATACTTTGAGTTTTTAGGTGTTGAGACATGAGAATCTTATAACATGTTTCCGGTTCTATTAATTATATTTATGCAAATTTTCTAGCTATCATATTTGGTATTAAAAACTCAGTTTCTAACGTTTTCTGCAAATTAACGACATTTTATATTATTTTATTTTAATTAAATATTTTTATTAAAAATATATAATATATACAAAAATACTAAATTAAATCTCTAAAAATTTTAAATAAATATCAAAATTAATATCAAAAATCAAATTTTAAATTAATTTTTTATATTAATCAAAAGAAATAGACAAAATATATTACAAAAGCTAACTACACAGTAACTGTCCCTTCGAGCACTCTCTCTCTCTCTCTCTCTCTCTCTCTCTCTCTCTCTCTCTCTCTCTCTCTCTCTCTCTCTCTCTCTCTCTCTCTCTCTCTCTCTCTCTCTCTCTCTCCTTGATTCTCATGCAATAAGCCTTGTTATTACTTTGGGTCTTAAGTAGAAATTATGCGTCAGCTAAGAGCTCCCGAGTTTAGAATTTCGACTGTCAGCGTTTTCATGTTAAAACGAAATATCAAATGTTCTTTTTTTTGTATTTTTTGTAGGTAGTGCATGGGTAATTATCATTGGGGTATACATATTCCCTGTTTGTGTAGCTGTTATCAATGCTGATAAGAGAGTTGTTTAGACTTTATAGTGGATATACTCTTATATACATATATAGCAGGCTGATTCATTTGCAGCCTTTGCCTCACAAGTCACGATGAGTTTTCATTCCATATTGCACATTGATAAATGGGATCAGGGTTCTATATGCATTGCATTAGGTTTCAGCACGTTTGGCAAAGTTTATAATTCAATAGATAGTGAAAAGTTGGCAATAGTTCGAGTGGAAATTTTTGTAATAGGCGGATTGTAAGAGTTCTATGATTATGTATGGGGCAGCGATTTTGGAGGAGTGTTTAGTAAAAGAATAAATCAAAGTATATTTTATGTAGCTAAAGAAAAAAGAATAAAATTTGCTACAATTAGGAAGTATTTGCCTGATATAAGTGACCATGGAGGTGCCATAAGCCAAGGGGCAAAAACCTTTAACAATAGGCAATTACTTAATAGAAACTAATGGTTATTAACTATTAAAATGGATATATAATTAAATGAAAATATATGCAAATAATGTGAATATGGAGATGGAGGTAAAATGCATAGCAGCAAAACTTGAATTGAAGGCGGAATATGATTTGATATACGAAAGGCAAGGGCTGATGGTGTTGGTTAAAATGAGATTTTAAACTAAGAGAAATCTAGAAAATGTAAAGCGTCAGTCTTTAAGTAATAGCAGGCTTACTAAGTCAAGAAGTACTATAGTTATTAAGGTAATATGAGTGTATATATTATAAGAAATGATAGAGAAATAGAGAATACAAGAATAGAACTAACTAGAAAAGAGCTATATGGTCTAGAGCTCTAGCTGAAGTACCAAACTTGTATAGTGATTAGTGAAGCAAACATAATATGAGCATGTAGAACACATTAAACATATGACTAATGCAGCCAAATCAAGTGAGCATGGATTAAAATAGTTAACAAGTCCATAGAGCAGACAGCGCTAAGAACAACTTCTATACTAAAATTACTTTTTATTTGTTTGTTTATGCAAATAAAACAGTTTAAGCTGAAATGATATGCTCAATCCTTAAATATTACTAGTTAAGTAAATTCGTACAGTTGAGCTGTAATTTATGTTAATAGTTGCACGTCAATTACATGAAGCACAGACAGCAGGATTGTAGCTCAAAAATTGGCCCAGAAAAACAGTGAAGCCAGCCTTGTTTTGGTCATATCACAGCCAAAAATAAAAAAAAAAAACTCAGCGTAACTTATAATTTATAAGCTGGTTTCCTTGTTGCTGTTGCTTATAGGTCTGAGCCATGTGCATGTGTGTATGAGTGTGCCTGACTGTGCAAAACACCTGCAAGTTGTGCCAGCAACAGCAACAACAAGCGTCCAAGTACTTCTACTTTTTTGCATGAAATAAAATCTCACGGTTCAGATGCGTACAAAGTTGGCAAAGACAAAGAGCAAGACGAGACGAGGCGAGGCAGCTCGGGGAGGCAGGTGGTAGGAAGTCTGTAGTACAACAAAAGCAAGAAAAACAGATACGAAACCAAGTGGCGCAGGCGCAGAAGACAGACAGACAGATAGAGAGAGAGAGAGAGAGAGAGAGAAAGAGAGAGCTAGAGTGAGCCAGCGCGCTGTATATTGTAGCTGTGATGCGATGCATGTGGGTTTGTTTTTGCAAGAAAGACATTAAAAACAAGTAAGAGTATGCGGCATGAAGGGCAAGCAACTAAAAGATACCCTGTAATGTACAAAAGCGGATGGGCTTATTCAAATATTGATGTATTATATAAAAATATGTGATAGAAGATAAAAGATGTATTTAAATATAACAAAGTATGCCAAGTTTAACAAACCTTAATCATGCTGTTCGATATATATCGGGTTAAAAATATCGATAATTAAGAAAATCTAAGCATTTCATATGCAAATTATGTGTCTAATATCTTCTCTCTTCCTCTCTCTTTCTCTCTCTCTCTCTCTCTCTCCTACCCTACTTTCTGGCTTTGCCAAACACTCGCACAGCCACAATATACCCATTTACAGCATATTTCCAGGGTATATACAGCACAAGCAAAGACAGAGCCAAAACAGGTTATTTGGCTCATTTTTTTTGCACAATAGCGGGTGGACAGCGGGGCAAGGGGCCACAGCAGGGGGAGCCAATGGAGCTGCCCTTTGCGTACCCAAAAAAAAAGTATACAAAAACAAAAAACATGCAAATGGCATAGAAAATTTTGGCAGAGCGCTTGCCGTTTGCGCCTACAAAAGTGATCCTGATCTTAACGAGCTAACAAAGAAAGAGAGAGAGAGAGAGAGAGATAGAGACTGTGTGTGAGCGAGAGCAATGAAGCGTGCAAACTGTGTTCGTATCTGTACTGAATTCATATTTACTCGAGCTGAGATCCAGAATGAACTGACACAGGCAAGAGATGCTTAATGGGCCATCTAGCTGCTACCTGGCTGGGCACAGGTAAATGCTAAAGTAAAAGCAAAGCCAAACAAATAAACAGGTAGAAAACTGTGCTCTCTGCTCCTTGTTTGCGATGCCATGGGAAATCTGTCGCCGCTGGAAACCTGTTCACAAAAGGGCAACAGAATGAACAGATGTACGATTCATACGGCAGATCTACTTCCTCCTCCAATTCAATGAATTGAATCTCTTTTATCAAAAACTGTTGTGTCTGTCCGCGCTGCTCGCACTGTCTCTCTCTCTCTCTCTCTCTCGGGGTGCTCTAGCTGTAATCTCAGTTGGCATATATTATCTGCTGCCTTGAGTAAGATACCCTGTAATAGTAGACCCACTGAACTCGAGTACTATAAGCGTCAGCATAATCAGCACTGGTATGTGATATAATTATAAATTAAGTGAGGTGTGTAGAAAATTTTAATGAGATCTGTTGGAAAACAAGGGAGTTACTTAAGGAAATTACTAATAGGATAGACAAATTAGATAAAAAATTATAGTTTTTAGATGTTATATATAAGAATAATAGTTTTGATATTTTTCTTTTGAGAGTATATTATAAAATAAGAATTGTTTCAAGAAATAGCCTCATTGAACTCGGCAGCTGATAACATTAGAGCTACAAAAGTTGGTATACAAATTGCTTGAAACTTACTTAAACTATATCTAAACGTTATTTGCGATAGGCTCATAAACAAAACAAATATTTAGAAAAATGATATCAACTAATTCTGAGACTAAATTTGATATCTATTGTATACATATACTTATATTTGTGATTTTTCTTAAGAATAACTTGATAAAGAGTATTTGCTAGTAAGTATTTGAAACAGTTTAATCTTTCTTTATAACTGATATGTGCTTAATGACTGTATCGCAAAAAATAGCACAGTTTTTTGTTGATGTTGTGAAATTGCTTACCTTTCGTATCTCCATGATCGACATAGCCGGCGTTGGCTGTTGCCGAGGCCGCTGTGAAGTCGAAACTGTAGATCAGCAATATGCCAGCTCCTATAGACATCCACAATATAATGCCAGATATAGACATGTTGCTGTAGCTCCTGCTCCGGATCGGGTACGTATCCAACACGCGTTTGATTATTTATTTAATTCATAAAGCGCATAAATATGAGAACGAGATGGATTTGGAACTGCGATTGTTTGCACAATCCAACGATTTGTTTATGCTCCGGGATATAGAAATTATTCTCCAAGTTCATCAACGATGTCAGAGCGAGAGAGAGAGAGAAAGAGAGAGAATTTGTGGTCTATTCAAGCGTATCCCAGCTCCATCTCGAAAGCCGAGCTTTGGGCGAAAAGCTCGCGTAATCGGAGTATTTCGGATCGATTGTATTGCAAATTATATATGTTTCAGCAGAAAAGCTGTTTGTGTTGAAATAACAAAAATAAATGAGCGTTGCGACCGATTCACGGAATATTATAATAAGTAATACAATATACAATGGCAATAAAAAAAAGCGGCGATCGCGTTGAACCTCGGCGTTAACGGGGCCGACAGACGGAAAGAGACGGGCGAAACGAACGAGCGAGCCAGATAGACCGAGAGGTGCAGCGCTAGCGGGACGAACTTCAATTGTTAACAGCAAAAAACACTTTAATCGCGCTTGGCAATGTAAGTTAACTACGCACGCGAAGAGGCTGCTACAGTGTAACGCATTTGTATTCTTTTTTGTTTGCACCAAAACATTGACTTTGTTTTATTATAAAGCGATTTTATTTTGGAAGCTGTTATTAACGTACTCCGACACCGAAAACGACGTAGCGTCAGCGCCAAACTACCGTCAATAATAAGATTCAGTTGAATACTGTGTGACCGCCTGCACGCAATGCTGCAATACCAAATAAATGCCACAAGTGTCTGTTAATGTTAGATCGATAACAGTGCGGGCAATATATCGGAATAACATGGCGCATTTGATTGACATATTTGAATTTTAACATTGCAGTTATCAAAATGGACCAGATGAAAGTTATAATATTTAATTTAGATTAATATTTGTATATGTTAATCAGGCACTCAGGCACAACTTTGTTTAATGCTTAAACAGCAATTTTCGTCAGTATGAAAATGCCTCTCTCTGTGCTGTTAACAGTTCAGCAACATGTTAACTCCCGTTCACTGTTAACCGTTCCGTTCACACAAATTTGCACCAGTTCCAAGCTCAAAACAGCTGAGCGAACCAGACAATTTGACTTCTGCCAAAAAACGCAAATGACGAAAAAATAAACAAGAAATAAATTAAGTCCGATTTAGTTAAAAATGAGCACATTTGAGAGCGAGAGCTGGAGCGTGGAAGAAACAGTTACACTAATTGACATTATAAAGTCCCTAAAAGAGCTGCACGGAGCCGACAAATGGGACTGGCAATGTGTGGCCAAGCAAATGGCCGAGAGCAAATTGTCGCCTAACGGCTACATCCGCAGCATTCCGGAATTGCGGGATAGATATAAGAAATTGAGAAATGATTACATTACGGCACGTTATCGCAATCGTACCTGTCAGTACTTCAACTATTTGAACGAGCTGGCGTCGCCCAAGCAACAGCCCCAGACGGACGACATGGAGCCGCAACAGGAGATGGAACTGAATCTTGACGAAGACATCAAAGTGGAGCAGAAATATGAGCAAACGCTGCAGCTAGAATGTAGGTAAAGCCTGCAACTAGCTTTCCCATTTAATATAGAGTTTTTTTATACTAGTCAATGGGGATAATACGAATCGCTCGGCTGGCTCCACATCCAAGATGCCGCAGCGCTGCAAGTGGGCCGAGGGCGAGGTGAAGACTCTGCTGAACATCATCATCACTCACAAGCTGCAGGGCCCACTGCTGCGTAAAAGGAATGCCAAAGTATTTAAGCTGCTCGCCCGGGAAATGGCCAAGCGCAGCTTCGTCAAGCGGCCAGACCAGCTGAGAGTCAAGTACCATCAGCTGCGACGGCAATATGCGAAGGCCAAGAACGGTGGCGAGTCGTTCGACCATTACGAGGAGATGCACGCATTGCTCAACGGCTCCATGCAGCATGGCGAGAGCAGCTTAGCAGAGGAAGAGAGCGACTCCAATGACAGCGGCGAGGAGGATGGCGAAGTGGCGCTCGGCTCGGACAGCGAATCGGAAGGTTCAATTGAAGATCTATTAGCATAGCGATATATATTCAACTTCTACTCCCACACAGATGCCTTAGTGCGCGCCGTGATTCCATCGAATGCGCGCGTCAAGTGGGCGGAGGGCGAGGTGGACATATTCCTGGACACCATCACCAGCATGGGACTGCAATCCGCGCTGTTGCGCAAGCGCAATGCCAAGATCTTCAAGCTGCTCTCGAAGGAAATGGCCAAGAGATCGTTCGACAAGGCGCCCGAGAAGTTGCGCATCAAATTCCAGCATCTGAGAAGGCAATACAACAAGGCCAAGAATGGCGGCGACACCTTCGAGCATTTCGAGGCCATGCACCAGCTGCTGAATCCTGTGAAGAAATCGGGCGGGGAAACCGAAGCGAACTACAGCAGCGGCACCGAAAGCGACTACATTTTCAGCGATGACGGCGACGCGGAGACATCCAGAAACAATCGTAGGTTAAAATTTTTAAAGATCAGGATTGTCATCGTAATCAAAAATTTGTGCTCTGTCTCGTTTGGTCAGGTCTGCCCGATTCGTATTATTGGACCGACCAGGAGGTGGACGCCTTTCTGGCCATCATCAAGCAGCAAAATCTGTTCCGTGCTCTGGATGGCTCCAAGAAGCGCAACTTCAAGACCCTGGCCTACATATCGCACATCCTGGCGAAGCAATCCTATCAGCGCACGCCGCATCAGTTACGCAACAAGCTCCGCCTGCTGCTGCGCCGTTATCACGAGGTCAAGAAGAATGGCCTGAGGAATGTGCGAATGTTGCCGCGCCACTTCGACATGTTGGACGATCTGATGCAGAAGAAGCGCACGACGAAAACGAAGGCAATTGAAAATGTGGCCACCAGTGCCATGGACATGTCCACCAAATCGGAGACGGCACTGGGGAGCGATAGTGAGGGCAGTAGTTCGGATTCCAGCTGCGATCTGTTGCGTGCCGCCGCCGAAAGTGAGGAGTTTGAGGATACATTCGAGATGCCGCCCGAGCCAACGCCCCTGGAGGTGTTAACCAGCATCAGCGAGGGGCAAAAGCAGCTGTTGTCTAGTCTAAAGGAATCGCAGGAACGATTTCTGCGCGACCAGCGCGAAATGCAGGCGCACTTCCTGCAGGAGCTGTCCAGCGTGATGCGCCAAGAGCGAGAGGCAACATTCCGCATGCTGAAGGAGCTGATGGTGCAGCAAACCAAGTGACTGACTGAACTTAACTCATTAGCCGTAGGAAAACAACAAAACACAAGCTTCTAAAACTTTTATTAAATTGAATTTGAAGTTATTTGCAAAAAGTTGTTCATTATTTATCTGTGTGTGGTGTGTGTGTGTGTGTGTGGATCTTGTGTGTGGATTTTGTTGTGTATTTTATTTTGTATTTGTTTTTGTTTTTACCTAAGTTGCCTTTATGCGTTTGTGTTTTGGTTTTTATTGAATGCAATTCAGTATGAATTTCAATTATTTATATTTTTATTTGTTTTTAATAACTAGTTAAATATTTATAATGTATATGTAATTTTGAGAGCTTGTTTTTTGATATGCTACATTGTATTTTTTTTTAATTTTATTTTGTTTTCTTTTTTTTTTTTGCTCTTGGGATTAAGTTAATGTTTTTTTGTTTTTGTTTCGTTTAACATTAAGCTTGTAATTTGTTCATTTATATTTATTTGTTTTTTATTTTTATTCATTTTATTTATTTTTTTTCACAACAACTAAGCAAGCTCTTCATAAAATATGTCGCATCCAAAAAATACACGTATTTTTATTGCATAATGTCTAAATAGAAATTAAACTCGCATAATATGTAAAGTATTCTGTTTGTTTTTGTATTTTTTTGTTTTTTGTATATTTGATATTTCAATTGTTTTTTTTTTTTTGTTTTTAACTAAAAACCGACAACAAATACGTACGTAATTATCTATGTGTATTTGCATATTTTACGCTCAGGCACAAAGTGTAAATTACAAATATTTCAATATTACTCTGCAATACATTTATTTTGTGTTCTTTTCGATTTTTCTTTTTATTTTGTTTTTTTTTTAGTTGTATTTAAAACGGAAACTAGGAAAAGTCGAACGGTATTTCGAGTACTAAGTGGTATTTAATTTATTTGTATATTGTTTAAGAAACATAAGTACAATATCTTGTATAGGTAGCGGTGTCTTCGTTTTAACTCAATTCTTTCATTTTTATTTTATTTTTTTATCAATTTCTTCTTTTTTTTGTTTTGTTTGTCTCTTGGAGCGCGGCTCGGGCTAAAGTCTACATACAGGCGGCGCTTGGCTGCTCTGGTCACACTGTCACAGTTGCTGGCGGCTAAAGCTTTGCTTGAGTTGGCGTCTGAGGCTGCGGCGGCTGCGCGTTTGCTGCTGCTGCGGCTGCTGTTGTTTGTGTTTGTGTGTGTGTGTGTGTGTGTGTATGTGTTTTGGTATATTTATACGTAGTTCATAACAACAATAACAGTGTGTGTGTTTGTGTGTGTGTGTGTCTCGTCTCTTGCTCTCTTTGGTTGAGTATGTGTGTGTGTGTGTTTCTTTTTTTTTTGTTTAAGTATAAGAGTAGCTTTTAACAATCTAAGAGCTAATCGGCTCGGGCAGTGGATTCTCAGTGATGCGTATCTTGTTGCTTTGTGTGCCAAAGTAGAGCGTGCCGGATGTATCAGTGGTGACATATGCCCGATTGCCATTCCCATTGCCATTCTCTGCATCCAGATCATCTTCGCTAGTCGGGTCATTGTTAGCATTGTTGTTGCTGCTGCTGCTGTTGCTGCTGCCGCTGCCGCTACCGCTGCCACTGCAATTGATTGCCGTCTCTCGCAGCCGATTGCCGATGCGCAAGCTCAGCTGTAGCTGGCGCTCTCGCTCTCGCTCCTGGGCGGCCTGCAATTGTTGCTCACGAAAGTTGGCAAAGAATATCGATGAGTAAGTGTGATATTTCGTGCCGCAGGGAGAGCTAGCTGGCGTTGACAGCGGCGTTGCTGTTATGGTTGCAGTGTTGTAGTTGTAGTTGTTGTAGTTGTAGTTGTAGTTGTAGTATATATATTTTTTGTGGAGGGGGGAAGGTAGTAGTAGTTTGGCTTTTGTTATTTACGTTACGTTACTTTTGAGAGCATGTTAGTTGTAGTTGTAGTTATTGTTGTTGTTTTTTGTTTTTATTTTATGAGTGTTCTTTATACACGTTCTAAGGATTTTGCTGCTGGTTTTATGTGTTCATTTGTAGCGTGTTCTATGTGTGTGTGTGTGTGTGTGAATGTTTATGTGTATGTGTGTGTGGGTGCATTGATGATGTTGCTTGGCCATTGCTTGTCACGGGATGTTGCTGCGATTTGTTGCTGTTGTTGTTGTTGTAGTTGTTCTTTTCTTGTACTAGCTGCGGATGAGCTTTTGATGATGATGTTGGCGAGGCGTTTATGAGAAATGTTCTTGTTGATATGATGAGAGAGACACATAGAGAGAGAGAGAGATAGAGAGCGCGCTGCATGCACTTAACCGATTGGTGAGAGAGTAGGGCGCCACCTGCTTATCAGCTGCTGTGAAGAGACAGAGACTCGAAAACCAAAAAACCAAAAAACAATAACAACAAAGAGACATTGAGAGTGAGTCAGAGAGCGGCGAGTGAATTGGCGCAATTTACTCCAGCTCAAATGATTCGGAATTGGAAATCGTTGACTTTATTCTTTTATTTCGAATTCAAATACACAACAAAAGCTTACAATTTGTGAAATTTCTTGCATAGCTCCATATAAGATAATATATATATTATATATAGTATATATATCTTTTTTTGTTTTTTCTGTATAATAGCATTGTCATGTTGTATGTATGTATATTTGTATATGTTTTTATGTATATAAATATAAACTTATTGCTTTAATAGAATTACGCATTGTATGTGTGTGTGTGTCTGTGTGTGTGTGTGAGTCTAAGCAACGAGCGCCCAAGTACAGCTCAACTCTTACTTACGGCATGTGAAATAAATAAAGAATACACCAAAAAAAAAAAAATGATATCGTGTAATATTTTTCTTTTATTGCAACAACTGCATTTGTTGTTCAATTAATATAACAATTTCGACTTATGTATATCTCTCAACTATATACATACATACGTAATAACTAAATGTAATACAAAATAAATTGAATAAAATAACACACTTAAAGAAGCAACAATCAGAAGAGAAAAGAAAATGGAAAATCACAGTTAACAAAGGTACATATATAAAAGCCTCAAAAAAGCTCAAGCTTCAACTTGTTGCTGGCTGGCTGTGTGTTTGCATTGTGTCTCTGTGTGTGTGTGTGTGTTTGCATTGCTGTATGTCTGTATGTGTGTGTCTGTGTGTGTTTTGGTCTCAGCGTGCTGTGCTTTCATCTCTGTTTTTGTGTCTTCCAATTTCTCTCACTCGTTTGCCCGCGCTCACGACCACGCCCCATTCCAACTCCAATATGGGCGGCGCAGTGCTCTCATTGCACGCAAAGCTCAATTTGCGTGGAGCTGCTCCGACTGGCCGCTGACATTTTGCGTGCCAACTTTTGCAGTGTGCCAACAGCTACGCATTGTTAAATGTAACGGTTTATATTCATTTCAAATATTGCGTGTAAATAAACAAAATAAATAAAACATCAAATAAATTATATGTATATTCATGTATAAGCAAAATATAAGTGCATTTTGTGTAGTTGCAGGAAACAAATTAAATACTACAAGCAAAACAAAGCAAGGCATAAACAGAGTGCCAAATATAGACAAAGAGAGAGAGATAGAGAGAGAGAGAGTATAAGAGAGCAGCTGCTGTACTGTTACTGGGTATAAGGGCATTGTATAAAACTCATAAGCAAACTACGTGTCGCTTTTTGTTTGTCACTTGCAGCTGAAAGCTTTTACGCGCAGTGTCCAAGTGCTGAAATGTATGCAAGCTTTTTCAAAGCTTACCAATACTTGCACAAGCAAATGACAAACGATTTGGTTTTAGTGTATGTGTGTGTGTGTGTGTGTGTGAGTGTTAAGCATTGCCTACTTTTTTGTATATGTAATTTTAATTAATTTATTAATTAGCTAAATGCATTTCAACTATGTTTTTGTTTTTCATGTTTTTCATTTTGCCATTGTCTACTGAGGTTTCTCGGAGACTATTTGCCAGGGAAGGTTTTCATTTGTTGTTGTTTTTTAATGTGTGTTTTGTTTTGTTTTGTTTTGTGTGTACAAATATACATACCATATATTAATATTGTTTATTATTGTTGTTGCGCATATTGATTGCATTACATTATTGATAACGGAATTTCGTAAGAGAAAATTAATTTGAGAAACGAAAAGAATAAAGAAATTCATATATCGAATTTGATGATGCAGCAAAATTCGACAACGTCGTTGGGTCATTAAATGAAATTCGATTTGATTAATATAATTTATATATATATTTTTTTTGGTTTTTATTTGAGGTTTGTTTCGGCGCCCAAGGTCGAGTGCATATGGTTTTTGTTTTTGTTTTTGTTTTATTTAGATGGATGCATGACGAGAGGCAGGCGAGGATGGTCGGCCAGGCGTTTTACAGGGTATTTCGTGTGTGTATTTTGGCATTGAGTGTCATATAATGTTTGTTTGTTTGTTTTTTTGAGAGAGGGGGAATATATTTGTATATTGTAGTTGTTTTTGTTGTTTTTGTATGTTTGTTTAGCAAAAAACAAGCAGTTTGGAGAAAGGAAAAAGAAATGAAAAACAAAGTAATGAACATATTGAAATATTTTTTCGTTGTTTGTTTTTTTTTTTTTTGCGAAAATGCATTTGTTTTTCGTATTTTGGGAAAATTTGAATTTTGTCTTAGAATTTAGGTGTTTTCGTGTGTATGGGGGGGCCTGGTCTATGTGAAGCAACGCCCTGGCTAAGTCTCTAACTAAAAAAGGTTTTTTTTTTTGGGAATTGTAATAAAAATGGTATAAAAGTAAACGCTTGATTTTCAACAACTTTTTTTTTTGGATTTTCAATTTTCATTTATTTAATTTTTAGATTTTTGTTTTGTTTTTTTTTTTAGGCGTACAAATATTTTGGCTAACAAACATAAATCGAATTTTCTTTGGTTTTTTTTCGAATAAGTATATATATGTATATATATAATTTGTATGTCCAATTCAATAATACTTATATAAAATTTTGAACAATTTATAAGATTTTGGTTTCACTTGATTTTTGTATTGTTTGCTCGCTGAAAGCGGTTGAAAAGCTTTTGCCGTTACTGATTTGTTCTTCAAAATATGCAAACATGAGGCTTTAGGCTAAGTTTTTAAGTTTAGGTAGTGGAAAGAGAGAAGGCGACTTTCGTGTGTAACTCTAGAAGGTATAGGGTATATGCTCTAGTGTGTTCATTGCAGCTGCATTTTGATTGTGATGAATGGTAAAGTAGGAGGTAACTTTGAGATGATGCAACTCTCTGCATCGAAATCAACTGAACTGAACTGAACTGAACTGAATACTCGTATATGGGAAGGGGGTTGTTCTATCTTAAAGATAATTCTGTTGTTTTGCTCATTCGTTTGTGTTCCAATTGAGGGGAGTTACTGAAAATTTGACTAGAGTAGCAGCAGGTAGATTTGTAATAGGTGGTAAGTAGATTGTTTTTAGTTGTAGATTTATATTTGTTGTAGATTTTTGTAGCTGATAGGTTGTTGAGGTTCAGTTGTTCAGTGTGTGCGTGGTATTCTAACACTTACCGTAGCCCTCGCCCTGCAAGAACAGCCGGAAGGCTTCAGCCAGCTTAGCCGGTTGCTCCTCCAACACCATGGCGCAATCAGAGATCTAAAAAACAACGAAAAGAAATAACTTTAATATTTATGCAACTGCAGGGCAATAGATGGTGGGGTAAACCTTCATCCAGGACGAATTAGTTGGATCCAATCGACCATTGAATGTCACCGTATCCTCCACATGCGGCGACAGCGAGCCCGTTATATTGATAACGGGCATTTTCAGCGTGGTTGCTGCCGTCTCAGCGCCAGGTGTGCCTGGCGGTGTGCGCGCCAAATGCAAATCGTTGCGATGTATATACGCATTGATGAGCATGGCCAGATTAGTGGGATTGACGCCACGCTCGAAGTGCTGCTTGTACATCTGCACCAGATCATGGTTGCGCTCCTCCGGATTGCGTCCGAAATGATGCCACATCAGATAATCAATGACGCCCTGTGTCATGCCCTTGGTGCGCAAGAAGCGCGCATTGAAACTCTGATAGCCCCATTCGATCCAGCCTGATTGCGTCGACACACAGTTAATTAGGCACAGGGCGCCCACCTTATCCGGATTACCATGGGCGAAGCGTGCCAGTATATTGGCCCCAGCACCCACACCAAAGCCAATCACCGACTTTAGTCCAAAATGCGATAGCACAAACAACAGCTGGGCAGCCAACTCATCCATGGTTGGATACACATAGCTATGCGGGGTGGAGCAGAGAAGATATTGATTTAGATGTGATCAAGACGAAAATGACATTTGTGTGTGTGTGTAAGGGTGGCCCAGCTTAACAGCAAAATTTATGTGTTGCCCAACAGTTAAATAGGTAATTTCGCTTTCAGACTTCACTTAACCTAATCAAATACAATAGCTTATGTTTGCTAATGATTAGACATTGCCTAATGCCTAACTAAACAACATTAGATAGATCTCTGTGGCTGTCTGCTTTCAATGTGTGCTACGTGCCTTGGCGAAAGCAATTACAATTCATATTTATCATAGATGTTTATGTATATAGCCAATTAACTTTAATCTACAAGCAATACATAATATTATTTTATCTTCTCCTCAATCACTTTACTTTAAAAAACGCTTTGTTTTGCAATTTGCTGTTGCCTAATTTAATATTATACAATTATAACTAATTTTTAAAGTTTATAAATAATCTGAGCTGGCATGCTATAAACAATGCTGTTAAATATATATATTTATATATGAGTTTATACAGCTGTGTTCATAAAAATAGTAGTGCGACTCAAATGTTGGACAGCAACATTTGTGATAAACAAAATATTTTGCAAAACAATTTGAAACGAGTATTAAGATTAACATATATAAATAGGTATAATTATAATATGTATTTTAAAACGAGTCGCACTACTATTTTTCTGAACAAAGCAGCATATGTATGCTTAGCCTTAAGTTTACAAATTTCTTAAAACTTCTGTTACTTTTATGCAATAAAATTAAGTCAATAACTTATGTGTTCTTAACTCTATAGCTATTGTTAGTTAATTGATTAAAAACAATTTGTTTTCGCTTATCTTTTACGTTTCATTGGCGCTGAAGCTATTACTTTGCAAACAAAATAGCTAAGTAAAACATATTTTTTACGTTCAATATGCTTCTATCAGTCTCTACTAAATATACAATAAATATAACTGGAAGTTACTTTCATTTACAACAAAGTAAATCCCTAAATTATTATAAAGATTTGCCAATTCATTTAAATATTCTATTCGCTCTGCTTTCTTTAAAGCTCTTTTGGGCATAATTTTGTATTATTTGTTTCAATCTCTCTCTAGAGAGAGTTTAGAGGCCACCTTAAGCAATTATTTGTGGCACTTACTCCTCTGGCAATGTAGGCGCGCCTTCCTCCTGTCCGGGTGCAGTTACATGATACACACAAAAGTTCTCCAGCAATCCGCGCATGACTGGATAATTGAAGAAGCCAGCGAAACTGGTGGCATCTGTTTTATAACATGAAATATATATAAATTCGTTTGAGTTGCAAGTTATGATGAGGGTATAGATGTGGGTGCAGGTTGATTACTTACAGTTGAGTCCCAAATCGTGATAGGTCACTATGGCCGGCTTTGAGGTGTCGCCCTGTATGGCCACATGTATGTCGCCCTTGTCTGTGGGCACGCGGCGCTGTTCGCAGGCCTCCAAAATGGAGCCGCGCGCATTGGGGAATTGCAGCTGCACCGAGCGCAGTTCGATGTCATCCATTGGATCAACGGGCATAGTGCTAATATATATATAGAGAGAAATTAAGTTTAGCTAATTATTTATACTACAGATATCATTTATTTGTCTTTGACTTTGATGTGGGTCACTCATATTAACTTGCATCCGGCGTTCGGCTGGTTTCAGTGCGGGGCGCATCCTGAAGTTCTACTTGTTACGAGTTGTGGGACTACAAAATTGAAGTCAATTGTTTAAATGAAACTTCAAACGCGTCTAATTGGCTAATTAACTAAATTACAAGTTGCAAACTTAAAAACAAGGAAACTTAATTTTCAAAATAATATATATATAAATATATTATAAATATACTTTGTATGCAATATTTGTTCAACATTCAAGTTATGTACGAGATGCGATTTGAGAGAGAGAGAGACAAGGGCGGATGCTTTGGGCTTATCATTATTACTATTATTAATATATAATTATTATAATTTGTTAGTTTTCTTGCTTTTTTTTGTTGTTTTCGCTATGCAAAATACTTATAAATACGTTAAAAGTAAAACGAAATTAGGCAAAACACAGTCTCTAAAGTGAATTATGAATAGTTAAAAGTAAAAATCAAAAAACAACAAAAAAACAAACTTGTGTAACTTGAGTGTAGCGTGAGAGGAAGAGTCTGGGGCGCGTCATATATATATATATCTATATATATATGTGATATATCTTACACATGATATGGATAGTAGAGTTCGATTGGGTGGTTCGTTTTCTTTCTTACCCTAGCAGATGTGCCTCCTCGGCAGTGTGTGTTGGTGCTGATGGCATCTTGGTGTTCAGTGTCTTACCAGTTTTGTCGCGGTCTCTGAAATAAATACTATGAGCATGCAAGCAAAAAACGGAAAACACAAAAGAAAATCGAGAGGAAGAGATAGAGATAGAGAGGCAATTCGCTTACGTTTAATACAATTAAACAGCCCAATAAAAAAACCAAAAAGAAAAAAAAAAACAGAAATTCAATTTATTTTTCATTTCTCCCTCGAGGAAATATCAAAAATAAATTGAATTAGTTGAAATTTAATTATGATTATAATCAGCTAAATACACACTAAGTTTGTATGTTTTGTACGAGTTGTTCATGTATATTATTTATAGAGAAAGAGACAGAGAGAGAGAGAGAGACTTAAGAATTGAGTTTGCCCAGTTAGAGAGAAGGAGAAAGAGTTCAAGTCTTTGACTGCTGATGCGGAATGATGGAGCAATATTTTGTTGCTTTTCAATGTGGTTTGAGTATGAAAATGGGTGCTCGCTATATACAGCAAGTACAACAACAATAATAATAATAATAATAACAACAACATCGACAGCCACAACGACAACAATAATAACAACAATAGTAAACATTTTCCATGTTACGTAAAACTAAATAAATGAGTCACGCAATGTCATTCGGGGTAAATGTCAACAACAAACAACTGGCGCCACAAATATTGAGCTCCCAATGGTACCCTCCAGCTACCCCTTCTCCAACTGCTCGTCCTGCTTCTCCCAACTCTTCTTAACAAAGTTATTTCGCAGAGCTAATGTCTAACAGTCAGACCGTGTGTCTAGGTAATTTGGCTCGCAGCTCTTTTGGCCATGTAAAACAATTATGCGGCACATAAGTAATCTACGCACAATTTTGACTCAATTAGCAAGCTGATAATCCAGTTGGACTCCATTACAGCCTCTCCATTAGCCACATTAACTGATATAAGGGATTAATTAGGGCTGGAGCTGAGATAAGTTAAGCTCTGGACTGTGGCTTTAATGAAGTTTTTGTTGGAATTTATTTAAATGTTCTAGAAATCTAATTATATGACAAGAAAGTCGAAGAGAGCAAGTTAGTGTATGTAGGAGAAGATAACAGTGAAAGCAAGTAAGATGGATAGAAGATAAGAGAGATAAGATACACAGATTCAGTTTGAGAGACAAGACAAAGCGAATAGATTGAAAGCAAGAGAGTTATAGAGAGAGAAAGGTACAAAGAGAAAGGGGAAAAAAGGAATATGAAGTTTAGAGTTTAGATAGAGAGAGACAGAGACAAACAAAGAGAGAAATAGCAGATCATAAGACAGAGACAAGACGTAAGAGAAAGATTGACAGTCTTAGAGATAAGTGTTAGCAAGAGAAAGGTCCAGAGAGAAGATAGATAAAGAGCGTAGATAGACAGAATAAGACTGAAAAAGGAAGACAGAGAAACACAGCAATAGATACTTCGAGTAGGAGAAGTAAAAACTGAAGTTTTGGAGCAAACAGAAAAGGAAGCGCATTTTAAGTTTGTTTTGAGAACTTGTAAATTCCAACTCTGAAGCTGTATGAAAATCACATAGTTCAAATACATATATAATAACATAATAACATATGTTGAAGGAAGTATTTCTTAAAAACTTGTATGTCTATAAATCAATTATTCTTCTCTATTATATATTTATTCTTGAATTAGTTCCAAATAAAAAAGAAATATATATAAAAGGCACTGCTGTTGCTTGGTATACATACAAATTGACCACATGTCAGCTATATATCGACCTTCATTTTCTATAGAATCAAATATTATTATTAGTCCAACCCCAAAACCAAAAGTCGCAGTGGATAAAACCCCTATATAATAATTAACTGCCTTACAATCAGAGATAAACAAGTTATTATATATTCCACGAACTCAACACATACATATGTACATATGTATGTTTCTATATACTTTTAATAGCTTCTCTCGAAATAGCCTAGTACATCAATTAGGCGAGCACAATTTAAAGCCATTAAAATGCCTTTCAAGTTGAAGCTAACACGCACGGCGCTGTTCCCACGCAAAGCTCTATAAAGGGGAGTAAAGAGTACAGAGTACATACCGTTATTAAGCACTTCAATATATTTGCTGTTGCTTTCTGCAGCTATTTATGTGCACTCGCGTTTTTTTTGCCAATGCTGGGCTGCTTTAAGCGCAAGGCGCCAGACTTGAAACGGTCAGCAACAGCAACGAACCGGTTAGGACCGGTCAGACCCACACAGAACGAGAAATGCTGCACAGCGAAAAGTGCAATGACTGAAGTGTAAACAGAGCTTTCTTTAACTCGAGCTTAACGCACGTAAACACACACATATATACATATGTACATATATATGTATGTATGTATGCAGACATTCATTGAATTCAATCTGTGTAGGTGTTTGCGAATGAAATGTGTCACTCTGTTACGGAAACATTAATTAAAACACTTGATGATGATGACGATGGTGTAGCTAATCAACATAAATAATAATTGTAAAGAATGAATACTTAAGCAGATCTTCTCTCGCTGACAGAAATACAACAAAAATGAAGCGCAGTTAGCAGTTGACTAAATTGCGGTTCATCGTCGACGGCAAATTGTCTGACTAGACTTCTGGGTTTGCAATGCACTGCACTGCACTGCCCTCTAGAGGTAGAGCTTTGGCATGTTTGGTATTGACAAAACTACAGGCGGGCTCTGACCTTGAGCCAGGGCTAGTTCAGCAATAAATATAAAGAAAGTTGCACCCGTGTCGATGTTGTGAATTGGTGATGTAACTGAGAGAGCGCAAAGTGAGAAATCTACATACATGTATATACATATAATATATATACATATGTACATATATACATACATACATATGTATGTATGTACATTTGTGCACTTTGTTCACTTTTCTTTTTTGGGCGAAATCAAAAGTAATGCAAATGCTCGGAACAATAACACAAAAAGCTCTCACGCACATGCAAACGCAATTATGGCTGTGTGCTTGAAGTAACGGTGAAGTAAAGAAGTAAAGTTTATGCATTTGCAGTGGCACAAGAAACAAAGACAACATCAACAACAACAACAGCAATTATTAGAAGAAAATTAAATTATAAATTGATTTTTTTTTTTATTTTGGGTGCATTTCTGTTTCACTTACCTGGTGCCACCACCAACAATGACCACCGGCCGTTCCATGCGCACCAGCTCCTCGCTATCTGCAGGCGAGGATTTGATCGCCTGACCAAATGCACGTCTCACGCTCTTAAACACGGAGTTGGGCGAAGCTGACTGTGGTTCTGTGGTGGACTGATAGATGGCGCTGCCATTGCCATTCATCGCTGGCAGCGACACATAGCCGCCCTCTGATTGCGGCATTGTTTGCCTGCACTTTTCGGGTCTTTTTTTTACTGTTTTGTTTTTTTTTGGCTTACTTTCTTTTGTGTGCTGTACTTATATTTTTGTATATTGGCATATGTCAGTCTCTCCACCACCCAATATACTTAGCCTGCTTGCTATTCTTTTCATATGCAGACAAAACTCTCAGTGCGTTGACTGTGTATGTGTGTGTGTTTTTGTTTGTGTGTGTGAGTGTGCGTGTGAGTGCATGCAATTTGTGCACATGTTCGTGGTGTGTGGGTGTGTGAGTGCGTGCATTTGATATGCGACATTTTTGTTGGGTGTAGAAATCATATAAACAATGCGTTCGTTTGTTGAGTTTGACACGTGATTCATCGGCAGGCAGCAGGCAGCAGACAGCCATTGTTGCCACATAACATAATATATATATATTTTATATGTAAGTATATTTTGTGATATATACAAATAACATCCATTCGTCAGTAGTAGTAGTAGCAGCAGCAGCAGGCACAATAAACATAAATCAAATAAATTAAGAAAGAAAAAAAGGAATAAATTATAATCTAAAATGACAATCAAAATATATCACAATGAAAATGTTGAACATGGAAAGCCAACCACCCAGAACTTGTTAAGCTCTGATTGCTTATATAATAACAGTAAGGGAGTGGGAGTGAGACAGACAGATCCTTTAACAGCTCTTTAACTTAACATATGTTAGCTTTGTCTTAATTATTAAGTTCTCTGTACAAATCAGGTGAAATATGTAATACTCTCTCGTGTTTATAGGGCATCATGAATACATAATGATTGACATAAGCATACATCTCATTTTGGTTAGTAAGCGTTAAGCAGGCAAGCAACAACAACAACAACAAGAACAACAACAACAACAATGGGTACGAGCATTAATTGTTTTTGGCGTCAAAGTTCGTACTTGAAACAAGATATGCAGGCCAAAACCAAGCCAGTCATAGCCACACACACACACTCACATGCACACAGTGCCGCACACATGTTGCCGACTGCAGCGCACTCAACCGCTGCTCTGCTCTGCGCCGCTCTGGTTACCCCTCTATCGGTGGCAATGTGCATTACATTAACCCAGTTCCAGTTCTATGCGGCAAATGGGGCTCTGCGGCTCAGCGGCTCTGCCTGAGGGTCTCTTATATTCAAAAGCTCTGGCCACATGGAATTTGCACAGCTCTTCACAGCTGGAAGCTGATTAAGTGCGTCACCACAACTTTCATTCAAACACTTTAAAAACTCAAAATTTGTTCTACAAACACCGACAAATAACTATAGAATGATAATGAAAGGCTTCAACGATGACGCAAACTTCTAGATATGAAATATAGAAACATAATAAAAAAACAAAAAGCAAAAAAAAAAAACGGACTGCAAACATTTTGCGTCTTAGCAATAAAAAAAAAAGGTAGCAGGCAAATTGCGAACTTTTCTGTTGACCAGGCTCGGAGCCATAAAGCGCAAAGGTCTGGGCAATTGTCCAAAATGTAAGCACATATCCGGACATTTGAATCAACGGGCGTCTGTCGGGATTACACATATATATTGTACAATATATATATACTTTTATAAGTATATATAGTACAGTTGGTTATCTATTTATTATGCAAAACTAACGACGTCGTTTCTCATTCTGCTGTTCACATTTGCCACGCTTAGTGTGCTGCATAAATTTTATAATAATAATAATAGCAATAAACCCAACAACAAAGGGAAATAAAACAAAAAACTTTTTGCCATAAAAGTCAACGTAAAACTCAGATTCAAGTATAGCAAATAAAGCGTACAAAAAGTTGATTGTATCTCGAGCACTTGAGAAACGACTTTTGATGAATTTGGTCGTATCAAATCAGTTCTATTGCTTTACCCTGCGATGCCTAATGAATAAGTCTATACAGCTTGTATAATATCAGTTCTTATCTATAGAAGACATTGTATACTAAATTTGGTAGCTCTAAGTCTCTTAGTTCCCGAGTTCATATAGTACATATGCATGTAACATATTGTATATGTATAGAAATTCACTAAAGGCTTTTATTTTAATATCTAAATTCCGAAATACTTTTTTAATTAGAAAATTGTATAGCAAACGTAATATGTCATATATAGTATGTAGACTATTATAAAAAGCTGTTTCACTGCTTTACCATGCCTCATACAGTGCAGAGTTATAATTTTATAATACAATATGATTGTTTATATATATTATAATTTATATATAAAATTTGTAGATTATAGTTCTCATAGTTCCTGAGTTCGTATAGTCGTGAGTTCCATATATAGCGAAGTTAGTCTGCTTAGCTAAATATAATAATAAATAAACATGAATCTTTATGAATAATTCTATTTAAAAATATATCACAAAAAAAATGTTTTATTTATTTTAATCCTAATAGGGCCATATAAATTTATATAATTATGTTACTATATAATGCTATATAATCATATAACATGCAATTATATCTTTTATTCATATAAACTATCTATATTTGTGCTTATTAGAGCCCGCATATACAATTTGTGAGCTGTAGCTCTCATAAGCTCTGAGTTCGCATAGTCTATTTAAACTCAGATAAGCGAACAGAACAATTGCAATATGGCATTCCATTATTTTTATACACATATACAGGGTATATGCAGTGGTTCCACGTCATTTAAATTGTTCTAATCTCAGTTGTATTCATGAATTTTGCTTATCAATGACGAACTGGGTCGTCAGCAGTTGATTGTCCAACAGTTAATTAAGGCTATAAAACATGCGAGAACATTAGCTGTGATTTATCTGGAACTTCTTTTGATTAGCTTTCGCTGATAAATCAAAGAGGCAAGTCCTACATATGCAGCGGCCGCGTTACCTTTGACCTTTTGGCCTGGTTGCAAGTGATTGGCCACTTCAAGAGATGCCAAAGCCCAGTCATAAGTCGAATGACTTGCGGAGGGCAGTAAGTGCCATTTGCCTATTACATGCTATATATATATTATATATAGATTATATAGGCCTTGTATAGCTAGGCTACTGGGCCAAGCCTGCGAGTACACTCGCCCCATTGGCAATTCCGATAATTACAGTGGCAGCCACGGCAGCCACAGCTTTAGCAGTAGCAGCAGCAGCAGTTCGAGAGTGTGTGCCATTTATGGCAAATTATTCATAATTACAATTGCGTCAGAGAACATTGTAAAAAATTACCAATTGGCAAAAATGGGCAATAGCCACATTAGAGGTATATAGACATATATATACTATGTGGAAACTGCAAAAGACAAGAGCTGCAAAGTTATACTGAGCGAAAAAGGAAGTAACCTTCGGCATGACCAGCAAATATTTAATATGACAAAGTTCTAGTTATCCTGAAGTTAAATTTTATTCTCAAGCTAAAATATAGACATTGAGCAACACTGTTTTTAGCCCGTTAAGTGAGTTTGTTTAGTATTAAAATGTTTTAATACAAGTGACAGAAGGTGCAAGTATGCACTGTCAAAAATTTTTGCAACTTTTCATAAAATATAATATGCAAGATAAATTTTAGATTCTCAATTACTGTATATAAAATATAAAATTAAAAAAAATAATTTAATATTCATTGGAAATAGCACAAACTCAAATTGCTTTTCATATCTTGTAACTAGCATTGGTCAATGCCTTGCCTTGAGCTTTTATTTCTCTCTATACATGTTACTCAATCATTTCTCGGCGTGTAGCTGCGCAGTTATTGACAATTTGGCAGGTAGCCATGGCAACCGTTGGCAGGTCAACAGCAATCGCATTGGCAACACCACCCAGACCCAGCGGCAACAACAGAGCCAAATGCGTGTGCATTAGAAAGTGTAGATGCCTCCAGCCGGACCGGGCCAAATGCAAGAGGCCAACAAATATATATTCTCTCTCTTGTTTTTAACATAATTTATCAATCAATTCAAGGATCTTTCGTGTCGTGTCCTGTGTGCTAAAGCAAATTGCAGCACACAAGTGGAAATTATATTCAAATCAAAGTGTTTTTTTTAGAGGGGGAGCGGGCACAGGTGGAAGTAGAGCAGGTGTAGAGGACAAAATCCTATAAAGGAAATGTCACGCTATATGGCAGAAGCCCCGAGGCTTTTAGTACAATGCGAACGTCACACTAACACACACACACACATACACACATGTATGAAGAGCACGACGAGAACGTCAACAACGTAGTTCCTGGCCATGTAGTTAGTTGTTGGCGGCACGGATGTGTAGCAGGGCGGGACAGAGAGAAGGAAAGAAAGAAAGAGAGAGAGAGATAGAGAGAGAGAGGAGGGGCATCGTGCAGGTTGCTTTACTGTTACGTGTTTGCAATCGATTTGAGAGTTACATAAAAACACAACCAGGCAGCGCAGGAGTAGAAGAGAGAGCGAGATAGAGATAGAGAGCGAATTGAGCAAAAAGCAATTTGGCAATTTGTGATGGACTCGAAATGTTAGGTTAACTGACCTACGCGCCATATTAAATATGCAGACAAGTTAAACAACAAAGTCAAATAAAAGCAACGGTTGTTTGTCGAAGGCGAAGGCGAAAAGCCACGACGACGACGGCGACGTCGACGCTGGCGCTGGCGCCGCACAGTTAACAGAGCTACAAAAAGAAATGGAGCACCAGGAGTAATAAAATTCAAACAAACAAAAGCGGATGGGCGAAAAATAACGCAGCTCGTGGGAGTGTGAAGCTTTCTGGGCCTGCGTTACGTCAGAATCATTGGGGGTTTGTCAAAATTAACAACATAAAGCAAATCAAAGGGAAACATAAATGAGAAAGAAACAAATTAAGATGCATTAGTAGATAAATGTGGCAACAACAGGCAACAACAACAACAACAACAACAACAACAACAACAACATTAACATTAACATGCAATGTAACGTCTAACAGACAACTGTTAACTACTGCTAAAAGCTCAAAGTTCAGCTGTGTGAGAGCTGAGTGTGTTAATTGAAAAAAAGAATACGAAAGAAAAGATAGAAGATTGCAAATGATAAAATTGATGGAAAATGATGCAGCGCGTTGTGAGTAGAATGAGCGAAGAAAGAGAAACGGACGAGAGGCGGGCATAGTAATAGAGGTAGTATGTGTAGAAAGAGCAAAAGTGATAAATGCAGCAACAACAGCAACAGCAACAACAACAACACTAGTAGCAAAGCAATGCAAATCTGACAGGCAGAGAGTGGTAAAGTGGCAGAGGGTCATCACGCGCCAGACCCGTTATGTGAGAGTGCATGTGTGTGTAATTTGCCTATGCCTTCATGTTGTTGCTGTTGTTGTTGCTGTTGCTGTTTTTGATATTATCACTTTGTCTGCTGTGTAGGTAGGTGTGCGTGTGCCTCTGTGTGAGTGCTGGACATTCAAGACTCACCTGACGCTCGTTGTGCTTATGTTTCTCTGTGACGAACTTCCAGCTGACAACAACAATAACAAGCTGAACAACAACAGTTACAGTAAATCAAATGGTTCGGCGGGGTAGACGGGGGATGTGTAGGCAGCAATTTAATTACAAATTTGTGGAAATTTACTGATGCGCGTTTTGTTGTCGTTGCTTTTGGATTTTCTTGGCAGTTTCGTTTTTTTTTTCCTTCTTTCTTCTTATGCTTCTAGCTTTTGCTTCTTCTTTTGGTAGTTAACTGGCACGCACAAACACACACACAACAACAACAATAAGAACAACACTCGCGGGGCCTTTTTTCTATGAAAAAATCAATATTTGTTTGGGTGTTCAAATTTTTCGCGTTTTACACTTGTATAATTTGATGCTTGTTCGCGCACGCCCACACACAAACACAGTTACTATGCTGCATTGGATAAATTTAACTGATTGCTGAACACTAATTCGTTGTTGTTTGTCACAATAAGAATAAATTTAAATGAAAACTTTTCTGGACTAAACTGCGAACGACTCAACTCGATTATGATACACGCGACAGTGTGACCAAATATTGAATGCAAAGAAATGTGCAGACTTTGTTTAGGATTAGTGAGTGCGATGGCATGTCGATGACAACAGGGCTGGCGTATAAGTGAAAATATCGATAAGACGTTGCGATTACCATTGCGATTTTCATGTGTGTTTTCTCAAGTAGCTCTGAATTATTACTAATTGCAGTGTGACTTAAATTAAGAAGTTATTTGAATCTAAATTAGCTCAATTGTGTATAATATATGTTATATGTTATATATATATAATCATTTATTTTTAGCGTTTATAGTTTATACGCTGATTTAAAAGAGTTTGGTTCGTTCTGTGGGTCCATGATGAACAATGGTGTATAAACTGTTTTTAGAATGCAGACAAGGAAGACAATAATAGAATAATAGAATAAAGAACTAGAACTATTGAATGAACAACGTTCCGATTATTTTCATTGCACGCTTGAAGTGTCATCTCTATGTTCTTGATCAAAGTACCCATCTCTAAAGTTGATAAAGCATGCTTCCCGCTGCTGTTCATTTTAACAAACTGCCAGTTAGATTTTGGAGTTCTGTATGAAAACATTGCCTTAACTAACTGAGAAACCTACAGTTTTAATAAAAAAAATAAAATAGTAATCGGCAAAATAAACTGGAGAATAAGGACAAATCATAAACTAAAGGTTTGTAGTCATCAAAAAAAAAAAAAAAAAAAAAAAAAAAACACCTAACAGAAAAAAAACACTAACAAATAAATAAATTCCAATTTAAGCAAACTTGTAGCTTTGACTTAGTTCACATAACATCATGCCTCGTAGATATTCAACTAAGTTACAGCTAGAGAAGCTTAACCAAACGATTGAATCGCTTAAATCCAGTCAACGTAGCGAGACAGGAAACTCGGACAGCGATTCGGAGGAGGAAGAAGAGGACGAAGATTTGGATGAATATGGAAATGCTTCGTTGGAGCATGAACAGCGACCGACGCGTCGTGTGCTGGAGAATACAGCACATCCCACACATCCAGCCTTCAATCAGGGCTTGGGACAAAACTCTGTCCAAGATCGACCGCTCAATATATATCCCAGCTGCGCCTACACTGTGGCCCTGCCCGTCTATGTATCCAGCCAGTCCACGCCCATTGTGGAGCCCTGCCATCAGCGACCAGCTGCACACGACGAATGGATGCGCAGTGTGCTCGTCTACAAGTCCAAATACTTGACTCAAACGGCCCACCAAAAGCAGCGCGCCAAGAAACAAGAGAATCAGATTTACAATTGCCATCTGTTCGACTTGGCGGAGCAGATAGCGACGCAGGAGAACGCCTACTTTCGGGACAGCTATGACTACTATTACACGGGCGGCAATCTAAATCTGTTGTCCTACTCAGCTGCTGGCTGCCCGGAAGCCCTGCCGCTGGCTATGCACGTCTCTGGCGAGCGGCTGCAGTGCCTCCATTTATCGCAGGTAGGCGTGGAGGCGGAACTGTGGCGTCCGCTGCACAGCGAGTCACTGACGGACATGTCCAGCGAGATCTTTGAGCTGTTGCCAGTGACCAGCTTTCGTGTGAATCATGGCAATATGTTTCTGGCGCGCATGCTAAACGACATAGTCATCTATGAGCTAAAGGAACTCGAAGGGGCTAAGGCTGAGCATGCGAATGAAGACGATGATGATGAGGGGGAGGAGCAGGCTGACAAATATGAGTTATGCTGCCAGAGTAGATACAGCAGCCAGGATGGACCCTTCATCAGCGTGGCACAGGCCACGAATAGGCCGAATACCTTGGCCATTGCATGTCAGGATCACACTGTGCGCTTCAAGGATATTGTCACGCAGCAGGACGTCTCGAAGCACGAGGTGTGCATCTTGAAGGGCATACACAAGTGCAGCACCTGGGCACAGCTGCGCGCCAGCCAGGAGCATTGCTTCCACTATGCCTGCCAATCCGCCCTGCTCACCATCGACATGCGCTGTGCCAATGAGGCAATCAATCCTTGCTTTGCCAGCAGCGCTTATACGCAGAACTGCGAGAGCTTCTCCTGCGTGGGCCGCAGCCTGAATCCCAATCTGCTGTATGTGGCAAGCAGTCATAAGCTGCACTGTCTGGATATGCGCTGTCTGGGCAAGAAGGTAGCGGATCGTGCCGTTGTCACCTGGACGCATCAGATGAGCTATTCGCCCACCTTCATGGATGCGATTGCGCACGAGGGCAGAGAATTCGTGGCACTGAGCAGCGCCCATCCCAGCGATCAGCGAGTCTGTGAGCTACAAGGTGTTCTGGCACAGAGCTACACGGAGATGTGCTCCACCTCCCTGCCCTATGCGCCGCCTCAGCTGGAGGAGGCGCTGCTGAATGGACAGCTGCAAGGCGCGTGCGTAGACATCTATGCGGATCTAGCGGAGCGCATCAAATGCTGCACCACCGGCGTCAAGTTCCACAGGCTGGACAATACCATCGATGGCGCCTTCGCTCAGCTGCTCACTGCCAACAGCGTGGGCGACATTCATTGCCAGCGGGTGACGCTGCGCGATGAGCTGGAAATGCAGCGGGAGCAGCGCACCGGCCTGCACACCAAGGAGGCGATACTCTACTATGCGGAGCTAGTGCGTCGTCATGTGAACAGGAAACTACGCTGTACGACAGTTCAGCCCATGCCTGTGCTGCGAGAGGTTATGAAGTGCGAAAACGAAAGGAACGTGGAGAAGGAGAAGCCAGTGGTCATAGAGGATGTGACCATAAATTATGGCTTTACTGATTCCGAGGACGACTCCATGTCGGACGTCGATGTCGATGTGGAGAGCGAAGAGCAACTGACGCAGCCAATAAATAATCCAAGTCAAGAAGTAGCCAAGGAAGCGCCAACTCCAGCCGCAGAGACCCAACCAAACGAGGAGCAGAAAGTCAAGAAGAAGAAGGCTGTGAATCGTGGTCCCTGGCAAAAGTCTGTCTATCATCTGAACCGATTCACAGACGTCATCAGCACGCGACTGCTCAGCATCTGGGATGTGGATGAGTTCGAACTGACGCGAGACGTACAAATCGATATGATCGATGAGAAGCTGAAGGCGGAGAGGAACGAGAAGACGGCCGAAGATCGAACCGCTGCCTGGTTGCAACATACGCTGCAGCCGGCAGAACTGCAAGCAGATGCAGCCGAAGATGATGAAAAACTGGTGCCGGGCACAAAGCTGCGCAAGCGTTTCCAAGCCGCCTATGCCGACTACAAAGAACTGATACCAGAGACGATAGATATAGATGATCTGAAAACTGCCAAAATCGAAGAAACTTCATTTAATGAAAGTCTGAACTTTACCAAACAGGCGCACTCCACGTTGACTGCAGGTCAATTCACGGTCATTGAGAATGCGCTGGAGATGAGGCCACCGCCAGCCAAAAGACTCAAGACTAAACATGTTATGGGCTTCTAAACAACAAACACACACACACACGTCACACGACACACGACTACAACAAATGCAATCGACCAGGGCAGGCTAATCTAGGCGCAACTAATTCGAACATCTATTTTGCAGCTCCATTATTTAATCGTTATGATCATGAGTCCACGTCGTCTACGTTCGCGCATGCCAAACTTTAGCGTTGGCGAGGAGAACGTGCTGAGCACGTTGACCGAAAAGTATCACAAAGAGATAGAGGAGAAGAGGTCGAATGCTCATGTCTGGCTGTCGAAGAATCAGGCCTGGGAGTGCATAGCCAAAGAGTTTTACAAGTGAGTCAAGCTACAGGTTTTGTGCACTAAGTTCGAATCTTTTCAAACAAAACCTTCGCTAGCATTACAAAAGTACAGCGATCGGCTGTGAAGTTGAAATCCAAGTACGAGACCATGAAAAAGCTGAAGAAAAAGCCCAAGAAAGAACCAATATCGAATGAGGATTCATCCTTGAGTGGGGCCTCCGATGTAATTCACGAGTTGAAAGTGGAATCGGATCAAGTTGAAGAAGCGGAGCTAATAGATCACATCAAAACAGAGATTCCACCGAATGACATTGCATCTGTAGAAGACATAGGCCTGGTTAATGTAGATCAAACCACATCCGGACTACAGACCGGCTCCTTCGATGCTGATCAGATCATGTCCGAGGTTGAGGTCAAATCAGAAAATGAACCCAAAACAGATACTAAGCCGCCTACAGAGTTTCTGCAGCAGTACACAAATTTGAATCAGGTGTGTGTTTGGCCATAGGGTATTTCTTTAGTCAGTGTTAGGTATTAACTCAAATCCACAGAACGATGCACAAATATTAGCTGCTCAGAACAATAGCTCCCATCGAGAAGCTGGACAGAATGAGGACAACTCTGGCCTGGTAGAAGATCAAACTAAACAAGCGCTAAAAAAAGAACTCGTCAAATCTAGTTTCATGGAGGCCAATGAACTCAGTTTAGTTCAATTAAACTATTATCGTAACATGGATATCAGAGCACAGCAAAAGCATTTGACCGAACTCGGAAATCTTGAGATTCAGCACAAAATTCTAGAGGTCGAACTGCAGATCAAGCAAAAAGAGCTGGACAAATATTAATAAATAGAGTTGAGACATTCAAATTTAATTTTAAAGACATAAATATATTAATTAATATAATATAATAATATAATTATGTATACGTTTTTCTATTCAAAAATAATTTTTATATATTTTTATAAGATGTTATGTTTTATACATATATTTATATAAGCTCAAATTATTGCGCTTGCATATGTACAGTTGCGGTCAGTAAAATAGTAGTGCTGCGCGGCACAACACAAAAACCAAGTAAAACTATACTTTTTCCGATGGAAAATAAAAAGTTTTATATTCTTTGTTTAGAATAGAATGTAAAGAAGAGAATTAGGAAAAAATCCCGTTACTTTTGGTCATATTTAGTTTTATTTTGACGATTTTAGAGAAATGCATTGAAAATCGACCGATCATTAAAATAGTAGTGCTGGAGTTGAAAGCTTAAAAAAAAAATTAAAAACAATATTAAATTTTCAGAAACCGTATCCATATGAAATGTTATTACTTATATTATATTTTAGTAATTTAAATTAATTAGAATTGCAATTTTTTTTTTATTTTAGTGGGCAGAGGAAGGCATTGTTCGGCAGAAGAGAGATTTTTACCTGTTAGAATTAAAAATCTGGGTAAAACTTAAAAGGCAATTGAAAATATTGTTGAGTGCAGAGTTGTTATGATATTTAACACCCCACACTATAAGAAGAAGCATAAAAAATCAGGTGGTACCTTTAAAACCAGCTTGGAAGAGTGTAGACAAAAGGTGCGATATGCAAGGATTAGTCCGTTAGGTTCAGCAAAAAGCATTAAAAACTAATTTGATCAGCCAGTTAGTGATGTGACAGTTAGTAGTTGATCTAAGCAACATAATTAAATTGCCAAAAGTCCCAGAAAGGTGTCAATTTTCACTAAAAAGTACCTGGCCGAAAAAAATTAAATTTGCGAAAATTCACGGAAACTGGCCCATCACTAGGTGGGACAACTTACTGTGAACGAATAAGACCAAAATTGTTCTGTTTGGTGGGAGAGGCTCTAGATAGTACGTACAGAGTCTACCAATCACAAAACATCATCCCAAGTACACTCAGAAGGTGGTTAATCACGGCGGTCGGAGCACCACGATTTGGCCTTGTTTTTCATAGGCAGGTGTTAGTGTACCCCATGTGATAAATGGAATAGTGGACAAAAATGTCTACATCCATTTATTGAAAAACATAGTGCTACCATATACCACTTGAGAAATGTCTTTGAAATGAACCTTCCAGCAGGATAAGGACCCCAAATATGTGAGTCCTCTTGCTTAGGATTGGTTTGCGTCTAAAAAAATGGACGTAAATCCATGTCCAACTCTGTCCCCAGATCCAAATCCGATCATAAATCTATTGGGGGATGTTAAGAGAAGTATGGGAACTTCAAATCAATCGACTGCGCCAAGTGGTTCAGGGGGCGTGGCACCAAATCCTTCTGAAGCGGTGCCAGGACCTTATTGATTCCATACCACGCAGGTGACAAGCCGTAATAAAAATTTTTGGATTCAAAAATAAGTATTAGACCCTAAAATATGTTTTAAGCATAAAACATGAAGTTAGACTAATGTTAAATAGTTTTTTTAATATTTTTTAGTAGCCACTACTATTTTACTGATCGACCAAATTTTGAGAATTATCCTTTCTCAAGCCCTGAAACTCACATGTCCTAAGATTATAGCAAAAAAACATCTGAATTAATAAGAATATATGTTATTCTTAATATTCCTTTAAAATTGCATTCAAAAAATTGTGTTTATCACTAAATTATTACGTCTGACATTTAGTGCCCAGGCGCACTACTATTTTACTGACCGCAGCTGTATGTGCATAAACTCAGGAAAATAGGTAGTTCGTATAGTTAACTCAAGCATTAGCTCGAGTGTTATTTATATACATAAATGTACACATATGTATAAATACATAAAAAAACATGCATATACTATATACATATGCGTAAATCTTTAGAAAAATGTACAAGTTTTCTATTGATTTTTGTGTTATTGCAGACTAAAAAGAAGTTTTCTTTTAAATTTATAATGTTTATTTATATATGTATATATAAGTTAAAGACAAATAGATCAACCAATTGTTGACTTCCTCATTTAATAACTAAAAAGTTAACTTATATACATATATTCAATTAAGACTGAAAAGTTAATTCTATTTTTCTTTTTAACTTAAAAGTCAGCGCCAGATGCAAGTTAATTATTTTTCTTAAAATAAAAATATGTTTATATATATAAATTTATAGATTTTATTTTATATATACATATATATAGCTATATTTATTCTTTATTAATTTCTATATCATATTTAAAGCAAATTGTATAAAAAAAAAATACTAGAAAATAATTTGTATAAAAATTTAAATCAATTTTTTATATACGCTAAGTTATTTTTTCAGATTTAATATATGATTTAATTATATGAATACAATAATAGTTGTTTACCAATGCAAAAAATAAAAATCCATTTACAATATTACTATTTATGATCTGCTAAAAACGAATATTAATTGAGGATTTTTTTTTTAATTTTTTATATTTATATAGTATATATTTATTGAAATTTTTGTTAATATATTATTCAGCTCTTTCGATATTTTTAATCAAGAAAAAAATCCATAAAATATTATTTCTCACTGTTTGTACTGAACATCGCATTATAAGACATTTTATTGGATTTCCATTTGCCAGGAATGATGATATCATGACAGATTTAAAGCTCAATTACGTCATTAATATTATCCAAGACACTTCTATCAAACAGAACTCTAGACACTCATCTCACCCAAACCCTCTTGAACAATCACTCACCTTTGATACTTTACATCCTTCCACATACAGACTTAAAAGAGCCCAGCTTGAACATCTACCAGACCGTACACTCCCTTTACCTAATCCACGCACACGCACATAACTCATACCTCAATATGATCTGTATTTATTAAGATAGCCCACACCAGTTACTCTCACATATTTTTTTTCAATTCCACACACACACTGAATATTTGTCAATGTTTTGCCAAAAAGAGCTTTTAAAGTTTTTCTTAGAAAAATTAAACCCACATACAATAAATGATTGCCATAACAAAAAAAAAACTGTTTGTTAAAAAAAAGGAATATTCTTTAGGGATGCTTTCTTTATATATTTTAATTATATATTAAATATATTATGCAAATATTTTTTAGTAATATTAGGAAAAGTTTCTTAATTTTTGGTGTATTTATATTTTATAAAAATATATATATATTTTTTTAGATTTATCTGCATAAGAAAAACAAAGCCCTCTCAATTTTTCTACTCTTTAGTTATTTAAATATTATATTTGGCTTTATATACCTTTTATATACTATCAAAAATCAAGCGCTCTTTAGACATATATAACTAGAGATTAGAATTATATACTCGCCATTTCGATTGGTTGCGGCGCTGATTGGCTGCACGCTCCGACTTAACATCCCCACCCAAATCGGGCTCATAGGCTGGATTTATAATGCCCTCGATGCGCTCGACCACAAACTTGTGTTCTCTGCGTTTCAGGGCATATGCCTGTGCTCGTATCTGTTGTCGCTCCTGCAGCATATTAAGTTTTAAAACTTGTTCTTGATCCGTTAAATGTAAAACGACCGACGCGTTGCGATTAGATTTACAACTGAAGCCAAATTAAATTGAGTTAAGCAAATCTAATTGATTTGCATTAGCAATCGCAGCCATTGGGGCGTAAAATAACCCCCTAGGGTAATCTGTTTTATTTGTTTTTGTTTGTTTATTTTTTTGTTTTCGTATTTCTAGGTGCGGTTGTTTTTGTTGACAATAGATGCGCGATAAAGTTTGTTTTAAGGCGCGTAAATGCTTAAATATAAAGTCGAATAAATAAAAAATTTAAAATATATCAAATTAAATTTAATTTATTTATTTAAATTTTGTAAAATTCAAATTAAATTAGATTTATTTATTTAAATTTTGTAAAATTCTTTAAAAAAAATTGAATACAAAATAAATAAAATTTAGTTTTTATTTAACTATAAATAAATTGTTAGCATAATAAATTTAATTATTTTTATTTCAAAAAAACATTAAATTTCATTGCTGTTTAGCTCCACCCACTTGACCCTGGCGCATGCGCCTTGAGGGCGTGGCCTGTTTTGCTAACTGAACAATTCGAATGTTGCACGCAATATGAACATGTTGCAGGCAACATGTTGAGCTTGCAGCTAGCAGCATCCTGGCCACAGCGCGACAGTTAACATTGTAACAACGCGCGAGCAGGTTGTGTGTCTCTCAGCTCTATCCTAATTTAAAGTCAATTTTTGTTGCTCTTTTATTAGAAACTAAAAAATAAATCATTTTTATACAAAATATATAAATACTCTTTTGTAGGCAAATAAAAAATAAGTAAGTTATTGAAAAAATAATTATAGTTCAAAGACATACATATATAAAATAATAATATATTTTATTTAAAAAAATTAAAATAATTAAAAAGTTATCTTAAACGTTTTTCTTCTTTTTCTGTAATATATGATATATCATTTAAATATTTCAAAAGTTAATCAAAAATAAGTTTTACAACACTACAAATTTCAAATTATATATAAGAGTTTCATATTGATTTCTTTTGTTTTCATTCTTTATTCATTTTCCTTATGTCATTAAAGCTCCATAGCAAACAGCATAACCCTTTGTAATGTTACAGTAAGCTAACATAGAAAACAAACTGGAAACAGAATTTTCTACGCCACATTAGAAACAACTGCTCAAATTTGGTCGCTCAGTGTAAACCGTTTGAGAGCTGCGCGAGTTACTTTGATTACGTGGACAAGTGTTTGCCGCGTCGCGTTCTCTCGCTCTCGCGCTCGATCTGTGTGCTTCGTTTACTGGTGCAGCTGTATTGGTGTACGCTACGCGCTCACAAAAGCTCCCCTCGCCGCATAGTAAACGCCGACGTCGTCGTCAAAATTCCAACAGTTGCCTTGCGCACGTCGATCGTAGCAGTTGTGTGCCCGTTGCCTGTGCCGTTAGCCCTATTTGCTCGCCGTGCTAATATCCGGTATTAATTGTGTGGAATACATTAGTAAATAAACGAAAAGGTATAAACAAACTTGACTACTTAATAAACACAGCTTGCGTGTGTTTGTGTATACGTGTGAGTGCATGGACAAATGCAGTTAATTAGAAACAAAAACAAAACGCAAATGATACAAAATGAAAGCGTGTACTTTGACTAGCTGGCGTGTCTTTTTCATTCATATTCACATCGTGTTTTACACATCAGCGAATGTCGCGACACAGCGCACAGCGCACAGCAGAGTCAGTGCAGAGCAGAGAGAGAGAGCAAGAGAGAGAGAAAGAGAGCGCGCGATCGCGTCAGCATGGAAAGAAAAGAAATGGAAGAGGGGGAGAGGGCAACGTTCCAGCCAAAGAAAACTTAACGAAACTGAGCACAAAATGTGAAGCAACTAGCGCTCCAGCGATCTAGCGCTTATCTCCCGGCCGGCCTACAAAATTGTTGTTATTGTTGTTGTCGTTGCTGTAAATTGTTGGTGGTTGTCGTGTGCAGCTAATCCCCATTCGTTTGTTGTTTTAATTAGTTGCATTTATTATGCTCGATGGAAAAACTCATGACGTGTGCCTCCTGCTCAGCTGTAAAGTTTTCATTTCATTAACGTTTAGCCGCAAATTATTAAGTCGAGTCATTGTCATTGTTGCTGTTGGCCCAGGTAGACGATAGCTGCCTAACGGTAAGAGGCGACAGTTCAACGAACCAGGCTCAACACTGAGCTCTCAAATCAAACAAACCAAAAATAAAATAAAGTAAAAGACAAGAGCAAAGCAACCAAAGACAAGGTGCCAACACACGCAACTGGTTTTGCTGCAAACGCCCCAAAAAACCAAAAAAAAATAAATAAAGAAGAAGCAACAATAACGAAATAAAGAAGAGAAGGCAAATTCCATTAGCCGAAGATTCCATACGCTTTAGGGTTGAATTAAAAATAACCACATAAACAATATTTGAAACAATTTTTTTTTATTTATAAATTTGTTTAATATGCAAAAATTTAGTTAAAATTTTTGTCAAGTTTTATATAGAAAATTTTACAAAAATCTAAGAACTTTCTAGATATACTCTTTTTACTCATATTTCTGACCCAGTTTTTTCAGCTGTTCTTAAATATTTGCTTAAGTTAATATGCTTTAATATCCGCCTTCTTATAAGCTGACAAAATGAATGAAAAGATAAAATTCTATAAATGGAAAATATTTACTTTTGTGTAAATGTTTTAAGAAATACAAAACTCTATAAATGGAAATATTTTCTTATGTGTAAATGTTTAAAGAAACACAAAAGTTCAACGTAACGAAACCTATTTTTTGTTTAATTTATCATTACCCAGAGCTAGTGTATAAAATTGTTGTTTTTCTTTTCAAGTACTCGATATATTGTAAATATAAACCTGTTAACTTAATTTCACAGGCTAAAACTAGCTCACTTTAGAGATCAAAGTACAAGCTCAACAGCAAGTTTATATAACTAAATCTCATGGGGCAGTTCGATAGTGTAGTTTGTAATGATAGAGAGTAACGTGGAGTAGAGAGTCCAAATGTTAATGTTGTTTTCACGTAATTGTGCCGTTACCAATTGTTAGGTGCCATCTCGGGCCCAACGCAGTCTTTTATTTAGTGAAAGTTTTGTATAGACATTGTTGCCGATGTTTTTGTTGTCATTCATAGTCGAGCTTATTTATTGCAAATCATTTTCTTGAAACGCTTTCTTCCAAGCGCGCATAAATCTTACGAATGACCCATTGAAAATGCCCAAGATGTCCAATTTCCAACTTTCATTTGCAATTTCAAAACACCTACACAACACGAACTATATAACATGAGGCGTTTTCGAAATCCAAATGCTGCTTCCCATTCCATAATGGTCATCCGTCACCTTTTACGTTTTGCGGACATTACGCATACGCACAGCTAACAGACACAGAGTGAGAGAGAGAGAGAGAGAGAGAGAGAGAGAGAGAGAGAGAGAGACGCACACACACTTAGCTGCAATAATTTGCAATTTTGGCATTGCGTAATCCTCTGCAGTTGGATAAAACCTGCTGCGAGCTTCGCAAATGAATTGTGCATTTGCATAATAACCAATTTTTCACTCTTTACTCATTTTGCTGGATTTTTTTTTTCTTATTTAAAGCTTACGCTGTGCATCCTCTTCTTTAATTAACTTACAGTTTGTCTTATGCAATATTTGATTGATTTTTGAAATTGATAAAAGGATTTAGCCTAATTTTTAAGCATGTTTAGGAAATAAAAGAACTTATAATAGTTTAAAAAATATGTTTTTCTATATGCCATTTATTAAGGTTTTTAGATTTCTTGTTTTATTCTTTTACATGAAATTTATTATATTAAACACACTTGAAGCTTTAAAGTTGACCAAGCTTTAAGCACATTAAATTTACATTTACTTTTCAGCTTATTTTCAAAAATGAAAATCCAATTTTTAACTAGATTTATTCCCACTTTTTTTGTTGCAGTCATGTTGAAGTCAATTGTTTTCTCCTGCCTTCTGGTGGCCTTCAGCGGCGTTCACTGCAGCGACCTGAAAGTGGATGTGATCAGTGTGCCCGAGATTTGTGATCAGAAAACGAAGAGCGGCGACTCACTGACCATGCACTACACTGGCACATTGCAGGCCGATGGCAAGAAGTTCGATTCGAGGTAAGTTGCAACACGCATTAAAGCTGAGCTAACATTAAACATGTGTGCATGTATGTAGTGTCATATTTGCATGCACACGCATTGGGGATTATATATGTATGTATGTATGTGTGTGTGTGTGTGTGTGTGTGTGTGTATGTGTGTGCCGCATAGGCCTCGCTTGGCGGCCTCATTGTCGTAAATTAGACGCCAACTGATAAGCGATCTCAATTGTTGGCCAGCATTTTCCATTCGCTTCTTTTTTGGCCTTTGCCAGTTGCTATTGCTGTTGTTGTTGTTTGTTGTTGTTTGTTGCATATGGCTTTATTGTTGCTGCAACGTCCACGTCAATTGTTGCCGCTGTTGCTGCAGTTGCTGCACCAGCTTCTACTGTTCAGCCCATAAAGACAAGAATTTATAATAAGCACATATTATGAGCTTGATAGACACAGTCGAAAAATTATTAGAAGCAAGACTTTGATAACTCAATAACTTCCGCTCATTCTCTGGCTCTCGCTCTCTCTCTCTCTCTCTTTTATTTGTCTTTGTGTGATATGTTTAAAGCTTTTTTAAACTTTTACATATTATTAACATCTGGAAGCTATGTGGAAACATTTGGTTGCCCTAAATAACTTTTGGTTTGATCGATTATTTCTTTATTTTAAATTTAACTTAAGCTTAACTACGCATACTATGTATTGTACATATATATATATTGTAGTATATATATATATATTTTATAATTTATTTTATAAAAAAGTGTTTCAAATTTTCTATTTTACATAAGCTTATTTAATTCCTAAACGATTTTCCATTTTATTAATTTTATTTGACTTTTTAAAGAGAGTTAAAATATTAAAAAATCATTTTAGAAATCTCTTTAAACTTTTGAGGAAAATGCTTTATTTTTTAAATTATTTTTAAGCCTTTGCCTAATCGTATTCTTATACATAAACGCAAATTGGCTCGTAAAAGTTTTATGAAAAAATCAAATTTAACTCAATATATAGACATATCTAGTAAATTTGATAATTCAATATACTCGCCCCCTTTTAGCTAAGCTCCTCTAGAAATATATTTCTATTTTGAGCAATATAATCAATTTGGTTGCCGTTGCAATCGCTTCATTATCAATTTCATTCTTATCATGAATAATAATGACTAAAATACCAGAAACAACAAAAATCAAATCTGCTTAAAATACAATATGTGGCATGTTTGTGTATATGTATATGCCATTGAGATAAGCAAGAGTTCAGCTCAGCGTGTTGATATGGAACATCATAAATAATGAATTTTGTGTGGAAAGCGTTTGAATATGATTTACAAAATAAATATATTAGTAACTGGGTGAGATTATTGTTGATTATTAAAATGAAATTATATATATGTAGATGAAATTGAAATTTTATATAGATATATATATAGATTTATATAGAGAAGTCACATAGGGCAGATTTCGATACGTCTCTTGAGATAGTGTCAGGGAAAAGGTCTTCATATCGAATCCAAGCAAATTTATTACAATTTTTGATCATTTCACTACGTAAACCTGACTCTTTTATCATATAACATCAAAGTCTGCTAATTTAATTCTTAATTTTAATATTTTACTTTATTTTTATTAAATTATTTTTACTATATCTTATCTGAAAGACATATTGTATCTTAAACCTTGCTAAATTTAATATTATTTATTATTTTGTTTAGCCTAACAAAGTCCAAATTGTGTCTTTTGTGCAGGAAATCGTTTTTATAATATGATTTTAGCACATATGCTAAATAAAATTGTAAATGTCTAGGTCCTGTCTTTACCTGGCCACACACACACGCACACGCACACAGCTGTGGAGTGAGACTCACAAATGATGTGAAAGTTTGTGCTGAAAGTTTGCAATTGCTGTTTAATTTAGCGTGCTGCCAGCCAGCTTCGGCTCTCGACCCGAACTCTAACTCAATCAGTGCTCAGTCAGGGCTGCCCCCAAAAGATGTCCTGCTTTGTCACCCTACCCATTGGCCCCCCATTTGCCACGTCTCCAACGTAGCAGCCACTTGTTGCTGTAGTCAACGTTTGCTAAATGCTGACATTCTTCCTCTCTCTCTCTCTCTCTCTCTCTCTCTGTGTGTGTCTTGCTACTTCTCTAGCTGGCTTAAATGGCTGAAGCGACAGGCACTTTGCCAGCCTGGAGTGCAGCGAGCGTCGCGACGTCAGCTTTTGGTTGTGTATGCAAAAATTCTTTGGCAACACTCAGCCTCAAGCGTTAAATACGCTGCTTAACTTTGAGCTGTTTTTTTTATTTTGCTGTGCATTTTTGCGTTGAGCCAACGGCACCGGAAATTAGCTACCTGCTTGTGGCGCCTGTGAACATGCTACAGTTTTTTTTCTTCAATCTACTCCTGCTGCTAATTAAGCTGCAGATAGCTAAAATGAAAGGCTTAAGTGCAAGCAGCGCCATGCTGTCCCAGTCACCCTCTCTCTCTCTCTCTATCTCTTTGTGCATTTGACAAGCGTCTAAATGGCAGCTCAATTGCCTATTGAAGTGCCATTGGCAGGCGGCAGCAGTTGAATGCTTCTTTATGCTGCTTGAATATCATAACATTTTGACAGGGATAACAAGGTGTATTGAAAAGAGTTGGTCCTTAAAGAGGTAGAGCTGAGTCCATAAGAAATGTTTATCAATTTGTAGACAGTTGAGACTGAAGCTGAAACGATTCACTTCTTGATAAATGTTCGCCTGAATCGAGAGACTCCAATACCAATTCTTCTTCTCACTCAACTACATCATCATCATCTTGCACTAGCTTTAATTAATATTTTTTTATTAACTTTTATATAAATGTTTAACTTTCATTATTTCCATTCAACAATTGGCCCAGGCACACACACACACACAGAAAGAAGTCTGCAAATGATTGGAAAGATTTGAATAGGTTTCAATTAGGTTTAGAATAGGTTTCAATATGAAAAATAATTGTAGCGTGCAGTCTGTTGCTTTATGGCATACGTGCTTCGCTGAGCATAGAAAGGATTAAAGGACCTGCTGCTGCTGCTGCTGCTCAACTAATTTCATTTCGCGACTTGCTTTTGGCATCTTTTAAGGCAATGTCTGCAATTAAAAGTGGTAGGAGAAGTTTCTGATGTCGCTCAATAAGTTATTCAATGATGAGCGCGGAGCGAGTCCTGTCACGTGCCTGGCTCCTTTTATTTTCATTGTTTGTGGCTTGACATTCAGCTTGGCTCTCTCTCTCGCTCTCTCGTCCACCTGTCATTCGCACTGCCCTGTCACGTGCGCTCATACTTTGTCAATGGAGCTGCTCCTATGCCAGCCAGCTACAGTCGACCAGCCTTTGACCCGCAAACCTTCATTTGGCTGGCATAAATAATGCAAACGTCTCGCTATATTCTAATCAGCCTGACGCGAAACATGAGCAGCAGCCGGAGCAGCAGCAGCAGCAGGAGTAGCTCCTGTTCCATCGTCTATGATATATATGTTGCTTATGTGTAGTTGGTGGGGGTAAGGGCAGGGCAGTCACAGTAGCACTTGCCACGCCTATTTGAAGGGACGAACTCCGCCTCCAGAGCACACTCGAGACTGTTGTCGTTGTGCACGAAAAATTAATTTGTTAGCTGCCGCTGCTGCTGCTGCTGCTGCTGCTGCTGCTGCATGCAAAATTTGATACATTCTTAAAGTTGTCCCAAACTAAAGGTAGATAAAAGCTAACTAGGCGAAGCTTGAGATGCGCTTCTTTTTTAAGAAATATAAAATAAATAAAATAAAATATACATTTTTTTATTTTATAAAATCATTTAAGCTGTTAGAATATTCCAAAAAGATATAATTAATTTCAATCTGGCTTAGATAAATATTTTTTATTGCAATTTTATATTAGTTTAATACTCCCTTCTCCAATTAAAATTAAGCTAAAGTTTTCAGCAAGCTTTTGCAGGCTTAAAAAATAATTCATTTCATATTTGAAGATATATTATGACAGCAGCGAGCAGTTAGATAAGTCAAATACCAGACAAAAAAGGCTGGCCAAATGGCAAAAGTATTTTTCAAGGTTTGTTTGAATTTATTACGCATACGCCGCGTTGCAGTTGCAGTTGGAGCTGCTGAGCAGTGGAAGTTGTGCAATGGCTCGCATCTTGTAGCCCATTAAAATTGCAATTTGCAACATGGCAAAAGGGTATGTACAACAACGGAAGCTTGGCAAAACTTGCAGCATGTTGCACGAACAGTTTTTTTTTTGACAACAGGCAGACAGCCCAGCCCGTTGCACCGCCTGCCGCTGGCCTTCCTTTTATAGTCATATCTTAGGCGCTGTCGTCGTTGCATGAGTTGTGTGTGGCAGTAACGTTGACTGCGTCAAGTGCAACTTAATGTCCAAAAGCGGAGCGCGTAAAACAACCAGAAACAACTCAAAAAAAAAAAAAAAAACTGTAAAGTGAAAGTCTTTTTACAGTCGTCGAGCCATTAGCCAAGGCAGACAACCTTGACTGTCACCAGTTTTTCGTTGCGCTTCAGTTTTTTGCACTCCACTTGAGTCGACAATTAGTAAAGGCTATATAAGAGATGAGATGAGTTGCGATGCGGCCCTGACAGCTTGCCACACAATGAGACATTGGGGGGCATCATATTTTGCTGCTGTGGCCCGCTGAGGGCGTTAGGCTTCAGTGAAGCTGATTGGCGCCTTGGCACAAATTTGCGCATAGGAAACATTTATGAGTGCTTAATCACCTGCCCAGTTGACTCCGTGTGTGCGAGCCACTAACTGCAACTGTAACTGCATGCCACTAAATCTAAAAGCTCATTACCATGTGATACAATCAGCTAAAGTTGAGAGCAGTCTTCGCTGAATGGCGTACAGTGAGCCAGAAGACTACAAATTGTGAAAGTTTGATGTACATTGAGATTAACATTGAGGGGGATTTTGGTTGGATTATAAATGCTTTTGATTAGGTCAATGGATTAATGTGTAATTAGCTTTCATTTGATTTGTATTTCTGTGTTGAACTTTTAAGCTACACAAAGTCAGATTTGAGCTTTGAACTTTAGATATTTTTAATTGTTTAAACTATTTTAGTTTTTTATTGCTTTGTTGAACTTTTAAGCTACAAATTGCCAGATTTAACCTTTGAGCTTAAGGGTTTTAAAAATTTTAATTAATAAACTTTAGTTTTAATCAAATCCTTGCAATAAAACAAATATTAAATTACAGTGTAATACTAATCACTGTGGTTAAAAAAAATCTAGAAAACTCATTTAATCTAATGCTTTTAGCTCTAAATGTTTATAGACCTTCTGTAGATATCAAATATTAAATAGGGAATCTTGTGAGTCTAATAAATTACCATCAATACAATTAAGGTCTTTCAGAACTTTCAGCTGCCTTCACAGTTGCCCAATGAAAGCTTCGCTTTTGCAACAAATTATGATAACTGTTAACCACTGTGGCAAAGTCAAGCCCTGGGGGCAATTGCTGTGGCAGCGGAGCGCAGCTGGTCGAAATTTGGTTTTTTAAAAATTGCAAAACGTCTTCAGTTCTCTGCGCACATTCGTAGATAGCTTAAATAATTAATGTGCTCGCTGCGAAATATGTACACAAGTTGCACATATAAATTTCTCTATTTTGAGTGGAAGAAAGAAAGGCTGCAACAATTCGCATAGATGGCACGTGATGTTGCTTGGGCGGCAGCAGGCGCATAAATTTGCAGCACAAAACTTTGCCAGCTGCGAATTGTTCGCACATTGACCAAAAGCCCAGAACTGGAGTCAAGATCAGCGGAGACTGACAACTGCCGTCGTGTTGCACGTTAATCGCTGGGGCTTCCTTTTGTCGCTACAAAGTCTCCGTTGAGGTTTTGTGGTTTGCTTCGGGCTCTTTTTGTTGAAGCGGACGCATATTTGATTTTATAACTTCGGACAACGACGCACATAAAACGAGGTCATCAATGACTGCCGTCCCAGCAAAGGATTCAATTTGATTGGATTGTGTGTGTGGGGTGTGTGGCAAGTGGCGTGGTATGATTTAGCAGACAAACCCAAACCAAACCAAACTCTTGACTCGATTCGACTCGACTCGGCTCGACTCGACTCGACGCTCTATCGGATTGGGAATCACGTAATGGTTACGGTTAACGGATGTGTTGCCTTCTCTGTATGTCTGTTTTTTTGCGCCCATTGAGCTGCATTTTAAATGCCCTCGAATGCATAAAAATTCCAATGGCATTGCCGCCGAGCTGAATGAAATCGAAACTTATTAAATATTTAGGTGATTCCTGCTGCCAACCAGCCAGCCAGTCAGCCAGCAGCCAGTCAGCCAACAAAAAATGAGTTTACATTTCTTGTTTGACTTTATGATAATGCGCACCGCAACTCACGCAGCAAACGCTCGCAAAACGCCTGTGAAACGCCAGTGAAACGCGTCAGCTTTTGCGTAACATTTGTTGCACAACTTTTCAGTTCTTTGAAGCGCCTGTTTGGCCAGTTTATGAAATGAAAAACAAAAAAAAAAAGAAGAGAGAGAGACACCTGTGCCAACAGCTCCTGCCAGCTCTGTTGACTGACCAAAGCTGACCTTTTGTTTGGCCATTGCATCAGCCATGGCGCTTCATCAATTTTGCATGCTCGGGGACACTGTGCAGCTGGCTGAGCTGGCGACGGATACAGCTGCGGATCTGAGCATATGTACATATATAGTTGACTGAAACAATCAACACATTTAAACGATTTTATTAATTTATTCAACGCATTGCGAGCGCTTCGCTTAAATGCTTTAATTGAAGCTTAATGATTTGTGAAAACGTAAACCTGTTGGCGGGATTTTAAAGCGATGCCATTGGGCATGGGCATTTGTTGGTAAAGTGGAAAACTATTGAAAATTTTAAATTGTGAAAGATTAGCCAGATTATTTTGTTATGGAAATGTAGCTGAGGACTGAGTTTGATGGATAGATAGATAGAGATATGTATTTAAAAATGAATTCTCTAGTTGAGAAGAGAAAAACGTTTTCATTCATATTATCTCTACTTGCACAAAATAGTATAAAATTTTATATAATTTTCAGCAAGGCTTCAAGCTGAAATCCAATAGATCAAGCTGATTATTGGCTTTATCTATATAGACAAAGAATTGTTTACCCAAAAGCTCTTAGCCCTAACTCTGTCTATTAATATTAGCAAATGCTATTTACTTACCTCACTCACTCACTCTCACTCTCTTTAAATATCGCTCAACTTTCTCCACGCATAACAATTAACATTGATCAACGGCATAAATAAGGACACGCGGCTTTATGTTTGTAACATTTATTGCCGTAAATCGCATAAATTAGCAGGATATGCAGCAGCAGCACCCACTGCCAACAATTTTACACAATTCCCCCAATCACCTGTGCGTGCTGAGTCAGTGAGAGCTGAGCAGACAGGCAGACAGACAAACACAGAGAGAAACAGACACAGACACATGTGAGCTGCTATAAAATTTTCACATATTACTAGAAATTCATGGAAAATAATGCAATAAAAATTCACAGCCAAGCGTCGACTCCGACGCGACTACAACTGGTTGTGGTGGGGTTGTGACTGTGTCTTAAAGGCCGTAATCCCCAGCAAATACATGCACACATGAAGTGCCCGGCTGGTTGGCTCTGTTGCTGCTTGACATTTGCTTTCCTTTTTATGCGCTTACCAAGAGAGTCTGTTGAAATTGGCATGAAATGTGGAATCTAGCTTGTACTATAATAGATATGTTTCTGTAGATGTATATGTATGTATATACGTTATATGAATATATTGTATGTATATATTACTACTTATAAAGGTGGAAAAAGCATTTCGATCTCCAAATTTGTCGAAACTGACTCGATACAAAACTTAAAATTAATCATAATATCGCTATCTATATCTATAGCTATATCTATATCTATATCTATAGCTATATCTATATCTATATCTATATCTATATCTATATCTATATCTATATCTATATCTATATCTATATCTATATCTATATCTATATCTATATCTATATCTATATCTATATCTATATCTATATCTATATCTATATCTATATCTATATCTATATTTATATCTATATCTATATCTATATCTATATCTATATCTATATCTATATCTATATCTATATCTATATCTATATCTATATCTATATCTATATCTATATCTATATCTATATCTATATCTATATCTATATCTATATCTATATCTATATCTATATCTATATCTATATCTATATCTATATCTATATCTATATCTATATCTATATCTATATCTATATCTATATCTATATATAATATCATAATACCATCTATCACTAGTTTTTTTCTAGGATTCTTATACTTAACCCTCTTCAATCTCATATCATTTGAATTTCAATTGCCATTTCGTATAACAAACTCAATTTCCTAGAGCATTCACCTATCGGTCATGCTGTGATTTAGCTTTTGCTTTGCTACATTTTTTTTGCGCCAGACAAATTTGGTACGGTTTTTTATTTCATCAAGAGATTTGCCGCACTTGAGCAGGCGAGGCGAAAGCCGCAGGAGGAGGTCGACGACGACACTTTGGTTACGCTCCAACTCCTTGCAGCACTTGAGGTAGCACTTTTTCGGTTGGTTGGATTATTCCGCGGGCAACGCCAATCCGCATGCCATCATCATGAGCCGGCACAACTTGTGATTCCAAGACAACAGCAACAGCAACAGCAGGGAATGTAAATAAAACAAACAAACAAGGCGAAACATGTAAAAAATGTAAAAATGTTTGCAAAATGCCCAGGAGATGCACATAAAATATTTAACAGACGCCGCAAAAAACAGCAGCGGCGGGAGAAGTGGAAGGGGCAGAGGCAGAGGCAGGCGCATGTTGGGGCAATAGAACTTGTAGCTAACTTTTGTCAACTGCCTCCCAATGTGGGTGTCATGCGTTGCCTTGTTAATCATTTGTTGTGCCTGTTGCAATAATCTGTTAGAGCAGCCTCCACGACCACTTTGATGCCTGCTGCAGCTCTTTGGCTCATTAAAAAATGATCGTCAACTGGGGATGTGCAAGAGATGGGAGAGTGAGAGAGAGTGGCAGGGATAGAGGTAGTCTGGGGTAACAAGTTCTTAACAACAGCTAAAAGTCGCAAAGTTTTGCATAAAAAAAAAACAACAAACAACAAACAACAACAGCAATCCAGAAAGTTTCCTTCCGCATGCCCAAGTGACACATTTCCAATTGCAAGTTCTTAACCCGAGGGGCATGCCCAGTCTAGAATGTTGGGGGAAGCTGTTTATTATTGACTTACAAGACTTGCAAAATCAAAGTTGAATTTCTTGGCAATATGCTAACATAGAAATCAATTAACTATATTCCATATTTAAATAGATATTGAAGATTTTACTTAGGAAAATATAAGTTATAAATACTAAATAAATATTTGATTGAAAGTTAACTTACTACCCTTATCTGAAGGATACTTGTTAAATTTATTGAAAACTTGAAATTCTTTATGATAAAGAAATAGTCGCTTTAATGGGCAAGAATAGCTCTATACACATGTTTGTCTATCCAACTGTCTGTTTTTATGCCAACTACTTGCTCACTCTTAGAACTCCGAATCGTTCAGTCTTGGCGCTGTCTTCAAAAAGCTTAGCATTTGTTAGAAATGATTGGATTATACTATATACTATATCAAGAGCTGTTAAGAATTCCATTTGAATGGAAATTCAAAATGGGTTTTTGTTCTGAAAACCCATTTTGAATTTCCATTCAAATGGAATTTTTAACAGCTCTGACCATATCTACAATATATTTATCCTTAGAAATTTTTGGTGTAATTGTACAAATTCTTATCAACATCAAACTACTATCTCTACATGGATATATAATCTATCACATGCCAAATATAGTTACTACTATAATTGTGGTTTTCATAACTAGATCACATTCTGATTTCTTGAAATATATAAGAAATGTGGGTTAAAATTACTTAAACTACATAAAAGAAGCAGAATTTGAAGGCAAAGCAAATTTTTCTTGAAATTAATAATATAAAATATATTATAGTTTTTTATTATTTTATATTTTTTTGAGCTCTATTATTGAATTTGAAAAGAAACTCTATTTATCTTCAAGCTCTGCTAACTTTCTGTAGTTTAAAATATTTTAATACAATTTCTTATATACATATTTATTATCTAAAAAAATCCTTTTTTATATATTTTTGATATAATTATTAATATTTATATTTCTAATTCATATATATACATATTAGAGTATTATATACAATATTTAGATTGCTTCCCATATTTAAATTTGTTCCTTTAAAATTCTCAACTTCATCAAAATCCATTCCACATTCTCATTTCACATCTCTTTTTTTAATGCTCTACTTTAAAAGCCCATTCATATTGCTCCACCCACTCGTAAAACACATAATCAGCATCAAATTATACGCCTCTCTTATTGCAACTGTGCCACATCATACATCATGCTCAAGTTATATCTGTTTAAGGACAACAACAGCAGAGAGAGAGAGAGGAGTGGGGCCTCATGCATACCTGAACAGCTGATTGTGATAAGAGTTGGCTAGAGAATATATTCCCCAGTATTGTCTTAGCTCTAGCATCCCTCTGTGTGCGTTACAAATTAAAGTAATTCGCTTAGCTTAAGCAGTGCTGTAAACCAGGCCATCAAACAAATAATTTCGCGTATGTCTTACACGTTTTGCAACCCCCAACTCCCCACAATACTCCAACCCACCCAAAAAACCAAGCGGACATAAAAAATGATGTATTGTTTTAAAATGTGTTTTTTTTTATGTGTGGCATGCCTCTTGATTATGTGCGAACTGCAGCCAGTTGACAGTGGCTGTGTTATGTGTGTGTGTGTGTGTGTGTGTGTGATAAATGTGTTGTGTGTGCTCCCCTGTCGCAACACCTTTTCACAGAACAAAAAAAAACAAGTTGCACTTGAAACTTTGCGACTAACAAGCGTCTAACAATTTGCCTGCGACTCTGCTCATCTCATACTCAACTTCTCTTTTTGCTTCTCTCTCTCTCTCTTGCAGCTTTGACCGCGACCAGCCCTTCACATTCCAATTGGGCGCCGGACAGGTGAGTTAAACGTTTCAACTCAAATGCCCAAATGCCACAATTTAATTTATTTTTTTATTGCCACAAAATTAAATCGAATTTTTGACACAGTTAAAATAGTAAAAAAATTAATTTTAAAATTTTTAAAATATTTATTTATAATTTTAAATGAAACATATTTAAAAAATATTGTTAAATAAATTACCTAAAAAATATTTTTAAAATAAATATTTTTAATTTCTTAAAAACATTGTAAATATATTAAAAAATATTGCAAAATATATTAAACAAAATTTTAAAAGTAAAAAATATATTTAAAATTTCTTACATTAAAATATATATTATTTTCTTACACAGGTGATCAAGGGCTGGGATCAGGGTCTGCTCGACATGTGTGTGGGTAAGCAGAGTATAATAAATGTGCCATATTTCTAGTGCCCATATAAATAAGCGTATTATCTTTTGATTAGGCGAGAAGCGTAAGCTGACAATTCCTCCACAGCTGGGCTATGGCGATCAGGGTGCTGGCAATGTGATTCCGCCAAAGGCTACACTCGTCTTCGACGTGGAACTGATCAACATTGGCAATGCTCCGCCCACCACGAATGTGTTCAAGGAGATCGATGAGAATGCCGACAAGCAGCTGAGCCGCGAAGAGGTAATCGTCTATGTATGGATCGCACTTTTATCATTTTATACTTGTTCTACACTCTATATGTGATATATCCGTGGGTCTCGGTTCGTTACTAACCTCATTCTTCATAATGCTGTGATTACAATGCCCGGAACTTACTAAAATGTGCTGGTGTTTGTCTTGCTCGTCTGCTTAGGTCAGTGAATATCTGAAGAAACAGATGACCGCTGTGGAGGGTCAGGACTCCGATGAGCTGAAGAACATGCTGCAGGAGAACGACAAACTGGTCGAGGAGATCTTCCAGCATGAGGATAAGGACAAGAATGGTTACATCTCGCATGATGAGTTCTCCGGTCCCAAGCATGATGAGCTGTAAGGCTGCGGCTAGGACAAGTGCTTAAGTTATAACTATCTATAACTATCTATGTATAAATATAACTACAACAACAAAAACAACAACAACAACATCAGCAATATCAACTCAAGCAACACGCGACACATGAACAGAGACAACATCAACAACATATTCCAAAAAACAATGAAAGAACGAGTGGACTGACGCCCCTTCAAATCCCCCCACTTTAGGGGCGCTTTTAGTGTCTTTTGCCCGCCCCCTTCAAGAAAAGAAATATATGAAATTATTCTTTTGGCAACATCATTCATATTTGTATATACACCATATACATAGACATATAGTATATGCATCAATATAGGATGTTAAGCGATTTTTGTCACAACTCTTCCACTTCGATTCTGTGCTCCGGTTTGGTTTGGTTCCTTCCCTCTCGCACAACTGGACGAATGCTCAATGCCCTTCTAGGCCGTAGTTTAAATAATGTAAAGTTTCCAGCAAACTGAAGGGTCGAATTTGCGTTAAATCATTTTTATATACATTTATAGGTTGTTATATTCAAGTTTGTAACTTATTTGTGTACGTTGTGTCTGCCAATTAAACATTTTTTTATATAAATTGTGCGCAAAAGTGGAACATTAAATTAAATAAACAATTATCACAATAATTTAATAATGCAAATTGTGTTTTCTTTTCTCTTTTATAAAATATTTAAAATTGCAATTTTTGACTTAATTCAATTTGACTCAATAAAAATCTTAAAATTTCTAACAATTTGTTTATCAAATATAACAAAACAAAAATGAAACACCAATTGATTTTAACAGTTATATAGTCATTATTTATATTCAAATCGAAAATATACAGGGATATAATAAAGAGAACATCATATACAAATATTATTATTATTTTTTCTATACGTTTTCCGTTTATCGCAAACAAAGTATATGAAATTATTTTAGGGTTTTACAATAAAATCTCGAAAAAAAAACGTTTTGAATGTAAAAAGGCTGCCAAATGCCAACACCAAATTTTTGTTGTTTTTTTGTTTATAAAACATTGAAAATTACAAAAAAGTTTTGCATTGGCTTATAAAGGTACAGAAACACAGGCGAGATAAAAACAAACAAAACACCGATAGTATACACATATATATATCATGTACTAATTATATACAGTAACTGCGCCATCGCATTGCAGCCGAAGGAGGAGAATACGTTAACGTCAACGATTAACTGGATGGGGCAACACACTTGATCACTTTATAGGCTTACGTAGCTAGGCATGGTTAGAAATTTATGAAAGTATATTCAGCTTGTATTGTTTGTTGTATTGAGTTCGATGCCGTTTGAAGTGGGGGACGGGCAGGGGTGGGGGCGGGGATCAGCAATTGCACTAAGAATCGAGCGAGAGAATTACAGCTCTTAGGCGTTTAGTATATAGAAAACTAGCTCCAATATTATAGGATCCTGAATGCCAGACGATTCACCATGCAGCGTGGCTATCAGATGATTATCGAGCGCATTCATATAGAGCGGCGGCAGCTTCGAACCACGTGCGCCCGCCTCATAACAGACCTACATAATAAAATTAATCAAATGATAATTAACACCTTTTGCGTATAGCTGGAAAGTTGCTGCTTACGTTCTCCTGATCCAGTGTGGCGCGCAGTGCCAGCTTGTTAATGCCCGCTGCGGCAAGCAGATCGAGGAATGGTAGCAGCGCCATCGAAGCACTTCTAGCCAGCTGCTCGGCAATACGTGTGATGTCCGCATAGTTGCCGCCATTTGTGGCATACCAATCCTCACACTGTTAAATGCAAGAATATTAATATCTGCAATGCAAGGCTAAGTTAGTTTAGTTACTTTGACTATGAATATATCGCTCAAACGTATTGCATAATTGGTATTGGAATAGTTGAAGCTGGCATGCACACGCATATTGGCCACACCATCCATGGGCTTCTCATCTATGGGTGATTTCACGCTAGAATATATACATATTAAGATTTAGAATTAGATTAGTTGCTAACTAAAGAGTTGCTTCACACACTTACCCCACATTAATTTCGCGATCATTGTCCACCCACTTGATGCTGACTATTTCACTCTGCTCATCGGTGGCCGCGATGGGGCCGCACACGATGTCGATGTCGGTTTGGTTGCGCAGCGCCTGACGCACCTCCTCCATTTTGGCGGGCATAATTTGCACCATCAGACCATCCTCGACGATGCTGCACTTGCCGGAGAGACCGCTGCTGCTCTTGAGTGCCTCGTTCAGCACAAAGAAACTGGCGCCCGTCACCTTGCGCGGCTGGCCTTGTATGTTGATTGCCTGCGTGGAGTAGGCATACATCTCGGAGCGATCATCGTTGATGTTCTGCATGCAGACCAAGTGTCCATCGGCCACTTTCGAGAAGTTGCCGGCGAATGCGAGTATGTGATCGGTGGCATTGTTGATCGCCTTGATGACATCGTTCTGCCTGTAGCGTGGTATAATCACTGTCGTCTGCCGATCCTCCATGTGGATGTAGAGGCCGCGTATGGCGGGCAGTGAGTACGAATAGTTGCGAAAGTCCACCAGAAAATTGATAATCGTCTGAGCTATCTCGCCGTAGACCGACTCACGATTCCGCACCGAGATCAACGGACATGGATAGTAACGATATTGGGCGCCCAGGCGCAAGATGAGACGCAATGGTAGAACCTTGGCCCATGGCACCTCGTGCCGATGGATGAGCACGGCCACCAGATACGGATTCTCCGGCACAATGACGCCCTGCAAGCATTGATACGTCGGTCGAATGTAGATGAAGCCGCCATGCTCGCGAGAGCCCAAAAAGTTGGCACTACGTGGACTGGTAAAGGCCAGCTCCTGTGTGCTGGAGCGCGCATGCTCCGCCTCCACATAGATCTCGTACAGATGCTGGAATATATCACGCGGCACCGTCGCACCACTATTCGCAGCAGCTGGCGGTGGCTTAATTTCGAGCAATATGATCAACTCATCGTTGCCCACATGATGCAGACCCGACGTAGTGAAGTTCAGCACCCAGCGATTCATGCAGCAGCTCACTGTAAGAATGGACAAGGGATTGGATTAGCTATGGCTGGCAGTTGCTTGGGTGGATTTGATACTCACTGTTGACCACCTTGACCAGCACATAGAAATTGTTCTTCACAATGAACTTGAGCGTTTCGCGCTGCAAACGCTCGAGGAGATCCGCATCGTTGCGCACTTCTTTGTATTCCACATCACAGTTGCTGCTGCTGCTGCTGCCGTTGCTGCTGATGCAAATGGGTGGCAGCGCGTGCTCCTCGTAGGGTATGAAGCAGCCCTGCGCATCGCTTGGCGGCAGTTTGCGTGAGCGCTGCGGCTCCACCTTGCGACGTGGCGAGGTTTGCGCTGTATTGCGACCAGCTGCAAGAGAGATGTTTGAAAGAGAGAGCATTCAACAAGTGTCATTCAAGCATAATTCCCTCTTCACTTACCGCTTGAGGGCTGGCTGCCCGCTGCTGCCGCTGTTAGCGTTGCCGCCGCCGCACTGGGCGGTATGGAGCCACGGAATAGCTGCGCCACCAGGCCCATGGTGGTGCTATTGTCAATACTGCTGCCGCTGGAGCCGTTGGCAGTGCTGCTGGCGCCAGGCGTGGGCGGCTTTTGATTGGCGCTGGATGCTGCGCCTGCGCCGGCGCCGCTGTTGCTGCGCTGCAGGCCGCGACGCGCCTGCTTGGCCTCGCCCCACTGCTGCTCCATGGTGCTGGCCAGCTCGCTGCCCGGCGCAATGCCATCACTGAACATGACGCTCTTGCGCTTGCGTCCCTTTTTGCCATCCGAGCTGGAGGAGTTTGAGGAACTGCCATCCGTTTTCTTTAGCACGCCCACGGGCACAATGACGCTGGGTGGCGGAGCACCGTCGACTGCTGCCACCTGACGATGCGGCGGTATCGTTGAGCAATACTCCATGGGATTATTGGGATTGGGCGAGCGCATGGGGGTGGGCGGCAGCGCTGAGGGCGCTGCACCCGCATAAGCATCCGAAACGCCGCCATTGGCCTGCCGCTCGGTGAGGATCATGAAGCATTGCACACAGACCCGCGACTCCGGCTCATTGGCGAACTGCAGATGAAAGCGCTGCGAGCAGCAGACGGAGCAGAGCACCTTGCCACAGGCACGGCAGTGATGCCGCCTCTTGATCATCGTGAACTTCTGCTGGCACTGCATGCACTGGCCGGCCATGTTGTCGGGCACCCAGATGGGCGGCACCTTGCCCAGATTGGCATGGGGATCACTGTAGCCAACGGCCTCATAAATGGGACTGTCATCATCCTCTTCCCCATCTGCAGCTGCAGCTGCTGCTGCTCCATCCTCGGACTGTGGAGCTGCTTGCTCAGCACCTGGTGGCGGGGTTTGTCCAGCATTCACTTGCTGACCCCCATTTAGATCTAAGGTCTGTGGACGTTGTGGTCGCTGCTCCTGCGTCTCTAGCGCATCTGTGGCCACGCTATCCTCCTCCTGCTCATTGACTTCGTCGTCCTCCAGCTTGCGGCCAGACAGCGAATCTGTATCGCTCGCTGTGCTGCTGAAGGATGAGGCCAGCTCCTCGGCTGGCGTCACTGGTGCCACTGGCGTCGCCTCGGTGGCGCGCAGCTCGGCGAACTCTACAGTGGATGCCTGCGAGAAGTTGTCCACGTTCATGTGATCCGCCGAGTTGGTCTCCTGCTCGGAGAGTATGCGCACCGATTCCTCCTCAGTTGCTGGCGATATGGAGGCGCTCTCATCGTCATCATCATCGCCTATCATACCGTGTGGCTGGCGCAGACAGGAGTCAGAGGAGGATGTGGAGGCAGCAGCTGCCTCTGTCTCCTCCTCAATGTCCGCCTCTACCTCTTGCAGCATGCTGTCCAGCTCCGTGTCTGAGATCTCATCCATGGTGGAGCAAAAGGTCAGCGGTTGACTACGTTTGGGCGCCTGCTCCAACTGCTGCTGCTGCGGCAGCTCCTGTTCCGCCTGCAGCTTCAATTGCTGCTCTTGAGCTGCATTTGGCTGACTCACCTGGAGAAGTTTGCTTTAGAATTGGAAACTTGCCCATGTTCTCTTCACTTACCGCAGGCAAAATGTGCTTGTTGTCGCCTCCACCACGCGCTTGACTCTGGGTATCCAGATCCGTGCTCGTCTCCTCGGACAGCTCGTTGAGCACTTTGCCCAGAGCGGATGAGGCGGTCACCTCACAGGGCAAGATCGACTGCGACTCTGTGGTATTGGTGTTCGTTATGGATATGGATGAGAGACCCGTGGCCAAATCCTCCACAACAGTCGGTGCCACTTGCTGCTCCAGCTGGCTGTTTGCTTTGGGCGGCAGCTCCAGTGCACTTGGCTTATCGCTTTCGGGCGGCGTGCTCAGCTCCTCCTGCTCCTCCGAGTTGCTGACATTGCCGGGCGACGGGCCCGAGGAGAAGGTGGAGCAGGACGAGGTTGTTAGAGATTCACTGGAGGAAACATTTCCATCCTTTGACTTTGCTTCGCTAAACTTATTGATGTCCTCATGCCTGGCCAGCTCCTCTTCCTCCTCGTCCTCCTCCACCTCCTGCTCCTCCACCTCCTGCTCCTCGACCTCATCCTCCAGCTGCTCGGACTGCAGCTCCTCCCGCTGCTGCACTGCCTCCGTCTCCCAGTTGTAGCTCTCATGCGCCTGCATCCCGGTGGCCAGCGATTGCACGTTGTTGCGATAGTCGTTGAGGCTATTGAACACCTGTGAGACGCCCACAAAGTTTTTGGCTGCGCCCGCGCTGCCATCACCCAATGGGCGTGACTCACCGCCCACACTTACAGTTGCAGTTGCAGCAGCAGCAGCGCTCGTCGCATTGCGGCTCAATTGTTCGTCCGCTGCAAAAGTTTTTACAGTTACAGAAACATTTGCCGTTATACACACAAACATCATTTCGCACCTTTGAGCTCAGCTTCCAGATTGTCCAGGACCTGATCGATGTCCACCAGATCCATAGTAACTAATCGGCTAGCATTTAAGCCTGCAACGAAAGACGTAATAGGCAGCTGAGAGCAGCTTGTATTTTGGCTGAACAAAAATTTTCACAGTTCGAACATGCGAAAGACGGAGCGGGGGGAATGTGGAAAAAGGGGGCGGAGGGGTGGGGTAGATTTGCTGAGGGGGAACGAACGAAAGTTCGTCAAACGAGACGCAAAACAAGACAACAAAGCGAATTATGATTCATAGCGCGATTGAATGCGCACATTGTTGTCTGTCAATCAATTGTCTTATCAGCGTTTATACTGTACATCCATTTTCGGCTGCAAATTAACGGAATTACCTTGTTTGTCCACTTCTTTTTGTTTAATTTTTCTTGCAAAATATGTTCGAAATGGATGCGCAGTGTGACTGTGTTGAGCGACTGCATAAATACCGACGACTGATAGGCAACTACATGAAAAAGTCGGAATCATGTACATTTCGCGGTATTATTATGCGCATTTTAGAAATACCTAAAAATGTACGCGCATGGTCAGCCTAACCGCTGTGGACTCTGTTAGTTAACATTGACCGTTAACATTAGTCGAAAAAAAGCCGTCGAAGGTGTCGGACGCGGGAGTATTGCGCGTTCTCAGTTCAAGTGTAAAGAAATTTAACAATTTACTACAACGAATTTGTTGTAATTATATTAAATAATGCGGCACACAATGTGCAATTAAATAAATAAGGTGATATTCTACGCGAACCGCTTACAATAGTTGAAAAACCAAAAATAAATAATTTCGTGTAGTGAAGCAAAACGCAAACAAGCAGCAAAAAGCAAAAGAAGAAAAACATAAAGAAGCCGCCACGAACTGTGTCTCTCTCTGTCTGTGTGTGTGTGTGTGTTTATGTGTACGCGACGAGCGTGGCTGAATGTGTGTGTGTGTGTGTGTGCGTGAGTGAGTTGTCTGTGCGTGTAGGTAGTGGTGTGTGTGTGTGAGTGTGATTGTGGTGGGCGGAAAATCAAGTTAAAGCGCCCTCTATGCCAAACAAATTGCAGCTCAAATCGTTTTCAATTCAAATATTTAAATGCAAAAGCATTTGAAATGTTTGTATTTAAGCGCTAGTTGCTATTGTAATTGAGTTCTGCGCTCACCTCTAATACACACTGCCCACACAGCTGCACGTACATAGCTGTCAGAGTGTGTTACACACTCACACTCACACTCACACACACACACACAGTCGCATGGAGGCAGCCATTCGCTGCTGCTGCTTCTTCTTCTGCCTGGCACCTTTTTGGTTGCGCTCTTGTCGCTCCGCTGTCTCATTTTATCATTTTTGTTTTGTTGCGCCTCTCTGTGTGCTGCTGCTTCGTGCAGTAATCTTGTTGTTTATTCTCCTTTGCTCCTCACGGCTGACGCTAGTTGCTTTGATTTAGCCGCGCGCGCACTAAAAATTGCTGTTAATTATTGAAAATTAAATGAATAAATGTGTTATTTATGATTGTCTCTTTCGATTACTACTCGCTTGCTCTTTCTCTTTCACACACACACACATACGCAGACGGCGCGCAATTGAATTGTTTTTGTACGCGTTCTGTTTGAGTTTCAATTGATAAATCGCGATTGGCCGTCGCCGTTCCATTGCCAAAATGTTTCAGTGCGAGTGTTGTTTAATATGAAAGCATTAATCAAATGTATCTAACGGGTTTTGTTTTGTTATTATTTCATTTTATTGTTCAGCGTGTACCAGTTTTTAAATTGCATTTACAAAATATACAACAACAACAACAAGAAAAAAGAAGAAGAATAAGAAAAGAATTACACAAATTTTCTAAAGAATTTGAACAAGCGCAATTCAATCTAAGCTCTTTTTACTGCCAATCGCCGTTCTATAAACAAATCTGGAATCAATTTCTGGGCAATTGCTGCTGCTGCACCAACAACAACAACAAAAACACCCACGCAACTAAAATGAAATCAAAGCTGAAAACTGTGCAGTCGACGTTGACGTTGACGTCGCTGTCACCAATGGCCAGCAACGGTAAATGGATGCTGGTGTCAGCAATGCTGTTAGTTCTGCTGGTGGCCGCCACCCAAGCAGCTGATGAGGTAAGTGGCAATTGACATTAAGCGGAAATGGAACAGAGCAGAGGGAAAGATCGGCAGGCAATTAATAGGAATCAAGTGGGAATAGATCAGAATGGGCGAAAGGCCTTGAGCGCCAGCATAGGTGGAATGAAAGAAAGGCAAAAAGTGACAATGGAATATTGTAGAAGTGGAACATGGAAAATAAATATGCTTAAAGCATATTTATCGATATATTATATGCTTTTAGCATTTTAATCTAACAAAAATAAAGAAATAAAGGAAAGAGTAATAATTATTATATAGTAATATAAAAAATTAATTGAAGTATGCCAAAAATTCTCTAGAAATCCATAAAATAATTCTTTTTTATTGGATTATCATCGATTATTATCGATTTATCGCTTTTAGATTATTCCGCGTTTCTTCATAATGTATTTAACTATAAAACTGAATATAAATAAATTTCACGTACGCCAATTGCAATTTTATTTAATAGTTAACAAATGGATTTATTTGCCATGCAATGAATAGAATTTCAATTACTATTTGCTGTAATTAGGAATAAGTAAATTTTAATTGTTGAAACTGAAATGCAATTTGCAAAGCAATTGTGGATTACATAAAGTAATTTATATACATTTATGTTTGTGTTAAATTCAAACTAATTCAATTATATAAAACGTTTAGCATTTCCCTGGCCTAAATCAAATTTTCACTTCAGTTCAGTTCGGTTCTTGGAATTCGAATTATATTTCCTAGAATTCCATGCTTCGCAGGGTCTTTTAATATGCAAATGTTAAATGGTCTTCGTGCTGGCCTCGACCAGACAGCCAAGAACTACAAATAATTGCAGAGAATCCTGCAAAGTTTCTAAATATAAATTTATTTAATTTCAAATAAAACTGAAATTTGAATAGGTTTGGTTCAGGAGATTAACAAGATTTTATATTTTCAATTTAATATGAAAAAAATAAAAATAAATAAATATTTTTTATAATATTTTAGATTATTTTTCTTCATAATTTTGAAATTTATCTAATTTTTATATATATTTTATTAAATTATGCAGGGTATCTCTTAGTCAAGTTTATTATTTATTTATTTTTATCTTTAATTTCATATCAAAAAATATTTTAAATATTTTTTTTATAATTTTTAAATATATTTTATATTATTTTATAGGGTATCTATCAGTCAAAATAGTTATTTCAACATGTCTATTTATTATTTTGAATTTGATAAAAATATTTATTTAATATTTTCTATAATTTTTTTCATAATTTTAAAATATATTTAAATTTTAAAATATATTTTATTAAATTATATAGGGTAACTCTTAGTCAAGCTAGTTAATTCAGCATATTTATTTATAGCCTGCCTTTACTCACAAATGCCAGGGTATCACATGCGTCGACTTCTCTGCTTTTTATTTACTTTACTTGTTTTTCCATTTGATTGTTATGAAATTTTCCAGCATAGAGACGATAGATTGAATTTCAATTTCTTGAGATTATGAACTGCTTTAACCTCAATCTGACCGCCTATTTCGCACCTGCATTTGTTGCCGTCTATGCCCTGTACGCCAGCCCCTCCTCCACCTCCACCCCTCCACAGCTCGACTTACTCCTTTTGCATTTTGTTGTTTTGCGGCTTGAGGTTTGCTCATTGCTTTGCTAGCTGCTGTATCGCTCTCTCTCGCTCTCTTTCCTTCTCACTCACTCACTGTTAGAATCTGCCACTTAAAATGCAAAATAGAAGAGAATTCTGTCTGAGCTCTGACGCAAACTAATCAATATACAAATTTACACATACACATACATACATACACATATTTATGCATTTACTTATATCTAGCTATTTATACTTATGTATGTGTGTGTGTGTGTGTGTGTGTGTGTGTGTCTGAGTTTGTGTAACAATGAAAACTTTGGCTGTCTGGCAACGCTTGTAATTCGCATTTCAATCTTTGTTGTTGTTTTCTATATTGATGAGACGATAATGAAGAGTGGAAAAGATGCTGCAAAAAGACATTAAAAGCGTCTGCAATGCTGCAGCGCATAAATATGGCAACAAGAATGCTTGCATCTGTGTGTGTATGCGTGCGTGTGTGTGTGAGTGATGAATGTTACATTCGCATACGCATTGCCCATAAGCGTACTCTTCTGCTTCCCCCTTGCCTTCTTCTTCGTTTTCCTCTTCATTTTCAACTCCATCTGCGTTGATCGTTTGCCAAAGTGTTGGCAAAAGGCATCCGGCTGTTGCCAATTGCAGTAGCCAGTTTTGTTTGTTTGTTTGTTTGTTTCACTGTTTGTGTGACTTATTGGCCCAAAATGTGCACACACACACACACACACACACACACACACACTCGCACACTCACATAAATAGTACATTGGCCCGTTTCTACTGAACCACTAAGCGCCCATCACTAGTTACTGTTGTTGTTGTTGCTGCTGTTGTTATTGTCTTGTTGAACGTTCCGGTCCGGTCCAGTCTCGCCCGTTCCCATTGCGTTCTCCTTTTAGTCTGTTTGTCACTTGTTTTTGCCAAAATTGGCCAAGTTGCGGTTATGGTCGAGACTCTTCATCTGCTGCTTCTGCATTTCTTTGCAGTTGTTGTTTTTGTTTTTGTTTTTCTTTTTCTTTTTGCTGCTAAAATCATTTTAAGAACGTGCATAGTAAACCTGATGAAGAGCCAGGCAGGCAGGCAGAGCGAGCGAGAGAGCGCGACTAACAGCAAGAGTTAGAGTGTGACCACAGTTTTGGAGTGTGCAGGATAAATGTAATGATTTGTGTGCGAATGCGAACAGACCGAAAAAAATACTCACTCACACACACACACATGCACATGGCTGATCGAATGGGGAGGCAGCTGCGCTCGCTCAGCTAACGGCCGCCTGCTGCTTTCCACTCCCACCACACAAAGTTTTGTTTTTGGCTCGTTTACGCATTTGCGCTCATTAGCATTATTGGCATGTGTCGTGTTCGTGACATTGAGTGAGTGTGTGAGAGAGTGTGGACGAAGAGAGTAGTTGGAGTGCGTCTAAAGGTGACCAGACGCGTCTAATGCGTACTCAGCTCATCTTTACGTGCTGTGCAACGGGCTGTTTATGTTTTTTTTTTTTTTGGTTGTTTGTATTTATGGATTTCCGGGAAGGCGATAAAATGGCTTATACATTGTCAATAGTGTGGGTAATATTTGGTTTTTCCACTTCTTTTTTTTTTAGTCTGCTGTAAATGATAACAAACAAGTAGCGAAATCAGCGAATGACGTCACTGATTTTATTTAGTATTTAATTTGAGTTGTTTGCGTTGATAAATACAAATTTCAGACGGCGAAGTCATCAGCTTTACTCATTCTTACACACCTATACCAGTTGCAGCTATCTCGCTTGCACTGCCTCTTCAATTATACACGCGTGCGTGTGTGTGTGTGTGTGTGTGTGTGTGCGTGAGTTGCTATGCTCATTTGGCTCTGTGTTTCGTCTTGCATTTAATAAGCAGTTGCTCAGTTAATGTTGTTGTTGCTGCAGTTGCCTGCACTCACCTTCGCGCTCATTGACGCCGAAAACGTAAGCGCAGCAGACTGACGGCGTCGCAGTCGCAGTCGCCATCGCCATCGCCATTGTTGTCGCTGCTGTTAATGTCAATATGTTATCATCGGCCGTTATTTTTATATTTTTTAATGCATTTTGCAAATGTCAACGTCTCCGACGTACGCATACGAACTGTGCATTTGCTGTGTGCATTTTGCCCTTTAATCTCAGTTCAATTAAAAATCCCCAACAGATAATCAGTGCAAAATGCAATGATGGAAATATTTTTTAAGCACATACACGAGCTAATTACAAAAAGCTCACACACACACACACACAGAGACACTCGTGCATACGTAAATGAAAAAAGAAAACAAGATCACGTTGCAAATGTCAGTTAATGAGTCAAAGAGCAATTGCTTAAGAGAGCGCGAGAGCGAAAGCGCTAGCGAGAGAGAGAGAGAGAGAGTCAGAGAGCACGCTTGTGGATCAATTACATATGTTGTCTGACATGTGCATAAAACAAAATCCAATTAGTAAATTTTTACATGTCAAGACAACATAAAAGCAAAGGCAATTGCAACAAAACCCAAAGGGTGCCCGCAAATAAACCAAAAGCAAAAACATTTGCGGCACCCGCAGCCAGGCGAGGGCGCGATTACAACAGAGTAAAAGAGACAGCGCTGTAAGAGAGCAAGCGAGCGAGCCGCAGTATAAAAATGTGTGTGCAGGCGGCGAAGCAGCAACAACAACAACAACGAACGGCAAACGAGCATAAAATGTAAATATGTATGAGTGTGTGTGTGTGTGAGTGTGAGTCAGTATTGGTAGGCAGCAGACAAAGTTGAAGAAAAGAAGACAGCGACAAACGACGTCGCGACGTGGTGGAGTTTCGTATAGCTCCAACAGCAGCGACGCCAGCGGCACAAGCAGCGACGCTGGCAGCGAAGTTGAGGGCTGCTGTTGCTGTTTGTTGTTGTGGTTGGCTCTCGTTTTGCTTTGCTTGAATTTCTGTTTCTGAGGTAAACAACACACAGCCTCGACAGAGGCAAAGGCGGCAGCAGTGCGCAGACCAGGCCAGGCCAGGCCGTGCCGGCAGTTTTCAAGACCCGAGCGTAGACAAACCAAACAGGCAGATTGAACTGCGGCTGCTGCCGACGGCGACGGCGACGACGACGCCGCCAACCGTCGCTGCCTGCAAGAAGGGTAACGCAATGTCAATAATCATGTGCGCTGTTGCCACTTTTCATTGTCGTTGTTGTTGGTGTTGGTGGTGTTTTTGTAGTTGCTGTTTCATATGTTCGACTTGGGCTTGTTTCATTTTGCGGTTTGCTTGCGACAAGTTGTATCTCTGTTCGACGCCGCTTCTTCTCACACTCTTCTGCTCTCTTTCTAGCTCTTGCAATATGCGTGCGTGCGTGTTTATAAATGTATGTATGCATGTATGTGTGTGTGCATATGTATATGTATGTATGTGTGTATGTGCCGTATGTTTTACTGCTTGATTGGGTTTTACAATTTTTATTTTCGTTGTCCCACTGCGGATTTTAGTAGCTGTTTCCTCTGCTCTTTCTCTCCGTCTTAAGCATGTGTGCGTGTATTTTTGGGTTAATTTATTAATTGCAATTTTCTTTGTTCAAGAATTTCGGCGGATTCCACTTTTATACATATAATTTACACTTGATTTGTTTACTGCGCATTGAGTTTATTTTTGTATGTTTTAATTGCAAACAAAATAACAGCACACACACGCATTGACCTCCTCCTACTGCCTCACCTCCCACGTCTCCCACGCCTCCCACTCCTCTCTCTTAGCATCTCTTCAATTGGCATGCCGCTCTCATTGACGCAAATCGCGCGCAAAATTTTGTGTTGATTTTTGTCGTTTCCTCTCATCCGCTATCTATCTCCCTGTCTCTCTCGCTTTGACAGCCCTTTTTTTGTGCCTGCTGCTGCTGCTGCTGCTGTTGTATATGGCGCGTATTTCCTGTGTGCCGTTATTATTGTTGTATTTTTGCTATTTTGTTTTTGACTTCACGGCTTTGTGTTTGTGCTTATGTTTGTGTTTGCATATCATTAACATGGAAAAAGGTAAGCCGCAAAAAAGAGTTGGCAGCCCACGCAGCACAGCTGAGACAGCTGCAGTTTTAGCTCTCTCACACACACACACACACACACGCATACAGTTAACCCACGCACTTGCATACTTTTATAATTATGCGGCATTTTTGTTGTTTTTGTTTTTGTGTTTTTGGTTCGTTTTCACTATTTTTGTTTGATGTTTTCGATGCTTTTCCAATCAACTTTTCACACATTTTTTCAGCTGTTATTCGTTTTGTGTGTCTTTTGGTGTTCCACTTTGGTTTTGATCTTTGCTGCACATTTCATGGCAACTCTCTCCCTCTCTCTCTCTCTCTCTCTCTCTCTCTGTGTGTGTCTCCTCATTGTTTCTCCTTCGCACTCGCTCGCTGGCTGTGTTTTTATTGAATACCCACGCATTCGCCCACGCAAATTCTTCGACTTAAACATAAATACGTTCCCCCATGCAATTTGTTTACAAATTCATATTTACACATTATTATTGTTAAAAAAAATTCCATTTTTAACTTGTTTTTACTTGTGGTTGTGTTTTCTTGCATGCCTGCGGCACATATTTTTATGGTCTACATTTTTAATTTACTGTGCACTGTTTGTTATAAAATATCAAGTATTATTTTTTGAAAGGAATTTCTCTTGTGGCATCTTCGCTGAGCGTAGAAACATCTATAAATACCTTGCTATATATGTATACATACTTGTTTTCATTTTAATTAGCCTAAGCAAATACTTTTCAAATTCCTTTTTCGCCAGCCTGCGGCCGAATATTAGGTTAAATATAAATATTCCTAAAAAAAAAAAACAAAGAAATAAATGCATAAAAAAATCACATTAGAATGAAATTAAACACTTGAATATAGACACAACACGATTAATTTGAGCAAGTACAAAAATGTAATCTCTGTTTTTAAGGTCATCTGGTCAGAATTGCGCTTTTAATATTATATTGAAATCAGCAATAAAATATTTATATTATTTGAATATATAAACACATATTAAATGATTAATTAGCGGTTTGTCTAAAGAAATGAGATCATTTCTGTTTTCTGTTTCAATAATGTGCTGTCACATATAGTATGTAGGTATATTGATAGGCGTTCTATATTATACACTGTGGATGAATGCACTGAAAGAAAAATTGTTAACTTATAAAAATATAAAATTTAAAAATGAATTTATAAATCATAAATAACTGAAATATTAGTCACTAAGATGTGAGATTAAGAGCGAGCAAGAGTAAAGGAGAGACAGAGCTAGCAACATAACGATAAAAGCCACAAAGAGAAAGAGAAAGTGAGATTGAGTAAGAGTTTAAATTAGACTGAGTGAATAAGCTGAGATTAAGAAAGCTAACAAATTTTCGAACAGCTAGAAGCCTTCTATAAATACTTATTTCAATGTATGAGAACCGCATAGTAAGGCCACCCACATATGTACATACATATAAGACAGATCTTACGATAAGTGCTATGCATTAATCACGCTTTGAATCAGTTTGAGTAAAACAATATGTCTTTATATAGTATTCTTTACATAGATTGACAATCTCTTGCATCCATTATTTAATGCGATTTCACATATCTGCAATATCTTTTATCTCTTGAACTCCAATATCTTTAACCCATGTCAACTGATTTGCATGCAAAGGGCTGGCCATGTGTTGAACGAGCTGAGCTGTTGCAATTGCTTGTTTGCTATTTCCGATTCGTATTCAACTTCCGATTACACACACACACACACACACACACACACACACACACACACACACACACACACACACACACACACACACACACACTGACATTCGCGCAAATTCCAATTGGAATTGCAATTTTCGCTGTTTCAATATCTCGCGCGTCTGAAAACGCCCACAAAACGCGTGTAGGTCGCTTCGCTTGGACTCTGGGCTGCTGCTGCTGTTGCTGCTGTCTCCTGCTGTTGGGCCATTGGCAATAGGGAAAAAGCCAGCTGGATGTTGGAGAGGCGTGGCAAGGCAGTGCGGGGGCAACTGTTGCCGTCTGCTGCCCCATGTTTGCATACGGAATGGAACGTTCTTGTCATTCCTCTAGTTTGCAGCATTGTTTGCCCGACGACAACGACGTTGATAATGAACATAATGATGATGCTGTTGTTGTTGTTGTTGTTGATGATGATGATGATGATGATAATGAATTCGGGGCTCCACCCATTAAGCTAAAAGTTGTCCACATCATCATCTTGGTGGCTGCTATCTGCTCTTTTGGCAGCAACACATCCAGAAACCAAATACTCATTACGGTCAAACAAAAAAAAAAAAAAACAATAAAGGCAAGAAAAAGCATGTGGGAACGTCCAAATGCAGGTAGTGATGACTAGCAAATACCCTGTAAATTGCTAAGAAATTCTGTAGATGGAGAGTGAGATTTCTATTGGAGCATATTTATATGTATAATTCGTATATATGACATATATGAAAAGTCGATCAATTTTAGGTTATTTAGGATGATATATACACAAAAAGTTCTAAAGAACCTTGCAGCTTAAGCTTTACTTAGCACACCTTACATATAGCATGCCCGACTTATTTGCTATTTACAGGGTATATACGAAAACATAAAAACAATTACCATGCGATACGGGGGCGTTTTGCCATTGGGGGGCGTGGCGCAAACAAAGTCTGCAACAGATTGCAGCAGCCCAAAAGTTTGGCTTTTGTTGCTGCCACAGTTTGGGGCTGAGTTGCCGTCGTTTCGCTGCATGCGTGACAGCAGCTGCTGCTGCTGCTGCTGCTGCTGCTGTTGCATGCACCTCTGCTTCTTTCTGTTTCTTCAACAACGCTGCTGCTGATGCTGTTGCTCATTTTGGCCTGGACGGCCAGGTTATTGACATCAGCTCAAATTCAACTAAAATTTCGTTTTATTAACTTTGTTCTTGTTGTGTTTTTTCTTAACTTGAGAATACAATAATATACAATTATTTGAATGTTGAAAACTTGTTGAATCGAGGCTGTAAATTACAATGAATAAATTTTTCTAAATTTCCATATAATATAATTCAAATTCATTCATTTAATTCAGGCATTTTTCTACATTTTTTTTAGTTGTATATATAACAATATTTACCACATTTAAAAATATATTTGAAAATATTAGTCAGCTTTTAGAAAACTGTTTCAATGTTTACTCAAACATTGGTTTCCAACGGAAAATCAAAAACAAATTAAAAATGTTGTCAATATTTTGAAAAATTCTTGGAAACTGCTTAAAATTAGATGTCTTGTCGCCTAACAAATTGTCGCGCAAAAGTCATAAAAAAATCATTAAAAAAACAATATATATTTATAATGAAAACAACAAAATGCATATATGTATGTAGATAAATAAATATAATTAAAAAATGTTGACAGAATATACACATAAATATATATGCAGATAAAATAAATATATAAGCTTATATTGTTATTAAGCATTATTTATTTTTAATCTTTGATCTCTTTATGGGCGGTGGAGAAGGCACGTGCTAAATAATTCAACTGTCGCATATTTCAAAATATATAATAATAAGTGTGTGTGTGTGTGTGTGTGTGTGTGTGTGTGTGTGTCATAACTTTTTGTTTGAGCTGTTTGCTGTTGTTGCTGGCTTTTAGCCACGCCTCTGTTTTGGCTACGTCATAAATTTGTGCGCAAATCCGGTAAAATTTATGCATAATTCGTTTTTTTTTCCACTTTTGAGGCGATTGTCATTGTCGTCGTTGTTGTTGTTGTTGTCTTTGATTTTGTTGTTGTTTTATCGCCCTCGACATTGGTGCTTGAGTTGTTAGCAACAAACGTTTTTTTTAAATATTTCGTTTGTGCCATTTATGTAAGTATTTGCATAAAATTATGCTTATATATCACATTAGCTAATTTTTGGTATTTCTAACTCGCTCTTTCACTCACTCTCTATCCATATCTATCTCTGTCTGGTGCGAGCTGAGCTTTCAATAATGTCACGTATTCAGCTTTTGGAACTGTCCTCAACGGTTTTGTATTTCCGTCTGCTGACTCAGAGAATTGAGAAGCGACGCAAACTAAGAGACAGAGAGAGAGTGAGTGAGACATGCTAGTCTAGATTGATATATACATATAAATATACATACATACATACATATATGTATGTATGTATGTTCTCCACTGTATTCGTGTTTCATTAATATGTGCTGGAAATATGACTCAAGTGATTGCAAATCGAGAGATTTTTTCGGTTTCAAACATTTGTTTGCTTTATGAAGTTCTTCAATTTAATGGAACGGCGTTCGTATCGACTTCAAAACAAAATTATTATTATAATTTGTTTTGCTCGTAAACTTGAAACTCGTAAAAGGCAACGCTAAAGAAAAAATGCATCGTTAATTGGCAATCTTCAGCTGTCGTTAAATTGTTCAAATATATTGCCTGATAGATGACTATAGATTTTAAAAAATATTCTTAAGCCAAGTCGTAAAATTATGATGTATCCATTGAATTGTAAAAAAAAAAAATGGATAAACAAATTTGAAATGCTCTGTAGATAGCAGAAATTGAAGATGAAATGCGTGAAGACAGATTGGAGACAATTTTGAAATGTTTAAAAATAAATTTAGAATTTTTGTATATATTTAGACAGGAACAAGGAGGCTTAAGAATTCATGGATGTTTGTCTGTGATGCGATTATCTTTTATACTAAAGAGATGAAGACTTAAAATTTGATATATTTATGTATGTGCTCTAAGATATCAATGTAAATATATAGTTCTACTTTTTTTTATAAATAATATATAAAATAGGTTGGATAAAAAGTCTTGCGGTATTTTTATTGAATTTTCAATTGTTCATAAAATTGGTTATAATAATGCGATTTAAGTCAAATATGCTCCGTTTTGTTCGATGACGAGTGCCCAACGAGATGCCAACTTCAGAATGCCCCTCTTATAGAAGCTCGCTTCCCTATGGTCAAAAGACTCGGAGAGCCAATTTTCACAGGACTCTCTTGTGGACAACTTCCGACTACCAAGCTCGTTCGCCATGGACAGAAATAGGTGGTAATCACTTGGTGCGAGATCCGGACTATACGGTGGATGCAAAAGAACCTCCCATCCGAGCTCCCGGAGCTTCTGGCGCGTCACCAAAGATGTGTGTGGCCTGGCGTTGTCCTGGTGGAAGACAATTCGGCCTCTGTTGATCAAAGATGGCCTCTTCTGCATGAGTGCTGCATTCAAGCGGTCCAGTTGTTGGCAGTACAGGTCCGAATTGAGCGTTTGGCCATAGGGGAGCAGCTCATAGTGGATGATTCCCTGCCAATCCCATCAAACACACAGAAGAACCTTCCTGGCCGTCAATCCAGGCTTGGCCACCGTCTGGGCAGCTTCACCGCTTTTCGACCACGACCGTTTACGCTTCACGTTGTCGTATATAAATATATATGTTTATTATTTACCTTTTAGTATCACAAATATACATTAATGTGTTATTTTTCTTAACATTTTCCAATATTTAAAATGTCTATAAATATTCAATAAATAGCAAAAATTTAATGAAAATAGTTTATATTTTAAATATATATTTGCAGCTTATACAAATTGTTTTCAATATATATAAATATATATATATCTTATAGCTGTGTTTTTTATGCACAGTATAATACATTAGTTGCTCATTAGACAAATGTCTTTGAAGATAATTGTTATATATCATTATGTCGAAATGAGCTCTTAGACTGATTGTCTGTTACTAATGATATATATATATATATATATATATATATATATATATATATATATATATATATATATATATATATATATATATATATATATATATATATATATATCTATAAAGACTACTGTCACTGATTCTACTTGATTTGTCAACGCTTTTAGTTAGATTACAATTGTGTTTCAAATTAAATGAATCACAAAACAGACTTTTCCTTGATTCCTTTGTCATTTAAATGTTTTCCAGCAAATACTTTATGTAATTATATAACAAAAGATGACAAAAGCACGATCATTGTAGAACTATGTAATAGAGTTACGCATTGTGCATTGTGTTGCTTTCTAAGCTACAAAAATCTGAATCAGCAAAATGCATTAAATGAATTTTATAAATATATTTAAAATAACTTTTATTAGAAAACAAATAGAAACAAAAAAAGTCAAATAATTGTCTAGCTATAATTAAATAATATTTATTCGCAATTTGTAAATTTACCCAAAAATGTGTTTAGAATCTTGATAATCTTGCCACACTGTGCAAATGGCATGTTGTTTGTCCATTTTGCGTTTCAAAATGGACTTTTTGCTCAACAAATTTGCGCATTGGCAAAATTTTAAAATTTACTTCCGATGCTTGAGAGAAATTCTACTATATATATGTATGTACATACATACATACGTACATACATCATATATGGACATACATACACATATGAAGCTGTGGCAAGCAAATGAAAACAAGTGTGTACATAAGAAATATTGAAACGAGAATAGTTTTTACTGCAGTTCGCTATTCGCTATTCGCTATTTGTCCATGCGATAGCAAACGCCCGCCGGCCACGCCCCCAATTTTTCGCCATTTCTTTAGCCGCACGCCTTTAAGCGAATTTACATTTTCATTTACGCCTGAAATGAGCACGAGATTCGCCTGCAAAGATGTGTGTGTGTGTGTGTGTGTGTGTGGTGTGTGTGTGTGTGTGTGAAGACCTCTACAGTGCTTTGGCATTTGCTGTGTTGTATTATTTACACACAAACTACATGGTAGCCGCACACACACACATGCACACACATACGCAGGCACACACATCTAACCACCTCACCACCCACTTAGCCAAATGCCGTTAGCGCCAGCGGCTGCTCCATGGGGTCGCTGCTAAAGCCTTCCCCCTTTGCCTCCCACTATGCGCATCATATGCAAATAGTCGTAATATTTTTCAAATGTTTGCTTTTGCGTTGCACACACACACACACACACATACACACACTCACACACACACTCACAGACTTTTCTTTTTTCTTCGTATATATTTTTGCTTGGCTCTGCGTGCCTGCCTTTTCACATTTTTCAATTTTCCACGTTCGCTTTGTTGTCGCTGATGATACTACACACACACTCACACACCCGCACACACACACACACACACACACACACCCGCACACCCACACACACACCCGCACACACACTTACGCGCGCTACACACATTCCTGTATTGAGGCTTTGTGTTGCTTACATTTTCATTATATATATTTTTTACTTCATGTGATTCTTTTTTTTTTATATTTCTTTTGCTCTTGAGGCGAGCCTCTGCGCCTGCCAAAAGGAAGTTGTCCGCGCTGCTTAGGACGCGCCACCTCTGCCACCCTGACGCCCAATCCCCTCTTGCATTCTAAATTACCCGAGGGCCAATGGACTGCGTTGCCCCCGCGCTGTTTTGTAGCTTCTTAGCTTCTTGGCTTTTCCTCTTCCGTTGTTTGTGTTCATTTTTATTTTTTTTGTTTTTTTTGCATATGGTAAATGGCAATTGGCAATTGGCAACGCCAACGTTGACAGTTTTATGCCGCAGCTAATTAGATTTGATATAAGATTGAAGTGCAAACAACAACAGCAGCAACAGCAACAGCAACACATGTTGATTCGCAATGCTCCAATAAATAAACTGCAAAACAAAAATAAAACTGAAACCAAATTCAATTTCCAACGCTTCTCAATTCGTTTTGCCCATTTAAATGCTCTATCAGAATGGGGTACATATTGTTTTTGTGCTTTTGTGAATTGTTGAATGTGTATTCAAGGGGTTGCAAGTTAAGGGAATCTAGTTCGGAATAGCATTTCCTTGCTTAATGTAACTTTCTCGAAAAGTTCCTACAAGTTTTCTTTCTCCTGTGAATAGGTAAGTATATTAAATGGCTTCCCAAAGGGTGAATACAAAGCGCTGCGGCTTTAAATCGTATCAGCTTAGAACCTTAGAACTGAACCTTCAACCAAGTGAAACCCTAAAAAAACTCAGTTTTGTCTGTAAAAATGATTTGATTTAAATTAGATTTAAAATAATTAATATTTATAATATTAAATAAAAGTAAATAAAATATAAATAAAAATTATGAAAAATAAAAAAAATGATTACTTAAAAATCAATTTTAAAAAAATAATAAAAAATAATTCAATAAAAATAATTAAAAAATATTTAATAAATAAATCAAACAAAATCAAAGTAAATAAAATATAAAAAATATAAATAATATTTAAAAAATTTTAAAAAGTAATACAAAATAATTAAATAAAAATAACTTAAATATATTTAATAAATAAATCAAACAATTAATAAAAAATAGACTTTAACATTGGAAATTTATATTTATATTTATATTTACATTTTCATTTTAATCAAATATTAAGTTGTTTATAAAAATATGTAACAATTTATATAAATATTTTATAAATGAAAAAATATACGACAATATTTTCAATAAATCAAAAATGCTTTAAACAATTAAAATTTTATATATATTTTATAATTCTCTTTATATTTTATTCCAAAGATTGTTCATATAAAATCATATCACATTGTCATGTCACTTCTCGTTAGAATCACTTCTCCTAAGTAGCTTAGCGATTGTGACAACTGAACAGGCATTGTCGTTGACAGCTACTCTTAAGTTGAATAGCTTCACTCTATATTCTATACTCGTTTTAACTAAAACAAATATTCAATTTAAATGAACTTCTTTTATGTGTATATAATTCTTAGATTTTAATTTTTCTCTTTGTGAAAGCCAACAAATTTTAATTGTTTTTCCAAACTGAAATCCACACTTTGATATTGTTTCATTTCAAGCTTGAGTGCTTTAACATATTCGACAGCCACGCCGCCCAGCCAGCATCGTTTGCAACGAAATTTAGGCCAAGCTGTTGTCCATTTTGGCTGCTGCTCTCAATTGGATGTACGAAACAGAAATTATAGAGCAGCTTTGGCTAAAAATTTAATGCCAGATGTGTTTTATATGTTGTTGTTGTTGTTGCTATGCCAGCTGTGAAATTAAAGTGCACTCTATTGCTATCTCGCTTTGTATCTGCTGTATTTCTATCTCTTATCTATGATTGTTCAGCACACACACATTGATTGATGACAGGGTCAAATTAAAGCTTTGTTTGAAGCTGTTTTCGCTGAGAGAAGGAGAGTCAATTGCAGGGATTTAGATCGTAATACAAATGTATTCCATATACGGCAAAGCCTTCAATTCACATTTGAGGTCCCTGCCCCACCAAAACTAATTACTTATTTAAATACATGCAGGCGCAGACAACTAGGGGAGACGAGGGAGTCAGGGAGAGGGTGCGTGTGGGTGTGGGTGTGGGGATGTGTGGGAATCCGGGTGGGGTTTAGTCAAAGTGCATAACAAATGTGAACCCGAGACTACAGTTGCCTCTACCTTCCGCTAATTCCCCACTATCTCCCTCTCTCTCTCTCTCTCTCTCTCTCACTTGATCTCTGTGTATATATGCTTGCATACTTTGGGGTCTGTCCAGGCTGTAAACTAAACTACACAGCGCTCTCCCTCAGCTCCCTTAGTTCAGGCTTCCTCTGTGGCAACCCACAGAGGCTGATGAAAAATTTACATAAATTACTGCAGACTGGACGAGGAACAGGAACAGGGCCAAAAACAACATGCGAGACCCATAAGCCGAGGCTAAAAAAAGTGAGTGAGAGAGAGAGAGAGAGAGAGAGAGAGACTAGCAGGGCGAATTGAGCAGCGAACAACGAGCAACGACGTTGACGATGACGACAACGACAACAAAATTAGCATAAATGTGTTGGAGTTTCATTTTGGCACAGTATATATAATAAGCATTATGCATTTGCGTGTTTGTTGTTATTGTTATTGTTGTTGTTGCTGTTGTTGTTGTTGGGCATAGTTTTGAGCAGAGCTCCCCAAGCGTGCGACATGAAATGTTTTGAAAACAGCGCTGAAGGCCAAGTAATAATACCTAAAAAGAACAAAAAAAAAGAAGAAAAAAGTAATAATAAAAAATATAATATGAAAAGCAAATGTTTTCTGCACTGAGCCGTAATTTAGATACGCTTGTTGGAGCCTTGGAGCGCTACTAGAATAAACATCAATCCTTTGTGAGCGATGTAATATAATCATAATAATAATAAGTCTTACATTAGATTTTCAACAGCTTTAAGATGCAAATTGCGTTAAGGAAAATATAAAAAAAGATAATATAAAAATATATTTATTTAAAATTTAATATAAATATATTTAAAGATAAACAGAATTATGATGCAAATTTATCAAATTTGGCTTTTGCTATTTTCTAATGTTTATTACTCATAATGTTTGTAATATAAAAAAAAAATTTTTTTTAAATTTTATTTATTGATACATTAAAATTCTTATTCCGAAACTGATATGATTACAGCCTAATTCCATAAAATATTTCTTTAATTATTTCTCAGTTTCATAATCGAAAAAGAATTTTAGGGCGGGCGGCCTAGCCTCCAGCTGATAAGGCATGCCATGGAATTAGTATTTCTTTATCGAACTTAATGTGACACTTTTTTGATGAATTGCATTTTCGATTATTGAATTCGCAGCGGCTGTCGTCGGCTCAGCTGCGCGGCTTTGGATTACAGCAAAATTCTACTGTGGCGACTTAATGGGGAATTTCCCTAAGTCCCAGCACCTCTCGCGTACTTTCGCACTGTATCTCTTTCAGCATTCCGCTGGCTTCCTCGTTTAGCTGAGTCCGAGTTTAATGACCAGGCCCAAGTTTCGTATTCGTGTTCGACATGGCGAGCTCGTCCCACTGCAGCTATGTTTGACTGTCTGTCTGTTTGTTGGACTGTCTCTATATGTTTAAGTGTGTGCGCGTAAATGAGTGTGTGTGTGTGTGTGTGTGCATTTTTAATCATGTGCTTGCCTACTTACGTAGAGTCCAACGTTATTATAGGCCAGGCCCATTTGGGAATAGCGCAATGTGCCACGTACTTAGTTGCTAATTCTTTATGTGCACACAAGCATTTTTATAGTCCGCGCGCCTCCCTTTGCCGAGCCGGGCATTACGACTTGCACATGAATTAGACAACATGCGGCATCAAAATGTTGCAATTATAAGTAGCTAAACAGTAGAATGACTGCATGAATAGTTAAGTTTATTCTGAATAAAATGTGGAAAAGAAACTTTCCATTTCTCTTGCATTCTGTTTATTGTGTATGAATAGGGAATAAGGCGGAAAGAGAGAGAAAGAGAGAGAGAGAAAATAGAGGAAGAAGAGAGAGAGAGAGAGAAAAGAGAGGAAGAAGAGAGACAGAGAGAGAGAAGAGAGACAGAGAGAGAGAAGAGAGACAGAGAGAGAGAAGAGAGACAGAGAGAGAGAGAGAAAGGGAGAGAGAAAGACGAGAGAGAGAGAGGCAAGAGAAAGACAAAGATAGAGAGAAGGAAAGACAGAGAAAGATAAAGATAGAGAGAAAGAAAGGTAAAGAGAGAGAGAAAGAAAGGTAAAGAGAGAGAGAAAGAAAGATAAAGATAGAGAGAAAGAGAAAGAGAAAGTTAGAGAGAAAGAAAGAAAGAGAGAGAAGAGAATTAACAAGGTCTTATCAATAGGAGTAAAAAAAGATAAAAGAAAAGCTAATAATTTAATAATATATAGTTAATAATAATATATAGTTAATAATATATAGTTTTGCTGCCTGTGAATCGCATAAGAATGTAACACACAGATGAATAAGGAAGTCTACACACACCTACCCAACTACATATACCTATATGAATTTTACCTTCTCAGTTAGGGTATACGAAAGTCGTGCCTTAGCTGCGTTTGCAGTTCACGCCCGCGTTTAATGTGCAGAGTGCGCCCCCAAAGCGAAGCTTTGAAAGTCCATTGCCATGCAAGGCACATAACCAGAGCCATATAAGAGTACATATCGTATATATCTATCCATATATATATATATATGTATATACACGTATATATCCATGTGATTTAGAGTGTGCGTGTGGCGGAACGGAAGTGCACAGGTACAGTGAATGCTCGTAAAAATGTGCAAATTTGACACTTGGAATTCAATGTCAACGAGGCCAATAGCTGTGCCAATGTATGTGAATGGGTGGATCGATGGGTTCAATTAAAAGCAATTGCCAGAGTTGCCACAGTGCATGCGAATGGCATGTCATAAGAGGGTTGCATTGCTATGCCTTATACAGTGTCTATCTCTCTCCCTCACTCTCTGTCTATGTAGTATTTTGAGTATATTTCACATGTGCCATTTTTGTCGCTTGGCCGAGTTGTTTACTTTTATCATAGTTCTTGCTGTAGTTGTTGTTGTTGTTGTTGTTGTTGCTGTTGTTTCTGAATATGTGCAAAATTCCAATTTCACAAATGTCACTGCATAGTTTTGGGCGTTTAGCTGGGCGTTGGCTTTACACTATACTACAACATGGTGTATTTATTGTGCCTCATCATGCCCGTCGTTGGGCAAACACAACACAACACACACACACTCGCATAGACTTGTTTGAATATCATCCCATTGCCTGTGTATGTTTTCGTTTGTTTGTTTGCACATATATTTTTCTACTCTATTTCATATTTCATAAATTGCGTCGTGTTTTCCTTATTTACCCTTTGAGCGAAATGCGATATTTCAGCTAAATGCAAACTGAAAACATTTGCCTATAATGTCTGATGTCATTTTCATACGTATTATGATTGGCCTACACAATGTACCAAATATTTGACTATATTATATTTCCAGATTGCTTTTAAATTTGAGCTGCAATAAATAAATGGAATAAGAGGATTATATATTAGACAATCAATATTGAAAGATATATTATAAACAAATCTTTATTTTTATTCTCAATTTAAGCTTTCTGTTTGCTGAGCTATAATCAATTACTTGGCTTCGAATTCATTTAAAAAGTACAACAAAAAAATAAACTTAAACATGTTAAATTGCTTATTTTTTTGTTGAAATTAGAGAACTGGTATAGGAGCTGGGTTAAACCAGTTATAAAAATATATAAATCATTTATTATGTGTACATATATCTATATATATATATCCATATATCACGTATACGTAATTCGTCTTAAAATAATGAAGACTAATTGCAGCTTTAGTAATTATTTCTTTTTTTTTTTGGCCTTTTACTGTTTTTTGTTCGCTTCGCTAATTTTCTTTTGGCTTAACAAATTGACATTTGACGTTTTAATAGGTGTGTAATATTTCTTACATAAAGTCTGCTTATGGGATTTTATAATTTCTTTTGAAAATGTAAAGCTGAGCTAAAAGATGTGTGCGAGTCTTAATGTGTATGTGTTTTTGCTAATGAGTTCATTTAAGCAGTGTGTTGCGCAGTTGAGGAACTTTAGTCAATTTTCTTTTATGCAGTTCTCTGTTTAGTATTTATTTTGATATATATGAGAGTCTTACTTATTTTGTTTTATATAATTATATTTTTTATTATTTTATTTTGTTTATTTATTATGTAAATTTCATTTTGATCTATAATTAATGACGAAAATATTATTCGAAAAAGTAATTTTTGTATATAATTGTTTTTGTTTTTGTTTTCAAAATATTCTCATAAATCACAATTCATAAGTATAAATCAGATAATAGCTAAGTTCAAGCCCTAATATACATATATGTATATAAGAAAATAATATATAAGGAGCCTACATATTAGGGTATACAATTGTTGTCGTAGATTCATTCTTGTAATTCATATTTTTGCTATTTTTAGCTTTAGCAAATATGAAAATTCCTTTAGCTCGCGTCTTGTCAAAGCTGCGAGACATGAAGCCTTTGACTTTTAGCACTTTGTGATTTTGAGCGGAACTTCAAAGTTTTACAAAAAGTCTGCGTTCGCTTTGAGAGGTGCAAAAAAAGCAAAAAACATAGAAGAAATAGGAAAAAATAGAAGAGAAAAGCGGGTTACTTTGACAGCGAACAAAGGCGAAGCTCAACAAATTTCTACAGTCAAAATGAAAATGAAGCATTTGCATGTGCGCTGGTGTGTGTAACTGTGTGTATGTGTGTGTGGCTGCCCACATCCTGCATAAGGAAATGCGCATAGATGGAGAGTGAGTGAGTAGGACAGCGAGCGAGAATAGCAGCGGTTGAGCAAGCGAAACAAAAGCTCGTGCAGCAGTTAATTCCCGTTGCTTATCAGCAGCTGGTAAACTTTGCATTGACTGACACACACACACACACACATTGGCAATTACAAAATGTGAATACAATGAATATCCACAAACATCTGGACAACTTTGAGAACGAACTGTGAATATATAGCTAACGGATGTGAATGTGAATCCGAATGCGAATGCGAATGCGACTGCTTTGGCTGCCTGCCTCTTGCGCCCTGCTCTGTCCTCCTCCCTCCCTCCCTCTCTCCCTCTCTCTCTATCTCTCTCTACTACTTCGCTGCAGCTCTGTCTGAGTCTCTGCCCTGTAGCTGACATCATTGTCTTGCAATGCGGCTCGCTTGGCTCTTATTTGAGCGCGATGGCGCCAAATGCACGCCCCCAACCGGCCGGCACATTGCACTACATGACTGTAAGTGTGTGTGTTAACCCACTCTCTCTCTCTCTCTGTCTCTCTCTGAATCTCTTTCTTCATGTGCTGGCTGTCTGCATGTTCCCATTTTTATCATTCTGCACAGTTTTTTAAGCCTTTTTTTTGCCCTTTTTTGCTAGCTTTTTTTTTGTTTTTTGTTGCAACAGCTTTTGTGCTTGCGCCTTTAATTGAAGATTTTTTGACAGCAAACGTCGTCGGCGTCCGAGTAGTAGTAGTTGTTGTTGTTGCTGCTGCTGCTGCTGCTGCCACTGCTGCCTGTGTGTCCCATAGAAAGTCAAGATAGATGTAGAACAGTTGGCAGAGTTCGTAGAACTTGCAGCAGTTGCTGCCACAGCAGCGATAGCTGCAGCTCTGACTTGGCAGCGATAGCAACGGCGACAACTCTGACTGTGGCTTTACCTTTCACTATCGACAACAGGCTTTGTTTTCACTAGTTCATATGGCCTGCATTCAAATAAACACACACATACAGAGATATATACCAATGCTCGCCTTTCTGTTTAAGTATTTATTTGTTTTGACTTGTTTTTTGTTGATATTAAAGCAAAAATGTTTATGTGGCTGACTTTTAGGCGTTGTTTAGACTGAACAAACATGCTGCAGACTTTATTATTATGATGAGCGTAGCATGAGGACACAATTTTTTGATTAAGTTTGATTATAAATTAGATTTGGTCTAATGTTGTTTTTGGCGAACATTTGAGAGGTTCAAATAATGTTGACTCAAGCTGCAAATTGCTTTTATTGTCAAATAAATTTGTTATATGATTATTCATAAGAATCATTTTATAATCCCTCTAACCTAAACACGTTAAAAGTACTCTAATTGGGAGTACACGACTAGAAGATACCCTGAACTCTGCGCTGAGCCACCATCCAATCATTCTGGGCTATTTTTATGCATATGTGCCAAATATAACATAGATAGTCATACAGTTGGATGGAAAGACATGGCTAGATCGACTCAGCTGGTCGTCCTGATCAAAAATATATATACTTTATGGGGTCTGCTAGGCCTCTGTCTGCCTGTTACATACAGAAATTTCCATGCAGCGTGGAAATTTGGGAGTTTTCACATAAATCTTCTGATCTTCAAACCTTGATCGTTGATTGTTCTATCAATCCTTGAAATCTGAGCTATCTTTAAAATATAAATCCAAACATAAGTTCGATATACAGAAATTGAACAAATGATTAATTGTTTCTTGACGTGATTGATTCTGCAACAACTTGCAACTTGCAATAAAAGTACATATATAAGTATATATGTCAATGTGTTTGGTTTTTTACGTAAAGTACCTGCTGATATCATTGCTGCCACATTTGTATGCCAGACAGCGCAGCAAATAGTTTTCAATTTCGCATGCTTGCAACAAATCCATTTGCAACTTGGCACGTGCAACTCGACTTCGACTCGAAATCGCGTGAGAATAAATTGGAATTCACGTGTTTCTTACTTTCAGTTTTGGCTTGTCGTTTGCAATTGGCGCCAGCTCCTTATTTTTCTTTTATTTATTTTTCTTTCCTTTTTTTTAACACATTTAATTTATACATTTATTTTGCAAACTCGGATTTCAGCAACGTCAAAATTAGCTGCATGTTGACTTTGCCAACTGCAGTCACCGGTCGTCGATTGTAAATCAGAATGGCTCACATTTATTGCATATTCATGGACATTGCGCCAGGGACAGCGATTGGCCATGGCAATCATGAATATTGATAAAGCAAATTGTTTGTTTGCATTTGGGGTTTATTATTTCGTTCGCAACACAAACTGCTATGCAATGAAATTTTGCCAAAGTTGCGCGAATTACGCGTCGAATAAAAACGTCAACAAAACAATAAAACAGTAATTGCAATTTCGTTTTGTAGCGCAGAATCGTAATACTCTACAATATGATTGCATATTTAGAAATTTGTTATTAATATGATGTTTGTTGGCAAAACTGATAATGGCAAATCAGCTTTTCTGAAATATCAAATTCACAATGAATATTTCAATAAAGGAAAATTCCAATGATTTTTAGCACTATAAAGAAATTTATATTCGTTAGTTTTCTTTGTTATCTTATGATTTTATTCAAAAACTCATTCACTCATTCTACACATTTTATATATTTAAAAAATTAAAGAAAAACAAAATCTCTTGAAGCACGATAAAGCTTAAATGAAAACTAAAATTGTTGAGCTTAAGCTCTTTCTTTACTAAAAATTTTAAGACTTCAAGAAAAACAAAAATTTAAATCACTATAAAGTGTACTCAAGGCTCACTGATATATGTATATGCAATATAAATATCTATTTAAACAAAGATTTCTTTTTAAGCGCTCTCTTGACAATATGTTTATTATTTATTGCTACAATTCAGGTAAATTCTCTTAGCAATATATTTATTGCAACTATTGCAATACAATAATTTCTACTTTCAACAAAATGAATAAAGCCTTAAAGCTCGTTAGTGTGTATAGAGTGTGGAATATTTAAAGTGGCCCCTATGATTACAGCTTATAAAGAGTGAAGAGAGTATTTTATGTTTAAAAAGCTCGACTCATCTGTTTTTAATTACAGTTGAATATGTGTGGAAATATATGAATATTCGTACAAAATGTTCAGCAAATTGAGCAGCGTATTTCGTTTTATTAATTTGTAGCCCTTTGAAGAATGACTTAACAAGCTACTTGCATGCTTTTCAGCCATATAACAGTATATATATATATGTATATATATATACACCCAGGTAGATGTGTGTGACCATGTAAAATTTCCAATGATTCGATTTGAGTTACTTGAACACGGAAAATCCAGTGAAAGGTAAAAGGGAAAAGCCGCTGCAAAAGGTGCAGAAAATCGATGTTGTTGGCTTTTTCCCGGCTCGTTTCGTGTGTGGCGCACATTAAGAGCCTCTCAAGGGGCAAAAGCCTTGTTAAATGCAAGAGTGAGGTGTGGTACTTCATATTACATATATATACATATATATATATATATATATATATATATATTTTGGATATACCCATTGAGTATTGTATATATATTCGTGGCAGCCAATTATACACTGCGCAAAATAATAAAAATTAACGTTTGCGGCCGGGCGTCATCAATAGCTGACCCAATTTCTTGGGGAATGTTTTTCATTTTCAGTTCACTTTTATTTGAATGACGCAATTTGATTTGCCAAAAACATTGCGGAATTCGTTTGTAAACCAAAATGAAGATGACTTTGATATGGCATACGCTTTGATATACTTGTTTCAAATCTGTTTTGTCTGTGTTTGCCAGTTTTTGTTTTTGATGTGATGGAAATTTTTAAAGACGCCGAAACATGTTCTTTGGAAAATTGAAGCATTTGCTTGGGTTTCTGCTTTTGAGGTTTGAGAAAATAAAAGTGAATTTTACTTCAATGAACTTTTTAATGAATGTGTAAATTGAGTTCAAATTGAGTTGGGATTTGTGCCTCATCACAGATAATTTCAGAATTCTGCAACTAGTTCCTTAGATGGAAAACATGAATGGCTAATGCTAATGAATAGTAGTATAAAGAATAGTCTTTAAAGTCTCCTTAAATTTGTTTAAATTTGTTCTAATAACAGTTATTAATTATTGTCAAATTAGTCACTTCTACCACACATACGTGGCAATAGTTGTATGGGCATATAAAATAAATTAGAATTGAATGCGTTCATTTTGATTTTGAATAAATTGTTGTCTCTAATTGGAATTTATTGCGATTGGCGCAGCTGTTTTTACGAAAAGTCCTGCATACTTTTTAGCGCTTAAACCAATATTTAGCGTTTCGTGTATTTGATTTTGATTTGTGTTTATTTTATTTATTTGATTTAATGCAATCATTTTTTTGCTTTTTCATATATATGCATATACATATATATTATGTCTACATATTTTATTTATTTCAACGCGTTCGTTCAATTAATTGATGTTAATTTAAAGCAGCTGCTGCTGCTGCAGCCGCATTTATTTTGTGTAAATTTTCGCTGAGTACGCAAAATTCAAATTAAAGGTAAACAAATTAAACACGTCGAATAATGAGCAAAGCATTTTAATTGTGCGTGGCTCCAACTAAATTAAACATGAAAACGCGACGCAAGAAGTGGAAAATGGCAGCCAGCAAAAATAAAAAAAAAAGTGGGCAAAGAAATGTACAAAATGTTGCCATGGCATGCGGCAGCCATCCATCCACCCGCGCTCTAGCAGCATGCCCCATCGCTCAGTTCGCGTCCCCGAGCGTCAGTTAGTGCAACAGACTGACTTGTGGCATATGCTAATGAGCCCTGTGCGCCGTCCTCTGACTGTCTGTCTGTCTGACTGTCTGTCTGTCTATCTTTCTTGCTGTCTATCTGGTATGGCCATCCCTTTGGTCCTGCGAAACTCAACTTGTCTGGAAGATAATTCCCAGCCTGGCTGCACGGCAAAAAGCAAACCAACTGCTCGTGCATTTTAAGCTGCTTGTTAGCGCAGATTTGCTTTAACTATGCCGCACGACTATCGCGTGTGTCATAATTTTTGCATTACATACCCTGTGGTAACTTTAAGAGACAAATGAAGGTAGTTAACTGACAGACAGACTTAAAATAAAGCTATAATTGTCATATTAGAGATGTTGAAAGACACACAAAATATTGTTTATTTAAATGTATTTTAAGAGAGATTCAATTAGATTTTCTATATAGTATATATATGACGTAACCATCTTTATAAGTATATAAAGATTTACTTTTACTAGCCGCATTATGCAGAAATCAGTTTTAGAACTTTGATTTCAATATATATGAACTTTTTCTGGCCTAGTTTCTGCTATTAAAGATCTATTGAAAGAGTTGATATTATGGTAGATAATTGTTTAAGAACTGATCAATTTATAAGTTTAATACTCAGTTCAACAATCTTTATCAAAGATATACAAAATATCATATAATTCAATGAAATATCCATTTCCTATGATTGCATTCTTTAAAAGCATCTGAATTGGGATATCTTTAACTAATAATTCTTATGTAAAATATGCATATGTAGCTGTATATTCTTATAATCATGGTTCTCTTAACAACATTACAGAGTATCTCTAGAGCGCATCCTCCACCCAGCTGCTCCGCAGCACCTCTATAGTATTTTTTCTGCTTGCATTTTGCAGTCAAACTATGACGCACAAAACAAGAAAAGAACAGAGCAGAGCACAGCCGCAGAAATGTAAAAAAATGAGAGAAGAGAAAAAAAAGTAAATGAAAAGAGACTACTGAGCATAAGATTACAAAAAGCCGAAAGACATTTGCGGAACGACTCTTGAGTTCTGAGCGCCCCCAAGTTAATGAGGAAATAAGCTTAGATAATGCGACCAGACATCGTGTTGGCCACACGAGCCACACAAACAGGCACCAAGGTGGCGCAACGAGAGAGGCAGGGACAGTCTCATATTCTCATGTTTGCGGTTGTGTCACTTAAGCGTTTTGTAAATGGTTTGTTTTGTCTTGCAATTAGTTTGAAAGGGTTGCCCAGACCCAAGCAGCAGACATACAGACAAACACGCATACAGCCCATCCAAAGACATACATATGTAGAACTATGAGGGGAAATTTTAGACAATGACCAGCTTTGTTTGCATTGTTTGTTAAGGAGGAAGCGTAAGCTGGTCGAGCGAAGGGGCATATGTATAATAATGGCAAATCTCTTGCATACCAGAAATGAAAGCCATAATTGACCCGTTGACTGAATTTATTGCTGATTGATAAGTTATTTTTTTGTCTGTCAGTCAATATGAGAATAACTGAATATATATATATATAATATATATATATATATATATATATATATATATATAAATATATGTATATTTATAGATGTATAGCATATATTTATGTACATATATTTGCCAAAGATAAAGTGCTTTAAATGGCAATTTAATCGAATATTAATTGGATATATAAGCCTATGATAATATGATTGGCATGCAAAATAATTCAGCAAAATTTTGCTTATATTTATAAATTATAGCTATGCATATTACAAGATATATATATATATAGAAAGACTTAGCTGCCAGAGCTAATTAAATTTCAGACTACTGCTATAAATAATACTGACATAAATCTGATATAAATTTAGCTCATTTGATTTATGAGCATATAAAAATATTAAAAATATTTCATTTAGTGGCATAGGTGAGGCTCATAAGTGCCAACAAAACGCCACAACTAAATTGAATATTTAATACAAATTTGCGATACTTTTTGAACATACCTCGTATATGAAATCTTAATCTTTAATGCTGCGCTTAATAAGATATTTCACTGTTTGAGATTGAGTATTATCATGATTACTACACAATTGTAAATGCACTTGTTGTTGCCAGATATTTTTTAGTGTTGCTTCATTTGATTCAAAGTATTTCTCATAGTATATTTAAGTTTTATATATTTTAATGACGTACATAAAATTAACATCTACTTATTGCCGCAGCAATATGTACATACCTTTTGCGCATATTTTTTCTACAATTTATTATTGCAATATTCGTTGCATAAAAGATGAGACGCTGCAGTGCTGCTGCCGCCGCAGTTGTCAGCTAGTTTAATTATTTATTTATTTTTTAACTTTAATTAATGCTGCGCACTTGTCAATGCTTTACGGTGTTGCTTGATCATTTTCGAAATAAATATAATTAAATTTGTAAATGCCATTTAAATATAGTATCGGAAGTTTAGCATAATTGCTGGCAGTTGCTTTTGTGCACTTTGCCAAACACTATTAAATTGATACTTTAAACATATTGTTGCCAATCATTAACCCTTGAAAGCTGCTCGAATCGCTGTTCGCTGTTGACTCTTTTATTCCGCATCAAAACGTCAAATGCCAAAATCAGACTAATTAATTTTTAATACGCTGTACAGCGTCCAAACGTCCATTTGCAACAATAACCGACAGAAACAGAAAAAACAACAACAAGCGAAACTTTATGACATTAATTATGCAATAAATTGTAAGTTTAGGCATGCAACAAAATAATAATAATAAATGTTTAGCATTGCCCGCAAAGCAGGCGCAGAAATTAATTAAAAATGCCAAATGCATCATAAATTTAGCCAAAAACATATTAGTTTCGAGTGCCTCGGGACGAGTTGCTGTGCAATGAAATGCAATGAAATCAAAATAAAATTAACCTTTAAATTGTTTTACATTTGCCCGAAGCTCTGTTCATTATTCTATGCGTTTGCTATTTGCCGACAATTACTTCTAATCAAGTTGGAAGCACTTGTGAATGGGCCAAGTTCATAGGCTTTCATTTAAATAATACCCAAGGACAATGACAAATGAGCTGCCTTTGTTTTACGGTTCAAAAAAGGATCAACTTGGCTAAATGTGTTAACAATAGACACAAAAAAAACTGTGTGTGTGTGTGTGTGTGTGTGTGTGTGTGTGCGTGTCCATGTGTGTGTGTGTGTGTGTGTCCGCCTTTGTTTTGCTGCCCTTTAACCACGTCAATTTGTCTAAAACAATGTCTGCCTGTCAGCCTGTCTGTGTGCCCGTTCTGCTCTGCCTCACCTTTATTTGCTTAGAGGCACTGCGCCCACATTTGGCTAAAACATATTGACGTATTTACTGTGAAATGGGTTAAAACCTAAATTTAGTGAAAAATGCTTTTTTATTAGCCAATGGCAGCTTCTTAAGCTCTTATTTCATTGAAGGACTAAGTAAAAAATTTCACACTTTACATTGCCTACGGACTTTTTAATGTTTAAGAGCTAGAAATATTTATAGATGTATTTGTTTTAGTAAATTATGCCAGATATCAATGCTTTATTTAAGTCTTGAGTCATCTTCAGAGATTCACCCTTGCGCTTAATGCTTAAATGTGAATTTTTCATATATTGAAGACGATATATTAGGGCACGACAGTGCCGAACTCTATTTGATTTGGAGAGTTAAATAAATGATTTTTTTTAATTATTTTATCTTATAGTAGACAAAATTGAATACATATTAACCCCACATATATCTAAAATCTACTCTTTCGCTCTGTACTTTCAGGTACGTACAAATATTTGTGTAATTGTTCAGTAGCGTCCACACTTCATGGAATAATTGAAATTCTGTTTTCAAATGGGTAAGTTTGTGTGTGAAATTATTTCAGCTTAGTTGTGGCTAAAACAATTTTGAGAAATGCTAAAAGCATCAATGTCAATATTTATGGACGTTTCATGGAATTTGCACGCCAAGGTCCAATAATTTGTTTGGTACGCAAAATAAAATGAAACGAAAAAAAAATAAAAAAATAAATCAACAGTAGAAATTACACAAAAATTCTAGCAGATGAAATATGTATTCGCCTCTCGTCAGAAAGTTTTCAACGAGCCATAATTTTATGGCATCCATATGAATGCAGAAATACGGGCATGCAAAATACGTAAAATACAGTCAACTTTATTGTGGTTGCCTAGATAAATCTACACAGGCTTATATTAAGGGCGGCACAGTGGAGCAAAACGCTGTGATATTGTTTCAAAAATGTTATTTGATTGGGTCTTAGAATAAAGTATGTTTTTTCTGAGTGAAAGATAGTTATAGATAACAGATCAAAAATTATTATTTATTTATTTTCTTATTATTTTCTAAATGCGAAGTTTTATGAGCTTTATTTCATTTTGAACAAATGGAAATCATACCACTGTGCACTGGGCTACAATGTAAATGCAAATATGAGAGACGGCGGTTTGATGAATGTGAGCCGGATACAGTCGGTAGTTACACCAACCAAATATATATATATAAATTTTATATATATATATACATATATATATATATATATATATATATATATAAATCCAAATATACATATGTCTGGATGGATGTTTTTATGACCACAAAAATAATTTCGTTTTTACTGTGCAAACATTAGATAATCATTTTGTGGCTACACCTCGCCTCCATGCTCGTTCTATCTGTGTGAGTGTGTGTGTGTGTGTGTGTGGGTGTGTGTATTTGCTGTGCTAATGTCATTTACAAAACGAGTATTCAACCTTTTTATATTTTGTTGCATAGCCTGAGGCTGCGCTCGTTGGCCAAGGTAATAAATGCACGCTTTATGTGTGTTGGTGTGCGTGTCTGCAATGACATTGTGAATATGTTTTAGTCATTTATTATGCAAAATTAAATTTCATTTGACTTTGCAAACTAAACTCCCACTTGCACACACACACACACACACACACACATACACACACTTGATGCTCCTTTGTTAACCGGTTTGCCATATAAACTTCTTACTCCTGCCAACCAATTCCCAGCAGCAACAACAACTACAACAACATTGGCATCACTTGACGCCCTTTTTATTATTTCCTCGCAGGATATGTGAGAGCCAAGCAGTGCAGCACCGTTCAGCCGGGCTGCACTTGTCTTCGTCCTTTAACGTGTCTTCATACGTTTTTTACACTCATAAACTTCCGGTTGGCTGCCTCGTCCACCCTCACTCAGCCCGCCTCCAGCCAGCTCAAATATTCTTTGCGCTCTTTTTCTCTGTCGCTGTTGCTGTCTTGGTGTTCATTTTACTACACTTTTCCATCTTTTACTTTGGTAATGAATCCTTTTGTTCGTAATTCCTTCGCATATTCTTGTTTTTTTTTTTTTGTTCGTACATTCCTGTTCCTTTTTTGTCTCGCTCCTTTTGCATTTATGCGTGGGGTATATTGCATTTAAAATAATTCGTCTTGATAGGGCTTAACTGAGTTCGCGGAATTAAAGGCACTCATGGTGTAATATACGCTTTATATGCCACGACTTACTCTTATTCATTTAAGAACTTAACATGTAGCAGATTATTGGGGAAAGTGCGAAATGGGCGTAAGAGTTCTACTCAAATTTCTAGCATAAGTTATATTTCGCTTGTATATTTTTGGCAATCTGTTATACTTTAAAAGAAGTAAAGGAATTTAGGAATAATAAGTGTAGCTGGAGTTATGAATCATAGATGAGGTTGCCTTAAGTAAATAGTAATCTCAACTAAGATTTTTTATTAATAATTTTTGCTTAATATATTTTCCTTTTTTTAATATTTAATTTATATATATTTAAAGCTTCTTTTTATAATATTTGCTTTAAACTTGTTTCGTCTCATTTTGAGATTTTTTTTTAGCTTTCTTTATAATTTTTACTTTTGATTTGTTCATTTCCTTAATCATTTCTTTAAGTTATTTTAAATTTTTTCTGTTTCTTTTTTCAGTTTTGCCTAAATTGTGTTTACGTCTTTTATTCTTATAATTTTTACTCCACGTTCTCTTTTCTTATTATAAATTTTGACATTTTATAATCAGTTCCCAAAGTCATAAATATTTTATTTGTTTAAGATGCATCACTTGAGTATTAAGAGTCACATCTTTTAATTAAGTACAGATCAGCTAGCTGCTGCCTCAAATTATTTAGTTAACTACAGAGTGTCTACCTTTTCGTGCCTTGCTTTTCTCAATCTTGATGAGCTAACCACCTCCGCTTTAACGCCCGCTCGTTCGAGTACCAAACAATTCTCATCAAGCGTACTTTGCACCACTCAATTTTGTATTTCATCTTCTTTCTGTCTGCCTTTTCCCTTTTTTTGCTATTGTGTCGCGTTATTTGCTTTGCCCAATTGCGAAATTTGTTGCTGATTGCATTTTGGCTTTCGCAATTTAGACCAAAATGCATTGCGCATACGCACTGTGTGAACTCACTGCTAAACTAAAACTGGAAAAAGTCAACACTTTGAGCCAGGCTGCGGCTGCGGCTATGGCTGTGGCTGCGGTTGTGGCAGCGGCAGCGGCAGCGGCAGCGGCAGCGGCTGCGGCTGTGGCTGTGGCTGCCAAATAGCGTATTTTCTCAACAAATATTGAGACAGCGTGAGCAGCATGCTTAAGCCACTATGCAGCAGCGAAACTCAATTGCAAAACTAATCCTTTTAGCTGGCATTTGCTTAGCTGTTGCAAGATTTTTGTTAACTCGTTGTTTGGCTTTGGCTCAAATGCAAATTTCAGTTGAGCTTTATGAATGAGAAGGCAATCAGCAGCAGATCTACTATATATACATATATATGCATTAGCAAAGCATGTATTAATAGACAAATATGCGATAAATCCGTTAGCTATGCCAACACCCAATTATTTGCACTGTACTCGCCTCTCGCATAAATCTCGAATCTGGCGTTTTACGCTTGACATTTATCGCAAATGTCTGCGGTGTCCACTTGACTGCTTACTCTCTCTATGTGGGTGTGTGTGTGCGAGGGTGTGTGCGTGTGTGTCTGTGTGTAATATTGCTATTTATATCTATTTTATGTAACAACAAGCAGCGAGAAGCAGCCAGCCAGGACATGCGATGCCTCGCACTAAGTTTAGCTGCCACACAATTTGTTGCTGCTGTTTGCTTAGCTTGCTGCAGGGGCAACACATGTTGCTAATGTGCCCGTTGAGAGTTGTCTTGGAAATTACAGAGGTCGCAACTGTCGCCCTTGGTCAGTTTATGCAACGACAACGATGTCTCAGTTGTTGTTCGCTTGGGTTTAGTTTTCCAATGTAGGTCGTTTTACTCTCCTAGCCGAAAAAAAATCGGAAAAGTTTTGCCTCTTATTGATTTTGTGACAGTTGTGCGACTTTACTACGTCCCCCACACCGCCTGCCCCTACCACCCCTCCTGCTGCCTGTTGTTGTTAGCGTTTAGGCCCTGTATAATTCAATTCAATCAAGCAAAACAGTTTTCCAAGTGTCTCCAGTGGCGTGTACTTGATTCTTCTTGTTTTTGTTGTTGTTGCTGCTGTTTGTTGCTGTTTGTTGCCAACTGTCTAACTGATACGCTTTCTACTTTCTTTACATTTCTCTCTCTCTCTCTTTCTCTCTGTTTCTATTTATATTGCTTGCTCTATCTCAATTCGTAACATGTGCCATATTTGCATGTTTCCATGTCACGCACTGATGTTATGAAAAAAAAAGACGAAAAAAGAAGAAACAAAAGATTTCTTGACTTTGGTCTCAAATTAAAGTGACAAGAGCAGCTGACGTTCGTTTCACTGAATATTCCAGTCACAGCACAGGAAGTCAAAAATGAGAAAAAAATAAATAAATAAAAAAAAATAGAATAAAATTTTTTAAATATTCATCTGTAATATATATTACAATCTTATTACATTCTTTACTCATAAAGCACATATTAAATTATTTATATAAATCCAAAATCTTCAATATTTGATCTCTAAGCAACTTAAGAAGTTTCTCTGCGTATTCATTTTTCTCCATATATTTATTTCCTTTATGTCCTTCGCACGCTACTGTAAGTAATTCGCATATGAGTTATTAACGCAGTGAGGGAGATGAACGCATGTAATGCCTTTTGACTTTAGCAATCATTCTGTCACGACACGGCATCACTTCAACTGATGTCCTGCGCAACCCTGAGTACCCCTACTTGCGCTCTCCCGCTCTCTGCAGCAGTGCGTTTCGGTCGCCATTGGTAGCAGCCGCCTGCCATAAATTGCCTAAGCTTTTGCTCTTACTTCTTCTGCTGCTGCTGCTGTTGCTGTTGCTGTTGCTGCACCCACTCATTCACTGATTCACTGATTCACTCAGTTACCGTCTGCCGTATGCTGGCTGTTGCCTTCTCTCTGTCCTTCCCCTTTGCTAGCGTTTTTCTATTTGTCTGTCTGTGCGCGCTTTTCTGTTGCCTGCGCTTGCCCTCGTTTTCAACGTGGGCAAAACGTGCGCCTGTCATGTCGCCATTTTTTATTTCAGTTTTTGCGTTTTTCCTGATGATTTCCGTGGCTTACACCAACTCACACACACTCGCACACATTGTGTGTTGGCGCACGTGCTGCTGACATCAAAATAAATAAGAGCGACTCTAAATGACAGTTTTGCATTAGATTTCTGTAACAAAACTTGCCGAACGGCTGCCAAAACTTGTCCACAGTTGAATTTCGCTAGCTATTTTGGCTCAGCTTCTTTTACAGTTCTTTTTTTTTTTGCATATCCTCCGCAATTCACTTTCGTTGGTTGATGTTGTTGTTGCTACAGTTGGATTGCATGCGAGCTTACAGTTTTTCTTGGCGTCCCTTTCCTTTATTGATATCAAAAGTTTAAGTGCAGCTTTGGCAGCGCTTACATTTTGCTTTGGCTTATCCCCTGCTTACAAACTTGAAAACTCACTCAAAAAAGAAGAGCAGAGGCCGCTTTAGCGTGAGAGAGGGGAAGGAAGTATGAGTGGGAGAGAGAGAGAAAGGCTGAGAGGGTAGCTGAGCTTGAGCTCAGTGAGCTGAGTGAATCGTGTGTTGAAAGTTTTGAGCCACAATGCATAGATTTATAAATAGCTTAAATAGCTAGAATGCGAGCGAGTGAGGCAGCATGCCAAGGAGAGAGTGTGTGCGAATGTCTGTTAAATAATATGTCTGCCTTCCCTCTAAACAAATTTAACTGTAAATGGCGAAAAGGAAACAAATAAATTTTATTTGATTCGAGTGTTTTGTGTTGTTTTTTCTTGTTGTTGCATCCGACATGGCAATGCTTTGATTGTATTGAGGAACGAGTTTTCCGCTTTGCCGCGTTATTTTATATGCTGAGCCTACATTTACATACATGCCAGGCACGTACATGTATCTGTCTCTGTATGTGTGTGTGTGTGTGTTTGCGTTTTTGTATGTGTTTTGAGTGTCTGGCAAGCTACCAGCATTTATGCCATTTCAAGTTTTGCCTAAATTGATTTTCTGTTACAATTTCAATACAAGTCTGCGAGGATGTGTTTCTGTGTGTGTGTGTCTGTGTAAGGAACATTTTGGCATTTGATTGTTTTACTTGGCCATTTGCTTGGCCCTGTTTTATGTTTGTATAAACTCACTTTGTACATATATGAGTGCCTTGTATTTCGTTGTTTCTGCTGAAGACGCGTCTGGCATAAAATCTTTTCTAATTTGCTAGAATATACGGAAAAACAAAAACAAAAACAGAAATAATATTGCAATAGGCATTTTACGAGGGTCGTTTTCTAAGTAATCAGCTCATTTATGCTCTAGCACTCGTGCCACACAAATAAATTAAGCTAAATGAATAGACTTGTTGTTTTCTCTATGCCACAACAGTTCGAAAATCAAGAAAAATAAGAGAACTAGCCATTTTCCTTACTTAATTAGCTTGCTTTTCTTAGCAATGGCGAAAACAAGTTTTGTTATTGAAAAACTAAAGAACAAAAAAGGTTTATAGTTTGAACAAATAATATAAATATTAAATAATCAATACAAGTAATATAAATTTGATTATAGCTTCGTTCTGGCAACCGCAGTGCGACCCTCGGCTTATGCTGCTTGCTTGCTTGCAAGGAAGCGGGCTTTAGAGCACTTCCTGCTGTGCGCATCCTTGCTGCTGTTTGCCTGCAAAAGTTTTCAAGTTGCAGCTTGGCGGCCAAATGGCAAAAATCTACAACTTGATAGCGTCAGAAGAAAGGAGCGAGGCTAAGAAGAAGGTCGAAACAGCAGGATAGCCAACTAAAATCTGTTTTAGTTTGCTTTTCCTGTGTGTTTGCGCCACATTTATTTGCTGTTTTTCTCTCTGTCTTTCACACTCTCTCCGTGTAGCTCTGTCAGTTGGCAGTTCCTGGCTGCTGGTTCTTGCCCGCATATAAATATTTGATTTGATTGTTTCTCGGTTCGACGTGTCAGTGTGTGTGTGTGTTCATGTGTGTCTTGCAGTTGTTGCTCGGACAATGATTCTAGTTGTTAGTTGCGCGGGCATGAAAAACACGGATTAAACGGAAAGTGCAAATGTCCAGCCTGATATTTGATTGGCAACCGTTTCTTTCATGTGTCTTAATAGCAAATAAAATAAAGAACATTTTGAAGTTTTAGTGTTAGCAAAGGATTTAAATAAACGGTAATTCCTTTATAAATAAAAGAATAAATCTAGCTAAATCATTGTCAAATGAAATAGAAATCGAGATAAATTTTAATTTATTTTCATAAAAATAAAATAATTAAATTTGTATTTATTTAATTTTTATGACAAAAATGAAAAATGTATTCCTTCCTTAGTTATTTAAAATTTATATAAACTCAAATAAAATATCTAATATACAATGTAAAATATATTTGTTTTTATTAAGCTAAAATAAAATATCTAATATACAATTTAAAATAAAATTGTTATTTATAAAAAATTCCTTGAAAGAAGAGAACTTGGAAGCCGTGAAAAATATCTCTGCATTAAACGCGGTTTCAAGTTGAAAAATGCAGCACTAGAAACTTTTTGGGGGCTTAGATTTCAGCACAAGCAAACAAAACTTCGAATATACAAAAGCTGAGTAGGAAAAAGCGTCTTAGAAATTGCTGAGCTCGCACGCTTTATACAACTTTTTTCTGGTCTCAAATGTGCGCTGAAAAGTATGCTAAAGAGATGGCATGAAACACTTGAACTATTATTGTGTCTCAACTTCAAAGCAATTGCCTTTGCCTCTGCCCTCTGCCCGTGCATAATTAACTAAATATAAATAAATAAATGATGTTGGCTGCCATTAAAGGTCGCACACTCGGATAAATGTAATACATATTTGATTTGGCGTTTTGAGTGCCTGCGTACCTTAATTGGATTTATTTAAGCTTTTGTCATGGCAAAGACAACATTTTTATATGCTATTGGAAATTGGTTTTTGTTGCTATTGTTACTTTGGATCTTCTCTATTTGTGTGTTGTGCACTAGAAAATCGTTAAGCGTTAACATGGCCATTGTTATTGTAGTTGTTAGCTACATTGTTGTTATTGTTGATTGTTGCTGTTGTTGTTGTTGTTGCTGCTCTCGTGACTGTTGCCATTTTCATTGTGCTCAAATGTCAGTGGGTCAGAGTGACCTAAGCGCTGTAGGGTTGTTGCCCAAAAAAAAAAACTAAAAAAAAAACATGCAACCGGTGCAAGTGGCACATGGTTCAAGTATTTTCTATAGTCCATTGTCAACACCAGAGTGTGCCACAAAATATGTTGCAAGGAATAATAAAACCACACAATAGCTAAACACTGCCACACACAGACACAGACAAAAGCTGCGTTTACACAATGTAAATCACGGCGTATGCGTAATTATTATTTATATTTTATATTATCTAAGCTAATCTATAATTTGTCGCAGTGGCAGTAGCAGCTACAGCAGTAGCAAGAGCAAAGGCCAGCTGTTAATGAAATTTATGACTAGAGTTCATGAACTCGCAACAACAATGCTGTTGTGGCATTCGACTCTAGGGCCAAATGGCAGAAGCAGCAGCAGCAGCAGCAGCAGAAACAACAAAATTGCCTCCAACCTTTGGCTGCCATGTTGCCAGACTGCCAGACTGCTAGACTGCCAGCTGCCTGACAAGCTGGAAAATTTTGCCACCTGAGCGGCGCGAACGGCAGCAAGAACAGTGTTGGCAACAATGACAACGCCTGGCCGAATAAATTCTCATTTATGACACTTAAAAGCCGACACCAGACTCAGCACCAGGACTCGGCAGCACTCATCCTCATGTTGCTGTGTGGATTGCTGCTGCTGCTCGTTAGCTGCTGTATGCATGCAAGCATTTGCACTGCCATGGCTTGTAGCAACAACAATAACAACATCAGCAGCAGCATGTGGTAGATTGCCACGCCTGCGGCTGAGTATCAAACTGTGCTGCGAAACATCGGCACTCGCACTCGCACTCACACTCGCACGCACACACACACTCAGCAAACAGACTCAAATCGTATGCATTGCGACAATTGATAAGAAAATGCGTTACAAATTAGCAACAACAACAGCGACAACAGTTGCAGACAGCAACAGCAGCAGCAACTACTTCATGCAGTATCAACATCGACAGCAGCAGCCATTTTCCACACACACTCACAATGTTGCAACAATGAAAGGCGAGATTTTATGGCTGCCGCCCGTAGGGTATTTTGGCTCTACCATCATCAATGCATGAATAAAATGATTTCAAATTTACAGTTCAATAAATAGAGAAATATTATAAACTATATAATTGAGCTTATTTTTTTTGCAACTTCTTTCACTCGTTTCTCTTTGCTCATTATTTTTTGCTGTCTCTCTTGTCTACCTTTATCTTTTATTTCTCTACTTCTCCTTTCTATTGTATAAATTGAATTTTTTATAATTTTGTATATGCATTGTTTGACTTATCAACGCTTCTTTACTTTACCTCAAAACTTCAGATTCAGTTCAATTTTTTATTTCCCTTTTCATTTGTTTGTTTCACAGCTTTTCGTCTTCTTTGTTTTTGGTTTTTTCTTTTTATTCTTAAATTTTTACTTACCTTAAAGCTTCATCTTGCTGTTTCTCTTTAACATTCAACTTTTTTTTTGGCTTGTTATTCTTCTCGTTTTACTTTTGTTTTTCTGTTTGCTTTTGGCTTCCTGTTTTCAATTTTCATACATTTTGATTAAGTTTTTCTCATATTTAATATATATAAAACTTAAAAGTTCTCTCATTGGTATATATGCTTCAGAGACCCTAAAAGAAATTGTTTTAAATGTTTTTTATCGTTTTCATTTTGTGGCAATGCCTTATTGAAACTTATTTGTTTGTTTTTCTCATTTCACAACTGTTTCAAAAATATATATTCTATTTTTACTGTCACGTCTCTCTTATGATGATGAAGTAATCCTCTCTTTTTTGGCTCTGTGTGCAGTGCTGGGTATCTGCAAAAAGTTGTTAAATGAACTTTGGTTTTTATGCCCAGGTTTTTTTTCCTGTTGCCCCGGCAGTCATTAATGATATCATGCGTATCCCTGACTATGTGAGTGTGTAACTCACTCAATCCCAGCCTTTCTCTCTCACTCCCTCTTTTCGGTGTGTTACTCGCAGCCCGTTTCGGATTACAGGTGATTAAATGTGCGCAACGGCAAAAGTTTAATTGACTTTTTGCCAATTTGAATGCAACAACAACAACAACAACAACAACTACAATATGTTAAAGTTTATGCAATGAATTCAGTTTGTTTTTAATTTTGTTGTATTTTTGCACATTTTATATTAATTTTTGTGATTTTTATTTTTGCAGTTAAGTGCCTTGAATTTGTGCGCGTGAATGTTATTCATATTCATTTGGTATTCGTTTCACTTCATTTCATTTGGCTAGCAGTCTCCACCGTCTGCTATTTGTATTTGACATATGATAAATTTAAATGATTCTCTTCTGTGTCTTTGGCGCCTGTTGCCATCGGGCTTTGCTACGCTCGCAATTGATACTGCGAATCAATTAACCATATGAGTTGGTTCAATGAACGCGCTTATTTGTGACCCACTTGCTCGAAAATCTTTCGATTCTTTTTCGGTCGAAGATTGAGATTGATGTATTTCCATGAACTTTTCAATAAGAATGGAAAGAAAGAAGCAAAAATTAAACTTTTATGAGACCGCAAACTAAGAAAATCTCCTTGGCATCTCTTATGCAAATGTATTCCATGAATAGACCAATTTTCTTGTCGAAATAAACCAATGTGAACGCTAAGGCAGCCAACCAGTCAGCAAGGCAACCAGACCCAAAGCCAAAGCCAAAGCGAAAGCCCCAAAAAACCAAAATGTTCTCGTCGGGACTTAAGTAATTGTAAAATGCTAAAGCGATTTGCGTATGTTTTAGTTGCGAAAAGCCAAGTGGTTAAGGGGAGTGGCTGGGTGGCCGTAGTCAAGTTAGTTGTGGGTTGTACTACTAGCTACCTAAGTGTTGTAGTTTTTTTTTTCAAATACCCTTTAATACGCTTTGTAGTGAAGATTCAAGTTTTCTTGTTAAGCTCTGAGACAGGTAGAAAAGTTGGTTTAGTTTGTAACGACTATACTATACTAATCAAATATTTTATATTTTCAAATGAGCTAAAATGGAAATTCAGTTAAACAAAAACTTAAGATTTGAATATATATTTTGATTATAATATAATTAAAATTATTATTGTATTAATCTAACTTTCGGTTCAGTTCTTGCTCTCGCTTCATTTCAGCAAGAGCATTACAAATTCGAGTAACTTACGAAAATCCTTTTTTTTAAGCATTTCTTTTTTAGTTCATGCTAAACCCAAACTAAACAGAATTCATTTGCATGTGCTGCAGAGTACATTTTTTTTGCGCTTTCTCTTTGCGTTTGATTTTTCATCTAATCCGTGCGTTTACATGAAAAAATATTCGAGCACCCCGACCACACTCTGCCCCTGCCGCTCGCTGCTACGCTGCATTGACTGAGCGAGTGAGCGGGTGAGTGAGTGAGCGACTCAATGTGTGAGTGTGTGTGAGTATATAACGATTAGGTTCTTGTATTTTTTTTAGGAAGGGCTTACTTTTATATCAAAAATGGCTGCGCACAGTTCGTTTAGCATGTGTGTGTGTGTGTCTGTGTGAATATGTATAAGTATCTGCGTGTGTGTGTGTGGAGCAGCTCAGAATTTCAAAATGGGTGAAAGCCAATTTTCACACTCAACTAAATTGGGTTAGTTGGGCTGTGTGCGGGTGTGTTTGGGTGGGTGTCTGTGTGACGAGCTGCAGGTGCACGTTGCACGTTACATTGCGAAAACGCTGGGAAAAAGTTTTTCCTTTACATTTTCTTTTGTTGATTTCATGCGCATTTCGATATGATTTATGACGTGCAAATTGTATGCAGCAATATTTGGGATTTCGCTCTATTTCAATTTCATCGCCATCCATCTCTCCCTCTCTCTCTCTCTCTCAGTTGCTCTTTTATTCGTTTTCATTTTTATTTTTTTCTCGAAATCTGCTTGGCGTCATTGACACGTATGCAGATAGAAATGAGTTATGAGAACTTTTTGAATGTGCGAATGTGAGAAATCAAAGATGTTTTATGACCTTTTCCTAATGTCTTTGACTTGAGCTGATGCCGTCGACTATATATTTATATAATGGTATTTCATATATAACTTTGATACGATTTAGAGTTCATTTGACATTTGATTACATAATATCATCAAAGTTTATAGTTTGTGTATTTATTGAAATTTTACTTTGGTTTCAATTGAATTTTGTATGGTTTATCGTATTTATTAATCATAAATTTGATTTTGACAGGATTTGGCGCAAGCTGTTGTATTTTATTAAAATACTAATCGAATTTGGAATTTTTTTCAATCATCAAATTTCTAGTTTAAAGTTGCAGCAGAAAGAGAAAATAAAAGAAAATCAAAAAATATATAAAATTATTTACTCTATACATTTTAAATCTATGCTGTGTTTGAATAACATATAAATGATTATGATGAAATATTCAAAAACTAACAAATATTTGAAAAAGAAATATAAGAATATTTTAGCAAGAATAAAAAAGCAATTAAGTCTAATAAAAAATGATTTAAATTTAAATATTTTAACCTCTGAAATACTGATGAAAATTATAAAGAAATTGTTAATGAAATGGGCTAAAATATTTTATTTTGTATTTAATTTGAAATTCAAATGAAGTGCGCAACTTTTTCATAAAGTTTTACGAACAAATTTTCTTTTATTTTACAAAAAATATGACAATAGCCCTTCCACGTATTAAATGTATCTTTTTCTTTTACTTTCAGGTAAATACAAAGTCTTTTATATACCGATGTATATAAACGAAAGCTGTAGAAATTTTTGTAAGTAAATGGAAAGCAATTTTCGCAAATAGGCCTGTGGTTCAATTAACTCTTCACTGTGAAATTGTTGTTTTTATGTGTGGGAGAAGTGGGAGAGAGCGAGAGAGGAGCGAGAGAGAACGAGTTAGTTGAACCTTTTGCGGGTTGGATTTACTTAAAGAGAATGGTCCATTACAGCAATACGTAGAAATGAGGGCTAGCTAAAGCTGAAGCTGTAGCTGAACCTGAAGCCGAAGCCATAAAGGCAAAAGGGTCCAATGTAGCAATTTGCTCGGCACATCCTCTCGCTATGGTCAACAAACCGAATCGTTACGGCGACGCGTAATGAAAATTAATGCTGACGATCCGTAAACGGAAAGTAGGAGAAAAACAAAAGTAAAAGTCGTGAACGAGTCACTTTTGGGGCTCTTGTTGTCGTCGTTGTTGTTGCTGATGTTGGTGTTTAGTCCACGATATGTCGGCGAAAGTCGGGCGAAAATTTAACGAACCGTAAAGTGATTCAACCTTGACGCTTGTCGCACACATTCCACAGGCCCATTAATACACACCAAGCGAAAGCTCTATAGCATATCAAAAGGAGATGGCCATATATAGTGTTAGAGAGGCTGTTGTGTGCTCTTGATGAATAAATTATGCGATGGCAATAAATTAAAATTTAACAAAGTTTAACAAATGCCTCTGCTGCTGCTGCTGCTGCTGCTGGTGCTGCTGCTGCTGCTGCTGGTGCTGCTGCTGTTGCATACGTTGGCTTTAAGCCGTGGCTACCACGGCCTGGCTTTGAGGCAGCTGCATTTTTAATGCCTCAAAAAGTATGCTATGGCATAATCAAATTTCATGCGTCTGCTAACATCACCTTGCCACTTGGCCCCTGGCCCGTGGTCCCCTGGCAGCTAAATAGCTATAGCTATATATATATATATGTTATATATATATATATATATATATTTAGAGGCTATACTCCTTTCTGGTTGGGTTATATTTTAGCTACGAATTATGCATGAGCTTTTTCTCTATGGCAGCCAACTTTGTCCAGTTGTGGTCCAAGCAATAGACGGGCATTCTATTACAAAATTAGTTTTACATAGTTTTATTAAATTTCATATAGTTTTTCAATATTCATACTCACACAAAAAAGGACTAACTGAAAAGAGGTATTATCAGAGAAATAAAACAAAAAATTTACTTATGTTTATGACAAAATTATAAGCCGAACTAAATCAATATACCAAAATTTAATTACAGTAAAATTTTGAGGTAAAACTTGGGGTTTGAGCACGTAAAAATTGAGGTTTGAGAGTTAAAACTGATTAAGCAACAATTTTTGTTGGAGAATTCTGAATATTAGTTTCAATGTTAGTTTAATATAAAGCAGATTCTTCTTCTGCTTCTTGAAGTATTTAAAAACTTCATTTACTATCAATCGAATTGCTTAAAATCATTTAGCTATATAATAAAGCTAAAGAAAAGCCATTAGAAATAAACAAAATATTAATAACAAAATAAAAGTAAAGATGAAAATTCTTAATATCTCATATCTTAAATTCTTCAGCTCGAATTCTTTTCAAATTATAATTCTCAATTCGTTTAAGCACAGTTTCCAAAGAGATGCGCTCACTTAATGTGATTGTCTTGAGATAAGAATCTACTAATTCGCTTAACGCAACAAATGTGTTTATGAAAATTTCTAACAACTCCCCAATGGCTGCTTCCAATTAGATTTAACCCCCTTTTTTTTGCAACTTCATAAGCGCACCTCGCATAGCTGAACATTCCCGCGTCATAAAATAAAAATCAAGTGAAATGCCTATCTCTAAATTGCCAGTCAGGAGATGGGACTGTCAAATTGTGGCGAGGAATGGGGCAAAGGGGGCTGAGTGTAATGGGGCTTTTGTAAACTTTTTTCTGTTGCTGTTGCTGTTGTTGTTGTTGTTGTTGTCGTTGTTGCTTTGCGTTTGCGCTCGTCGGGCATTGCCGCTTGATTTAACTTGAAACTTGGCTCATTTGTATTAAGTTCGCCACTCGCTGCGGTTAGGGCCGCTAAAAGCAAATGAGTGTGTTGGCCAAAAGTTTGAGTGTTGTTGTTGTTGTTGTTGCTGCTGCTGCTGCGGCTGCCGCAGAAGCTAGCTGCAAAAGATGGTGGTGGGGGGGCCGAGCTAAGGGTCGCTGTCTTAGCTGCAGGCAGCTCTGATCAAATAATCTTGTTTGATGATGAGTTTGCCCACATACAAACACACGAGCACACACACATATACACACACAGCTGGCGTTGCAGATAAAATGCCAAAGTTTTCATTCTATTTTCTACTTTCGAGGATTTGTGTTACATTTTGTTAGCAAAATAAAAATATATATATATATATATAAAGTTGAAACTTGTGTTTGAAGTTTTACTGTCTGTGTGTGTGTGTCTGTCTGTTTATCTGTGTGTGTGTGTGTGTGTGGCATTTTGATTTTTCGTACTTGAAATTGGTTTGGCATAAACCATTTTCGTGGATATTATCAACGACGCTTGAAACTTTTTGTTTTTGCGTTTGAGCTTTGCTGTCTGAAGTTATAAACAAATTAAAATTGTATTAAAATGTCAGCGCATGTACAAATGCAGAGCTGTACATTGGATTGAAATTATGCTGGCACACGCCACTTGCCACTTGTCCCATGCCACATGCCGTACGACCACAAACACCACCGGCTAGACGTGTCCAACGCCCACAGTTGGCGCCAACACAACAACAACAAAATATGGAAGCAGTGTGGTTGACCTATATGTTACCCTGGAAGACTTAAAAATATATATGAAATAAAAAAACAAATGAATTTTTAATGAAATTTAAAAAAAAATTAATTTTGTTCCGTATCTAAAGAGTTTATCTTTTGCACTTCTTTACACTCTGTGAGGCAGCATAACTAAGAAACTTTCTATAGCTGTATCCATAGCATACTTTAGTCTACGTTCACTTGGGCCTAGGTCGACAAACTAAATGTAGTGACAATTGTGACAACTGTTTACTATAATATGCAGCATGCCATATGCCAGTTTTGTGTTTAGTTGGGTATTTTAAAAATGAGTCTGGGTAATTGCACAGCGTGTCTGTGGGTAACAAGCCCTCAGGTTTAACGTTGAGCGTTCAGCTTGCAGCTTTCAGCCGTCTGCCGTATGCCGTATGCCGTGTGCAAACTTTATTATGAAAATTTCATTTTAATTGAGCGAGTTTTGGTGTCGTTTTAGCTGCTGTTGTTGCTGTTGCAGTTGCTGTTAGAGTTGTCATCGTTGCCTACGTCCTGAAATGCACATTTTATATGCATTGCACTCATTTCAACTGCTGAGCCCTTTGGCAACTAGTTTTTATTTATTTATTCTTGTTTCTCTGAAGGATTTGTTTATGCATTATATACGACGAACAAAATGACAGTCAAATTAATCACAAAGCAGTTTCGGAGCATGTTTTTTTTACTTCTTTATTTTTTCTTTAGCTAGAATTGAGAAGTATTCAGTTTATATGATTACTTTGCTTTTATAGTAATTCAATTCTCAAAGAACTTTAGGCAGATAGACTTTTCTTGTGCGCTCTCATATTTTAAATTCATAACAATGTCGGATTGGAAGCTGAGATGACACACAAAAGGAAGTTTTATGTGGTGAAAAGTAGAGTAGAGATGAATTTAACTATATATTTGATCTGTTCTTCAAATTTGCTTATAATTTGAGTATTTGATTATTGAATATGCTTTAAAGTTGTCTATAACACAATCTAAAATGTGTTTTCCTTGGCAAAATTTGAGTCAAGTTATAGGTAAACAAATACTCGATAATTATTGTCTTTTTAAAGGGTTTAAATATATATTATTCTTATATAATATATATTTCCTTACGCCAGTGTCTTAGGCTGATCGCATATATAATAATAGTATGGCAAGCTACATCTCATTCAAATGCTAACAACTTGTGATAAGACACAAAAAGATATTTAAGCTTAGAGATATTTCAGGTTTATCTTACCTGAATAACCATCAGCTTCTTTCAATATTCAACACACTAAAGTAGAATTGCATATACATTTGAAATATTACAGAAAACCCGCAAACAGTTTGCCAGTAAATTTTGTCTTCTGCTCAATCAATATCGAATACACAACAGACAAATTCCATTTCAATTGCAATTGAGCGTTATAATGCGTCATTACGAGGTCAGAGAGTTGCTTTTCAAAGAATTTCCTGGCAAAATGAATAAATGCATATGGAAATGTGGTCTTTCTGTTGCTGTAGCAATCTCCCCCCTCCTCTCTCTCTCTCGCTCTTTCTCCCTGTCTGTCTGTAGCTACATTGCAAAAGTTCTAAAGCCTTTAAATTTGTCAGTCCCTCTCGCTCATATCATAAATAAGGAAAATGAATATAAGAGCATTTTCAAATGCCACTTGACACCGTATGGCTGTCAGGGAGTTAGCAGCAGTTAAACAAGACTCTCTCACCTACCCGCTGCTCTACACTCAACTACTCTCAGCACTCTTGTCATTGTCAGATGCATGCATTAAAATGCAATGATAACAAGCAGCAAGCAACGACAACAACAACTTTTGCTCAATAGTTTTGCCAGTAAAAGTTCTTTGTTGTTTTGATTTAACTGAAGAAGCAGTAGCAGCAGCAGCAGCAGCAGCAGCAAGAACCACAGCTAAAGCTGAATATTAGGCGAAAGTGGCTCGGAAAATCTAAAAGCCGCAACAACAAGCGTTCAAGTGCTGCAGCTAGCTGTATACCAGCCACGGGGCACAACAACAACAACAACAATAACAGCCACTTGTGATGTCAACGGCATCAACAGCTGTGGCTGTGTCGAAGTTCGCTTGTTGTCAAGCACCACCAAGTAGTAGCAGCAGTAGCATCAGCAGCAACAGCAGCAGCCCCAAGCATATCAAACCACTCACGCAACCCACCCAGCACCCACCACTACCAGCAACAACCACAAAACTTGGGTATTTTATTAATTTTGCATAAAATCTGCAACAAAATTTTTTGTGTAGCTGCGTTTTTGGCTTTACTGCGTGCTCAAGTGCCAGCTTTGCCAATGGGGCGTAAAGGCGTGTCCCAAAAACAAAAACAAAAAAAAGTAAACCAAAATGCACAAAATGAAAGACTTGAAATACAAACAATATGCTGAGCAAATAAATTGAATTGGAACTGGAGAGTTGTTGTAGTGTCACTCAACAAGCAGTGGCAGCTGCCACAGCTGCAGCCACAGCAGTCGACTAATCAATTGAATTAGCGACTAGTCTAGTAGCTCTCACAGTTTCCCATACTATACTTTTTCTCTACTCTTTGTCTAATCAACGCAAGCCTCTGCATAGAAATGTGTGAGTTTGGGAAAAAATAAACGTAAAATGAAAAGCTGTTGACATTTTTATTATAATTATAATTTTTAGAGGGTCTGGTAAAGTGATTGAATATAATAGCCGAATTGAAAACTCAAGCCCAAAAATAAAATAATTGAATATAAAAAAAAAATATATAGGAAGTACTGCTAACCTAGTTTTGAAGTGTTTACAAGAAAATATTGATGCTTATTAGAAAATGTACTGGAAAAAAGAAAAGCAAAGTAAAGTTTGAGAAGAGAAAGAATAGATTGAAGCTGTCTGAAAAGTGCTGAAATATCTGACAGATAAAGAGCAAAAATAACAAAATAAAATATTAAAAGCCAACTGAAATAAAATATGCAAAATCGCTTAGCAAGTACTCTATTAAAATTAGTATTGTTTATAGAATGCTTGAGAAAAACTTCGATTTGTCAACCAGCTGCAAAAAGAAACATATCAATTAATGCCAGTCGGGAGGCAGCCGGCTTCCTTATGCAAAGCTGGGGAATTGAACGTGTATAAGTATGCACTTAGAAGTTGGCTTTACTTTTCGGCTGGTCTTCGTTTGTTCTTTGGAGGGGATTTGAACAAATGAAATGCTGTAAACTTAATGCTGTGGCCCCAAACAAAGCGGAAAGAAAAGAAATTCCGGCTGGCTGTCAAGTGCCAGCTAGGCAGTCAGGCAGAGAGCAGGCAGGCAGGCAGGCAGTCAGCTCAGGCATATAAAAAAGGCGACACGGCAATTGCCTGGCAGGCGGACGCTTATTTTGTAAGTGCAGAAGGACAGCGGGGCCATAGAGCGGCAGAGGAGCGTCAAATCGATAACAAGCGGAAATGGGGTCAGTGCACCCAAATGCCCAGGCAAAAGCAATCAAAACTCATTGCCAAAACGAGTAAAAAAAAAAACAAACAAAAAAAGAAGAAAAAAAATTAAAAAGTTCCTCCTGGCCAGTTGTTAAGGGTTGAGAGTGAGGGGTGAGAAGTTTTTGGACCGCTTACAATTTCAATGCAGCAACAAAACGGTATAAAGGCTAGCCGAAGCAAGTGCTTCAATTTTCCGCACTGCCAACCTGCTGCAAGCCTGATTCACTCGCTCGCTCGCTCGCTCTGTCTCTCTCTTACTCTCTCTCTCTCTCGCTCTCTTTCAATTGCTGCCCAGTTGAAGCAACAAAAATGTTGTGCATTATCAACGTTTTAACTGAAATATCAGTGGCTGCTGTTGCTGCCGTGCTCACTTAATCAATATTCGATTACAAGCACTGCACCACACTCACCCACACACATGCACTCTCACCGTTGGCAGCACCACTCAAACATTTACACACAGTTGGCAAGGCCAGACACACACCCACACACACACACACAAACACATTTTATAGTAACAAACATTCATATTGGCAATTGAATCATGTTTGGTTGCAACAACCCAACCGTTAGCCACTGCTGCAACCCCCTTAGCCCTGAGCATCTTTTGTGCGTTTACCAATGCACTTTTTGCACAGCACCAGCCGCAGCCACAGCCGCAGTAGCAGCAGCAGTAGTTAGTAAGCATTCCCAAGTTCCCTTTGGAGTGTGGTTCGCTTGATCTGCTCGGCTGCCAATTACAGCTGTGAACCTGGCCAAATGTCAAGCGCCAAAGCAGACCATTAAATGTTGCAATAGCAACAGCAGCTGGCCACTGGTCTCTGGTGTGGCTGTCGAGTGTTTGAGTGTTGTGCAATCTCATAAAACAGAAACTGCTTTCTATTAGCATCCTTAGCTAAATTGTCAAAAAGATTTTAGTCTTAATATGAAATGCCACAGGTGCGTGTTGCGCAATCTGTAAAAGGTATTTGGTTTATGCAACTCAAAAATTGCTAAAAGGAACAAATATTAATTGAAGAAGCATTGCATAAGATAACAGCATAAAATATAGTTTAAAAATCAGAAACATATTTGAGACTCAGAAGTCGTTGTACCTATACAAATTTCAGATTTTGTTAAAGGAAAAATGTTGAAAATATCGACTAGAAGATACCCTGACCTCGACGTAGAACTGTTGTTGCAATCATGTCTACTTTGCTGTGTGGGTGTTTGTGTGTTTATGATTTCCGCTTATCAATGTTATTATCAATTTCTAAATATATATTTAAATGAAATATAGTTCTAATATTTAATTTTGATATGCAATTCAACAAGCTTTCAAATATCTTTACTCACATTTTACTCACCTCCAAATCCTTACGTCAAAAGCATTCAAAGTATGCTCAAAGTCAATTAAATAATTTTCTGTTACATTTCATTTTCCATTCCCTGCCCCTTTACTGCATTCACTCATTCCTTGCACATTTCAATTGATTATTATCATTCTCAGCATATCGTATCATCATCTTTAATATAAAGTAACCCTGTGGCTATATTTTCACTGCACTTTGTTATTTTTGAAGTTTGACATTTGACAATTTTGTGGCCTGCTGCGAGTTGTTGTTCAGCTGACCTCATGTTAATTGTTGTAGTTGTAGTTGTTGTATATTTAATACAATAGGCCATTACTACACTCTAATGCCAATATGCCATTAATTTCGACTAAATTATCAACCAACTTTGTTGTTCATTAAATTGCATTTCAATTATCTATATACATATACAAAGCTGGGATATGTGTATATATAGCTGGAATATGTGCTGCAAGTAGCCCTAATCACTGGCCAATATTCTATGTGGTCTTACAACTATTTGTCATTGTGCTTGTACGTATGTGTGTATATGTGTGTGTGTGTGTGTGTGTGTGTGTGCATTTTACATAATAAATCACGTAATGTTTCAAAATGCTGTCATGTTTAGTTGGTTAGCCAGGCAAATGCCTGGTCAGACAGACATTGAAGACAAGACCCTGGCATTTTGGCCAAAAGTAGTTGTTGTTTTAGCAGCTGCTATTGCTTGGCCAGGGTATATATACTTGTATGTATATATAGAGTATATTAGATCACTATGACAATATGGCTTATATAATTGATTATAATTAATAATTATTTTCTGTGCCTTGCAATGCGGTTGCTTTGTACTGTATATTATCAGCTATCACTGGAGCTGCTCCGATATGTAGCTATCATTCAAACTGCTTGAATATGTTGCCTAAATGTATATATTTGTTATGCTTAGCAAGGCTTATAGATTATCCAGGTAAAATTCATTGATTTATAAGCTATAAATATTAAATGAAAAATTTTATTTTAATTTCTGTCTGCATTAAAATCGGTTTAAGGTCTTTCATTTGTCATTAAAATGTATATAATTGTTTCTAAAAATTACAGGGTATTTACTAGAGTCTAATCCTTCACTTCAATGTGCTTGCAACTAAACCAATTAAACTCTGTGCTGTCAAGTCTTTCTTGTAGTCGATGACACCCTATTAAATTGAACCTTTAAATGTAATATTCGCATTTCTTGTCTACAATTTAAATGAAATTGTCAGCTTGCAATGTGTAACATGCGGCTAGGCCACAAATTACGTTGCACACAATGGCTGACACATACACAACACACACACACACACAACACACAACACACAACACACAACACACAACACACACACACAATATACAAACACACACACTATACAAACATCCACGCTAACATTATTGCATATGTGCATGACACGTAAATTTCGTGTTCTTCTTCTTTGTGCTGTGGAGAAATTGCTTTGCAATTTAATTTTATGACTTGTTTATTTGGAATGCGTGCATCAGGCTAAAGATAAATAAATATGTATATCAATAAACCAAATACTCAATTTATTCGATATAAAAAAGACAAGCTTATATTTAAGTAGAAAATCGATTCAGGCATATATGCATATATGTATGTATATAGTACATTATATAAGTCTATGTATCTGTTCAATCTTTTGGGCCTAATTAAGCAGTTGAGCGTTCTGCACAGACTTTGAACCCATAATTACTCAAAAGAGAGCCAAGATAAAGCACGAACTGGCATTCAATTGCTAGTAGAGTGAGAAAGAGAGAAAGTAAGAGAGCTAGAGAGTGAGAGAGTGAGATAGTGAGAGAGAGAGAGGCGAACCGAGGGCAACTGCTTTCACGCCCTCGAACGCCCCTAATGCCCCATCGCCTCAATGGCCATGTAATTAAACTTTGATTACGGTACTTAGCCATCGCACTAAGATGTTTTTTTTTCTCTTCACATTTTCTTTTTTTGTGTGTTTTTTTTTTTTTTGCAACTTCTGCACCTCAGACTGTTGTGGCGGGATGCCTGTGTCCCTGCTCAGTCCGCTCTGTCTTCCTTTGAAGTGCTTTAAGTTTGCTGTGTGGCAGTCAGTGAGAGTAGCTCAACTAAGGATACCCTGTATGGGTAGTTTGAGGGGGAAATAGAAGTGGATTGGGCATGAAAGATGAGAGTTATATGTTCAAATTTGATTTGTTTTAGATTTAAAAATATAGAAAACTTACAGATTTGACTAGGGATTAAATGTACAGGGAAAGTTGTTTACTAGAAGCTTTTTGTTAAAGTGAAGAAATTACAGGAATGTCGAGCTTACAGCTTAATGGCTCTTTCGAAGCTAAGATCAAACTTAGCTCAGACTTAAAGTGCTCTAAACTTTTAATGTACTTTAATATAATATAAATATTACGCCCAAAACCCATTTTAAACTTTTTTCATACTTTTTTAAAGTTTATAAATATATAAATATTACGCCCAAAACCCATTTTAAACTTTTTTCATGCTTTTTTAAAGTTGTTAAGCACGAAAAAAAAAACACAGCTTGCAGGGTATAGAAACGTGTTGCACTGCAGCTTCTGCAATCGCACTTTACGCGTCTTGTTGCTTGCCGCAGCAGAAGCTTCAGCTAATGACACTGCGCTGCATATAACGGAAGTCGTAAAAAAAAAAGAAAATACGCTGGCAGCTCATCATATTGCTCGATGCCAAGCAGCTCCTATCTGTGGCAGCTACTTAGGTAGCCTGGATTTTTCTTTTCTCTGCCTCTCTTTTAAGTGCAACAATTCAACACTTTGCAAATGCGAAAACTCGTGCTGGCGCCTCACGTATATATTTATATTTTCATTTTTATTTGATTTTTGTTTTATTGCCTGCAATATGCAATTATATTTATGACATTTTTATTTGATTTCCTAAAGATTTCTTGCGTTTAGCATAACATAAAACGAAGGCAACAATAAGTAGGCTAAAAATAAAAAAAAATAAAAAAGAAACGAAATGTTTTTTGCATGAGATACATTTATCAAACGCAGAGCTGAGCTGCCAAATTGCCCAGACGCACACAGACACACACATACACCTATATATATGCTGTATATATATATATATATATACATATATGCTGAATATCATCAGCTGTTTGGAATGGGTATCGTTGGTGCTCGGAAGTAAGCCCACAAGCCATATAATGTGCCATAAATATTAAAACGTTTTGACTTTACGCGCAGCGTCTTTTGCCCATACGCGCCCGGAGGTTAGCCAGTAACCCATGGACGGACCTGGTTACGGCAACGGCAACACGAACGGCCGGATCCGGCGCTGGTTCGCGCGCCGTAAAGCGCTAGCAAAATTATTTGCATTTTTTATATGGCTGAGCTGAGACGACAACAAAAAGAAGGCGAAGCTGAAGCAGCAGAAGTCGCTTTGAGCATAAAATGTAAAAAGTGCAAGGGAAATTTAGCCCCAGCCAGCACAACAAATCCCTCTAGCTTCTTCCACTCACACAGACATAGCCACACGACGCCTCAAGAACAGCAGCAGCAGCAGCAGCAGCCGTAGCGGCAGATCGGAAATTTTTTATAAAAATATATTTTAAGCGCGAGGCTTGATTGGTGACAGAGTAAAGGCAGGGCGGCCAGGCAAGGGGCAGCTGCTGGAGCTGGGGGCAACAGCAGCGATGGGGCTAAAGCTATCAACGTCGGCTCTTTGCGGCTGCTTAACGTTGTCACACCGCCAGGCAAATTGTGGGCGAGTGGGCGTGGCAGGATAAAGGAAGCCAGCTACAGCAAGAGCCAGAGCCAGAGCCAAGTCAAAGCCAGAGCCAGAGCCAGACCCGCAGCAACAGCAGCAGCGACAACCATCGTGGCAGCTACGAAATGAGCATGTTGCAAATGACTAAACGCAATTGAATCAAACACAATAATAAATTGCATTTATTTTGCAATAATTTGCATTTATTTACAAGCATGTTGCATAATTCAATGCGACGCACAGAGCCAGCAGCAGCCATCAAAGTAGGTCCTCTGATTGGATGCAGAGCAAACACAAAGCCTGAATGAATATGCATTGCATATAGTATATATAGTATATACATATATAGTATATGCTTAGCATTGGCTATTTGCATGCACATGTTCTCAGCATGCCTCTTAGCCCTGAGGCTAACTCTTAATGGGTTGCCAATTAAAGCAGAGATGGCATAAGCGAGATTGAAGTTGAGCATCATTCAAATGCCATGTCACATACAAAATGAGATATATTTTAATGAAAATCTTGAAGATAGTTTAAGTTACCTAATTGGGGAAGTGGGAATGTTATAGTTAGGTATAAGGCGACTGTGTAATGCTCGTTTAGAGTTTATAAAAAAGTAAGGGAATATTGATCTATTTTGTAGTGTATTTAGATTTATTCAACATCCTCAATATCTTTCAATATTTGCAAATTGATAAATGTTCCTCGAATATCTCCTCAATATCCTCCATTCTAAATTGATAAAATAATGTTGCCTTAAATGTTTGCAAAATATGATCTTTATAATATAATCTGTATCCTTTATCTAACTTTTCTGTTTTTAACTCTAAGAAAATGCCGTCTGCCTTCAGACAGACACTGCATAAAACAAATCTACCCATGCTATAAAGCGAGCAAGTATAACAAATTTAAATACTTTTATAAATTCGCGTTAAAAAATATATTTTTAATAATATTTTCTTACTTTCTTATACAAAAATGAAATAAAAATAATAATATCTTATTTCTACCACGCCCACTTTACGCACCTTTGACTTCCAGTCAGCTTCACTTATTATATTCACTCTTAGATCATTTATAATCAACAGCCAACCACAATTTTAACTCAACAAATCCCTGTCCAGCCACAGCCACACTTATAATTCCAAAATAGTTTAAGCTTCAAGCAGCAATAGATTGCTTTAGATATTTAGTTAAGTCTTTAGGCAACATTTTAATACGTTTTCAAGTACGAGCTAATTTGCTTGTTAAGCTGGCAAAATATGTTTTTAGTCCAGTTAGTTGGAATTTCTAGCTTGAATCTAACTTTTAATTAACACACAGAATTATTATGAAATATGTTTGTTTGTCGGTTTCTTGTTGCTGTTGTGCAGTTACTGCAGTTATTTTGTGCTTCCTTTAGCGTGCAAATGCATGCTTTAAACTTTTTAATTAAATATCAAGTTTTTTTTTTTTGGCAACATTGAGTTCGGCTGGCCATCGCCACCCGGCTGACCATTATCTGATTTAAAAGTTTTGTTTCAAAATAATTAAATATATTTTACAATTAGTTTTTGGCAATGCATCAAAGCGGCATTTGCACGCAGACAAGAACAAGCCGCAAATGTGTCAGCTTTGGCAATTAGTAGGCTCGTTTCATAATCCAATACGGACAACCGGACAACCACAAGAACAACATAACTTAACTGAAAGATATCCTGTAAACGGAGATGGAATAAGCAAAGGTTTGCTTACAACATTATTTAAATCATCAATTCATTTTTTTATTACTTGTTTCTTTTTCTTATTTTTGCATTTGCTTTTTGCTTGTGGGCTTTATTATAAATTAATGTTTTGATTACATTATGTATGTTTAGCCAAAGCAAAAGGGTTCATACATGCGCTCGTGTGGAAATTGAAATTTTTTGCTTAAAGAAACGAAAAATAAATATTAGCCAAGAATTTTACAGTTTTTGTAAATGAAAAAGAAAAAGATTTTAATACTGAAATTAAGTTATTTGAGTCTACGAAAGAGAAGAATATATTATATTTTATTTCTAAATTTTGGTATATGTTGTCCAATATTAATTGAACTACCAACCCTTAGCTTGACAACTAAAACAGATCTCTCTCACACTCACCAGTTGTTAGAGTTGTTGACCCTTTCCCCTCCCACATTACTACAGGGTATAGACACTAATACAATTGCCAACATTTGCAATTTGCGGTTGCAATCAGCATGAACAGCTGGCTCCGTGCCATGCGGTTGTAAGAACCCTCTGGACAACTGGTCAATTGCTTTTGATTTGCCTTGGCCACTTGGCCTTGCAATAGCAACTGTAGCAGCAGCATCAGCAGCAGCAGCAGCAGCCATAATTGAGAATCAATAGTTGATCAACCGGAAGCGGATGCGTGTGATGAGAGTTGAGATGCGGCTGCAGCTGCTGCCTCAATAGCCGCAAGTGTTAAATGCTTTTGCTGTGCTCTCTGAGCGCATAAATCCCTTGCCCTTGCAATCTCTATGTCTATCTCTTAAGCCCTCTGTTGTCTCTCGCTCGTATGTCAAAAATGCAAATCCAACATGGCCTAATACCTTGTCATGGTCTACGCATGGCCAATTCGGCTGCCGTTGCTGCCCACAATTGAGGCGTGGCTGCCTGTTGGGCATATAATGAATGTTTAAATGCTTTGGCACGTGAATTATTGTGGATTTAATTGTGCGCTATTAATGACTGAGGCTGTGGCTGTCGTGGTGATTGTTGTTGTTGTTCAGCCAATGCCAATGAGCGCTCATTAAAATGAAATTTGTTGTGCGTGTGTTGGCTGTTGTAAATGGCGAGTGGCACTTGGCTTAAATGGCAACGCACAACACACTTGAAATGCTGCTGCAGACTCGGGCAGCAGCAGTTGCTGCAGCTGTCAGTGTCACATAATTTTGCACTTTCGACAGGCCACAAGCACTCGAGGCTTTCGGTTTGCATGTCAAACACACATACACACAGAGAGAGAGAGAGAGAGAGAGAGAGAGAGAGAGAGAGAGAGAGAGAGAGAGAGAGAGAGAGAGAGAGAGAGAGAGAGAGAGAGAGAGAGAGAGAGAGAGAGAGAGAAGCAGGCGCAATATTTGCGCGGTCTCGCAAATTTTTTGTTGCATATTTTTGCGCGCTCGTAGCAAATGAAAAATAAAATATAAATAAAGCGCGAGCAGTAGCAATAGCAACTCGAACTGCGCTGTGATTTAAAATAATATTATGCCACACATATTTAAACTGCTGCATTTGGTTATTATTTTGTTTTTCAATTTAAATATTTTTCAATTTTTACGGAGTGCCCGATGCAGCTGCGCCACTGCAACTCCGCATGTCGCTTTTAATTTGCAGCCCAAAAACAATGGCAATCGTAATAAATAAATAAATAAAAAAGAAATTAAAATAAAAACAAAAATAAATAAAATGTAATTAAATTGAAATTTCACAAACAAGCTGCACTGGTTAAGTAATCTTAATTTATTTATTTTTTTTTCATTTTTATTAAAAATTACATGAGCGAAATTCGCATGAATTAAGTTTGCACACATAAATTTGTAGTGTCCGCAATGATGTTTTATGCTGAAAGCAAATTAACTTGACAGAATGTTAAGCTAAAGATTTTATATATGAAATATGTTGCATATCAAAAACTGTGTGAACGTGCTTTATAGATTTTTTAATACTTATTGCAGCCTAATGGATTTCAGACATTAAATTTTATATAGAACAATTATTATGGTAATGACAATAAACCAAAAAAGTCTTCTTCGTTTTATAATTTATTTGTATATTATTTATTTTTTAATGTCTCTTATATGAAGCAGCTTATTGTCTTAGGTCTCTATAGCGCATGCTGCTTTAAGCCTTAACTAGTTGAGTGTGATGTAGTATGCATTATAAGTTTTTAAAAATGGTTTGAAAATAAATAAAATAAATTTAAAATACTTTTCAGTTTGATTCAGTTAACACGTATTGAACTCTGCTGCACTTAGCCAAGCATCAACTTATGATTGACTAACAAACTTATAAAATATACGAATATATATATTTATGTGCATATATCATGCAAAAGTTATATCACATATAATTTTAACAAAGCTCAGCGTTTTTGGGTGCACAGCTCCTGCATAAATATTTATATATTTATTCAAATTTAGTTTGCCAACTTTGGCCACTTAGGAATTCGCGCTGCAAAGTGAAGCAAATGTTGAAAGCAACTTTTATTATGAGCGTAAAAACAATACAAATTTAAATAGTTATCAATTTTGATATTGTTTCCATTTGAACTACAAATTTTATTTTGAGCTTTAGAGTAATTTTATTAAAGTTTAAGCAATAGAAATGAGAATCTTTAAATATTATAGATTTATATTTAATGTATTTAGTCTAACCTCTAAAATATTAGGTATTTATTTATGTATTATGTAATTTAATGTGAATATTTAAAAAAAAAAAAGGAAAATATAAATATCCTATCACTTCCCAGAGCCAGTGTCACAGATTTTGACACTCAAGAACACAAATTTAAAATCGCATCTTTAACTCTAATTCGCTTGCCCCCCATTTAGACTGGCTTAAAGTTAACTGCTTCAATTTCTCTCCTTTTCTCTCTCGCAATCATTTCTATCTTCGGCATGACTTTAAGTGAAATCTTTTTATTAAACTTCTCAAGAATATACCCAAGTTGAGTGTAATGCAATTGTTGAAAAGTGAACAGCGATTGTTGAAAACTTTTAGCTGCTGTATTTGCAGCTCAACTTTGCGGATTGATAAATGTTTCTCGAAGCGCGTTCGCCACAAAATCACGCAACACGAACAGTGCGAGAAGAACAACAAAATATTTGACATAAAACCATGGCACGTAAGTTTCAATATTGGCACTTGTGTCTGTGAGTGTGTGGGACTGATGTGTGTGGGACTGTGTGTGTGTCTTGTGTGTGTTTTCCTTCATGTCGTAAACTGAAGGCAAAGACGAGCTCAGCGCGTACGTGTCAGCTGCCGCAAATGTCTTGCAAAATGGCGGCACTATATATGTGTGTGTGTGTGTGTGTGTGTGGGTGTGTGTATAACTATTTGACTGCTTAGCAGCTGCGTTTTGTCAAAAGTCAAAACCGAAATCCAAAAATGCCACCGTCACATGTGAGCATTACGAATGGCTAGATGAGGATGGTGAGGGTGACGGTTGCCGTTTGTGGCAGGCACATGTAACATGCAACAGCCGCCATTTTTAATTTGCTTGTCGAAACTGATGTGCGTCTTTTTGTTGTTGTTGTTGTTGTTGTTTGCTCTGTGTGTGCAGCGCGTTGTCTGTTTCCGCTTCCGCTTTGGCCGCTGTTGTTGTTGTTGATTTGCTTTCTTTCTATTGTAGTTTTTTTTTGCCCCAATGTAAATAACAAAATGTATCACTTCCGTTGGTTGAAAATACACACACACATAGATATAACCACAGTGGCACGCATTTTAGCTGCATTTGCCAGTTGCCACATTTTGCAGCGAGTGCAAATGGCGTGCGATAACAAAAATGGCCGCTCGCTGAGTTTCCGCTTTGTTTGGTTAGTTGCAGTTTGCAACGATTTCTGCCTTTTGTTGCCACATCTGACGATACAGCTCGACTGCAATTGTTAACTTTGTTAACATGTGTAGCAGTTTATCGGCCAGCCAGCCTGCATTGTTCAAAGAGCGGTCCCAGATTTAAACTACCCAATGCCCCTATCAGATCATCGCTGGCCCCCTCAATCCATTAGACGCCCGCACAAATGTTTTTGATGTGCGCACTCAAATATGCAAATATTTGCGCATATCCATTTTTGGTTACTATGCCTCTTTGAGCTTCTAATTAAAATCTGACTGCCATACACACACACACACACACGCTAATACGATTACTGCACATAATTTGCCATGCTTGATTTACTTAGCTATTTCGAAAGCCAAATTGCCTTTGTGCCCGTTTATAACTCATTAAATCCTTATTCCAGAAATATACAAGGCTAATTAAAAGTATAATTATCAACAAAAAATATGAGTTGTTTTTTGCATTTACTTAATATTTCATTCTAAGAACTGAACACACGGTTTGTTCACGGAATCAGACAAAAGTAACGTAGCTATAATTGGCTGCGACAAATTGCTATAAGCGTCTTTAGAAAGTTGTTTTTCAAAGCAAACAAACAACAGACTTTGGGAATTCTATTTAGACATTAGAAAAATAGAAAAGCCTTTGTATATTTTCTATAATGATTGTTTGTCTTTAAATTCCAAATGAATTTATTTATTCTTATGGAAAATATTTAAAGTGAATAGACGTAGGCAGACCTTGTCTTTAGTTTGAGTATGAGCAGTCTCTCATTATTAGTATAAATAAATATTTTAATAAAACAAATATGACAGTCATCACAATACTTGTTACAAACTTGCAACAACAACTTGCAAAGTGTCGAAAAGTTTAATTTGGTTTTGTGCTAGACACAGATTTTTGTTTAATTTTAGAATAGGTTTATTATAGGAAAAATTTCATTATTATGTTGAACAAGAGCTTACTTTGATTTGAATTTCAAAGCTATTAAAATTCAGTTACTTACAAAGTTGTGCTTATTATAAACTTAATTAATAACTAAATGAAAGTTTTTCTTCGTTTCAAGTTTCAAGTTTCAAGTTGCCTGACTCAAGTTGAACCAGTGCTAAGATATTTCGTAGATTTCACTATTGTTTTTGCTAATAAAATCTTAATTTTATCTTTCTGCATAGAGCTGTATACTTCAGTCCCTTTTCTCTTACCTCATCTACTTTAAAATGAACTCGCCCTTATTTTAAGTCTTCTACCAAACAACATTTCCAGCTGTATTGTTGCCCTATATCTTTGCTCCCATTATCAACACAAAACTAAGTCTTATTTTAGTCTGTTTAAATAGTAAGTAGTACACATGTAAGACTTTCGCCTGACAGCAGCTAATTTTGTAATTTGCTAAAAGTCCTGACGTGTACTTTTTGCTCCTGCTGCTGCTGCTGCTGCTGCTGCTGCTGCTGCTGCTGCTGCAGTGTTGGCCAAGGCTAACTGGTAATTGACCATTAGTGGAGATACTTAAATAGCTAATTGCATTCGTATAGCTGACAATTATAAATTGCTTTTGGCACTTTCCAGTCGTGTAGAAAGAAAGAGACAGAGAGAGAGAGAGTGAATAGATAGAATCAAGTGCATACAAATTGTTCACAAATTTGAATTTGAATTCAAATTTGAATGTGCATCAGAAAGGTGCAACAATCAAATTAAACAACAAATTTAGTTATACACAATGGCGGCGTGTCCGCTGGCTCGGGTCACATTATTATGTAGGGTGACAGATTCAAATTGACAGCAATTTAAAATCGATTTGTTGTTAATTGCAAGCGGTGCTAAATGCGTTGATTCGATTAGTTAAACAGCACACGCAACGACCATACAAACACACGCACACAGTCACATATGCAAATGGTTTGTTGTGTGTTTGTTTGTCCTGTCAAACCAAATTCAGAAATGTTGCCAAAAGTAATTATGTAAATTTTGTATGCGCTGTCAAATTTTAACAAGTGAAAATATTAGTTTTTGAAGGATGTATAAAATAATAACTTATATTTGATATATATTTACATTTATATTTATGTTAATATGTGTGTAACAAATAATAAGATATAAAAGCAATAGCTAATTGGTATATAAACTCATAAATATTTCATATTAATATAATTATTTTAGCCTTACATATTTTAACATTTTTTTTATTATTATATATGCAAAATTTTCAAACCATTTTGCAGGGTATTTGCCAAACAGCTTTAAGCATATTTTGTATAATTTCTTTTTGGATTTTTAAAATATAAAAAATCAAATGGATTTTTAATGTTTGTGGCGCTTCAGTGTTGTGTGTGTGTGTGTATCAGTTGCAATGTTAATTGCATAAGCTGTGTGTGTGTGTGTGAATCATGCAAATTACCATCGCTTGCGGTATTTGATGCGCTGCTGCTCTCTGATTGCCAACTGACCCAACGCCTCATCTCTAGTCAAATTCGTTGCTCTTTGCCTGCCTGCGCAACTAAAAACTTTAACTTTTTTTGTTGCGCGTTTTTAGCGCACTTCATGCCGGTTTTTTTTTTTACACTGGCAAAAAACTTTGCTTCATATTTATTTTTCGTGTTGCGTGTGCCTTGTATAATACCTACCCTCCCAACTAGAAACTAAACATTAACTGACTGAGCTTTACGGCCAAAAGCCTTTATTACACTATTATAGGGCAGATTATTCTAGTTGCCTCTGATTCAGTTTGCTGTTAATGAGAATTCGATATTGTGAGATTACAGCAGATATATTCATATCGTGTACATTTTGTGCAGCTGGGAAATTGGATTTTGTGTAGAGATAATTGCAGCATGATATAACTTTCATGTAGCTAAAATGTAAAATAAATAATGAATGTTGTTTATGGCTGACTGAAAAGTTTTATAATTTTATAATATGTGAATAGTTCAGCTAGGTTGAACTCTGTGGACTCGGGTATTAAAGGCTGTTGTCCTTCTTATACACTTCAAATTCCTGACATATTTACTAGCTGAAACTAGAAATGAAACAGAAAAGAAAATTACAGTTAAGGCAAGTAAAAGATGTTTTTTTTTTTTTGGCAGCGCAAAAGATCAGAGACTAACAACTAGACGTAAAAGCTCTCAACTTACAAATAGCAAATAGACAAAAAAAAAGAAAAGGAAATTCTCTACTTAAACGGCAGCGGCTTGCTTCTGATTGAATCGCTTTGGCCAGGCAAATCTGTTGCCATTTCAATTAGGAGCAACAAAAAAGAACTAGTGATTTCATTAGGCCGTATGCAAAAAGAAGCAACTGATGCAGTTGTCAGCTTGAACATGGCCAAAAGAAAAAGACGGCCTGACACAATATCCAATAGCTTACAATGCTCCCTCTCTCTCCTCTCTCCCTTTCTCTGTCTCTTTTCTGCTTTGTTCTGCTCTACACTTCATAAAGTACCTGCATGGATATTTGTAGCCTGTTGTATACGTTGGATTGCAATATAAACAGAAAAAAAATAGAAAAACAAAGGCAGTAGCAACAGATCTTTTCCATTTTCCATTTCCGCTTGAAGTTGCAGTTACAGCTGCTTTTTCCACCTTGCCACACAACAACAAGCACAACAGCACCAGCAGCAGCAACAACAGCAGCAGCAACTGAAGAAATGTAGAAAATAGAATTTCACAAATCTTGTGTCTTTTTTCTCTCTCAACTCATTTCATTTCCTCTTTATGTTTTATTTTTACTCGTGCGTATGCCCTTTGTTTCACAAATTGAATTGTTTTTGCAAAGAAGTTTCTGATTTCCTTTCAAGAACAATTGCCAGCAAGTGAGGGCGGCTTGGCATGGCATGGCATGGCATGGCGTGGAGTCATGTCGAGTCGAGTGGAGTGGAATGGCCTGGTGTGGAGCATGTAAATCAGCCTAAAAGCTTTTTATATAATTGAAACATTTTGGAGCAAATGTAACAATTTAAATGTTGGACAGCCAGGCAATCTGCAAAATAATAAAGTTAGTCTACAACAACATTTACTGTACAAGTTAATGGTATATTGTGCCCTAATTGGATATATATATATATATATATGTACATACATATGTATATATGTAAGTGTGTCTGTGTTTTATAACGCATCGAACTCTACCTGTAGCTAAAACTTTACAAAGAGCTATCAAACAGAAAACAATTTAAAGCGGTTTGCAAAAGACAATAGACAATGTCTTGACAGTTTGCCAACACAAAAACTGCCTTGGGAATTATGTGATGATTCAGTTGAAAATTTAAGCTTATCTTTCACTTTTTTACATTTTGCTTAAATTAAAATATATTTCGTTTATTTTTAATGATGTGTGTGTTTTTAAAATGGTTTTCCGGCGCAGCTTTGTGAGCAAGCTATGACATGCAATATTACGCATACGCCATGTTGGCAGCTGTCATTTGGCATATTTGCCAAGCCAGGCTGATGCTGTTGGCAGTAATAACATTTTAATAAATTTCAATACATTATGCTTGACTGGAAAATACCCAGTAAAAATAATTTAATAATTTATTAAAATTGAAATTGAAATTAAAATTGCATAATGTTTTTAATATAATATTCAGATTTAACACAAACAATTTTAGTTTCGTTTACATATACAAAAAGAGAACTACCCTTTATATTTACTTGAAAAAATACAGGGTATTTGACAATGTCAGATATTTACTATGGCATATTTTCGAGTGGTCCGTAGAGTTTGCGCAGTTGCAAGCTGCGCATGTGACATGAAGCTAATCGAAATGTAAAGACAATGAACCATTCGGCAATACAAGTACCTGACCCTATAATGGGGTACGTGCATTGAACTGTTGGCTGGTTGGTTGTCTGTCTGCCTTGCTGGCTGGCGGTTTTTTTTGAAGTGCGACGCACGTATCAGCCCATTCTGCAGATATAAAAAAACCTATTGGTAAATATTTAAATTATAAAACAATTGCCAACAAATGGCCAAAAAAGGGTCACTCACTTGTCCGGCTGCACGTTTAGCCAATTGTCAATTATGCGACAACTTTTTGTTGTTAGTCGAAGGATTTTAAAATGGAGGACAGGACGAATACTTTGTAATGCAAAGCAAAGTTTTAACAAAATGCGACATAAAAGCGAATGAAAGAAAGCAGAAAAGAACAAGTGAGTGAAGAGCAGAGTAGAAAGCCAAATGCTTGGGTCTGCGTAAAGCGGCTTAGAAGGCTTTTCAGTTCACCTGCTGCTACTGTTGCAGTTAGGAGGACTCACTGACGAAGGGTTTATAAAATTGTGCGCACGACGTGGCTAATAAACTGACGGAGTTTAGGAATAAACCCAAGCAAAGGCAGGTCGGTTTGCATATTCGAAGAACGAATACACTTAAGAGTTGTTTTCTGTGAAAAAAGGGACAAAAGTTGGTTGAGTTTGGAGTTAAGCTAAGATCAAAGTGAGAACTTGAATTACTTTAAAATGTATTCTACTTTTAAATTGTTTATAAGCGCTCTTAAAAATATATAGTACCTATATGCATGAAGGATGCTTTTGATTCATTATAAAAGTCATATCCAGTATCAGAAAATATTTACCTAAATTTAAAACACAAATTGTTGGCTTTAATGCGTTACCCCTAACATTCATGTATTACTATATTCCATTAAAAAACATTACATTATACTTTGCATGAGTATCCGCTTTCAAAAGAAAGGCTTAATACCCTTTCAGTGAGGGAATTGCGAAAAAGGGGGCGCTAAAAGGCAATTTACCTTTAAGAAAATGCTTATGCAACAAAACTTACAAAGCGACAAACTTAGAGACCGACAAACTGACAGAGCGGACAGACAAAAAGGCAGTCGGCACGGCACGGCACAGCACTGTGAGGCATTTATAATTAAAAACGCAAACCCTTAAACAACATTTTGCCTGGGGGCAACTACGGACTGCGACAAGTTGCGCCTGCTGTCTCGAGCCGGCTGTGGCAGGGGCAGACAGAAGTCAAACAATAAAGTAGACAACAATAATTTCAACAATAACATGACAAATTGTTTCAGGGCACACAAGCAAAAGACTTAGAGAGCTAGACAGCCAAAGCAGTAGTGAAACGGAGAATTGCTAAAAGCAGCCCTACAAAATCTTTTACTTATTCATGTAGGTGTTGCAAAGTCCTTACTGCTTGCCACTAAACAAGTGCGCCTTGGCGGCAAGACAGTAGACTGCGTGTAGAACAACTAGTTGAAACGTTCATTATTGATAAGATAGACAGTTGCAGTTGCTTTGGGTTGTTAAAGGTTTTATGAGTTTTATCAAAATTTAACACATGCTAGACAATTTTATTAGTATTATGGATATGAGCTGAAGACTATATGAACTATATTTGAGCATGAGAGTATAAGAAAATGAAGCCTGCATTGCATAGTCAGCTTCAGGATATACTAAATAAATCGTTGCATACAAAAAGTGTTTCTTTGGCGATTCCTCTCATAGAGCCTAATCAATACTAGTCCGATATTGAGCAGATTTGAATTAACTACAATTTTTTCTTTCACTATTTTATGCATAACTATGCAATAATTTAAATTCAAAATATATCATATTTTTTCTAATAAAATATCAAGTTCTATTATAACTAAAAATTCATTTATTTTGCGTGCACGTATTTCGTGTTCCTTGATTTAATACCTGAGTATCTCGATTTGTCGCACAACCTTGAGTTAGCTTTTGGTTTGTGTTCAAAGTTATGTTGCACGATGATAAATTTGATTGCAGCATGCGCATTTTGCTGTTGCATGTGCAACATTAGCTAGCGAACCGCAGAGCGGCAAACCATAACAACAAAATAACTTTTGCAAAAATGCGCTTGAAATTTTTGCCGTTGTTTTGCGTTGCTTTATTTTTGGCAGCGGCATAAATCAATTTGAATGCTCACAAAGAAATGCACGTAAAGGAAAATTTACAAAAAGAAAACAAGATAAAAACAAATATTTATAAATATAAATTTCAATGATTTACGACAATAATTCAAATTAGATGTCCGCAATGGAAATATTTTTGCAAATATTTACATAGTTTATTACAGAGGTGCATAAAGTTGAAACAGCTTCTGCAATTAAAAAGCTGCTAAAATAGAATTGGATTTTGCTTAAAGCTAAATTTACAGCAGAATTTCAATTCTGTTTAAATCTTTTCTATATTTGAAATGCTTTAAGGACTTTGATTTTTTTCTCGCTCTCGGCAAAAACAAAGCGAAAGTGCGAAGTAAAAGAACAATAAAAATACTTTTAAATAAGGAAAGTGAGGGCGGGTGGTGGCTGCTAGGTTAGTGAAGTGTATCTGTGTGTGTTTGTCTGTGTGTTGACTGTTTGTGTGTGTCACTCGGTTTGGCCGCATGTCGCACATGTTCCAGCTTGAAGGACATTCAATGGCTGTGTACATTATGTTAAGCCCTTTCAAATGACCAACCAGCTTCAGCAGCGTGTGACAGCTCCGGCAGCAACAGCGGCATTAGCAGTGGCAGCAACAGCAGCTCTATGGTTGCCACAGCCACTGGCACCCACCCAGCTTAGCTCACACTCACACACACATACACTAATATAGGCGCACACACACATACACTATGCGTGCTTCTTTCTAACTTTGTCTCTATCATATCCTATAACTGGTATTTTATAAGCTGTCTTACATAGCTGATTTCCAGAGAATAAGTTAGTAGCAGTTTTACTAAGCCACATTTAACTGACTGCCGACTGCATATTACATGCAACACATCAGCTATACGAGTTTAGTTTCAAAGAATCTTAGAGTTGTAAGAATCTTTTGAAGTTATTGTATGAAAATGGTAAATTTTAAATTTTTTTTTAAAGATTTATTATATATTTTGTAATTAAAAATAAAATTATTTATAAAATATGAAAAGCAAATAGGGAAGCGAGCTTCTATAAGAGGGGCAATTTGAAGTTGGCATCTCGTTGGGAACTCGTCATCGAACAAAACGGCGCATATTTGACTTAAATCGCATTATTATAACCAATTTTATGAACAGTTGAAAATTCAATAAAAATACCGCAAGACTTTTTTGACAACCTTATATTATAATTACAAGAATCATTATCATGTTATCATAGTCATTATTATTCTTATAATCATGATTTTGATTATCAATATAATTTTCAATATGACCAACATTTCCTTATTACTTTAAAATATTTAAATAATAGTTGAAATAGTTTTAAATATTTACCCAATACAAAACTGGAACACAGCAGCACCACTACTGACCGGCATCAGATCAAAGAAGCGTCTGAGCAAGCTGAGCAACAGGCTGGCCTTTTTATAGCTGACACAATTTCACTCAGCGCGAAGCCACCCGAGTTATATTTACAACTCTTTGACTCATGGCACGACTCATGTTATAGAGAGAGCATTGACGAAGACTTGACTAGATCAGCTTGTAGTTATAAAAAAGTTGCCTCAGTTACTCTCAAATGGTATGAGACTCATTAGAGGTGCTCTCATTTGACTACATACACGTATATAGAGTATTTTGCAGTTGGCTTTAGTTGCGGAATAGTTGCTCCAACTTGTTCCTATTTGAACTGACGTGTTTTTAGCAAATGCTGTAAGTGCAAGTGGCTTTCATGCAGCCATTTTGTGCAGCGCTTGAGCAAACAATAAGACATAATGAAAGTGTAAAGCTATTTGAGGCAGACGCATAGTTCCGAACCAAACCAAAGTCTGGCAAAAGCCAAAAAAAAAAAAGGAAGCAAATCGGGTCAATTGCCAACGCGAGTGCCACAAAAATGCACATAAATGTGATAGATGTGTGCCGCAGAAGCTGCCACTGCAGTTGCACCCGCTAACTGCTGTTGCAAGAACTCAGCTTTTTCTTCTTTCTCTTTTTTTTTGCCATTTCTTTGCAATCACGACTTACTGCTACAAAATAAAATTTAATGCCAGCTTTTGTCCGGCAGCTTCTATTCCGATTTACTTGCGTCAGTTGCATGTTGCGAGTTGCCAGTTGGCAACGAAAGCATGAGAAATGTGCTGCGCTTTGTGGCAAACTTTGTCATTTGTTGCATGCCTGCGCTTGACGCTTCCATCTAGCTAGCTGCATGTTAAATAAATTTTTAACATTTAATTATGAACATGTCATTGCGGTAAGAGGTTTATGAAATGACTCATAAAAGCTCAACGAGCAACAAAAAAAAAAAACAGAAAACAGAAAAAAGGTATAGGATATAAAGAGACAGCAAAAGTGGAATGGAAAACCAAAGAGCATATTCTTTAAAAATTTTTGCTTTTAAATTAAAAATGCCACAACTTGGTTTTGCCCGTCAAATATGTATAAATATTTCAAGTCCTTCACACTCTTCCACAGTTACAAACAACAACAAAATCAGCTTAAAGCTTTTGTCTAAAGCGTCCTACTCCCTTGTTCAGCATACCCGAGTTTCTTTTATTGTCGGGCTTCATTGTCATTTTGAAGGCCCAAATTGTATAAACAAAATGCCAAAGTTTATGGCATATGTGCGTATACGCATAAAGTAACCAGAGTGTTGGGGTAATTTTAATGTATATCTGCATGGTCGTATATCAAAATAAATGCGCGCTGCTGTGGCAATAAGCAGACATTGCTCATACACCGCATTGTGCGCAAGGTGAACTTTCATACAACTCGATGGGGCTGGCCGGCCTTTGGCCATTTTTCATGCCATGCCAATCGATAATTCTTTTGTTCATTAAGAAGTTGATAAATCACAGGAGCGCTGCTACCACTGCTGCTGGTTACGTGGGTTCAAGTGCGGAGCTAACGATAGAAAATGAAAGGAATTTCATAGTTTAACTTGGCACCAAATTGCAAACTCAATAAGCTGGTCAGTGCTAGTTGCTCTGTGGTTACGTGTGCGTGTGTGTGTAGGTGTGTGTACAAGCGTGACTAATGTACTTCAAATAGACTTTGACACTCAAACATACATATATAAAGAGGGACGGGACAGAGAGGGAGAGAGGAAGATAGAAAGCTGTACCACTTCATGCCTCACCTGTTGTTACTTTGTCCAATTGAACTGGAAAATTAACGCATCGCTTAAGCTGCAGCAGTTAAGCTGATTTTCTATTTATCCATTAAAGAGTTGCCTAACAGCTATGAGATTTTGTCTCTGACAGTTGAAGCATGTGCCTTAAGGGATAATTATATTACGTATTGCCCTTGACTACCTTGAAGTTTATAATTTTTCATTTTGCCTTTATTGCTCACGAGTATTAAACTTAATCAGAAACTTTTTTATTGTACCTAAAAAAGTGTAATTATATTTTTCATTGTGCTTTGTGTTTTGTTCTGCTCTGGCAAGGCAAGGGTAAATATCAAACTGTGTAGAGTAGATGCTTTTTCCCACATCCCCCCCAAATAATTACCTATCCCCCCAAACACCCACCAAAAACCCCCCCTTAAAAATTACCCTTCTCGCATCCCTAGAGCACTCTTACTTTTTCATTTTGCTTTGTGATGCAGTGCTAAAGGTGCACTTACCTGCATATTGAATGGATATAATCTCTATCCCTCTCTCACCCCCTCTCTCTCTCTCACTCTCCCTTCACTATTCCCTCAAACGCATATTTGTCTTGAATGTCTCTTTGTGCAGCATTCTTAAACGTTTCACTTTACTTTAGCTATATTTAGCCATCGATTGAAAGCTCATTTGACACCTGCATATGCAGCGCAGCTAGCCATTCTGACATTCCTCTAAACGTATTTACAATAAAATTCCTCTTTGTGCAACATTCTTAAGCGCTTCACTGTGACATTTGCTGCCTTTAGTCATAATTATTTAGTTAGCATGTTCTTTTCTGTTTGCTCAAATTTACCTTTCCTATTTAGGATTATGTGCTTTAAGCCTTTTGTAACTGATTAGATGGCGCGCAGCCAGTCGAAGTTGCTGTCAAAAAGTTTGTCCATAAATTATCGCTGGATCGTTGGCCCGTTTGGCTGTTTGGCTGCTTGGCTGCTTGGCTGCTTGGATTTGCAGTCAGCTCTACACCTGCTGCGACAATTTAAACATTTTAATTGTATTTTAATGAAATGGCAGCCATTTTGTTGCGCACGCTGTGCCCCGTAGTGCAATAAAATTATGTTTAGCATATATTAGGGCGACATTTTGTGGCACTTACATTGTGTGTGCGCAGACGTTGCACAAATTAATGAGAAATTATATACGCCCACGTACGCGGCACTCAGACACCAAGCAGCTGACTTGAGTTGAGTTGAGTGGAGAAAAAGTTGTGAGTAGAGTGAAGAGAAGCCAAATCGACGCACAAATTGTGATTGCAGTTGGCAAAGTGTGTTGCAGTCCTTGGATATTGCCGCTATCTTTCTATATTGTACTTTTTGATAGCTTTTGTTGTGGCTTAGCAGCTCTAGGAGTCGTTGTTGTGCTATTGGCTTAAGTTAGTTACAAACAATTTTTTTTTATTTAACGAATTTTTGGTTTGAGTAAGTTTTGTATTAAAAAAGTTTCTTATCTTCTCTTCTACTTGCAGGTAAATGACGTAAATTTTTAATTACTAACTGGGAGAAACTTGTCGCCGACGTGGTGGTCGTCAACATCGTTGAAAACTTTTCATCATTCAGTTTGCTGTCAAGTGTCAAGTGTCTGTCGGCCAGGCCAAAAACTTCAACTGAGACGCAAGCCATGCGCCATGCGCCATGCAGCTGCAATCCCCAAAACAATTGAGGATAAAACTGAAATGTTGCAGCAAAATACAATTTGTAGTGGGTGGTCCAACATGTTGGATAGACAGTTGAGTAGTTGAACGGACTGCTGCAAGCCTGCTCTTGGCAGCAAATAATCAAAACTTGGGTGAAGAACACAAGTGCGCTGCCCTTATATCATTATGGTTAGATTGTAAAGTGTGTATGTGTGTGTGTGTGTGTGTGTGAGTTGAGCTTGGATTATGGTAGACCGCAAAAAGTTGCACAATCAGAGCAGGAGCGGGAATACAGCAGCAAATTAGCATTCAACGCATTCGTTTCACTCATTCGGGCGCTTGCTCAACGCTCTGCATTTCAAAATCCTCGAAAAGCAGAAGAAAAAGAAGAAACAGTAGCTGCCGGATACGGAAATGTGCTTGGCAGACGAAATTATCATGGGAGCCAAGCATGCCAAAAAGGAAATGTTGCTATACGACGTCCAGGCCATGGCGCAGCCGGAAGATGTAATTAGGGTGAAAGCAAAATGGGAAAATAATTAACACTTGAGCATAATTAATTGCACGACAAATGACAAGTGCCACGGGGATGAGCTGAGCGCCAATTCGACTGAAAACCGCCAAGTTTTTGCCCGGTTGCTGGAGAACTCTAAACTGGGCCAATATATAGCAGCTTTCGCAATCAACTCTAGCTAAGCTCATTGCTTGCACTTCATTTGCCACTTGTGATCAAAACTAAAGACATATTTGCATGCTCTAGTTGGCTATTTGTCATGCCACATGCCACATGCCGCATGCCACACACGTAAAAAGCAACACTTGATAGCATTTCTATCGGATTATACGCAAATTTGATTTCAAATCAAATTGCATGATAAAATTTCACAAAAACTTCAATAGAAAATCAAAGTTCTGGCCCAAGCCAGAGCTGCAATTTACTAAATGCGAGCTGTGCATAATTGCATGATACCCTGTAAAAAAGTGAAAGCTTTTGTTTTTATGAATTCTGTTAAACTTAAGTCCAAGAAACATTTATTTAAATATTTAACTTTATATATTTAGAATATTGATATATTTATTTATCACTGAATGACTTTAGTTCTCTTTTAAAATTCGTGCTATAATTTTTCCTATTTCCATATTCTCCGCCTCAATTTGTACAGGGTATTTTATGCTCTAGTACTTCCACAAACTTCTGATATACAATTTTATTTATATTTTACTTTGATTTGCTGTCCATGGAGATTTCCGATTTGCAGACTCTCTGTGAAGCCAGCCACATCGATTGTGACATTGATTGTACTAATTAAAATTAAATTGATTTACTGTTAAATTAAAATGTTGCTCAATACACAACTTTTGCCACAATGTACGGATATATAAAAGATGCCATTGTGGCGAACACATTTCCATTTCAGTTCATTTCACAATGCATTTCTAGCAATAAATTACAATAAACTCGGGCAATTCCCATTTGTATTTGATGTTCGCACTTCAGCAAAGCTGTAGCTAAGCTCGAGCCATTGGCATTGGCCTTCGGTTCGGCAGACTCATTTCACCTTCTTTTTTTGTTTGTTGGCTTTTTCCATATGGAAATCCAATAACTGGCAGCCATGACAACCGTTTGCTGCAAATTCCTTCACATTTCGGACTAGTGCCAATTGCTGGTGCTGCTGCTGCCTGCATATTGCATAACTGAAATCGATTCACAAGTGATGCTCTGATGTGTCTGATGAAGTAGAAAATGATCAGAACATTTTCTAGTATACGTTGCCAATTTGCAGATTACCTTTGAGCTGGCGTAAAGCATTTATTGATTCAAAAATTTTTAATAGTGCGCGTTGATGTCATAATTAAGTTCACAGTTGCCTCAGAGATTCCATTTTCAATGGGGCTTGCGGCGCATTGACCTTCATCGTTTTTAGGCCAACATTTTAACTCGCTTGTTTAACTTTTTTGAATATTTTTTTTTGTTTGGCATTTTCCTTTTAATAAGCGGCGCGGCGCACTTGCCTATTAAGTTGAATAAATGAAACAAATATTTATGTTGGCGCCTGGCGTCGTGGGGCCTTAATTTTTTTTTTTTTTTGTGTTTCTTTTTTAATTAAAAATATACACACAACATTTTGATGATTTTTGCGCATTGTCATCAGAATGCGCGGGCGCCCAAGTTGGGGCTGGTTTGTGTTGGGCGCTGAACGTGGGTCGTCTGTGTTTGCTTTTGGGGGATTTCAATCAGTGCCAAGGCAGCAACAACAATACAAGCGCCAACAACTATACAATAAGTAAAGCGTTTCTCATTTAATTTAACTGGTACTTCTTTTCCAGTCGGTTGCCGGACAAAGGCAAAGGCGCACAACAATAACAGGGCGACGTGGCAGAATTTAAGTGATTTTCATTTAGCATTGAGCTCAGTTCGCATTCATATAGTCCAATGGTTATATCAATGCTATCGATTGCCAGCTGGCCATTCTCATTGTAGTTGTTGTTGTCGTCGTCGTCGTCGTCGTCGTCAATCCCAATCAACTGCATCCATCGATGATGATGTTGATGATGATGACTGCCGTCCGGTTTCTTCGCTCCTTTGTTGTGACCGCCTCGTTGACCAATGAATGCAATTCTTGTACGTGGACGTGCCTGCGGTTACACAAGGAAATGCACGAACTTTCATGTGAATATATGTGTGTGTATGTATGTCGGATTATGAACTGCGTCTGTGAAGGATAATGGCTGAATATGTGGCTTTAAATTGTATGCGAAATTGAGTTCAATGAATTGAGCCTTACCATCATCAAGATTCAGTGCAAAATATATACATATATGCATAATAATATGTGAATGAGAACTCAAAAAGGATATTAAATAATATGCGGTGAATGGTATGAAAATATAAGGAAATTATTGTAATTAATTAATTAATTAATGAATGTTAAACTTGGCATTTAAATACGAAGAGTTCCGAAGGCTATTTCATTCAATAAAAACGGCAAAGTTCTGAAATATATTTTTAATTAGTATTCAGTTAACAACTCCCAATTGGGTTCAAGTTTCAAATAGTTTTAATTACCGAATAAATTCAAAGAACCTCTGCATCAGTGCTTAAACTATAACAGAGCTTGTCAGCTTGTCTTCTCTATATTGTCTTGCTTGTTTTCTGACCAATTTGCATCTTAGAACCTTTTGGGCGATGTTTTCTTTTTGGCTAAAATGACACACAAAGCATAAGCCAAAGCAATTATTTTGCAAATGACACGGGCAAAGCCTTTAAAATTGTTGACCCACTCACAAATTCCCCAAAAAAAGGTGTCCGGTTTATGCTGCACAAATTGTCAAACTGTTTGTACAAGACACACAACCCAACACACACACACACACACACTAGAATATAAACAAAATCTAAATATAAAATAACAATTTCGCAAACAACAACAAAGAAAATAAAACAAACTACAAAAATTAGTTAGAACATAACGTTGCTGACTGCATAATACTCGCTCACGACGTGTTAATGCTAAATGTTCAACTTAGTGATAAAATTAAAAGTTTATGGAATATGGAAAATTGAAAAGGATATCTGCATAACTTGCTGAGCTCTATAAATTGTCTTATGAAACAAGTTTTGCCAGTATCTTAAGTCTATATATATATATATTGCAAAATATTTATATATGGACGTATCTACAATTTATATATACAAGTATTAATGAATACAATTTTAAATTTAAAAGGTTCTTCAGTTTAAATAGCGAGGGACAGTTGAAGTTCTCGTTTAAAACCAAAATACTCTTTTTGCACTTTCTGAACGAGTATTAAAACAAGAAACTTGCATAATTTCTTTGCTTTTCATGCCACAAAAAGCCAAAAAATGTGTGTATGTATGTGTGTGTATATATATATTGCAGTTAGAGAAAGTCCTTCCAGTTCAGCTAGTCACACTCTCTATGTGTGTGTGTTGTTTGGCATTTTATTACAAAAGTTTACATGTCTATGCAGCCCTTTTGGCCATTTTTGTCATTCTAAACGTGTGTGTGTGTGTGCGCATCTCTGTTGCTGTTTTTGTCATTTTTATATGCTTTAAAACTGGTTGGGAAAACTGTTTTGCATAAAATGCCATAAGAACTGAGACATTGCATTTGATATTTATAAGGTGCAGCGACAGCAACAAAATGGCATACTAAACTTTTAGTATTCCCCAGCCTCAGCCCCAGCTCCTGCCCTAGCTCAGCCAGGCTCTCAGTCTTCAGTTGGCTGGCAATGAAAGTTCAAAAACAATTTGTGTACACACTTGACTTTTTAATAACGTTTTTTTGTTAGCACTACTATGGTTTTTAAGGGCTAAGTTACAGAGCGGACAGTGGGACAGCACTTTGATTACCTCGCAGCATGTTTTGCGATACAAAATTCAATGCGGCTGCCAATTGTCAACACAAGTTTGGCCAACAAATAAACTGGGGGAATGACAAACTTCAGCCAAACGGATGGCCAGCTCAAGTTGAATTATGATAAATGCACAGCTTGACGCTGTTTGAATACTCTAAGTTGACAATGAGATGGGAATAATTCTTTAAATTAATATAGATGATCAATTTCAGCTAAGAGTTGGGGAAGGGGAAATAAGGCTTTAGGCGGCATTAGTTTATATATATTTGAGCTTTTTTCTTATCTTCCACAAAAGCAGATATCAAAATACATATTCACAGAAGTTCATAAGATATAATATAAATATAAATAATTATTGTATCGCAGCATAAATCAGCTATTTTCAAGCAATTATTTTTGCGCTTTCTCACTTCTTTTTGACATTTATCTATCTATGTAGTGTTTCATGTACAGCTAAATACTTAAAGACATTACGTTAAGAATATATAAAACCTCCTAATAGCTTACTCAATAAGTTATAATGCACTCCAGTTAGGGTATCAAATATCCCCACTTGATGTTGTACAAGCAAAATGCATTAGAGAGATGCGAACTGTGGCAACCGAAACTATCGCAACTAAAATTGAATTAAAGCACAAAGTTTTCCAATGCTTTTGCTGTTGCTGTTGCTGCTGCTTCTTCATCTTATATTTACTTTTTTTTGCTGCTTTTGCTGCTGTTGCTGCTGTGGCTTTGCTTGACCACGAGTAATGCATTACAACAGCGTTCAACAAGCTCCGGAACATGACCAATGCCCAATGTAATTAAGCAACTTACAAGCAACAGACACACACATACGCACACCGTAAACACAGCACATACACACACACACACACGCTGATATACACGCATTTATTATTAGTAAAGCATGGAGGCGAACATATAGTACCATATTTAATATGCGATTTCTGACACCACTTTTATGGCGCTCTGCTGCTATCTCTTCTTGCCCTCTTGCGATGCTCCAAAAGATAAAGGACGATGCTCATTTATTTGACTTACGCAAATGGATGGACGTGTGTGTGTGTGTGTGAGTGTGAGTGTGTGCGTGGGTTGTCCAAATATCGGCAGCTCGTAAAGTCCGTCTGGCATCGACACACACGCACATGTCATATTTTTAATGAAAGATTCGGTGTGTGGACTCTTGGCCAAAATTAAGAGCCAACATTGAACACAGCCGGAACCCAGGCATGTGCAGCCATTTGCTCAATATGATCTTAATGTTGCACGAGTTAAAGTTGAATCCGCAGCAAAAGTTATGATAGCCACAGCTATAATATAACGTAGCAATATAGAGAGTATATAAACAGATGAAAAACGAATATCTATGCGTGATTTAAGTGAACTTGGAATAGCTGTTGTACCCATCATATTTCATGTGAACATGCAGGAAATGGAATTGTCAGAAACGAATGACAAGTACTTAATAGAAGTGATGGGGAGGGAGCTGACAGTTGATGATGAATAAAACTAGGTTTAATTTTAGAATGAGTAAGTAAGAGAAGAGTTGAGTCTTGGAGGCGGTACTTACTTAAAGTTAAGTTTAAGTGCTAAAGTAACCAGAGAGAACATTTTATATATGTAACTAAATTTATGTAAATAATTCAAACATGAATGAAATTAAGTATTTCTTAATTTCGTTAAAAAAGTTAACTTTCATGTTGGCTTAGAGTTATTAGTCAGATTTACCTCAATAATAGCTCTTCCACTCCCATTTAAAAAACATTTTTAAAAAAGAAAATACAAAGAATAAAACAATAAATGGAAAGTTTAAAGACAGATTTATATAGACTAAAAAACAGATCATATCGCGCGACTGTTAGTTTTTTTTATATTATTTTTATTTATTTATATATTTTTATTGTTGTTTTTATTAATCTTTTTATTATATTTTTTTTTATAAATATTTTCATTTTGTAAGATGAAATATTTACAGCTTAGTGCTCTGCTACTTTTCAGACAACAAAATCTAAGCAGTAAATAATTAAATATATTCTTAAAGACTATGGAAGATAACGAACATTAAAATAGATTTTTTTTAAATATTAAATTTTTGCTCTTCATTTCTCTACTTTACCTTTAGAACAGTGCACAGCAGACTCCCACACACGCAGTCTAAGCCCATTTGGTCGCGCATGTTGCACTCACTAAACTTGCACAGACACTTGAACTAATTGCTGCAACAACTCTGCCAATTTTGTGCAGTGTAGACACAATGCATTTCACACTCAACACTCCACACTCCACACTCCACTCACTGTTGCAGTGCCATTTTAAAGGCATTTTGAGCGTACAGAAGTATGCAGCATAAAGTAAACATAATTATAAGCCACTCTTTTTGTGCGCAGTACACACAATCAGTTAACAGCAATTGGTGTGCGGCAATCGTTTGGTCAATTGCCATCGCCATTGCCATTGCCTGTTTGACCATTAAATAAGAATCGGCATTTTCCGTTAAAATTTTTGGCATTTGCGGTTTGAGCGGTGCAACATTAATGAGGCATTTTGCCGTGTTAATTTGCTATTTGGCGCTGTGCGCAATTCGACCGCGGATAACGTTTGACGTCCCAATCAATAACTACATACACACTCTCATACACTCATATACACACACGATCATCATCATCATATATTCGAGGATTTTGTGCATTGCTGTGGCTAGCCAAACTAAAGCTTTCAAAGCTACCAATAATCAGGCGCCAGTTGCGGTTGTTATGTCGCCGTCATGTAATTTAAAGCGCGCGATTGACCAAAACACACACACACATACACACATGCACACACATACCCATACACGTGCACTTAAAATTCCAGCGTGGCTAGCAATATTACGAAATTTTGTTATGCCAGCAATAGCTGGGGCTCACCCTGATGTGATTGATGTCAGTTAGGAGCCAAAAGTCGCAACTAAATCTACACATAGTTACGGCAGCTTCCGGCCACAAGCAACAGCCACACACACACACACACACACACACACACACACACACACACACACACACGCACATATCCACTTACATAGCTTCAACGACTTCGCTGACAGGAAATGCGCAAGCAACGACGCCATTTTGTGCAACATTTTGTGACGCTCACGTGCGAACGCGTTCGCATTGGCGCTGGCATCGCCGTTTGCAACTATTTCGCGGTGATTTTTAGCTCGTTTATTTATCGGAAACGCCAGCGTTCTCCCGTTCTCTCGATGCGAAAAAGGGCAACGCAGAAGTCGAAGAGCTTACGCGGGCGGATCTGGCAACGCTGACAATAATGCGCTATGGTTGCCCGCCGGGTCCCAGGCAACATGTGTTATTTACGTGATGCTGCTAAATGTCAAATATTTTGTCATTCACATTACAACAAACAGCAACAAATGGCAACAACAACAAACAGCACAGGCCGTTTGCAAGCGAGCGAGCGATGGCAATCGCAATTCCCTGACAGCTTGACGAACGATTTTTAGACGTTCGCCGACAAATAAGACGAATACAAAACTACGGATATTGTCGACTGTGTGTACGTGTATGTGGGTGTGGGTCTGTGTGTGTGTGTATAGAGTGTGAAACGACTATACATTTCACTGCTTTGTTAGATCAATGAGGTATTTTTTAAAATAAATTGATGGTTGGTTTAGAACTTGCAAATGTTTGTAATATATTAGAGTGAAGCTAAAGTTTGAAATATTTAACATTTAATCAATTTAATAGAAAGGAGTTTAAAAAATGTAAATAAGTAAGCAAAGGGAACATCAGTTATTTATGTATATATAAATTAACATTTTTTCTTTAGGAGAAATGAAACTGCGTCTGCTTTAGATGTTGACTGCATACATAAATTTTAGCTGCTACAATTTTATGATTCAGATTTTCTTTACATGACAGCAAATTTTGGTGAATTTTGATTAGGTTTGTCCTGGAATTCAAATAAAATTGAATTTTTCTAAAAAACACTTAAAATTTCTTAGAGCTATGTTAAATTTCCATTACATTATTAGCCATAGATATAAAACTAATTGATTGGTAAACACCAAGAGACAATGCACTTTTGCTGCAATTGTTATAAAATTCCACACATTTGCTTAATTTATTATAATTTATTAACATTTTCATTCCCATTTACTTATACCCAAAGCAATATAATCTTTGACATTCGCTGAATAATACTTGTATAAATATATAATCGCTGACAAGGTCTGAATGATATACACATTTTGCACAATGAAATTTGGCAGTATCATTGAGCTAATATGCTGCTGCTGCTGCTGCTGGTGACGCTGCTGCTATGCCTACAAGGTAAGCTCCAAACAAATTGCTGGCTGTAAATTTGTGGGTTGGAGAGTGAATTCGATGCAGACAAGTGCCATTTGTTTTGGCAGCTGGTTTCAGGCCGTTGTCAGCCAAGTTGAGATAAGAACGACAGCAGCAGCAGCAGCAGCAGCAGTAGCAGCAGTAGTAGGCGACAGGCGACAGCACGTGGAGTCAATTTCAGGTGTCGGATGGTCATAAATTACAATTTGAGTGGGCACTCGAGACAGTAACTAGGTGGGGCCTGTGCAGGGACATAAACAACAGCCTGTGCGTTATAAACTGCACTTGGCTCACATTTTGATGAGCGCAAAACTATTTAAATTGTCGAGCCGCGTGTTGCCTATGCTCATTTGCATAAAAAGTGTATGAGAGTATGAGAGTGTACACACGCACACGCACACACACACATACGCACACACACGCACATACGCACATACGCACATACGCACACACTCAAGTGTGTGAAGCTTTTAGTTAACTTGGGCTCGGGCATTGCTTTTAGACTTGGTTATTGCCGCTGGCAACACGCAATTAACAACTTTTTGATTAGTTGGTCAGCCGCGCGCAAAACTTTTGACATCGTTTTGCAGTCAGCGTGGCAAAAGTTGTTTACCAACACTGAGCGTCGAAATTTATTTAAGCCAAAAACTAAGCTACACTCACAAATATTTACCTCTCACTTTATATTTGTTCACTTTCGTTACAATTTACAGTTGCATTTATTTGCAGGTGTATCTCTGTGTGTGAGTGTGTGTGTGTGTGTGTGTGTGTGTATTGCACAGTTATTTGCGCAGCTTAAAACTTTGTTATCAACAAATGCGTAAATCTACCCAACCGAAAAAAGCGCAAACTTTACAATCTAACAAATACTCGAACATGTGTATATGTGACTGTGTGTGTGTATATGTGTGTGTGTGTGTGTTTGCGTGTGCGTGTGGTTGTTGTGCTCGTGCTTATAGAGCTGTCTAACTTTTGGACAAAATATTTATGATAGCCAAGAAATCGTTTAACAACCTGTAAAGTTCAACATTGTGACAGAGAGTTCATAATGATTGCAGCTGAGTTTTACAAGCGAATTTGCCAACATTTTTATATAGATCAATTAGATTGAATATTTGATGAAATACACAGTGTATATTGATTGAGTAAGTAAAAGCAAATCTTCATAATTAATTAGTTCAAGGAATCAAATTTGAATAAATCCAATTTAGCTTAAGCAAAACTAAAACGCTTTTCCCCAAAGATATTTGCTTATTCACGCTCTTTGATTTTAATACACAAATATTACTTTATTTTATTGATATGTTGGTTTCTCTTAGATTATATTCTACTTTAATTTTATATATTTCTAGCCTAATTCCAAATAATTGCCGAAAAAACAAAAGTTTTTCATATGAATACAAATACGAGTATAAGCTAAGATATTTGTGCTCAGTAAGCCTTAGGTAAATTGCATGATTTATTTGAGTATAGCAGAGATATTCCTAAATTGAAAATTTACGAGGAATTTAAGCCACGCAACACTTAAGCTTAGAAAGTTGGTCGTCGTCCAGCTAAGTGGTTAGACATTAGGGTGCCGACAGCAAGTACGCGTAGGTGTATAAAGTTGTCATTTAACAGCTAAGTTGTCATCCTTGGTCGCAAGTTACGCCCACTTAAGAGCCGCCTCAGCTGGCAAAAAATATTATGAAAGCCGGAATGGGATCGTGTCATCAAAAAAAATGAAAAAAAAAAAATGTTTTTTCTTCATTTATTATTTTCAAAGCGAAAAGTTTTCAGCCTCTGGATGAGTGCCTTGGGCAAAAGTTTGGGTTGAATGTTTGTTAGCTTGGGTTTGCTCTAATGTGTGTGGGCCACATAAGTGCTGGGTATTTGGTACTTATTATCGATTACCCATCAGGTGAAAATGTGACGTTTTTCCACGCTCTGTTTTCAATATGCTGCGCACACGCTAAGCTTTTCTTTTTTGTTGGAAAACTTTGTCAAACGAAGGCGGCAAAGGATAACAACGTTGATGTGACAGTTAAGTAGCACACACATACACACACCTAAACACCCACATACACACACACACTCACACACCCTTAAAACTGTTGCCGTTGGTGTGCCATAAAACTTTATCTAAATGGTTAAACCAAGCGCACGCTCATTCATTGAGAACAAGGAGAGCTGAGGTTGAGCTTGAGGGCGGTTCGCAGGCAGAGTGTGTGTGTGTGCGCAGTACGCAACAGTAGAGACTTTCATTACTTTCATTATTTAGCGCTGCACAGCGCAAACTGAGCGATTTAGTTTAATTGAAAGGCATTTGATGAGATTTTAGTTGAACGCATTTAAGGCGCTTAACTCGGTGCCCATACAAAGCGCATAACTTGAGATGATTTATCTAAGGAATTTAATAGAATTTTATGCAGTTTGCTTTAGAAAACATTTTGCAAATGCCATTTGCCCTTATCTCATTAGCACTTACGTTGCAGCTGCATAGCTAGAAAATGAACTTAACAAAAATCGGTTTTATCAAACAAAGAGCAAGCTCCAAATTGTAATTGAAACAGTCAGTCTATAGCTATGTATTTTTTTTCATTTTCTGTGCTCAATGAACAGCTTTAATGGCATTTAGTGTATACTTAAATGAGAAACTAAACTAAAGATATATTTGGAAAGAGAATACTTATTTTGAAATTGAAATTTCAGATTGAATGAAAATTGAATTTAACTCATTTGTTAAAGTTTATAGTACAAGCCAACAAATAATTTACAAAACAACATTAGAGTCCTTTCTACAATAATACAATAGTAACTAATACAATAATCCACAAACTGTAAGGCAATAAAGAAATCAACTCAAAAATCTAACAGTAACAGCAAGTCATATTCCGTAAAGCCCTCTGTGTTTGCTTAATGTTTACAGGGTATTAAGAAACACTTTCAATTTGCATGACTAGAGCCCCCGAAAAATTATGCAACACTTTTGCGCTTAATTAGGCAAGCAGCAAACACAAAATGAAACTCAAGAATTCATCAGCATCAATTTGTCAAAGTTCTTTTTTTTTTTTCTTCTCTTTTTCTTTTTTTTATTTTGGATTTTATTATTTTGGGCTGACTTGTCTTTCAGAGTTTTGGAGTAGGGTTGCAAAACATCTCAAGAGGGACTGTGAGTTTCTGTGGGGTTTTGCTGCTGTCTATTTTGACACGTTTTGCTGCTCGTTTGCCATAGCCCACGGGCATCGCACGCGCTGTTTGTCTTGTTAGGATGTCGGCGGCATTTTGTGCGTTTTAATTATCAACTCCTCGACTGCCCACAGAACAGGACACAAGGAACAAAATTAAGAATGGCCAGCATAAATGTTTTCTTTGACAAAAAAGAAGAAGAAAAATTAAATGAATTCCTTAACCAAATTGTATTGAAGGGCAAGCAGCTGAGCAAGAAGCTGCCGCTGTCCTGCCTTTTACAACCGAGCTCATTGTTTCTATTTTTAAACGCAATTGCCTTGAGCCTCAATCAGTTTTTTTTTTGTTGGCGACTTTACAACAAAATTATGCACAACTCTTTTATTATTCTAAATATGTAGGTAGATATTTTGGTCAGATTTTGTGGTGTTGGCGTGTTGAAACTACGATTGAATAAAAGCAATACTAAAAAATTAAAAAGTGGTAAAATAAAATAGCTTTACTGTCGTCACAATAGTAGTCATAATTACATTGTTAAAATATGCAAAACATAAATTTTTCTATTAGCCTTGTTTACTAACTTAGTTACAAATATGAACAGTTGATGCTAATCAAACAGGCTACAGGGTATATGCCTAGTCAGTTTGTGTTTAAGTTCAAGTTGCTTCTTAATGCTGTTTATTGACAAGCTTTTTGCGTGAGCTTCTGGTTTTAATGAGTTCCGCTGAGCTGCTTAGATGCCGCCTACTGACAGCCGTCTTGAAAGACGAACTACTACTGAGCTGAGTTGAGGGAAAAGTTTGTGCCAGGAACTTGCCATTAGCATTTCGCCTTGACCAAGTTACAGTTTTAAATTAATACACACACAGAAAAGAAGTGTAAAGTGTAGTTAAACATAAACAAATACACGCTCAAACCAGAGAAAACTTCGGTTCGCAAGAAATGTGCCAAATTGGCAGTTGTTGCGCCTCTGCTTTTTTGGGTGCCAAAAGTTTTGGTTGCCTTTGCGACAGCTTTAATTAACAAAATTTGTGTTTAATTTATGGCAACGGCCGCGCACAGTTTGTAATTATATTGCAACATTCAGTTGAGGCTCCCTTTGCGCCGCGCAATCAGTCAACAGGAATTCGATGCGAAATAAGTTGGTGCAGAAAAATAATCGAAGTTGGCAACTTGGAAGACGGCGAAAGAGTGCGGAGCCAAGGCGGCTGGCAAATAAAATTGTTAAGCAAAGCGACAACGGCAAATGGAATTTTAATTCAATTTGAATGTGCAGCGCTCCCTCTCTCTCACCCACTTATTGCCTTGCTGTCTCTCTCGCTCTCTATCTGTCTTTTTACATATCTCTGCAGTTCTCTCTCTCTCTCTCTCTCTCTCTCTCTATTAACGTTGACATCCTGCGGGCGCGAACAGTTAAAGTCGAAGTCCTTTTTCTGTCGCTGTGTGCGTGTATTTTTTATGTCATTTCGCAGATTTCTTTGTTTTCGCTTTGGCCATTCTCTGGCGCCGTCGTCAGCGCCATTTTGTGTAATGTAATTTCATTAAGCCCAGGCGACAACTCGAACAGGACATGGCTCGAATATATGTTTAATTAACGCAATTTGCTGGCCGTCAACATTGTACAGCCCCAGAAATGCCGTGCAAAATGAGAGCCGACTGCCTGCTACCTGTGCTGCGTTGCACAATAAGGCAGCCATTGACAATTGAAATTCAGTTGTGCTGCCATAACAAACCACCTGCTGCTGCTGCTGTCATTGCTGTTGCTGCAGGAACTGCAACCAGCAGTTGTTGCTCCCCCAGGCGCAATTGTATTGCACTCCCGCTGGCAGCTTTGGAAGGTGTAAATGCATGTGCTCTGGCACTTGTCTCTCCGCCCGCTGCGCGTTGCGACAGCAACTGTCAATTGTGTGCGGCAACGGGTCGAGAACTTAAACTCATTAGCTGTCACCAGGGGGGCTCAGCTATGCAGCCGCAGCCGCAGCTACAACTAAGTCGCAGCAAGCTTACATTGCTCTATGCATTTTTTAGCTGCTGTTGCTGCTGCTGCCGAGTAGCTTGCCACAAATTTGGGTCAACTGCAGCGCTTGACTGTTGCCTAAGAATTTCTGCCTGCCACAGCAGAGTTAGCTTTATGCCTTCCATCTTATGGCCAGTCAGGGGAAGAAAAAAACTAGAACTCGAAGCAAAAACAAGCTAAATCGCTTACGTTAACAAGTGAAAGCACACAAAATTTCACATATGCTATGCGTGCATGCATTTTTCTCTTTCATATGCTCTACATCCATTTCTCTCTCTCTGTCTCTCTCTATCTCTCTATCTCTCTCTTGAGCATTGCAAATTTATGGTTGCATTCTTTTCAGGTGCTCTACAAGCTGCATAAAAGCTACGCATTAATTTTGATTTAGACCCAAAGCAATTGTTTACAGTTTGTCTCACATGTTGTACAACGTTGCAACGGCACAAAAAAATGACCTGCTCGTTTAATATCCTTAACTACCTTGAAGGCAACTCTTTTTTCCAGTTAAATTTAACTTTGTCCTTTGGCTATTTAAATTGTTGTCAACTAACATTGCATACAGTTTGATGCACATTTAATTGTAGCCAAAAGCGATTCGATCTAATTTTTTTTTGTTTTTAGTTTGTAATTTGTGTTTTTTTATTTCTCCCGAAGTTTGCTTTCATTTATTGCCTATGCAAACTGTTTGAATTGCGCTTTAAATAAATATTTATAATGCAATCGAGAAACTATTTGAAGTAAAGCTAAGTAGAGCAAATGATGTATTTGATATAGGTAAATATATTGTAAGTAATGGCAAATATTGCTGAGAGTGTTTTATTGAAAGCAGCAACTGCTGCTGATATATTTATTAATAATACAAAAATTAATACAAAAAACAAATATAGAAAGCATATTTTTAAAGTTTAAGATAGAAGCGTTATATAATGATTATATTATCATAAAACAAATTTTCTTGGTTTGGTTTTTAAGAAACTATTTGACATACGCTATATAATTTCTTACATAATTTGAAATAATTTTCTACAGCGAAATTCATACCAAATATATTTGAATTTCTAATTTAAACCCTTCAACATGTTGCACAAAAATTCTTTTACAATATGTATTATAGCTAAATAGTTTTTCAAAATTTCGACATTTTAAAGTTATAAGTCATATTGCAGAATAACCTTTAAATCTTTCTCGACACTGTTTTTGGCTTTTTACAATGAAATACAGAATATCTAAATCTAAAATATATGTTCCTGTTGTCCTTATCATATCATAGATCTTTTGTTGCAAATTGTTAATTATAAAGTGAACTTACTGTAGTTGCTGTTTAGCACACAAAGTTGGTTCGTGCTTGTGCCTGTTGGTTGAGCGTTTTTACCTAGCCATTTGACTGCCACATGCAACGCGGCCATGTTGCAACGTCGACTTTATCGTATTTAGCCGTGTGTAGCAGCAGCAAGTAGGCGGATTTAAATTAATGTTAATATATATGTACGTATGTGCGCATCTACACAGCTAAGTCGGCACAAATTAATGAGAAATTATTGCCACCATGGTCTTTCTCTCTCTCTGTTTCTTTCTCGTTTTTCTCATGTTAGTGCACTCGAGCTTGTGCAAATTTGTGCAACTAACATGGCAAATTCTAAGGGCCAAATAATGCGTCTTTTTGTGGGTTAAGTTTTGTTTGCTGCCATTTAATTGGCTTTGGCAACTAATTAAAATCGTGCGAATTGCAAAAGGGTATTTTAACAATGCGTTAAAGTTGATGCTGTTCAACTTCGGCTTCAAGACAGACTGCATTGTTGACAGTTGGCAAAGTAAGCGGCTAAGCAGGCCAACAACAATATAATAGTCAGCTCTTGCTGCTATTTCAATAAACAAACATGGCCAGAATCGCTGGCAAATACAGACAGAAGATAGAAGATGGCATACGGCACAAAAGTCAACAACCCTCACAGGCGAATCGAGCAAATCAAATGTAAACAGAGCCGCAGAACACACACACACACGCACACACATGCTTATGTAAGCATACATACAAATATATATGCACAACCATGTGTTGACAGCCATTGCAATAAAAGAAAAGAAAAACTTTACAGGCAGAACTTAAACTATGCTGGACTAGTATTGTACCCTGTGGAGAGTGGTGCTTGGAAAGTTGAAGTAGAAGAATTTCTGCAAATTTGTATGGAATTTGACAATGAAAAGCGGCTAAGCAAATTTTCAATTGATAGCTATTATTTTTAAGATCTTCTAAGGAGTTTTATAATTTTATTTTATTTATTTTACAAATACGGATCTATTAGAGAACCATTAAGCCCATGAAATTATTCCACAAATTGTTATAGATCCACTACTAATTCCACTGAGTAAAGACAGAATTTAGTTCATATCAATATATATCTGTGATAAAACCTAAAGCAAGGCTTAGAGCTATAGATCTGTAGTAAATCAGTTAGAAATCAAAACTTAAGACAGACAAATTCCATAACTTTTCTTAAATTATCGTTTCGCTTTTAAAATTTCATTTGAATCACTCAAAATCTTTAATAATCATAGAAATACCAATGAAGACTCACAGCTAATTATAATATTAAATATATAGAACTAAAATGCAGAACTACAGCTTGTGCTTTTCACAAAGTTTCTTTATAAAGAGCTTATGTATGCACGTATTGAAAAGTCTACTTGGCATATAGGACAAGCGCTTAAGTCTGTTTTTACCTAGTCAGAAAATGAAGTGTAGCCTATATACCAGCGAACTGCTGCGGGGGCAACAGAACATAACAAAGGCAACAGCAGCAGCAGCAGCAGCAGCAGCTTGGCTGTTTAATGGCCCCAGCAATTCCTAATGCTGTTCTTGTTGCATTTGCTGCCTGCGCGTGGCAAGAAGCATTGTGAAACATGCAACACGCAGCACTCACAATGGGTATCGCACCCCTTCTGCCACTGCTCCAAAGGGTCTGACAAATAGTCAGAAGAAATGCTTATTTTATTTGCATATATTTTAACATTTTGCCAAAGTAGATACAAATTTAGTTTAGTGTGAGTGGGTGAGTGTGTGAGTGTGTGTGTGTGTGTGTGTGTGTGTCAGGCTCAGTTGCAAAACTCACAATAGTGAGAGATGAATGTAGCAGGAAATATATACATTTGCTCGCATTTACTGGTTATATGTATATCCAACACACACACATGCACACAATATGTATATATACATACATCTGTGCATCTCTTGGCATTTCCATGTCAATTAGTTTTAAATTTTCCAAATGCCGCTTGACATCAAATAATAAGAAATATAAAGAATTGTATTGACAGCAGCTGTAAGCAACTTATAAGTGAGATTGGTAGAGATAAGGAGAGAGTGAGCTTGAGCGGATTGCGGCGTTGTTCGAGGAGGTGTGGCTGTGCGTGGCAAGTAGGTGTTAATGTGACTGACACAACATTGAGTGTGACTGCCAACAAATGCAAACAACTTGAGGCAGCTGCAGCAATTGCTGTTGCAGCCGCTTTTGCTGTTGCTGCTCCTGGCTACAGTTGTTGTTGCTGTTGTTATTATTCCTGCTCGTGCTACTGCTGCTGGCGACACTTTTGTCATTGTCTTTTGTTGGCAAATATTATCCGCGTTGTGTGACAACATTGTTTGCATCAGCGTTGTCACGTCTGATGCTGTTGTTGATGTCGCGCTTGACAACAATTTTTGTTGCATACCTTTGTGCGCAGCCCATTGGCAGCCAGGGCAGGCTCAACCGGCATACGTGTCCGATTGCCTGCTTCTGTTGTCCACAAACTACTTTACACTCTTGCTCTTTTCACCTCTTTCACTCTCTTGCTGGTGGTTCAGTTTTTGGTCAGCTTTGACTGGAATCAATTTCACTCATTGCAGTTGCATGGCACATACACTCACACACACACACGCATAGTAAGTGCAATTATGACTCTGTATATATATGTGTGTGTCTGTTATGCATACTCAGCAACTGCTGGCGCCTTTTTGTTAAGCAATAGCAAAATATTTACCAGCTCTTGCAGAAAATTGCAAAAAAAGAGGGAAAAACAGGAGAAATGAATTTTCATATGTAAATTTGTATCAAGAAAGTGGCGCAAGAGTGTGCGTGTGTGTGTGCGTGCTTTGAGTGCTTGCTGCATGCCAGATAAAAGTAGCAAAGTGCAATGAAAATTTACAACCTGCTGCTGCACAAACTGCTGCTCTTGAGCTGATCATCATCAGTCATGGCTCAGTGTCAGGCTTCAGCGTCAGCATCGGCGTTGTCATCGTAATCGATCAATATTCAATTACAATTACAATTACCATTACCCGCACAGTAAACGGCACGAAAAGTGAATGGCAACATGCCAGTGCCGATGCACCACTGAACCACTGCACCATTCTGGCCACCCAAAACGCCCCTACAATTGACAAACTGTTCGCGACCTGGCTCAACCTGCGCCTGCCTGCCTGCCTGTCAGCTGCACAATTCAATTGCAATTTCCCTCACTGAATGGCTGAAGGGACAGAGGGGCAGGGGCACAATGGAGAGTAGGGGTACAGTGGATTCATGTCACAAACTGAGTTTATTTATGCAGCTGACCCCATTTACCAGGAGCTAACAACACATGTAATTCAATGCACTCGCTAAAGCAATTCACACAAATTTATGAAAAATTGAATTGAATTTACGCATGGAAACTTAATGTTGCCTTGTCATGTTTAGTTAACTGTTGCCTAGACATAGTTGATGGAAATTTGCAGCTTTGCTGAACTTGAACTCAGACAGGCGAGAGACATGCACGAAGACCCATTAAGAAAGACGACAGACAAACTTTGCCATAATTGCAGCAGCAAATGCAGAACTTTGTACACATTAAAGCCACAAAACTTAAGCCGGATATCAACTTTCGACTGCTCAGAGATGGAATGCTTTCAACTCTGAAACGGCTGTCGCAAACTGTGTACAGACATCAAAACATTTTGCAAGCTATTTTGGCATGTGGTTAACTTATTGTGCTCTCATAAAGTTGAATTAAGTTTATAAAATTTGCAAATATCTTGAATGAGTATATCAAAATATCAAGTTTTCATTATAAGTTTTGTATGGCAGCAGGGAATAAATATTGATAAACATTTTTTAGACAGAAAGGAAATTGAGAGTTGAGAATTGAAAATGGGAATTCAGAATATAATGGTATATATATACGTCGTATGTATGAAAGAAGCCTAGCAAGTTTAAAATGACGGCACATAGCTCAGGGTATTTTCTAGTTAGACATTCCCAACTGGAGCACTCTTACTTGTTGTTTATTATTTCGTAATCTCTTAAGCTGTGGTAGATGTTTGGTGTAAGTGATCAACAAGTAAGCTGTATCAATAACATTTTGACACGAATTGATTCACAAATATGACAATATGAGAAGCTCTGATAATGCCTTTAGCTGCTAATCTTAATTTATATTAACTTAAATTACTTTCTTAATGTATTTCATACTCCAGTTGACAACTTTAGTGCGTTACACTTTACATTTCCAATTGCCCCTTATATCCATTCCTGTTACCTATTCAGGCATAACGCTCGCCCACTCAGATTTGCTGCCATAACTGAATCTCTCTGTTTCTCTTCATAGTGCCTTTTAAGTGAACCTGACTAACTGGGCTAGTCGGCAGTCGGAAGTCGGTTCGTTGCATTGGAAATAAAGGCAATCAATGGCCGTTTTCATAACTTGTTTTGCAGTGGCAGCACTTTAGTAGTTGCTGCTAATAACAATTTTTCTAAGCTCTCTTTACAACACACGCATAACTTCATTATGCTCGAGTTGCTACATGCAACTGCAGCGGCCGCACCAAAGCGGGCGGCGGGACTTGAACTTGTGAAGTGCACAGCTCTCGCGTTTTCCGCATCCGCGTTGCTCAATGATCCGTGTAAGCACAGAAAACTGCACGGGAAACCAGAGATAAACAGATATAGAAATACGAAACGCTTGCCACCTCTTCACAAAACTCTCTTTCTCTCTCTCTCTTTCTGTCTCTCTGTGCAATGACTGTGGCTGCGGCTGTGGCTGTGGCTCTGGCAGTGGCAGAGACAGTTGAGCAGTGCTAGAGGGCAGGCCAGGATGAAGCTGCAGTCGTGTATTGATTGTGATAAATGTCCTTTGGCACGCTTTGGTTGTTTCACCAGCTACCGCAAAGCAAAAGCAAAAGCAAAGAGAGAGAAAGAGCAAGAAGTCGAAGCTGAAGAGAATCTGAGAAATAGTGTGGTTGCAGCTCAAAGTTGTTTTCGCCTTGAAGCATAAATTCTCTTCAGCGAAATAATTTCAAGACACAACTCATTAAATATTAAGCACTTGTTTAGCAGTCAGCCGGAAATTTACACTGCTATTTAATTACATGTGCAATTTATTGACAACACACACACACACATACACACACATACCTACTCACACACGCCTTGACACGCTGGCAAACCAAAAAGCATCCAATTTTAATTAATAAAATCCAATAAACCACCCAAAATACACACACATACCTGAGTGGTTAGCTGTGTGCGAATTATAAGCGCTAAATGTACATAAAAATAAGAAAATATATAGAATGATGTCAGCTGCGGTCTGCCATATATGAGAGTGATAGACTCAAGATGCTCTGTAATGAAACTAAGCTCGGTTTGCAGCCATAAAAACTTTCTGTTTTATTAATATGAAGAAATCTTGTCTTTAAATTTGTATATCTTTCTCACCTATATATTAGGAGATCTTAAGTAATTCTCAGTTTAAATTAATTTATCATCAATTAATTGAATGCAAATGGAATATTTAAAAAAAATACTTTTTCAACTGACAACTGACTATATTATTCATGATAGTTTTAATAACTTTACTTTATACAGGGTATGCAGACACTCACCCACACACACACTCACTCATACACACTCCCATTCAAATGAGAATGTGCACCTCAAAGTTTTTGCATAATTAATGCAAAAATTGTGTTTGCTCAATGCTCATTTCCCAGTTGAACTTACTTGGCCCTGCCCTCTCGGCAGTACACCTCAAGTCAATTTACCTGTTCAACATATTAATTAGTTTTTTTTTCGCATATGAGAAAAGTTGGTCGCTTAATGAGGGAAAAGCTGGCAGCAGGACTTTTCAACTCGCATTTGACAGTTGACGCTGGACACGCTGCCAATTCTGATGGCATATTTCCAAACAAGACGGCGAATTCCGAACGGGAATTCGTATTCCCTTAGCCTGTCAACATGTCAAATAAAAATCAAATTTCAAATGAATAAATACCCAAAAGAAAATGCGAAACGCAATGAAAATAAATTATAGAAAACTTTTGTAATATAAACTACGATTCGAACAGATGATAAAAATCATGATGATGATAATGATAATGATAAAGATGATGATGTGAACGCTGAGATGCTGAGCTGCCGAGTTGATGAAGGCCACTCGAGCATTTCATTCTGCAAGCAAATCGCTTGCACACAATTCCCAAAACGAAATGAAATGAATGACACCGAGCAGAGCAGAGCACAAAAAGAAAGAAAAGAAGGAAAAGAGAGGAAGAAAAAAACAATCCTATACTCTAAGATTTTTCAGCAATTCTTTGAATTCGGTTTTTATTGTTGTAGTTGCTTTTGCTGTTCGAGTCGGAACAATTCACTTGCGTTTATTTGGGGTCTCTGTTTGCCCACGGTGTTAGCTCATTTCACGGCTCTGAAGCAGACACTTTTGGTTAGTTGTTGATGCTGTTTCTGTTGCTGCTGCTGCTGCTGCCAAGAAATATATTTACCATAAATCAACATCAAAATGTTTGATGATGCGATAAATGGCAAAAGAAAGCAAAAGGCGCCAAAAAAGAAAAGGAAAAGAAAAGAGAAAAAGAAAAAAAATACAGAATTCATCAAATGTATACTCTAAGATACATTTCAAATGTTTCATATATATATATATATAGATAGATAGATTCAGTTAAATCCCCTTGAAGGCCGACTTTAATCAACATTGCGTATTCTTGTTACTTGCGCACGTAACTTTTAATTACTAAAAGTGTCATAATTTACATAAATTTATTATCTTTGACGTTACGTATCCGTCGGGGAGCAACACACAAAAAACCTATGCTTTAAACTTTTAATTAAATTCCAACTTCGTTTTCATCCTCTTATTGCTGTTGTTGTCATAAGCCGGAGGCTAAAACTGTCTATGCGTTTCACTCAATCTCCACCCAGCCCTACCCCGACTGCTTCAAATGAAGTTTACACGTCAACAGTTAACGTGATTAGTGCTGAGAGCTGACAACTTGTCTGTTTATCAGGCACATCTATTTATTATGAATCTGTGCACTCAGAACTTTCCAAGAGCTAATTTAATGTTATGATAAATAACTTTCGAATTGTTTTAAGTTAAATTAAATTTTATGAAATTGCTGTCAACTTTGGTTGCTCATCGCTGCAGTTAGTCTGCCTAGTTAAAGACGCGTAATTGACAATGTGTAAACGTCGAGCTGCAAAAAAACTTTCGAGTGTCACTTAAAGCGCGTGTTGCTTTTCGCCCTTTAATTAAATTGTTAACCCAACCCACACGACGCAAGGAGGCAGACAAATGTGCGCCAGACGTGTGAGCATGTGCGCACAGTTGATGTCTTAACACGCCCCCCACACACACACACGCACACATATATACCTGTGAGCCTCATCGTCTTTGACATTGGTTGACTATTAATTAGCTAAACGGCAAATTCATGACCTTTAGACAAATTGACACTCGCGATAATCAAAGGTGAATTACGTTTGGTTTGCTACGCTACGAATTTGCTAAATTACGATGTCAGCTAAGCCAAACTGTAGATGTGTGGGTGTGGATGTGTGTGTGTGTGTGTGTGTGTGCTAATAGATGAGTGTGCATTGTGCTTAAGCTCTTCACAAATTTATTACATTTCAGCATGTTCGAAATTCCACTTTTTCTTCTCACTTTTTACGCATGAGAAATATCAATCAATCGACACAAATAATTCATCAATTTTGTTATGCGCAAAAAGCTTGATTTTAATATATTTGGTATAAATTTATAAGACTTAAGCTTTTTAAATGCAATTTTAAATAGATTTTATTTAAAGTGTAGTCGCACATGTTTACCCAACGAAAACAACGAAAAACACAACAAAAGGTGTAAACTTTTCTAATAAAAGAGCTAAAAACATCCGGAAAAAAAGACATGGGAAAAAAAACAATTTAAATACCCTGTGGGAATTGAAAGTAGTATAACCGAGCAGTTGACTTGAAAAGTATGAGGATGATGATATAATATATATATCTGACCAATTATATAACTTCTGAATGCTCCATTCAATATCTGAGGTGGTTTTAATATGCACTTTTATATACTTTGTGATCTAAATCTCTTGCCTAAATTAAAACTCGAAGTTCTTTTTAATTCGTTTTTGCTATATATACAAAATATATTTAAAGACTAGAAAACACATCTATATAGCATTACAATTCTATATATATATTCCACAGAGCATCTGCTAGTCTAGCAGCTCTCACAATTTGAGACCCTGAATCGTTCTTTTTTTTTTTTGAGTTTTGCTACTGGCAAAATGTGGGCTACTTGTAAAATTTCATGTTGTTTACCATGTGCGTTGTACGGTTTTTAATCATGTCGACGTGTGTGTGTGTGGGTGTGTGTGTTGGTGTATGGTTGTGTGTGCGTGTGTTTGTCTCTGTATGCGTGCATGTAAACAATAACAAATTTTGCATAAAACGTTTATGCTGACGGCATTGCAAGAGGAGGACGCAGTTTTTCTTACATGCATTTGTAAGTGCAGAACTTTTGAGGTTAAGACGCTTGAAAATAAAACTTTAAGTGTGCGAGCAAACGCACCCACTCACACCCACACACACACACACACAGAGGCAGGTATAGGCAGACAGGATTAAAAGCGGCTGCTGGCGACGAGCTAACTTTTTCGTAGCATACATTTCAGCGCCACATATATTAAAGATTTTGCAACTGATGATTTGCTGCTGTTGTTGTTGCTGTCGAAAAACTTTTTAAATATGCAACTTTAAACGTATGCCACAAATAAACAACAGCAACAAATAAACAAACAAAGAGCGCAAAAATAATATGAAACAAAAACCCATGGAGTATGAGCGCAATTGCAGCTAAGCAAGGCAAAAAGATATGCATACTTGTGCATGTGTGTGTGTTTTTGTTGTTGATTGTTGGCACATACATGCATGTGTGTGTGTTCTGTGATATGCTAATTGCCAACTCATTAAAACAGCTTCGTCTTCATGCACTGACAGCAAACGTTGCCCCAGCTCGCATTCCCGTATTCTGCTCCTGCTACTCCAATGGCCTGTTGCTATCTCGTTTACACTCTCCTTGGTGTCTCTGTGTGTGTGTGCAATGCATTTACATGCAAATAATGCCAGTGCGTGTCTGTGTGCGAGCGCATTCTAATTTAATCAGACTGCTAAATAATGAGCCAGCACAACAGCAACAGCAGCAACAACAACAACAACAGCAGCAACTGTGCTTCAGCACCAACAATAACTAAAACAGCCCTTCAAGTGAAACAGGAAGAGACAAATCTCCCACTCCCACTCCAGCTCCGTGTCTGTCACTGCATTGTCTTATTTACTAGTCATACCCTGGAATAAATTATAAATGGTTTGTTGCGCTTGAATTAGAAATTTTGTATACCAACTTTAATATCCAAAATTTCTTAAAGGAAAAAGATTCCCTTAGATAAAACTTCTTCAAAATATTTTCTACTGATTGATAAAAATTAAATAAAAATTGTCAAACTCACATTGTTTAAGTTTTAGTTTTAACTTTTTGCTGATTAGTTAAAATAGTTTTCCATCTTAAAATAAACATGAAATTAGAATAAATATGCCTAATAATATTGCTAGTTTTTTTCTGAAAGTTATGAGTTCCGTATCTGCCTGCCAGGGTATTCATAAAGTCGTGCACACCCACTTCCCTTAGTTCCTTTCGGTTGTTGGCTTCGTTTAACTGCCTTTTGCTGACTGAATTTCATTCTTAGCTTAATTAAATGCACTTTGTTGTGGCCAAATATTATTTTACAAGAGCACAACTTGTGCTGCGAAGCAAATTCTGCAAAAAATGTAACTTGTTGCCAAATAACAACACTGACTAATTTGGACTCTCACTTGCTCGCTTACTAATCCCATCTCTCTCTTTCTCTTTACTCTCATTTCAGGTAAGCTGATGTTGGCCGCTGCCTTGGGCATAAAACTTTCTTAACAACACGAGCGTAAATACCCAAAAGGCTTAGCAGTTACATTATTTATACCTAAGCCTTATCAAATCCTGTGCATACTCCGCCTCGTAGTGCCAGAGAGAACCGGGTACCTCCACCATTCGCCCTTTCTAGCTGGCAAATCTTCTATAATCGTTTTATAAATTTATGCGAGCCTTGCCACAACAAAAAGTGCTGGGCACATGTTTTGTGGCTTCTAAAGTTGAGCAAACCTTATGGGCCTTAAAGTTGCCTCCATGTGTGTGTGTGTGAGCGGGTGTGTGTGTGTGAGGGCGGGTGTGTGGCATCCACTTTGTAGTGTTTCATTATCACAAAAATGTAAAGGGTCAACAGGCTGACACAGTGCGCAGTTATTTACGATTAAAAGTGAAAGCTCTTAACCTCAGCAAATGTGCGTGGACATATTTTTCTAGGCTATTTCAAGCCCCTCAGGCTGAATGTATTCTGCCAAGTAGAGAGCCAAGGACACTTGCTTCAAATGATACTTAAATAAACATTAAATCAAAGCAGAGGACATCTTACCTTTAAGCATTCAAGATGTTTCTTAAGAATAGTCGCAGAGTTCTTTCAAAAGCCAAGCTGCTTGCAAGATTATTTCTGTGTTCCAAGTGCGTCTAATTAGGGCTCTGATAACGAAGGGCGGGCTTAAAAGGTAAAAGGCTTAATCAAGTTTGTTAGACAAAAAGTATTTATTCAGAAATATATTAACAACCTACTAGCGCGACCTAAGGTTTATTTTATATAAGCACATTTTAAGCTATAAGCTCTTTAGTTATCTCTTAACAATTTAAAAATAAAAACAATTAAAATTATTTTCACATTTAAACAAAGCTTATTATCATATGTACCTTTCCTTTTAGGATACATAGCATCTTTAGTGAGCTTAACTGCATCAGGAATACCGAACAAAAGCTAAAAGCTCATCAATCTAATTACTTCATTACCACATAGTACCCACTAGGTCGTTGCGCTACTCAGTTTAAACAATTATGCTAGTTTTAAGAAGCTTAATGTTCTCACTTTCAGCCAGTGTCATTGACAGTTAACGAAACGTGCGCTGGCAAAAATTTTCAAACGATGTTGAACAAATTTGGTTTTAGGTCCTTTACCCGCACACACACAGACACACACACACATACACACAGACAGACAGACACGTGCATTAATTGCTGATCTGTCTACGTGTCGGGAGTTTTTGGTTGTCATAAATACACATTACACGTCGCATGCAATGCATACGGCAATGCCTAATATATGGCAGGGGGCTGGGGTGCTATGGGCGTGGCAGTGCGAACATAATGAACTGAAACCGGGGAGCTCAAACGAGCGCTTAACTTAATTAAAAATGACATTCTAAGCGCGTGGCAGCAAACCATAGCCGGAAGGCGTGGCACAGCCCACACAAAACATTCACCATGTGCGTGTGCCTGTGTGTGTGCCTGTGTGTGTGTGAGGGTGTGTGATTGTGTGTGCCTGTGTGTGTTTGGGTAAATGCTTCACATATTTTACCAGAAAAATATTTGCAATGCGTTGCAAATTGTAAAATTTGCTTGTTGTTTATGCGGCGCCAGTTGGCTCGAACGTTTGGCCAAAAGTTTTCGTGTATTAGACCGTATTTTAGGCGAGTTCATTGCGTTTATTTTGCGCATTGCGCACACGCCACGTTAGCCATTTCGTTAGTTAAACGCATCAATTTCCAGCAAATAATATTAATTTAAAACAAAAAGCGAGCCAAACGCCAATTTAATTACTTGTTTTATTACATGACGCGAGCAAAAAAAAAAAAAAAAAAAATAAGAGCAAAGAGCACAATTTATGCATATCAATTTAATTAAATAACTTATTATAAATTTTAATTGGATATTTTTTGTTATTGTAAATATTTTACACGTTTTGTTAGCTATTAACTAGCGCGACCCGGGATATCCTATAATTTGTATATGTAATTCATTTTGTGTGTGCTTAAAGTTTGACAATTTGTGGATAATTTGTCTGTCTGCAAATACATCAAACTCCACTTTAAAATTATATATTTCTCCAATTTTTGTTGTAATATTAGAAATTTGGACAAAGTTTAAGTTTCATTTTATTCTTATGCTTTTTTGAAAATTTTATCTGTAATATGTATTATATATTCTACCTTCCACTTGTTGCTCGGCTTTTATACATTCTTGAAAGTTTTGTAAATTTTAACAATGTAATAATATCTTTTTATTTGATCATTTTTAACTTATTGAATTCAGAGGATATTTTCAAGTCGCACACCTTAGCCAAAGCTTTGTGCCTGCATAATTAGAATTTCACTTGTAGCATTCTATTATTTGTATTGCATAATATTATTATATTCATTTCGGTTAATTCCTGTATTTTTTGTTCGCCCCTTTCACAAATAGTTGTGTTCTGTACAGGAAATATTTAAAAAATGCTCATCACATGCGGCGACGACTAATTAAATGTTGAACTGCGAACTCGGTTTATGGCATTAATTTGTGTAATGCGACACTTGGTAAATTGAATTGTTTTGCCGGTTTGCATTTAAATTAACATAAATTAGACAACACGCAGTTATAATTTGTAGCTAAACGACAGTCGCAATTAGGCACTAGATTAGATGCTAACACAAGTAAAAAGTAAATTTGGTCAGCTTGGGAAAACAGATTGTATAAGAATAGGGGAACTGATTTCTATTTCGTCTAGATTTTTGGCTGAAAATGCAATTTTAAACGTATTTCAATCATAGAAAAGCTCTTTGTGCTGCTGCTGCTGCTGCTGCTGCTCGAGTCTTAATTGGTTACAGGAGAATTACGTATTCAAGTCATTTGCCTGGCTTTTTGGCCGCTCATGAAACTGAAATCAAAATATACTATATATACAGAGGATATGTAAAAATTCAACATTCAAACTTCAAATGGAGCTGCTGCTGCTGCTCACTTAGTTGTTTAGTCCAAGAGAAGCCACTGAGAGCAACTCAAGCAGTTGACTGCTGCCAAAAGTCGTCAACAGCCGGATATGAGAATAAACGTTTAGTTAAGACTCAGTAGGAGCCAATTTAATCTTTGCTCTCACCAGCAGCCACAAATCTGAGAGAGAGAGAGATAGAGAGGAAATGAGTGAAACTGTTCAATTTAATATTATACCCTGTAACGCTATGAAATGCCAAGAACAGCTAAGTTGAGCTGAATTATATTTCTATTAATGTGAATTTATATTTCGCTTCTCAAAGATCAAAAGTCATACTCTCAATTGCATATAATTTCCGGCAGAGTATCTGCTAGTCGTATACTCCTTATTTGTTGACTTTAATTATGTAAACTGATTACCCAAGTGAAACATTTATCATGTGCACTGCTTTCTGCAATGTCCATATATGAATGCATACGCACAGAGCGAGAGACAGAGAGAGATAAAGAGTGAGAGAGAGAAAGAGCGAGAGAGATAGTGAGAGCGAGCACGTTGCAACCTGAAGCTTAGTAGTCTGGCGTAAAAGGTTAGTTAACTATTTATGCGACTGTGTCTGTGTTTTGGCCAATTGGAAATTTGGGCCAATTTATGCAGAATTTATGAAAATGCGCGTTGATTGAATTCGGGCCCAGAACATTTTGGCCAAATTCAATTTCGCTTCATTAATTTCTGCATTGTTCGATAACTGAATTAACAGACAGCCAGAGTTATATAGTCATTGCCTCTTAGATACCAATTTTATGGAGTTGGCCATTTTATCAGTCGTATAGTCCTTGATTTGCTTCCTACCAGTTTGCCTGTTTGCCTGTTAGCCTGTCTGCCTTGTTGCCTTTAGCTGGTGGCCCACTCGTTTTTGGCCATTTTATTTTACCCACTTTGAACATTGCACAAGCAATTAAAATTGATTTATGCCGTCGAGACAGAACCAGAACAGTTAAATGCACTTCTCCAACCCGTTGGGTCATATATCTCCTGTAAGAGTATCACTAAGAGCTCAAACAGCACAGACCCAACTTTCCCTTTCTACTGTAGCTTTTATACCCATTAGCAAATGGCGAGAGAGGATAGTTTGAGAGTGTGAGAGACAAGATCAGCATGAGAAGCTTAGCTCAAAGATCTGAGAAAAGTCTTTCAGTCCTTGCAGAATGAACTTACTTATTCTTTTTAGCTCAGACTGCAAAGCGTCTTTAAGCTGAATCCTACCCTGTTCAATCAGTTGATCCTATACTGTTACAGGGTATCTTAGCGAACATGTTATTTCGAAGTACAGCAATAATACTTGTTTTTGTTGTTTTTATACTCTTGCAAATGCGAGTAGTAGTTTGCCTCGAAATGTATAAATGTATCTCTCTCTCTATATCTTTCTTTATTAATATTGTCAAGTTATACAATTTTTCTGTAATTCACCATACCCTAACTATCTAGACTCTCAATGAAGTCTACCGAATCACTCAACCATATCATTATTCCCATAAAACACATCCTAAACTAAAACAAAAATCTCAAAAACCCTATGAAATTTTAAGGGTATCTTGGTTTCGGCTACTCGCACATATCTATAGACCCTAATTTTTATTATATTTTCAAATCGCCTCGCGCACTCTCTCACCCTCCACACGTGAGAGTTGGACATTTATCAAGAACTCGACTGCGGGTCTGTCTTTTGTTTCGCGGCTTCTGTCAGCGCGTTTCTCTTGCCGCTAATTAGATGAAAATAATTTATTTTTATTGCTTGGCCGTTAGGCAAATGTTGTTCCGACCACAAATTATGTGCGTGTGTGTGTGTCGTCGTGTGTGCTTGGTCCTTTTTTGGCGCTTGCTTTTTAAATACAATTAAATGAACTCGAAAGTTGCACAAAAAAGCTCATTAAAGCGATTTAAACTTGAGCTCTTGTTTGTTGCAAGAACTACGCACCTGTCTGCGCGCCCGCCGCTTCGACCCTGATAAATAGCCAGTGACAAAGTTGAAAAATGTAAAAAATGAAAGCAGACAGAGGGAAGAACAAAAAAAAAAAGAAAAGAAAAAAAAACAACAGTAGAAGCAGCAACAGCAACAGCAGCAGCTCGCGGAAAATCATTAAAAAGTATTAAGTAGATGAAAAATGTAATTTATGGCCCAAATTAAACGAAACTAATAGGAAAAGCCAAGCGGCAAAGCCAAAGTCCAGCGAAGTCGACGTGTCCTTTTGACAGGCACCTTCCGCCGCCTTGTTTTATGAAGATGGACACTTGTAATTCATTCTGCGTTCTGCGACAGGCGCTGAATCAACGGAAATGAGATGGCAACGAGGCAACTTTCTCTTTGCAATTGTTGCTCTTGTTGTTGTTGTTGTTGCTGTTGTTGCTGCTGCTGTTTTTGTCAATGATAATTTTTCTTCATTGTCAAATTCGTTACATTTATCTAAAGTTTACGAGACGTGTGTTAAATTTGTTCATAAATTGCTTTTAATAGCAGCTTTTGTTGTTGTTGTGTTAGCCTGCGAGATCCAGCTGCTGTTAAATAACATTAACATATCTATGTATTCAAGTCAAAGCGACATCTGTCGTATTGAGTTGTCAACTTTACAGCTAACCGAATGCAATGTGTACTGTCTTCGCTAACAGCTGCAGTTTACAGTGAAATGTTAAGCGTCATCTATTTATTGTGACATTTGTATAAGCTTCTAAAAAGCGTTCTCATGATAGAAGTCTGTTAATTGGCTATGAAGTTAGCTTACTGCAATTGGTCTTATAGTGAGAACACTAGCTCAATAATGTTAACAGGCAGCAGCTCAAATTCTGTTAGAATTTGAGTTGAGAACTGTTCACTCTTTCAAAGTCATATGTCCCAAACTAATTTAAGCAATTTAACACCTTTACAATTTTTGCAAATTTGTTGTATTTGCTTGAGCTTTTAGGTAAAAGCGTTACAGTCCAAAAGCTACTTTTAATGGGATATTTTAGAGTGGTCTAGCTTTTATTCTTCAAAGTCTAAGAAGCTCTTTATTAATAAACATCCTTAAAAAATCTTGTAGCAGTTGGCCATTGTAACTGCTGCTTACCTATTGCACAAGCTGTTGATATGCTTGGTTGTGATCTTCGCTAAAGTTCTTGGTTTTGCTGATTTTGCTTATGGTAAAAGATTGCAATTTAAGCTTGATCAAATACCATAAAATTAACAGTGTTGATTTTTAACATTCAACTCAAATAACTCAAGCTTCTGTTAATGAATAGTTGCTGCCATAAATATTGATGCGAAACCAAAACTAAATAGCTTAGCACAGCGTGGTTTTTGTCTTAGCTAAAACTTGCCATGCATCTGCGTGCTCAATGGCAGAGTAAAACACGAGCTTCTTATAGCAAAATGTATTATATCTTGAGATCGTACTGCTAAAAAATATTATAATAATATTAACTTACACTGTTATATATTCTCATTACTATCAGACCTATATTTTCACTTTAGATCAACTTAACAGCAGCTCAACGTTTTGGTTGCTGTCTTAGCTGGAAACAGCTTGTATTTCTGTTTATGGCAAGTTCTGACAGCTGATTGGTTTGTGTGCTCGCTTTATGCTTTCTTTTCAAGTTTTGCAGGCTGCGCAGGATGCGCAGTGAGCGACCATTTTGCAGCCTCCCAACAACAATCACAATAACAATAGCAACAACAACAACAACAACAACAGCCAACAGAACCGACCCAATTTCAAACGCCCGCCCAATCTCTACTGAACCAAAAGCATTTTTGGCACCCCAGCGTGTGTCTCTGCGCCTCTGCATGGCTGTTAAAGTGTGTGTGTGTGTGTGTGTGAGTGTGTATGTGTGTGTGTGTGTATGTGTGAGTGTGTATGTGTGAGTGTGTTTGTGTGTGTGTTTTTATCACAACACAGTTGACGCTCTCTTGCAGCTTGACTTGGCTCTTGGCTCTTGGCTAGCAGGCGGCTAAAAGATAGCGTCTGCCGTCAGTTTGAAACCTTCTTGTGAAGTGTGCGGTTGCTTTTGAGCGCAGCGCCAGGGCGCATCTCCCATTCAAAGTAACAGTTATAGACGTCAGTTAGAGTGTGTGTGAGTGTGTCGTTATTGTTGTGATAAAAAGCCTCGCCGACCCGCAGACATTAAATTCGCGTAAAGGCGCAAAAACAAACGTAAAGTGCTGCCAGCTTTTAAGCGCGCGCACTCTGTGAACGCTCAAGACACGTAAGTTCCCTTTTATATATCTTTATATTTTGGTAAATTTCGCAATTGTCAGCAAAATTGGTCACCTGGCAACGCTGTAGGTCAGTGTTACACTGTGCAACGTGTGTGCGAGTGTGCGGGACTTTCAGCTGTGGCATACTTTCGAGCGTTTGTCGCTTTTGCCCTCTTGCATTGTGTGTGTGGTGTCTGTCAGGCATGTCTTGTCTCTGCACTTCGTTTAACTTGCCAACTGTCAATTCAGATTTTATTGTAGCCACCCACCAGGTGCAGCTGCGCTACCTGCCCTCCCTCGTATTCTCTCTCGCTCTAGTGAGTGTGTGCATAATTTCCGTCTTTTGGCTTTATGTTGGCTCTTGACAGTCAAACACTCAGGGCCACACACGCACACTCACACCCTGACATACCTTTTTAGCCTTATTTACATATGCGTTAGCTCGCGCTTAATTCAGCCTCCCTTTTTTGCGAATGTTCTCTGCTAGCTATGCTAAAATTGTTGCTCTAATTGCATTGTTTGCCTATTATTCTAAATATTTGTCGCTCATTAGCAACCATTGCATAAATTTGATAATGTTGTTTTCGCGAATTATTGCCGATGTTGTTGTTGGTGTTGTTGGTGTTGCATGTTTATCTGCCCCTCGGGGTGTGCAATAATTTTGCTGTTCAATTAGTTTTATGCACAAATTCGAGCGGAAAATGGCCATCAGCTCTCGAATTTCGTATTTTTAGGACTTTCTTTTTCTCCTGTTTTTATAGCTACTATAAACATAAAAGTTTTCCCAAGCGCACACACATGCCACACACACACTCACAGATTTGGCACACGGCCTACCCACACACACACATGTGTGTGTCTGTGTGTGTGCGTAGCATAATAAGTTTTGATTTGCTTTTATTTGTTGAAGCCCAGAGGCCAAAACAGTTACCCTTAACATACAGACTCACACACACAGAGACATATATACTCGTACAGACGCACGCACAAGCTTGACACCTTAATGGCCAAGACGCACGCTTGGCTAAGCAGGCGAGCGAGCAGTAGTGAGTGGGCGTGGCAATGGCAGTCAGACATACGCCCTAATGAAAATGTATAACGAGTTTGCAAAGTGTCGACATATTTATATATTATTTATGTATATTCTCTGGCATATGGCAGTTGCTTGACTGCGCTTCAGCCTAACAAGACAGCCCAGACAAGTAGCTGCCACATGCCCCACCTCTGCTGCCACAGCCACAGCTGCTGGTTGCTGTTGCTGACCTGCCACATTGTGTGTGAGCCTTGAGGCTGGTGCCATGGGGTTTTTCTTTTTTTTTCTCTTTTTTTTTTTGACTGTGAACTGTGTGCTGTGAGCTGCTCACGCTGCGTATACGTGCTGCAAATTGCATTTGCAATCGATTCCATTTCATTGCCTACTTTGCGGTGCCACAAACTGACAGACAGCCAGCCAGCCTGCCAGCCTGCCTGCCTGTCTGCCTGTCTATCTGCCAGGGACAGCTTTAATAGCACTCTTAGCTTTCAATCCAATTGCACAACGGACAGCTGATATGTACCCCTCCCGCCTCTCTCCAGTTGTCATTGTTGCTCATTTCAAGCAGCTTAACGAATGCAACTGACAATCGAAAAATGCACAGCAGCTGCTAAAAAATTCTATTAGCTAGAGTTTATTTTAGTTGAATATATAAAAACATTCTTCGTTTTTTTCCACCCTTTATTTAATTTATTTTATTTGACATTTTTCATGCAATTTTAATGGCATTTATCTAATCTGCATTTATTTGCGGTTGACAAAACCAATTCAAGTGTTAAGCATAAAGCTGAAATTGAAATGCCTGCAAAGCGGATATGCAGAACGAACGAGCTATTAATTAATTAAAAACTGTGGCTATAATTAAACGAACACATTTAACAAGACAATCAAGATAAAATAATTATAATAAAACTGATTTTTTTGCTATCTGGCAACGTTTAATTTTATAATATTGTTAAGTTGACTGCGAATGGTCAATTCAATCAATTTCTAGCTGTAAATTTATAGAATCTATATCATAATACAGATTTAGATACAGAGCAGCAATCTAAGCATAGCTGCCTAGATTAAGTTGACACGGCCTTAAACTGTCAAAAATAAATACAACAAAATATTTATTTTGATACTCGTACTTATATATTTACAGTATGTCCAAAATGTATATTGCTGCAGAGGCAGACACAAATTCCATTACAAATATATTTTTTTCCCTACCTTGCCGTAATGCCATAATGCTGCAGCCTGATCCGCTGTAAAGTTTATTATACTTATTTAATTTAAATTGCAGCTTAAGGTTATCTGGCAACGCCAACATGGCTTATGTGCTTATTAAGTTGGCTGCGCCTGACCTATTTCTGAATATTGAAGCCGAAATCACAGCCCGAAAAACGTGTTTCTTTCGGTTTTGTTGCCAACTGATGCGATATAACTTAAAGTATTAAATCCATTGAGCTTTTTTCTGAATTGAAAAAATAACTGTAAAATAGTCAAAAATTTGCAATGCATTCAAATATTTGTAAATGCTTGTAAATAGTGCAATTTTTTCATATATCGCGTGCAAATGAATATTATTCTTGGCAAGTAAAAAATGTTTTTATTTATATATTTATTCACACACACGCACGCACTTACAGAGCCACGCTCCTGGCACATATGAGGTAACTGTAAAACTGTCAATATTTATATTGATTTATCGCCTGGCTGGTTATGCTTTTTGCTCCTCTTTTAGTCCCTTACTAAAATGGCAAAAGCGAAGCTTTCGCTTTTTTATCTTGCTCGCATATTTATATTTGTCAAAAAGTGCCAAACAACATTTTGCGTCGCTTTATTTTGCTGCCCCGCACAATTGCATTTCAATTTCAGGAGTTGCCACCAGCTGGCCCCTCAGCCATCCTCATTCGCTCTGACAAATTGTTGCCAGTGGAAAATTCATATAGCAGAAAATAAATGAAAAATATGCGAAATATGTTGGGCAACACTTCCAGCGGAATCCCTTTTGGCCGAAAGATTGTTTGGGCCACACTGCATAAACGTTTCAAATTTGACAAAGTTTTCCCTCTTCTCCTTGTTTTTTTTTTTTGCTGCCCAGCAATGCTGAAAATTATAACAACAAAGTTAAAGCAACTTGTTTGACCATTTTTCATCAGCTCTTTTGTGCTCAATTACAGAGATTATCATTATATGTAGCCAAGTGGGAAAAGGAAGAAAAACGAAAGCTAGAATGCGTTGACTAGGCATAGAATAAATAGTCTGAATTTTTGAAACATTGGATAAACATTTAAAATATATATTTTGTACTATAATTGGATTTTTAAATTGCGAGATTTTGTATTTAAATTGTTAATAATATATTAAATATTTGTATATATTTAAATATAATTATATATTCAATATTTTGAGCTAGCCCATAAAAAATAGTAATTTTTTAAATAAATATTTTTTTTTCTACTATTTTTTTAAATTAAGAAAACATCTGTTTCATCTGTTTTCTGCATTCGTTAACCTTGTCTCTTCTATTTTCGATTTGCTTGTTGTTTTGACACCTATCACAGGTCGTTCGCCTCTAACTTAATTTAACAATTTGCTTCCTTCATTGTTTTTCAAATAGCTTTTCTTGTTATTTTGCACTCCTCTTTTTACATTGCTTCTCAAATTGCTTTTCGTTTTGGTTTCTCATTTTTCACATCAGTTTTTAGTTGCACTAAACTGAATTTGTACTTTTTTTTCCTATAGTTAGCGTTTCATATATCTACTTTAGCTGAATTTCACAATTCACTTCTCTTAACAGTCATCGTCGCTTCGCTTTGCTTTTAAATATTAAATGGGTTTTTGCTTCATACTTAAGCAAGTATTTAATAACTTACCTGCAGGTATTGAGTCAAAGACTTCACACAACTTTGGCGTTGATCCGTTGTTGCATCGTGTATGTTCGTAATGAAGGACTAAACTCCAAAGTCTCTTGCATAAATGCAACACAATAATAAATAAATGAGTAAATGCACACGGCTCTTCGTTATGGGGCCAAAGACATGGTAAATGCATTTTGCCAGGCATTCAACTTTTACCCACACACACACACACTCGCAGCCCCGGACAAACTTCAGAAGCGCCGCCAAGCAACAAGGCTCCTCCGTAATAATGCAAAAGATGCCTGTCTCGTTCCTGTCCCGGTCCTGTCCTGGTCTCTTCCGAGCCAAATGCAAAACTTGGCAAAACGCAACTCGACTGAAGGCGCAACCACAAAGCTGCAGCCGCAGCACTGAAGATGAAGTGTTTATCTGAGGTTTTTTATTATTTCTACTCGTTTTTCTTTCTTTTTTTTTTTGCACGCGCGGTTATTCACACCTATGAGCAAAAACGTGAGTGAATGACAATGTCAGGTGGGGCAGTGTGTGTGGAGGTTGGTCTGGCGGTTATGCCTGTCTAAACTAACTTTTGACTTTTGGCTAATCTGCAATGCAGCGCGTTGAATGTTTAAACTTGCCCACTGGGGATTATACAAAATTGGTTTATGGCGTATAAAGTCATTCATTTCATGCACTTTTTTTATATGTATATTTTTAAGCTCGTAAACTTTGCTCAAGTCGTGACCCTAATGAGGGCCGCACAGGTCCCACACAGCAGAGTCAGCTGTGCGGCCGCATTAATTATGCAGCCAGCAGCTGTTAATGGGCATTTTAATACCCTAGACAAGTTGTAGAGGGGCTAGAAGATATATTGAGATGGGAATAAATGATGTGTTCTATAAAGAGTCAGCAAGTGTATTATTAAATAGTATATATAGCTCTATATAGAAGATCGATTTCTATAACTTTAAGTGTAAGAAACTATAAATTCTTCAATTAAAAATAATAATAAAATATTTATAATTTTACGTTATCTAAGTAAAAAAAACAAATATTTTATAACAAATTTAATAGAAACTAAAATTTATAATAATACATATAAGACCTTTCATCAATTTGAGTTCAACTACAGTTTGATTATTTTACCTCTACTAAACATTATAAGTTCTGTCTACAGAGTAGCTGCTAGTCAGGCACACTGAACTGTCATCATACTTTATAGTCTTTTTTGCTCATGCATCCAGGCAAATTTTATATTGATTTTTGCAGTGGCATCATTAAAAATGCATTTGTTAAACAATTGTTGTCGCTGCAGCAGCAATTGTTGTCGCATTCGCATTGTTCTTAATAAATGCAAATTGTTTGTGGTCAGGCAATTGGGTGAGCCACAGAGAGTCACGAACAAAATGTATTTAAAAATGTTCAAACTACAAATATTTATTAAATATACTTGAACAAACTTCAATATGTATTTTCTTGTTCCTGCTTTAATTAATGAATTGCAAATATTTGAATATATATAAGTCTATAGTATAATATATATATGCATGCTAGCAAAAGCAAGAGAAAACAAAGAAAAACTTGAAATTTGGTGGAAATTAAAAAAGTTTTCGTCATGTTTGATGTGAATTTTTCGTTCTCGTTCTCGTTCTCATTCTCTTATTTTTTTTTCATTTTATGTTTTAATTTTTTGGTGTGTTTTCTTTATTTACAGAAATCTGTAAAAGCTTCGGCATCAGCGCCCGCATCCTCCCCATCCGACACAGCACGGCATACGGAAGAGATTTATATCGATGACGATGGCAATGAAGGCTCCGGCGGACGTGGCGGGGTAAGTTTCAATTTATCAAATGCAAATCTTTATGCTGAATGCAAAGAAATTAATTAAATTGCAAAAGTCTTGACCAGGGTCAACAGATTGTGTGCTGAGGCAGCTTTAGTAGTAGTAGCTGTATAGAAGTCGTACTTCATTTCCGTTTCCATTATTATTATTAAATGTATTTTCATTTTGTTTTCCTGTTTATATTGCATTTGCATATTTCATGAAGTTGAGCGCATATTAAAATGCCATTTGTACACAGGCTATGAAAAACTTATTGTTATGCAAGTGTGTGGTCAGTTCACACACATAGGCACACACACACACACACACACACACACACACACACACACACACACACACACTGCCGGTTTGTCTACTTTTTTATAGCATAATTCTGCGGGCGTGGCGCCAAACGCTTTTTTATGCGTTACATTTAACAGCAGCCAAAAACTGTGATGTGCGCATAAACAAAGTAAAATATGTAAATTTCGGAGCACTAAAAAACAGTCATGTTTTGTCTGAAAATATATATTTAAAAAATAATATAAATTGTATTAAATATTAGCATGGAAATTTTAAGCCAAAGCAAACAGTTTCAGCAGATTATATTTAACCTGGCTGCCTCTTTGACAACCAGCAAATTATAAGTTGCTAGAAAATGTGGGCAGCTGTTGTGAATGATTGACATTTTGAGTGCTCTATATCAGGCATTATGAGCTGGCCCCTAGCGAATTTGTTGATGAAATTTTTGCAATGCTTTTTGTGTTTGGTGTTTGTGTTAAAAATAGATAAAGTATTTACCTAGAATTTGAAAGCGTATATTTGACTTCGTTGACTAAAATGCTACACTTTAGAATTTCATATGTAGAAATACAATTTATTAGTTCATCTATCAATACATTTTTTGGCAACTCCTAACAAAATAAACTTTATAAATATTTCTGTTGAAGCTTGTGAATAGTTAGCTACAAATTTATCTGCATGAAAAAACGTTGGCCATTCAAATGGAAAACGTAGACAGAAACTTCTTGCTGCGCAGAGGCTGGCATTTATGGCCTATACGCACACATCATAAACTTTGCGAACGAAAATCGTGATGTGCTGTGAGAAAGTTGGTGTGCCAAGTAAAGGTGAAAATTTTCCACGTTTTGGGCTGAAGAAAAGCCCAGCTTATATGATCAAAAGCCAACTTTTGAAAACTCATTTGCTTATGCGCCACCAATGTTAATGCAGTAAACATGCCAGATTTTGCTGCTGGTGTTGTTGTTTTTGTTGTTGTTATACAGCCTGCCACTTGTGTTGTGCGTGTGTGGGCTGTGTGGTGTGTGTGGTGTGTGTGGTATGTGTGTGCGTGTGTTTGACATATGAGCGACATTTTGTTTGAAAGTTTTTTGACAGCCGTTGCTCATGCACGCATACATACAGAGCCAACATCAATTGTTGACGCACACTTTTTGATTTGTTTTTAGCACACACATACACACACACACACACATACTTACACACACACACACACATACTTACACACACACACACACACTCACTCACATTTACACTTCAAAAAGCAAGAAAAAACTAATTAAAATACGTTGCGCTGTCATTCTGCTGGCTGGCGCTGCATCCCTCATTTCCCTTTGCGGAAAAAACAAAAATGGCGGAAAAAAATAAAGTTTAATTAAATTCTTTTTCGGTTTCCGATTTCCTTTCTATTGCCCCGCTCAGATTTAATTAAACATTTTGCCAATGTCGCTGACGTCACTTTGTTCTCTCGTTCATTTGCCATTTTTATTCTGTTTTTTGCTGCGCTTCAACTCACTAAAAACTCAAAGCAAAACACAAATAAAACTTACAAATGGAAAAACCCCGTATAAAAATAGGGAAAATGAAATTAAAGCGAGGCGCGTAATTCAATTCCTTTGGCGATGCGGAGCACGTTGGCTGCTGCTGTTACTAAATCAACACGAAATGTCCTTTGCCTACAGTCCGAAACGTCGCCTTCGCATGAATTTGCATAAGCAAAAGCCCCGAAAAAAGGAGTTGAATGTGTGGCATATTTGGCTATTTGTTTCGGCACTGAGATTGGGCCAAAAAAAAAGGGAATAAAACCGGCAAAACTGTTGCCAAAAACTCGTGTTGATGTTGTTGTTGTTGGTGTTGAGCCTGGCCAAAGCTAGAGCTGTAGCCAAAGCGTGTGTCAGCCCAGCTAACTGTCTGTCACACTCACTCCCTGTCGCTCTCAGTCTATCTCGGTCTCATTCTCTGCGCCCTCCCACTGTTCATTTTCGCACTGTGGCATTTTCTAATTTCCCCTTGCCTGCCTCAGGCTCTGACGCTTTCTTTCTGCGCCATTTCCGTTGCGGCGCTGCATGTCCTGGCTGAGTTGGCATGTCCTGCTTCGTATGAGTTGGCATTTTTATGCAACTGACAAACGCCAACGTCGCCTCTCATGTGTATATGAGCTGCCTGCCCCCTGCCTTTCGCCAACCGGAGTCAGGCAAATGCAATTTATTATACGCTCCGTTGCCCCGTGCAAGCAAGTAGCTGTCCGCTTTAAAGTAAGTGCAACGCAACGCCCTGGCGTACAACTCTCTAAGGCTTTTCTATTTTTCAAACTTCTCTCTAAAATTATGCTGGAAAATATTCGAAATATCCTCGCACGAAACGTCTCAAATGTCAAGCTACGTTGCTTTCTGTTCCACTGGCTTCCATTTCGGCACAAATGAGACGGGCTGAAATACGCCTCTGGGCAATGTGATTAATCTTATACGATCTAGGAGTTAGACAGCAGGTCGAAGTTGTGGAGCTCAACTATTTATGTGTTGTCTGAGCGATAACATCGCGTCTGACACAAGAGCAATTTGCTAAGTAGGACTGTATTTAACTAAGCCTTTGAGTTAAATTTGATGACAATCAAAATTATATATGAATTTAAGACAAAGGGTTAAGCATTCTTCTCTCTATCTTTCTCACGCCTTGCTTCCTCTATCTCTGTCTCTGTCTCTCTCTTTTTGTCTCTCTCTTGCTTCCGCTATCTCTCTCTCTCTCTTTTCTAATTCACTGTATCTTTCAGAACATGTTTAAGTTTTTCTCTCTCTGTCTCTTGCTTCCTCTCTCTCTCTCTCTTTTCCTTTCCTTCTATTTTTGTCAAATGTTCCCTTCTAATGCGATTTTCATACATGTACAAATGCTTGGTTGCTTACATGCTTACAAATTTTAAGCTTCTTTTGTAAATAAAAAAATAAGGACAAACTGCTCTCAAGCAAAAAATTAAATAAAATATAATAAAGGCAAAGAATGTGGAAAAGCGAAAAAATTAAATATAAATTAAAGACAAAAAATCTTTACTAAAAACAGAGAACACCAAAAGCAATTAGCAAGAGGTGGGCAGACATTCCTCTATGTTTTAAAATAAATATTACCTTGCTCTAACTCTAGTTACATTAAAATCCTTTTACGACTGGCAGAAAAACTCATAGACAATGAATTTCTGTTTGGCCCAGTGTCCTTGTGTGTTCCCAGCCAGTGTCATTTGTGTTTTAACTGTATTATTAATGGATAACAATGAAAGGCTTTCGGCTAGTCCTTTGGCGCTTGCTGTCTGTTGCCATTGCGTGTGCTTATAAATTATGATACATTTTCGCCCGCCTAATGTGTCACGTTTCTCATAGTTGTTTTAGATTAATCAGTGGTGGAAGCCAAGTTAATCAACGCACATGGCGAATGATTTATGATCGCCTGCGGTTGGTGCCACTTGCTGTTGGTGCTGCTGTTGCTGGAGCCACATTTAACACATGTTACATATCGAGCTGGGTACAATCGTCGGCCATTTTTGAGGCGTGTCAACAAGATAATGAGATTTTGTTGCAGCTCGGTAAATATGCAAATATCTGCATAGCTCAAAGCCAACCTGCCACACAATGCGGCAAGCATTGGTGCAGCTGCAGCAATGTTGTGTTCCTGTTGCTGTTGTGATTGTTGTTGTTGTTCTTGTTGCTGCTGGTGCTGCTGCTGTTGTCGTAATAAGCCGCATTCCATTGCATTTATAACCATAGCAGCAGCATGGCTAGCACGTTGCTGCTACTGCTGCTGCTGCTGCTCTTGCATGGGGCATATGCAGCTCTTTGTTGATTAATAACGGGTACATGGCGCACGTGCTTCAGCAAAAGGCAGCTACAGTTTGCATAACGCACTATTATACTCGCACACACACAGGGGCTAACCATTATGTACGTGCACACGTACACACACACATGCACACATTCAGCCTGGTTAGTTGGTATTTGTGTCACACATGCCACACATTCGGTAAATGCGCATTGACAATAAATTAACATCGATTGACATGTCCCACAGAGAGAAGAAGCATTAGCTGCGAATAGGGCTAAAAGCATGGCTTACACTGAGAAAAATATTGTGTAGAAATGTAGATAAAATTGAAGAGACAAAATTGTAGCTAAATATAAAAATATAAAAGAATATCAAGTTTAAATAATTAAACAACTTGGAAAAGAATTATAGCTTATATAAATATAAATTAAGAAAAGAATTGAAAACTTTATAAAAAATTCAAAAAAAAAAACAATTCTTGAATATAAGTTAAAAATATGCACAAAAGAGAAGATTTTCAAGCAACAAATTATCTAGAATTATGTATATAATGATTCCTTTCTATATTATTGTATGTTACTCAGACAGAATGTTAACTATTTTATAAAAATTATATTAATTAAGACTAAGGGTTATAGACTTATGAGTTAGATAGAATATACTCCTAATATGATATATGACAATCTTTAATATATATAGCTTTATATACTTTAAAGACTTTCATGTTCATTCATCATTTTAAAAAATTTTTTAAATAATATTTCGAATTTTTCCTCCTTCCGCATATATCACAATCTATTGGCAAAAACCATAAAATTCAGATCGCCTCATTTGCCTCAGTGTGCAAACTGTATACAGCTGACCGAAAGTATGCAGCAGACTCTAACCATTACACACCTATACACACACACGCACACACTCAAATATAATGTGTTTGCGCCAATGTGTTTATGTAAACAGCGGGCATCTGTTTTGTATGGTCGGTGTGAATGGTCGCCTCTCAGTGTTGAATCCTGTAAATGCTATGAATCCTGTATCCTGTTGTGCCGATGCTGCTGCTGCTGCTGTTGTTGCTGTTGTTGTTGCGACAGGCAGCTCCTGCTTTTAAGTACGTGCATATAATTTTCCGAGTTGTCGTTCGCTCTTCTACTCGTGCTGTCAATATCACTTGCTTACATGGGAATTTATTGTTGACAGCGCACATAATACATAATGCATGGCTCACACACACACACACACTCACACACACACACACACACACACACACACACACACACACACACACTCTAGCTATGTGTTGGCGTTTTAGAAGCTCTACATTCGATAGACATTGAAATTTATTGTGATTGTAATGTTAACCAACGCAGGCTCAACAAAATGGAAATGAGTTTATGGGCACGCCTTCCCCTCAAGCATATGTTAGCCAGCTTAGTGTCTATATGTGTGTGCGTGTGTGTGTGTAGCTGTTAGCTTGTTGACTTTTTCTAAATACCCTATACATTTAAAAATGGTAAACAAAGTTGTACGTAGTGATGTTTAAATACAGCATTCTCATTAGTTTTCTGTAGTATTGGAAGATTTTGCTTTATTAATTTGTTTTTATTTATCAAATAGAAGAATCTACCTTTTGTTGTTAGATTTGGAGAGCACTTCGCTTGGAAGATACATCTGTGATAGTTTATTCTTATTATTCACAACTCCCTCCAACCTATTAGCCAGTTCTTTATCTGCCTGCTTGCTATGCAGGATATTTGCTAGTCGCTTAGTCTCCCTCTTATTTATACAGGCTATCTGCTAGTCGCTTAGTCATTGAGACAATTCTTTATTTGTTATGTAATGCCACAGCGTGATATTTGTTGATCTAGACTAGGAGTAAAGCTGCCTGTCTGCCTGCATTCATTACTCACTGTCCTTTCACTGCTGCCACCAGTCCCTCTCCCTCTATATCTCTGTCATCCGCTTTGCTTAGTTGCATTATATCACAAGCCTAATTCCCACACACACACACACACACACACACACACACGTTCATATATGCTCAGAGACTAATCCAAATTAGGCTGCACACAGCCAGCGATAACATTAACAAACCGAATTCTATTTCTCCTTTTTTTTTGCTTTCTTGCTGGCTGGGTCTGTGTCCCAGCAGCTGGCTGTGTTGTTGTTGATGCTTGGTCATGTCGTGTGCTGTGGCATATTGCGCATACGCCCTGTTATGCCACAGCCGCAAAACACTGAGAGAATGAGATGTTTGCGACAAGCATGCAGATTGAATTAAAGATACAACAACAAGGCCACGAATTGCTACAGCAACAAAAGCAACAACAACATCAACAACATCAACAACAACAGTTGCCATATCATTTTTGAAGTCAAACGAAAAGTCATTGTCAAAGTTGTTGGAGTTACGCCTTGTTGTCGGCGTCGTCGTCGCCATTTTGTTCGTGTTGTTGTTTCTGTTTTTTATGCGCATTGTTTTGTGCCCGTTTCTCCGGCTCGGTTTCCTTTTTTGGTGCCTTTGCTGCTGCATAATTTATGGCAATAAATTCGCTTAACTTTACGACAATTTGTTGCTGCGAAGTGTGCCATAAAATGGCAGAGACACAGCCAGACTCTGGCGCAGACAGCCAGCCAGCCATAAGCAGCTTTAATTTGATTTTGGTAGCTCGACGGCCACATCCATCTCGCCCCAACATCACACACTGAATAATTGATTTTGGAAGCGCTTTGATGTGGCTGCTTAATGTTTTGGCGATTAGCGTGAAATTTGATTTGCAGCTTTGGCTATTGACGGACTTAATTAAAAGCAAACGTGGCACTGTTTCTGCCCCTTGCTGCATAAGCGTATTGATGCAGACGCCACTTCAATTAGTGCAACATTTTGTACCTCTCCCTCTCTCTCGGTCTCTGTGCAAACCTCTTGAAGCCTAAAACTCAAATTGCGTCTGCACTCGAAAGGCCGACAACGTTTTGAATTGCTAATGCCAGAACGACAGGCAGTCAGTCAGCCAGCAAAACAGGTAACTCACCAAGAGACGCTAGACAGTGATGGCGGAGGGAGAGGAAGAGCGATGACTGACGCTATTGACGAACTGACAGCAACTCTGACTTTGACTTCGACTTCAATTGGGCTTAATGCAAGTGCAGCTCTGTTGGCTTCTCCAGTTGGCTGCTCGCAACCCAAACTTGACTGCGGTCGTGGCACAGACCCAGCCACTTCCAATGCTGCAACAATTTAAAAGTTCAAATTCCGACAATATTGTTACAGCATTTTAATCCCAACTTTGCTGCTGTTGCTGCTGCTGCTGCTTCCACTAGCCAACTAAGTTTTTCTTAGATTCAATCAATATATATACAAAGTTTTCATTTGACTAGCAGCTCTTAATTATATTTTGTTTTTATGCTTGTTTGCAAAACTCTAAAATGAAATTGAATATATATGAAAGAGAAACTAAAATCATTAAATGAATATATTTCCATTAACTGCCAGCTTAATATAATTATTTTTCTATTATTTATTTCAATTTGAATTTATTTTCAATCAATAAATAAACCATGCCATACACCACATTTATTTTGTGCAGATTTTAAATAAATTTGTGAGTTTTAAATAAAATATGAACAAAATATTGCAGCTCTCAGTCTAGTGAAAATGTGACAAGCTTTGCTTATTTATAAACTTTGTTTCTCGTATATCAAAATGGGTCAGAAATTTTGTTATTTTTAGTAAACTCAATTATAAATAACCTCGTTGAATTGTTTGATGATGTGAAAAACTAAAGTTCACGAATCAAACTTCAAGGTAAAGTTGACTTGAGCTGCAAGCCGAAACGGCGATAATTTATTTTTGGCTTACATTTGTAAGCTCATTTTTGGTAGACCCAAGCGCTTTGAGCAGTTAAATGTTTGCTAACTTATCGAATTACAGCTTAAGCAGTAGAACAATTCAATTCGAAACTGAGAATTTTCTGCTTACGTTTCCATGATGCAGTCAGTTGCTGCATACCCTGCAGCTTCAAATATTTAAAAGAAAAATAAAAATTTATTTTTAAAAATAATAAATAAATAATTAATGAAAAATAAATATATAAAAGAGTTTTTAAATAAATACTTATATTGCATAACAAATTTGTTATCTATAATAAATTTAGTTTAGTTTTCAGCACTTCCTTTTTTATAGGGTATCCCTTGGTTTTTTATCTTGTGCTGCCTTCTTGGCATTCTTGACGCTCTCTCAGGCATACACTTTGGACAGCCGCTCGTTAGTCTCTGCTTCGGCTGCAGTTGCTGCTTGCTTCCTTTGCTCAGTGTTGCCCCAAAGGACTCACTTCCTTTCCCTAGGCGACTATTTCTCAGGCAGTGGAAAATTCTTATTTCTTTCGCTTTTAACTGTCATTTGTCGTTCTGTCAGCGTTGCCACGTTGCAATTTGACTTGTAACCGCACACTTAAGTGTCTGAGTGTGTGTGTGTGCTGTATGCTTTTAGGCGCAACGTGACGCAGTTTGTTGAACCTAGCTGGCATTTGCTGCAGCCTTCTTAAAGGATCCGCTTTGCTGCAGCTGCTGCCGCCTGGGCTGGGTCAAGCAACTTGTCTTAATGCCCCATGAATAATTCAGCTGAGTTCACCCAGCTGCAACGTGCCACAAAATGTTGCTGTGGCTTGCAAGTTAATTACATTTGTTGCATACGTGCAGCCAGCGTTGATTGCATGCGCTATGCACCTGAAACAGAAGCCAAAGCCAAAGCCAAAGCCAAGCCTCTGCTGCTGTTGCACTCTATGCCACATTCTATTCGAATGCAAACGCAGAGCTTGGACCAAGTGCAACCGAAACAGAATGCGAGACCATTTATTTAAGCTGCTCTCGCAGAGCATACACAAATTGATTTATGATATATATATGCGATATATGCGATATATATTGATGGCAGCCACAACAATGTGGCTCTCATTCATCAGTCAAACAATTCGCTGTCAAAATATTTGCTTCAATAAATGATGATGAATGCAAATTTATGTGTTTGTGTGCGTGCGTGCGCATGTGTGTGTGTGTGTGTGTGTGTGCCACATTTGTTGCATCGATACCAATTTCCATTTTAATTATGCAGAATTCAATAGCTCTGTCCTGTGGCCTGCTGCGTGCTGCCTCAAATGGGGGCGTGGATGTGCTCATTTGTATGATTGTTGGTTTAATTTAATACGCTGCTCCACTAATGAGCATCCTTGTTGCCCGCTGTCAATGTTGCCTACCTTAACATTGCACTGCATTCAATTTGGCTCGAGAACTGGCCCCAGGCTCAACAGAGCGCCTGTAAAGGGAAACCAATTGGGGCAGCCAACAAAGTTGGTTGCATGCAACAAAGTTAGGTTGGGGTATTTTAGTTTAGTATACAAAAGGTTGCTCTAATGGCTAGTTTAAATTTAATTATAGATATTTTTACACAAGGACAATAATTAATTGAATAATGTAAAATGATGATGAAGTTCGCGAAATGCCAAAGAGCCTGGTCCTTGGCAGTTATTAACTGTAGCACGCAACTGCCCCTCGTTGACTTCCACATCTTTGTTTTAATGTCATAGATAAAGGACAAAATCTTAAATAATTCGCAATAAAAAATATAAAAAAAAACTCATATTCTCTTCGCTAATTTCTTCTTTCCGTGAGTTACAAACTTACACAACAAGGAAGTAAAGATATTAAGCTTTTTTCCAATTCTAAAAGCTGTCACGATTCCAACAAGCTATATCATTCCATGATCGAATGCATTTTAAGCGAGATATAGACATTTAAATTTAAACAGTCCTTTAACATTGCCAGCAGTTGCTGTTAACAGCTCGCTTAACATGGGACTGTTAGTTAGCAGCAGCGTAACATTTTTGCCCCCGAAAGTATGCAATGATAATTTTCTAAAAATTATTTTCGGTTACCTACTGCTGATTTCTGCTCGCCTGGTATTTCAGCCGCATTTTCGTTCAAAAACCGCCAACCAGGTGCCGCTAACAGCCGCTCCTTGCGGGTATGCAACGAAATTTTTAATTTGCCTGATTTGTGTCTACTTTCTACTGATTTCTGTTCCCCTGGTATCCCAGCCGAATTTTCGTTTAATTTTCGCACCCAGTCGGCCAAAAACTGCAACGCCCTTTGGGTATGCAACAAAATTTTTATTTCGCAGAATTTTATCTATCTACTTGTTGCTCATTTCTGTTGGCCTGGTATTTTGCCTGAATTATGATAAGTAAATAAATACCACGTTTTTGTTTCATTTGTTAAATTTTGTTTATTCATTTATTTATCAAACAAACTACGTATTTATTATACAAGTATATATAGTACACAATTGTTCTAATTATATTGGTATATATTATATATATCTCCATTATAGCGGCGCAAATCCAAAAGTAGTATACCTTGCTAGAGCCGCCGCAGTCTGAAGAATTGATGAAATCTAAAAAGATACAAAATATATTAGTTAATTATAGGCGAATAACAGAAATAAATATAGTATATTATTGCAATTTATATATAGAAATAAACTTATAACTCAGCTATATGCTTGCACAGGTATAAATGAAACAGTGCATTAATATCTAGAGGAACAGCTCAGTATAAAAAAAATCTGCTTACCAAAGAACATGTAGACAGTTCCATAAACTTTAACAGCTAAGAGAGTAGACAGATGTCTCTTGATGTGAATTTCCCAGTCTTTTCCTTAGAATTTACATCTCATTTCACCTGTACACACTGTGTCACCGAATAACTCGCTCATTTCATAGCACACAGCTTCTATCTGCAATTATGTACAGCTCATCTGACAGTCGATCAGCTTTACCAGAGGGACAAGGACACTCTATCGCATCCTTTTGCTCAACGAAACATTTCTATGCGCTTGCAATTGACTGAGCAGCTGGCAGAGCCACACCCAATGCATTGTCACAGCGTGGGCGATGAAGAGGAGAGAGTGCATTAAAATTTTAATGATGTGCTATGCCAGTCAAGTTGCCAAGTTCTGCTTCTTCTTTGCACACGTGCAAGTTTCTCTGTATGCATGTGTGTGTGTGGGTGGGTGCGCCTGGCTTCCTTTGGCTGCTTTCGGTTCACTTGCTGCAACAGCAGCAAACATTAAGTCGCGTCTCTGGTGCCGCAATTAAAATGCAACAGCAGCTTTAACATGAGGCAAGACCCTGTCTTCTCAGCCGGTAAAAGGGAGCATCTCCAAGGAGCCCGCTGCTAAGCTGGCAAGTTTATTGCTTGCTTAGCTTAGCTCATCAGGGGAGTCCAATAAAAATGTTGTCTTATTAGCTGCAAAGTGTTCTAAGTGCTCACCCTCTATGGCAAGCGCTTGACAGTGCATGCAAATTGCCTTTAGTGGGAGAGGGAGTAAAAGAGAGAGAGAGAGTGAGAGTGTGAACGAGATAGATTTAAGTTTAGTTCTGTAACATTTATCGATTAAAGTTAACCACAAACTTTGTCGCCTTTGATAATTTTTGATTAGCAGCGTGTAAAGTGGTAAAGGGCCACAGGACTGGCTAGTCCTAATCCTGTATTTTATGCTCTATGGTTAAGGGTTGAGCTGTCTGGCGTGACCCTTAAAGCGGATTAATTATGCCAGCAGTAGATACAGGCGACAGCAGCTGCTGCCTCAATTAGCGCTGAATGCGCCACATAAATTGCAGTTTATGCACCGTCTGCATTTAAAGCGCGGCATACTTTTAGGCGCAGCCTTAAAAATGTAAGCAGCTGTGACTTGTGGACTCTGTGTGTGAGTGTGTGGAAGGCGTGGAATGTGTTTGCCTTTGCTGCTGTTGTTATCTGCTGGGAGCTTTCGCTATTTGCGCTCATAATTTGCTTTTGCCTAATGCGATGCGACGCATAAAAAGAATAACTGACAGTCATTTAATAAGTGTGAGCGAGATAGAGATGCAACGAAATGGGCAATGGGCAAAACCAAAAAAAATAAAAAATAAAAAAGCAGAACAAATGAAAAAAATGAAAAAAAAAGAAATAACAACAAACAAGGCGACGCCTGTTCCTGGGTGCGGTTATTGATTTTCTGTTCACTGATGAGCAGCAAACCAACCAAAAGCAAAGCAAAGCAAAGCAAATGATGATGATGATGATGGCAATAATGATGCTCATAATGATGTGAATGCTGCGTTGGCAATTTTCGTTGTTGTTCTTGTTGGACTGTGCTGGGAAGAGGAAAAGGACGGGCGGGGGGCAAATGTAGGCAACAAATCTGTGTCTAGAGCTCACGTTGAACGAAAATTGGGTAGGGCAACACGAAAAGCGCATTAAAAGCTCAAAACGAGCGATTAAAGCCGCAAATTTCAAGACTTGACCATAGACCGAATTCCAGCAGACAAATAACACACTAAAATAGAGCAAACAGAGAGGGCTGACTGGGATACACTCAGATAAATCAACTCGGCAGCTCATCAGCAATAAGCCAAGTCGTAACCAACAGCTGAACGTGATAAAAGAAGTTGGCAGTAAAAAAAAAAAGGGAAGAATCTGCATTGAATGCGCAAATTTGCGTATTTCCGTTTTCCGGTTGACGTGCGCGCGCCAAAAATAAAAATAATCAAGCAAAATACGCATACATAATGCATTGCTGTCAGTCTGTGTGTCCGTGTGTCTGATTGTTTGTTTGCCCAAAGGCACACGCACAGAGCAACAGAAGCAAGCAAACCGAAAACACAATAATACAATAAACAGTAACGACAGAGAACACAGCCAGGCGAGAAGTTGAAAAAGAAAAGGGAAACGCAACTCCTGTGCGCTGACAGCGTGCCTGAGCTTGATAAATGTGCCCAGAGTGTGCACAGCCAGATCCTGAAACGGAACGGAATGGGAGCAGAAGCAGGAGCAGAAGTTGGGCGAGCGGGCAATGCAAATGCAAAGGCAAAGGCACAGGCACAGGCAAAGGCAAAGGCAAAGGCAACAAACTGCCAATTAAGTGCCAAATTATGCCAATGCACAACAGTGGCAACAGCAACAATGACAACAACAACAACAGCTACGGCTACAACTACGATAACAACTACAACTGTGAGAACAACAACAACTCCAAGTTGCAGCCATGGAACTTTGTTAAATAAACGCGTTGTCTTTGGTTAATGACCGACTTGAAGAATACCCAGCAAATCATTCTTATGATAACTGTTTCCAAGAACTTAACATTTTTGGATGACTATCTAGAGAGTCTCTCATGAAGAAGAACTCGTTCCATAGAGCTATAGACCTTGGCCTTAGACTTAAATACCAAAATTATAGTTGTTCAACTGCATCAACTTGGATATTTAGACTGTTGGCATAATATGAAGATTAAATACTATAAATACTATAATCTAAGATATATATATATATTCACATCATATATACACATCATATATACACATCATATATACATAAATACACACATTCAGCTGCCATTGAAAACTGTAAAAACATGCTTCAAATATTTGGTGTTCTACCGCCTTAAGGTTTTACTTTGTTTCAATTGAAAAGGTCTGCAGATCTGCTTAAAATTCTGTATGTCCTCCTTTGTGCTCTGCCCACATTTCTTTTTATCAAACTGCGCACGTTTTTGCTTTTTTTTCCAAGAATGTTGTTCATTAGGAATTCTATCTTGTTGTTGCTCATAATGTTCTATTTGCTTAGCTAAATTCGGAATTTAAAGCAACAATAAGCAGAGGCATCTGCTACAACACAGTTTTTATATAACTATGAAATTGCTATTAATAAATATAAAAATAATTTTAAGCACAATTTGAAGTGAAAAATCATCAAATTGAAATTACCAAAAAATATTTTTATTAAATTTCTGAAATATTTTGATGTAATTGATAGAAAAATGTCTGCAGAAAAATGTAACTTGCCATACTAAAATATTACGTATACGCAGAATAGAATTCTGCTAGAGTGTGCTGCAAATTATGCAAGCAACTGTTGCAGTTGCAAGGCCGCTACAACAAAAGCTTGCCGCAACAACAGAACACACATTGTTATCGCAAGTGGAGCAGGAAAAGTAAAAGTTTTCTATAGCTGGCCCCAAATGTAACAGGAGAAAGAGAGAAGGTAACAAAAAAATACAAAAAACACACAAAACTTGGCCAACTCTTAACATGCAACTGATATTTAGGTGCAATTCTTGGCTCGCAGCTTGGCCCAAAACTTTTTCAATTTACTGCGCGCATTTAGAAAGCAATTATTTGCATAGAGAACGGCAGTCGGAGAGGTGGGCCATAATGCAAATTTAATGTAAGCCAAATGAGGCTGTCCAAAAATGACCATAGAAATGGGTTAGCTATATGTACATATACATATATACACACATACATATACATAAGATATATATCTATCTAGACATACATGATATTTGTGCTGGTCATTTGATTGCATTACGCCTCAATCTAAATGTAAATGGGCAATTGGGAAAACGAATAAGAGATGGCATACAAAAAAAAAAAAAAAGAAGAGAAAAAGGATAAGAAAAAAACGTATAAAGAGGGCTAAAAGAAATGTTAACTGGGCCAACAACTGAACTGAACCGAACCGAACTCTGAGCCCGGCTAAGTGGAAGCGTGTGGGGGCAAGCAAATAAGAGCTCAGCTATCCTTGCCACAAATGCGTTTGCAGCTGCTGCAATTGAGCTCGAGCTCAAATTCGAGCTGAGCAAAATGCATGTAAATAAATTAGAATTTGATGGCCAACTGGTAACTGGTAACTGGCAACTGGCAACTGGCTCGAAGCTTTAGCTATAATTGAACGGCCCAAATGCAGTAAATGCCAAATTCAAAAGGCGCCCAACGCACAGCAGCCGCCTTGCGGTTAGCCAGAATGCTGCCCGGCCGGCAGGGACGTTTACCAACCACATTTGCAAAACTGTACAAAATGCACAAAACTTTTTACCCGAACATTTCCTACAACAAAAACTGGCCACTTGGAGTGCTTGCATGAATGAGAGGGAGAAAAAAAAGGAAGAAGAAGAATATGTGAAAATTCGGTTGTTGCAGCGATTGCATGTGTGTTGCACAAACAAACTGAGCAACTGTTGCAACAACAGCGTCAACAACTACAATGCCAACTGCTGGTCAAAGCAACAATTTACTCCATAAGCGTGCCGCGCCGCAACTGGGCCAACTTGTAACAAACCACTAGCAACTGGCAACTGGCAACTGACAACCAAAAAAAGTTTTCATGAAAACTTCGGTACAGCATTTTTGTGCGTTCAAACAACAACAAAGAGAACAGAGACCAGAGACCAGAGAAAACGACCCGAAGCTAGGCACAGGCAAAACAGTCGCAATTGAAATCGCCTTCTGCTTAACCTCAATTTATTTCCCTAAATCTTTTCTCTGTGGCAGGGCGGGAGGGTACAGGGTCGACTGAAGGCAACACGCGCCTAGCTTTAAAGCTGGGGGCAAGGGTAACAAATTGTTAGCTGCTGCGTGTGTCCCCTACACATGAGCAGCAAAATACAGAAAAGGCAGCAACTCAAAATTGAATTTCGCCTGCATTAATTATGCACGAAAACAACTTGTCCTTTGGCCCCAAGGTGGAGCTGGAGCTCCGCTTTGGGGGCTTTGCTTGTTGTGCACATGACAAGTGCTTGGCAACGTTTGCCTAGAACCCAAAAGTAAAGCGAAACAAGTGGGCGGACAACTTTGCGTAGGCAACTACGCGTTGCCTCTCAATACACACCCTGTTACGCGTATCTGTAGCCCAACAGTCTAAAACTTCATTAGGAATATGTTCAAAAATTCATGAGATTATCATATGAATTATGATTGCATTGCGTATTTACCTATTTCACTTGCCAAATGATAATTTAGAATTGTAAATGAATTGTAAGTGTATTGTGGAATTTGCTAATGAAGCAGTTATATGACAAGGTTAAGCTGCGCTCAGCAGTGAATAGATGGACTTGAAAATATCATCATATTTACCACAATATTACAGTATATGTGTTTTAAGTGTAGACTATGTATGTATGTACGTAGTTTAGATATATTATTAGATATAATAAAAAAATATATATATTTATATACATTTATATGAAAGTATTGCCATCTCCTAATTTATGAGAGCAATGAATAAAAAAAGTATTTCTATAAGAGATATAACCAAAATTTGTAAAGTTTTCTCTTTAGCTTGATTGACTATGAAAAGAAAATGAATCAAGCTGAATAGGAAATAGCATTCATATATTCAAAAGTCGTTGAATCTGTTCCTGATTCTCAACTCTTAACTCTCGACTTTTCAACTATTCTCATTATATATTCAATATTTAAAATTCCTATACATTATACACTTTTAGCCCCTTTTCCCCCTTCGAACATGCATACAAAATTGAATAACTTCATTTCTACTCAAGAACTTCTATGTAAATAAAATAGTTTTTAAGCTTCTCTGTTCAATAGTAGAGAAGTACTTTATAGTGCTGTGTGTATGCAATATACTCAGCCTCTGGCGCAACTACGCTCAAGTTTATGATACCCTTTTTTATGTGTTCTGTTGCTTTTATTCTTCTTCCTTTTTTTTTTATTATTATTTTGACTGCACTGCAACTTGTTGTTTATGCATAAGGCCATGGCCGCCGGCGCCCTCTACAGCCCACCGCCCACTGCATCCATGTTGAACATCATCTGAGCTGACATAGTTTTCCGCGCTCATTATGCTTGAAGGTTGTTGCCCGTTTCTTTGCGCACTTTTTGTTAATATTTTTCTTTTCTTATTTTTATTTTTTGTATTTTTTTTTAGTTACTTTTCTGCTCGTTGCTCGTTGTTTTCATTAAGGCAAAGAATTTCGTTGTATTTTGTTGTTGTTGCTGTCGTTCTGCTTTATAAATTTGATTTGCAGCTTTGCGCTTCAGTTGCAAAGTTTAGCTTTTGGTGCAAGTTGAAATTGAACTTCGAAGAGGAGGAGAAACTCTTTAAAACATTTTTAGCTGCTCGATATTAACTTTGTGCAAAGCGCTTTTATGTGAGCATTTGCATATTTCATATTTGCCAGGGGAGTCGAGTCCGGGCGAGGCGAGGCGAGTCGAGTTGAGTCGAGTGGGTTGGCGCTCATATATCACAAACGGTGTCAAGCATACGCCACGTTGGCCAGCCAGCAGTAACAGTAGCAGCATCAGTAGCAGCAGCAGTAGCAGCAGTAGCAGCAGCAGTAGCAGCAGCAGTAGCAGCAGTAGCAGCAGTAGTAGCAGTAGCAGCAGCAGCAGCAGCAGCAGCAGCAGCAGCAGTAGCAGCAGCAGCAGTAGCAGCAGCAGCAGCTGCTGCAAATGTTGCAGCTGGAATTTGCACTACAGCAAATGCAAATTTAATGCGAAAAATATTAAAGTCAGCGCCATTAAGTGAACTGAAAATAGCAGCAGCTGCTGCTGCTGGTGCCTTTTGCTGCCACTGCCGCTGCTGTTGCTGTTGCAGGTGGCACGTCCAAATGACATCATTTAAATTCATGCATGACCCACATTGCAGCATCCAGCCGCCTGCCACGCCCACTGCTCATGTTTTATTAACAAAGCAATTTATTGCATAAAATTCACAGTTGCCGCCGCAGTGGCAAGCCGTCTATCGATCGCGGATAACGTTTGCGGGCCATGTTTAATGAGGCCAGCAACCAGCGGCCAAGAGCCAAGAGCCAAGAGCCATGGCCAAAAGGCTGGCGCCTAAGTAAGCGTAAACCGCAACTATGAAAGTGCAATTTGGCAGACCTGCCGCCTGCATCGAGAGTTCATTTTGGAGGCCACGCTGAAAAGTAGGCAACAAATGTGGCCCGAACAGCAGCGAGGCGGCAACAGGGCAATTAAACTTGCAACAGCCACGTGAGCAACAGCTCGACTAGCAGCAGCACCAGCAGCAGCAGCATCAGCAGCAGCAGCAACAACAACAATGCCCGTGACACGCCCACTAGCCACGCCTCGCTACTAATTGCTGCATAAATCAAGCGGAAAACAGCGACAAAGAATTGTGGCCAGGCCCGAAGCGAGGCAAAAGTGCCAGCAGCCAGTTGGCTGGGGCAACTGGGGCTGAGGCAGGGGCAGCAGCTGGGGCCTCGGCACGGGTAGCTAGCTAAAATGGTATTTGAAAAACGTTTTAAATAAACTGTGCAGCCGGCCAAGGAGCAGGCAACAAGCAACAAAGCTAGAGGGCAGAGCCCATATGCGAAACAGTTGGCCCAAAAAAAAAAAAAAAAAAAATAACAAAGCAAAAAACGGAATAGAAACAAAAAGCTGGCTAACATTTTGTTATACTTTATGAGCCACTTTTGACCAAATGATTTGTGTATACAAATGCGCGAATGCAGCAAATGTTCACACAAACATACACACACACGAACACACCACACACACACACACACATACGAAAATTTATGAGCGCCATAAAAATGGCGGCCCGCAGTGCGTATACGCAATAATACAATTTTTCCAAACGCCGTAAATTTTTTAATTAAATTGCGCAGCGCAAACGAAGAAAAAACAAAGCAAAAAAAACAACAACAACATAAAAACCAAACATGAAAAACAAATTTTCGCCATAAGCGCATTTAATGTAAAATTTGTATTTTGTTTTTTGCTGTTGTTTTTTGCGTTTTGCTTTTGGTTTTGCTTGCCAAAGTTGTTGAGCCGGCGGCTTGTATGCTTTCAATTTCTCTCTAATGGAAGTGTGTGTGTGCGAGTGTGTGTGTGTGTGTGTGTGTGCAAAATAAATTACAAAAACATGCGCTTAACTTTCAGCGCCCAAGCGCTATCTAAAAATAAAAATTATATTTAATTAAATGCCGCGTGTTTCCGTAGCAATATACGGCAGCATGAGTTTTTGGCTCTAATGTTTTATTCATGGGTTACAAATTAGGAAGCTGCATGCAGTTAAGCTGCCCTCTCACATGCGCCATTAGACTGGCATGCTGTGGTTCGGTAATTATTCAACAAATATCAAATTAGACGAAAGATTTTCAATTCACATGTGGCATGCCACACTTTTGCATTTTTTAACAAAGCTGGCCAACAATCTCTGAGCCGAGATGAGTCAAATTTCATTGTTATTATAGCCAAGATATATTATACAAATTTACGTATGAGTTACGTGCGAGTTTGGTTATTTGTTACGAAAGATTAGAAGCTAGATGCTAAGGGAAAATAAGTTCAATACTAGGGCATAAAGCAAGATTATAGAAACCTCTATCATCTCAAATACTTGTAAGGCAGAAAGAAATAATAACACCACTTGGACACTTTTTCATATTAATCAAAAAGGTTATATCTCAAATTTCTATTTTACAAAATTAGACAATTATACAAAGAAGATTTTAAGTAAAATAAAGAATTTTCCCTTCGAGTGCAGCTAATATTTATTTTAAAACTAAAAGCATATTCTGAAGTCGGTTAAACCTAGTGCAAATGATAGTGAAATAAGTGAACAAATTGTTAATAAGTACTGGTGCTATTTTAATTTTCGCATTTTTTATTTATTTACTTAAATTATTTTTTTACTTTAGCGCAGTTTGCTTTAAACCTATAAAAAATTCTTTAGAAATAATTTTGTAAATTCGATTAAACATTCGCAAGCAATTAGTTGCACAAACCCAAGCAATTCCGTAGCAAAAAACCCATTAAATCTCAATTAAGTGTCCAAAGTTCATAATTTAAAGCTAAAACTGATTTATGGCAAAAAGTAAATAAAAGTGGGTTTATCTGTCGCAGCAGAGCTACAGCAAGATAAATGGGGACACGCGATAATTGAATGCCAACGTAGAAATTAGAAATAATTCAAGCGCCGCTGCACATTTGTTAGCAAAGTTGAGCTGAGTTAAGCAAGCATTTTATGTCGACAAAGAAAATTCTTTAATTTTGCCATTGAGTCGGCGTGAGCATAACCATTATACGGATGATGATAATGATAATGATGTTTTTGCAAAAGGTCAACACTTGAGCTGAAGGTAAAATAATATTGCTCAATGTTTTTGTTGTGGTTGAAGGCAAGAATTCGGCATTCTTCTGATGGCTAAGCAGCTGCGACTAACCGTTTTCTTAATGGTCAAAATGTGTAGCGAGTGGGCGTGACTTGTGGGCCGAAGAGGGTTGGGCGGGCCAACAAGTGTCTCGGTGTCGGTGCCGGTCCCGGTCCTGGTCCCGGTCCTGGTCCCCGTCATAGTCGTATATTGTACATACTTATAAAGATAAACGTAAACATGTTGGCATTTCATAACGCGTGAACAAATTCAATTAAGTTGCTTCAGGCTACTGACTCCTTGAATCCTGCTCCCTCTCGCTGTCCCTCTCTCTTTCGCTGTCTGTCCATTGTCCTGTGTCTTGTACTGTTTTTATGGGCCAAAGCAAACGGCGACAAAATTAAAGTAAATAAACAAGCGTCGAGTGAGGGGGCAGCTGTGTTCTGTGCCAGGACAATTGGCATTGGTCACAGTTTGTTCTGCCATTGTGTATCTGTGTGTGGGTGCGTGTTTCTGTGTGTGTGTGTAGTGTATTTTGTGTTGCCCAAATAAACCGCAAAAGCCACAGTGAAGGCATGAAAGCCACAGCATTCGCAACAGTCAACCAACTGGGGCCCGATGTCAGACAATGGCCATATAAATGTGTCCCCAGTGTAGGTATCCTCCTCCTCCATGGCATCACGCCTCCTCCCTTCAGGCATACACAACGACCGCACTCGCTAGTCAAGCATTGTATGCGCTGCTGCTTGTCAAGGACATGGCAGTCGCATAATTTTCAATGCAAATCGTTGCCATTTGTTGCGCCGCACAAAAGCGTCCGCTCCAAAGGGAATTTGCGACAAAAGCAACAGTTCTTAACTGGTTTTTTCTCTTTGGTCTATGCTAAGGAATTTTTGTTGTCGGAAAAGCATTTAACTTTGGACCTTTGTTCTATTGTTTCAGATACACGATGATCTAGAGAAGGAAACGGACTACTCTGGCTCTGGCTTTGGACCCGATGACGAGGACGCCATAACCGATCATCATTCCAGTTCGCACAACACGCGCGTACAGAGCGCGGGCAACTCAAATAGTAAGCATAATACGAACGACAACAACGACAACGATCTCATCTCGAGTAGAGTCAACCATCATAATCAAATCGACATCAACAACAACAACAATCTTAATATCAATAATAATAATAATAATAATAACAATCATCCAGCGAATAGTGGCACAATCATTGGTAGTAGCACCAACGCCAACAGCAATCATAATATCAACAACCAGAACAACAACAACCAGATCAACAACCTGAACAACAACAACAACGGCATCATCAGCAGTGGTAGTGGCATCAGCACAATCGGTAAAGATCAAGCTAGACTAACAACAACTATAGACAATGCCAACGTTACATCTTCTACATCTTTTAATAATCAATTCACAAACACAACAACAACAACAACAACAACAGATACCACAACAACCACAAACATTACCAATCCCTCATCCAATTTGAACACCTCAAACATAGCGACCCTTTCAGATCCAACGTTTATCAATAACAATTCGACAAGTCCAACAATAATTATAAGTAATTACAATAGCAACAACAACAACAACAGCCACAGCAACAACAATGCGAACAACAACAAAAACAACGACAACAATCAGCTTAATTACTTTAAAAATTATTTAAACACAACAACAACCACATCTTTATATCCAGCAGCTCACACACCAACAACACAAACAACCACCACTAGCACCACCACCAGCACCACCACAACCACCACCAATCCGCCCTTACTCAACATCACATCAACCGATCAGCAATCGAAATCAGTCGACAACAACAACAGCACCACCGCCACCGCCACCACCAGCACCACCTTGGCAACTCCCAGTTCTGCCTTCAATCAGTCCACGCCCCAACTTCCATTGCTGCCCGATTCCGAGGATGACGACGATGCCTTTGATCACGAGGATACGCTGCAGGGCAGTGGCGATGATAACGATGACAATGACGATAACGATGATGATGACGATGACAACGGTGATGATATGGATGATGAAGATGATGAGCTAATCGATCCACATCCCGAAAGTGAAATCACTCAAACGAAGCACACGATTCAGCACACTGATGTCAATAATGGCGATGGCGATGGTGATGGACGCATTATCGATTTGGATGAGAATGTGGATGAGGATGATGGACTCTACACGGAGATCAATGTCAACAAGGATGTGACACACGCAGCCGGCGGATGTCAGTGGTTCTTCCATTATTATTTTGTTTATTTTCTGTATATTTTTGTGTGCTTTTTGCTTTGTTATCCTTGCGTTGTCTTTCTGTTTGTATTTCCTTTTTTTGTATTTTCCTTTTTATATTTTGTGTTTGGTGACTATCCTTTGTTATCATCCTTTGTTGCTATTGTCTATCAATTTCTTTCTGTGTGCTTTTGTCTGGGAGCAGTGTTTGCACATTTCTATACTATGCTTTAAGTTTACGCTCTATGGCATGCTTCAGTTGTGACAACAAAAATCAGTCGACAGCCAAAGTGCACTGCAAGAAAAGTTGATGTACTAATTGAAACTAACATAAATGTTATATATTTTAACTCAACTGATTGGAGTGTTAAACAAATTGAAGTTTAATATTGAAAGCTCCGCACTAATTTCTTGCAGTGCAGTCTCTGGCATGCGACTAGTTTTTTTCACATTTTCAGCTAACAAAACCGACTTCACATTTGCCAATTTAATTGCATACTTTGAGTCGTCTGTCCCATAGTATTCAACTGGCATTTGGCATTGCTGTCGCTTTTGTTGCCTGATTTATTTATTTAGTAAATTGCTTTTGCCGTATTCCGTATTATTTATGTAGTTTAATTAATTAATTTGTCTATTTTATATTTTTTATTTATTTATTGTGGTGCACACCTCTCTCACAATCTATATATATTTATATGTATATTAACCCAGTGGGCAGTTTATTTATTTTGTAATCGTATCAATTTGGTGCTTTTAATTTGATTGATTTTTTTTTTTTGTTTAAGTATAAGTTGAGTTTAGTTCATAGACCTCATCACGGCTGCTGCAATCTCTATATATCTCTCTGTCTCTGTCTCTCTTTGCGTCTACGTTGATCTACGCGTTCTCCTTGTCTCGGTTCTGGTTACACTCCACACACGGCCAATTCTATATCCCCATGCCAACTATATCCAACACAGAGTTTCAATTTTCAGCTATATTCCACATTAGTTTCATTCAATTCATGTTCATATCATTTGCCTCATACACGCCTTCATTTATACTGAAGGTTCACCAAAGGCTTTTTAGCTTTAGCTGGGGTTAGGCTTTTGGGGATTTTAAATTGAAAGTTGGGGATTAATTAATGACTATTGCTGTCTTCTGAGCCGATAAGTCCACAAAAAAACAAACGAACGAGCAAACAAACAATCGATTTGGCTGTGCTTCCTTCCCTCTCGCCCATCTTAAGCAAAGCCACTCAATCAACGGCTGCCATTTGGCTGGCTTTTTGAGCCTCACAACACGGCTCGCAATTGTGTGCTGTAAAGTTCCATTAACACACACACCCACACACACATAAACACACACACACGCAGTCGCACCGACAGTCCCTAAGCATTAGATTTACTGTCTGAACACAGCTCCAGCGCCAAACTTCTGGAGGAACTCACTAAGCTGCGCTGTGATTTTCCACTGGCAACGAGTGGAAAACACTTCACAGGGCCACTTCACATGAAAAATCACTGTTTGCGAGTGTAGGGGAGGTGTGGCACACCACCATCAACGATCTGCTACCCATCCCGCCACGCCCTTGGCACCTCTTTGAAACCCGCCCTGCTTGCGAGGCAGTTGCCACATTGTTTGTTGCGCATACGACGCATTGGCGTTTAGTGCCTTTGTCTGAGCAATTGTTTGTGTGGGCTGTGTGTCTCCTACTTGGCTTTGACAATCAACGTTCTATAGTGCCTCGGGCCACGCCCACATCAATATAGCTTGGCACACGCACACAAATACGAGCAGAGGCAGGATTGGAAGCGCTGTGCAAAGTGCATTTTTCAATCAGGCCACAGTCAAAGAGTTCTGCAACTGCTTTGATTTGCATTAGACAACCAAACAACAGCAGCAGCAGCAGCTGGCTTCAGTTCCCAGCCAAAAGCAAATACTATTTACAGCCCCATCTTGAAAGGCGCCCTAGCCCAGGTTCCTAGGCTTAACCTTGCTGAGAGTTCCAACAGCTTAAAGCTAACCTGAGTTCAACTTCCAGTGCACAAAAGAAACTACTCAGTCCGTCTGCTCATTAATTTCCTATTTTTAGCTAACGAGCTGGCTTACCCCTTCTATGCCCTCGTACTCGTATGAGGGGTAGATGAAGTGCCGCTGGCATTGTTGATCCTAATTAATATGGTGAATTGTATTTCAAACGTTCTTAAGCCAGGGACAACAGCAACTATGCGAGGGCAGTTTTAGTAAATCTAGTAAATAGTTAGCATTTCCCTAGTCTACATAGTTGAGTTTGTAGTTCACAAACTAGTATAAATTATTATCAATTTTTTTTAGGAATATTTTAAAATAAACTTACGTTTGGCATGCCTTGTTCGTGTAGGAGGAAGAGGATTTGAAAGCTAGAAGATTAGATAATATTCATTCGTATTTTCTGTAGCTGGCATAGACTTAAGAACCAGAAAATTCGGTCATGTTTGAGAAGCTGCAAACAGATTGCAGCTCGACGATGTTTGAATCTGAAAATAATCGAAAAGTATAAGTAGCAATATTATATAGTTTTCAATTTCACAAAGCTTAAAACTATTAATTGACAAGTTTTTATGAGATGTCTGAAAACGTAGATATAACGTAGATATATACGTATAACAAATCAAGCAAAAATAAGCGAAGCGAAACACATACAGATGTGTTCAATAAAATAATAGTGCGACAGCACATCTAATAAACTTCTTATATTAAAACCAAACTTCTCTCAGATGCCTGTAAGAAAATGTCAATACTTTAGCTCAGAGTAAAACTAGTTCAATAAAGTGCTTGAAACTGCAATAGACACACTTTCAGTCAGTCAGTCAGTCAGAGATTCTAATTAAAGTGCTCCCCCTCGCTGTCTCACTCTCCCTCTCTAGCTATCTCTGTCACTTATTGAAAAGCCCTCGTTTAGCTATATACACATACATAAACATACACATATGTGTATATGATGTTTGTATTTGTGTTGACATTGCAAGCAGGATACAAGGACTAAACAAGCAATATGTTTGCTCACTTGTTCGCTTGTTTGTTTGTTTATTTGTTTGTTTGTCTTAAGCTCATTTCAACCGAACCTTTTGACCTGCTCGTGACATGTGCTGGGCGTGCGGGGAAATGCCAATTAAATTAATTAAAATTCATTTGCTTCAAGTGCTAATTGACATTAAATTTGCGCAATCAGGTGTTTACGAGCGTCAAATAAGAAAGTAGAAGAGAAAAACAAAAGGAGATTTCAAGCTGCCAGAAATTTGAGTTAAAATATGCAAATTTCCAACTGCCAACTAGGTCAACAGCAGGCAAGATTAATAGTTGGCAGGCATAACAAGTTTAGTCGAGTTCGAGGATAGACCAGAAATTTGTGACAAAAGTTTTCTGATTATAGCAGGAGACGAGGGCCCGCGAGCTCCTGCTTGATAAATTGAATTTCTAGCTAGCTGTCATAGGCCATAGAGAAGTTCTCAAAATAGTCGCAGATCAAAGTAACTAACTAACTAACTTAGCACTTTAAAGCCTGTACATATTGCATACATCTATATAGACTCTCATACACTCACACACACTCACTCACACAATCATAGCTCAGCTCATTAACACGAACTATATATACACACACACGCACACGCACACTTACACACTGGACACTGGTTCTATGTACTACGTAACTATTTGTGTTTCTGCACGTGTGATACTCGCATAAACTCTCGAACACTCCATATACCTATATATGTACACATACTCAATGCTGGATATTGACTTCTTGCAGCGGGTGGCAGCAGCGGCAGCACCAACGTCCACGAATTGGACCCCAACACCAATATAAACAGCCAGCCCACAGATACGAAGATCAGCGAGCACAGGCCCGGTGGCAGCGGGGAGGTCGTCATCATGAGCGAGGAGGATCGCACGACAAGTTTCTTTGCGCAGCCCGGCATATTGGCTGGTGAGTAGACCACAATTTCCCATATCTCTATATACTTTGAGTGCATATTAATCCTCTCTCTCTTGTGTCTTCCGTATAGCTGTCATTGGTGGCGCCGTGGTTGGCCTGTTGTGCGCCATTTTGGTCGTCATGTTCATTGTGTATCGCATGCGGAAAAAGGACGAGGGCTCCTATGCGCTGGACGAGCCAAAGCGTTCGCCCGCTAACAATTCCTATGCGAAAAATGCGAATAACCGCGAATTCTACGCCTGAGATAATGGCCAATCGCGCAGGTATTAAGCTGATCTGGACCAGCCGGGGAGCGGGGTGCAACAGCAGCAGCAGCATAAATCAGGATGTGGGCGTGGCAGTCAACAGCAATTGGCACGGGTTTGAATACGGTTGATCGGCAGCTCAGCTCAGCTCAATACACTGCGTGAAATTTCCCAGTTGCTTTAACAAACAGCAGCAACAACAAAACAACTAACACAACATAAAAACAAACAAACAACAACAACAACAAACAACTCTTAAGAGAAACACAATTTATTCGTGAGGGGTAACAAAAAACAAAAAAAAAGAAAACAAAAATAAAAACAAAAGAAAATTCGGAAAATTTTCAAACTTACCTGTAAGTTAAATGCGACACACACCCACATACACACACACACACGCACACGCAACGAGCTGTGTGTGTGTGTGTGTGTGCATGTGTGTGAAAACTTTTCTAATTAAGTAAGTTTTAAGCAAATTGTGTAATACAACAGCAACAAAAACAACAACAACAACAAAATATCAAATACTATATAAAAGCAAATTAAATCATGCGAAATTTAATATAACAAAAACAAAAAATTATATAAATATATATATATATAAATAGTGAAAAAAAAAACCAATATAAGGGCGGGCAAAATTAAGCAAATTAATTATGAATATAATGAGTAGAACAAAAAACAACAAAAAATAATAACAAAATTAATAACAATAATTATAATACACACCCACACACAACTACATAGATGTAAACGAAAATGAGATCTTTTCGTGCATATTGAATATTATTATATATAAAACAAAAACAAAACATATATGTTAGCTGAATACACAACACAATTAAGTAATTGGATGTCACTCTATAATGAAGTCGAAAAACAACAAATTAAACAAAATAAGCGCCAATTCGTAAACCCAAAACAAAAGAAATTATGTTAATTTTAAATGAAATCGAATCACAATTAAAAACTGAAAGAAATAAACAAAAAAACGAAAATCCGATTACCGAATAATTATCTGCGTGGCACATCTGAAATATGGAAATTGATGCATAAATGTTTTTAAGTTTATATACATATTATACATAAGCATAACTATGTAATTATTAGTGTAATTCCTAAAAACGAAACAAAAAAAAAACAGAAATTAAAGAAAACAAAACAAAAAAATTGAAAACGAAGCGTAAAAACATTTTCAAAACTGAAACCAACTAGAGAAAATAAAACACGAAATTTCTACTATTTTCTAAACAAAAAAAAAAAACAAATAAACACGAGGAAAATATTTATTGAAATTGAAACGGATAACGAAAAAGTAAATCAATAATGGAAAAGCAAAAGCAATTTGTATAATTTAATTAAGTTACGCCGGCCTAACAAACAAATTCAATGAATTCAACTTTTCTACTGCGCTTCACCTAACTTCAGCTGCTTCCTCTTCCATGGCTAAAAATCAAAATCGAAAATAAAATATAACGCATGCAACAATTGTGCATTTATTTAGCTTTACGTTCGACTTGCGCTCTGACTAAATTGTTTATAATTTTTACAATGCATAAAAAGAAAACAATAAATATTAAAATAAACAAAAAAAAAACAAAACAAAACAAAACACGCAATAGTAAAAGTCTATTATTGTTAAGTTTACAACTAACTCCTGCCTACGCCACACACATAAATACACAAAATACTGTTAAAGCCCTACATCTAATACACACAAATAACACACACACATACACACCTCCAACATAAATTTAGCCGCAATATTTGTTTAAATGTTAATCGAAAAACCTTTGAAGAACCTAAGCCCTTCAATTTTAACGCTCATATGCCATATTTTCATTATGAAAAGAAAGTTATAATAATAATTATAATAATAATAGCATAAAATTAAGCCAACTAAATCAATTGTGTGTGTAATTATCATGTATGATGCATATATAATTAAATAATTCATATGTAATTTAACTATATAGTATACACAGCAGACAGCATAGAAATGTTTAAAAACTCTCAAAGTCTCATCATAATTACGACAAAAACAAAAAAAAAACTAAATACAATCCACACACAAACACACACACATTCTGCATACGAATACCAACTTTTTCTACACTGTAAAAAACGCAACTGCAACTCTTTTATACACATATGTACTTGTAGCTATATTACGTTCGATTCTCGCTATCTCTCACTCTTTTCAAAAAGTTTACATAATGTGTTTTATTTTTTTATTGCTATTATGTAAGCGTTTAGTTTGTTAGTTTTTTAAATGCGCTGAATGTACTGAGAAATTGGTTTTGATTTGCTAAATAAAAACGGAATAAAACTAATTTAAACAAAACGAAAGAGTGTTCCTATCTGGGAGTGGGAAAGTCTTAGAAAACCTTGTAATAAATCATTGTAGATGTAGCGGATATATCCAATCGATTGTTTCCAAAGAAATTATATAACTGATTGAATCTGGATGACTTCAACTGTTTACAATTCTATATATTAGCTTCTATCAAACAAGCAGATAAATTGATATTTATGTATCAGCTATTGATACTAATCATATATATGGAACTTTTGATAAACGTCACATCTAAAAGATCTTGCTAAATTCAGACAATAGAGAAAAGAATACAAGTTTACCTGATAATCTTCTTCCATTGCCAATTTCTCGATGAAATAAATGTGGGGATGATGTTTAATGATGATTGTAATGAAAGCTGCTGAATTCATGTCGACTCTCAATAATTTTCATGTTCATTTATAACATTCTCTAATCCCTCGATGGTGGTTTATATGTAATAAAAGCTTCTGAAACATTCAAGTTCTGGATCAAAGCTAAAGCAGTAAATTCATGTCGTTTAATTGTCTTCTTTAAATGCATCGCTTAACAGCAAAAAGTGGGCTTCCTCCTTAGTTCACCCATCCTTTATATTGCACACTTTACAATCTGGCCTTCATCAATGGTTTCAGATAGGTTTCGAATGATTTTTGCACGGGTCGCTGGTTCATGGTGCTGCGCTTGGCTGCATCGAAGAGTCGTGGATAGACGTTGCCATCGTAGCTGCCCAGAACAGAGTTCAGCACGCGATCATGGTAGTCGAAGCCATCACAGATGGCCACTGCATCGGGACGGAATTTCTCCAGCGACACTTCCAAACGCTTCTGCAGAGACCTCAGATCCGCATCGGTCAGATTGACAAACTAGAAATGGGAATGCATGATTAATCAGAATTATACAATATATAATATTATTATCAGTATTACTCTCAAGATCTCGCTCAAGTTGTTGAGCACAGTCTGCACCAGGAACAGTTCCAGCACATTTTCCAGCACCTTGTTTAAGGCGGGCGAACGCTTCTGTGCATTAGGTCCAGTAATTTGGTTCAAAAAGGTTTGACACACAAACTGACGACCGTGGAGCTAGCGAAGGGATATTGTACAGATTAGTTGTCAACTGATCGCGACAGGAAAATCAAACAACTTACCTCGGCTGCTCGGGTTAGCTCGATACCCGTGTTGTTGGCTGCCATCGCCTGCGATTGCCCAGCAGCAATTCTCTCCGACATGTTCTCAAATGCGATGCGTGTCTTACTGCAAATACAGAAGTGTTAGTCAGTCTCCAAGATGCACATCTAACACACTTACTGGGCAGCTGTGTATTGCAGTGCCTGGATAATGATCTGCCAAGAGTTGTTCCACTTGGGGAACTCCTTCAGACGCATAGAAGACTCAAAGTAGGCATACGCTGGGGAAATTGCCTGGCCTTGCTTAAAACTGTTCCAGGCCTTGACCAGAGCACGTCCAATCTGCAGCAGCAGCACGGTGTTTTCGCCTTCGTAGGTGTACGCAGCTACCGCATTGCCATATATGTTGCTCAGATTGGCCGCAATGTGATAGCCATGGCCGCCAGTGGACAGACGCAGACGCTCAATGCCCGCGCAGCCGTCGGTGGTGCAGAGGACCTTCAGAGCGCACGACATGATGTGCATGTCGGGCAGACGGTCGAATTTTCCATTGTTGGCATCCAGCACCGTCTGATCGTACAGCTCCCACATGTGCTTCGCGGCCATGTCGTAAGCCATGCCGGTAGCTATCTCAGGGAACAGTTTCAGACGCTGTGTCACATGATCTATGATCTGCGGCTCGGCCTGACTGGACGGGCAAAACAAAAGAAGGTTGAGAGATAGGTCAAACAGTTAAAGGTCCCTTACTTACTCAGGCTCAATGGGACTCTGGCGACGCACGGCCGAGTAGCGAGTGGCTATGGTGGCCGCCTGGAGCAACAACATTGAGTTCAAGTTAACAATAAGGCAGCGCGTGTAAACCATTGTCAAGTAGTTAACCCTTGAAGCGGGGCTGGCGATGAAGGTGCCGTCGCGCTCCACCTTGGCGTACTTCATCAGCATGTTGTCACGTGGAATGCGCACGTTCTTCAGGCCCAGAAAGCCCTGGTTGACCGCAGCCATGCCCAGTTTCTTGCCCACCTCGCCAATGTCAATGCCTGGCAATGGCATATGGGTCTCCGGATCACGCAACGGCACAATAAACATTTGCACACCCTTGTGCTTGCCGGCAATGTACAGCTGGGCAACCACCATCGCATGGTTAGCCGTGTGACCCACTGTGAAAACGATGGTATATTAATACTCAAGTCTTCATTAATTAAGTATATATAGGCAAAGCACTTACTGCCGCCGGGCCACCACTTGTAGGCCTCCAGGTTGGGCGTGTTGAGTACAAATTCGCCCGCTCTGGGATCGTAGTCGGCGCGTGTCTCGATGCCACGCACATTGGTGCCATGGGCCAGTTCTGTTTGCGCATAGGTGCCAATTATATTGCAGTTCTCGGCCAGAGTGCCCCACTTCTCCACCTGCTCAGCTGTGCCCTGACCCTTGATCACGTCCACAAACATGGTAATGTGGGTGGCCAGCGGGTGGTTGGCTGGAAAGAGTCCGTGGCTCTGAACGCGGAATAGGCAGCCACTATGAATGATTATGATTAGTTTTACTGAACTACAGGAGAGTTGCAAGAGTTGAGTTGAACTTACGGCCAAATGTCATTGCCGCCTGGATTCAGTTTCTCCTGCAAGGCCTTCAGCTTAGGTGCTGCTTCGGCGACCTTCTTCACGGTCGAATTGTAGAGATCCTCATGCGACATGTACTCATGGTTGATGCCATAACCGTCCTCCAGGTTACTAAACACAGCGAGCTCTAAAGATAAAGATAAGAAGTTAACATTGGAAATTGCAGTACATAGCAAAGTCTGATCCACCAGCCTTTACACTTTGGATTGTAGATATTAAATGCAATCAAAGAGGTAAACATACATATTTCAGACTGATAAACAAAATCAATGGAAATAAACTCATAAAGCACCTTATCAAACAAGCTTCGTACACGTGAAATCAGTGGACAGTATATTTGATATAATCTCATGGACTTTGTCGGCTCGCCAAACATTGTATTTGAGAAACAGTTAGCCGAGCAGCTCTTAAGTCACGTATCATACAAAGGGAGCGGGCGAGAGCGAGAGAGAGAGAGAGCACAATCATAAGCCATGTGTGTGTGTGTGTGTGTGTGTGTGTGTGCCTTGCGCTTCACTTACCAATTTGTCTTTTCATCTCAAGTTTATCAGCTCCGCCCTGCCACCAGGCTGCAAATTCATTCACATCGAAGCTCGCCGCTGAGCGCTCCTTTTGCAAATCAGGATTTACAGTTGCTGGTATTATATTTTTAATATGCGACATTTTAGTTTGACAATATTTAACAAAAAGCACAAAATATTAAAAAATAACGCTAATCGATGTTACCGCTGCAAGCTACAGTGCACAACTGAGCCAACGGCGCACAGAGCGAGCATGAGGTAAAAAGCTTTGAGGGCAAAGTGCAGAGCAACGAGCCGAAAAGCTTTCAACGCAATACTCGCGCTGAGCGGCGACAAAGAGAGAGCAGACAAAGCATAAACTTATACGAAATGCTGCTGCTGTGATCAACAAGTGTTACAAATCAATTAAGAGTAAAATACATTCAAAAATATATACAACAACAAGAGACAAAACTAAGAGACGGTTACACTTGATCTCTTTATATGTTGGACTTCATGAAGGGCCCCAAATGCTCGTGGAAGCTCTTGGGAACCGATTTCTGGTTCATGGGCGCCCTCAAAGCAGCATCGAAGATTCGCTCATAGGCATTGCCATCAAAGGAGCCCAATGTGGAATTCAACTGCTGATCATTGAAGTCGAAGCCATCGACAATGGCCACCGCATCCGGACGCAGTTTGGTCAGCGCCGTCTCCAGACGCGCCTGCAACTTGTTCAGATCCGCATCCGTCAAGGGAACAACTCGGAGGATGTTGCTCATGTTGTTCAGCGTAACGTTCACTAGGTACAGCTCCAGCAGCTGCTCTAGCACTCGGTTAAGAGCTGATGAGCGCTGCTTGGACTTTGCCCCAGTTACCTCAGCGAGGAATGAATGGAAAACAAATGCTCGGCCGTGCAGCTAAAGAAGATAATGAAGCATATTGACGACTCTATTGTGAATTATGAGAATTCAAGCAACTGTACCTCTGCCGCCTGGATGAGTTCTATGCCCGTTTGGTTAGCGGCCACCTCCTCTGATTGGCCGTTGGCCAAGCGCTTGGACAGATTATTGAAGGCGATGCGAGTTTTGCTAATGAATGGAAAGGAAAATTGAGTTAGTTCAGATCAGCATTAGGCACACATCACATCCATAACTCACTTGGCAGCTGCAAATTGCATTGCCTTCACCAAATTCTCCCAGGTGCCTGTCCACAATCCAAACTCGGGATTCTGCTGCACCTCTGCCAAGTAGCTGACAGTGGGTGCAAGGGGAGCTCCGCTCTGTGCCGCACGCCACGACTTCATCAGGAAGCGACCAATCTGGAGTAGAAGCACAGTATTCTCTCCCTCATAGGTGCAGGCAGCTGTTGCGTTACCATAGATGTTGCCAAGATTGGATGAGGTCAGGTAGCCATGACCACCACAAGCCAGACGCAGGCGCTCAACGCCCACGGCGCCATCGCTAGCACAAAGGACCTTCAGAGCACAGGAGAGCGAGTGCAGCTCAGGCAGACGCTCGTATCTGCCCTGATCCTTGTCCCTGGAGGTTGCAGTAAACAATTCGAAGAGGTAGTCGCAAGCATTACGATAAGCCAAGCTGGTGGCTATCTCAGGGATGACCTTCAGCTGTTGCGTTACATGATCCAAGATCTGAGGCTCGGGCAACCTGCAAAGGAGATTTTATTTTTTTAGTAAACAAAATGTTGACAACAGCAAGGAATACTTCGTACTTGGGATCGATGGGACTTTGTCTCCGCACAGCGGAGTAGCGAGTGCCAATAGTGGCTGCCATTGCCAGAACCAACGACATGTTGCGGGCAATAATGCAGCGAGTGCGGACCATGGCAAAGTAAGTGAGGGCATCAGCCGGGCTCTTTACATAGCTGCCATCCCGATGCACCTGAGCATTGCGCATGAGCATCCGAGTGCGTGGAATGCGCACGTTCTTCATGCCCAGAAAACCATTATTGACGCCCAGGAAGCCCATCTTCTTGCCAATCTCGCCAATGTGCACGCCTGGCCGTGGCTCATGCGTGCCCTCTTCTCGCACCTGCACGTAGAACAGGTGAGGTCCCTTCAGCTGACCATCAATGTACAGCTGCGCCATGACAATCGAATAGTTGGAGCTCTGACCCACTGAAAAGGATGAGGATCAGGATTAAGAGATTATCATGAATATTGATGGACAACTCACATCCGCCTGGCCACCACTTGTAGGCTGAGATGGAGGGCGTATTCAACACGAACTCATCCGTATTCCGATCGTAGTCGGCGCGTGTCTCCAGGCCACGCAAGTAGGTACCATGTCCCAGCTCAGTTTGGGCATAGGCTGTGGTCACTTCGAAGCGTTCCACCCGCTTACCGAACTCTTCGTACTGCTCGGGTGTGCATTGGTCCTTCAGAGCGTGCACTACCATCGCGAACATCACGGAGAAGGGATTACCTACTGTGTACAGGCCCCACAAGTCGGGCCCATCACAGAGAGTACTGCAACAAGGAGAAAGAGTAATTAGAAGAAAAAGCTCTGTCTCAGAGAGTTACGTTTACTCACGGCCAATATTCATTGCCACCAGGATTTCGCTCCGCCTGCAGTCGCCGCAGCTTTTTCGCCACTTCAATGCTGTTCTTTACGGCGAATTCGCACAAGTCCTCATGCGACATGTAGTCGACCTGATTCAAGGCAGCACGATCAATGTCCTTATACATGTACTCTTCTGCAAAGAGAGCGAGAAAGAACGAAAGAGTAAATTGTGCATAGTAAGCATTAGTTGTTAATCTTTGATGTTCACTATAAACATAATAAACCTATTTTCATTGCTCTACTCAGCCTTGAGATCAAGATTGCAATTTGTTTATTTGGACCTTTGCCCACCTATGTAGTCGAGATAACGTTTTGTTGGCACTATTTAACATTTGCAGCAGGTGCTATAATTATTTCTCGGTTCTGCCTATTTGGCATGTATTTGCGTTACAACATGATTGAACTAGCCAAACTCGATTGACTCTTACTTACTGAGGTCTCTCTTAAATTTCAATTGCTCTGCGCCGCCCGCCCACCAGGCTGCAAATTCTTCGCTGTTGAAGCTGGCGCCATCGCGTTCCTTTTGCAGATCGGCATTAACTGTACTGGGTATTTCGCTGCTTGCAGACATCTTTAAGAACTTTAATTTGTTTCCACTAAGCGAAAGTTTTGTTCCAAAAAACAACCACTTGCCACGCGCTCCAGATCGACACTGAAGTCGTTTCGACATCAATCGGAAATTTAAAGCGGAATTCGGCCACTCTTTTGACTTACTCTCCATCTCTCTATCTCTCTCGCTCTCTCTGCTAATATCACCACGCTCGTTTTTTGAAGAGCTTTGTACTCCAAAAGCTTTCATGTTGTCATAATAAACAAAAGCGCAAGTGCTCGCATCTTTACACATACATACATACATGTATGTACATGCTCAAGTATGCCTACATGTGTGTTGTTTACTGCATTGAGGTAGGTTGGGAATGCTTTTGTATGGCACACTACCGCCACCTGTCGTCAATGAAATGAACTGTGTTTTGTTTACGTTTCATTCAAAAGAAAACTCCATTAAAGTAAAATAATAAAAATTGTACAGCAAAAAATTAATTAAATAAATTGAAATAAAAAAGTAACAAAAGATCACCAATCCAGACAACATGCACTAAGTTAAAAGCATTGAAAAATTTACGTTTTAGATGTTCGACTTCATAAACGGACCCAAATGCGCGTGAAAGTTCCTGGGCACAGACTTTCGGTTCATGGGCGCCTTCAAGGCAGCATCGAAGACCCGCTCGAGCATGTTGCCATCATGAAATCCCAGAGTTGAGTTCAACTGCTCATCCCCAAAGTCGAATCCATCTACAATGGCTACCACATCGGGTCGCAGTTTGGCAAGCACCGCCTCCAGACGAGCCTGCAACTCGTTCAAATCTTCATCGGTCAAGTGGACCACCCGAAGTACATCACTCAAACTGCTCAGTGTAATATTCACCACGTATAGCTCCAGCAGTTGCTCCAGCACTCGATTCAAGGCAGGCGAACGAGTCTTGGACTCTGCTCCGGTTACCTCAGCCAAGAAATTGCCCAACACAAAGGCGCGAGCATGCAACTACAGAAAGGATATGAATATATATGGAAGATATATCAATGTAGGTCACACAATACCTGAGCTGCCTGGGTGAGCTCAATGCCTGTGTGGCTAGTGGCCATCCGCTCCGTTTCGCCATTATCTATACGAGTTGATAGACTCTTAAAGGCCAGACGCGTTTTGCTAAGGAATACAAAGTGAACTAAAAGCTCTCATCCATGATTAGGGGCAACTCACTTGGCAGCAGCAAATTGCATTGCCTTCACCAAATTCTCCCAGCTGCCTGTCCACAATCCAAACTCGGGATTCTGCTGCACCTCTGCCAAGTAGCTGGCAGTGGATGCAAGGGGAGCTCCGCTCTGTGCCGCACGCCACGATTTCATCAGGAAGCGACCAACCTGGAGTAGAAGCACAGTATTCTCTCCCTCGTAGGTGCAGGCAGCGACTGTATTTACATAAATATTGCAGAGATTGGAAGAGGCTAGATATCCAAGTCCACCGCAGGCCAGACGCAGTCGTTCAATGCCCGCGGCGGAGTCACTAGTGCTCATAACCTTTATGGCACACGAGAGAGCGTGCAGCTCGGGCAGACGATTATAGTTGCCTTGATCGATGTCCCTGGAAGTCGCGTTAAACAACTCCCGAAGGCAGTCGTATGCTAAGCGATAGGCCAAGCTGGTGGCTATCTCCGGAAAGACCTTCAGCTGTTGTGTGACATGATCCAAGATCTGCGGCTCAGGCAAACTGAAAAATAAGAATTGCTTCAGTTACTTATTCCATGAGATCGAGTAGAGATTGGCGCACCTGGCATCAATGGGAGATTGGCGACGCACAGCCGAGAATCGAGTAGCAATGGTGGCTGCTGTAGCCAATGAAACAGCCGAGTTGCGTGCCACGATGCATCGTGTGGAGAGCATCGCAAAGTAGGTGAGGGCGTCCACAGGACTCTTCACATAGCTGCCATCACGATGCACCTGGGCATGGCGCATGAGCATCTGAGTGCGTGGAATGCGCACGTTCTTCATGCCCAGGAAACCATTATTGACGCCCAGGAATCCCATCTTCTTGCCCAGCTCGCCAATGTGCACGCCTGGCCGTGGCTCATGTGTGGCCTCCTCGCGCACCTGCACGTAGAACATGTGAAGTCCTTTAAGATCTCCATCAATGTACAGCTGCGCCATGACTATCGTATGGCTGGAGCACTGACCCACTGGCAAGGATTGAAATCATGATTCAGAGTGCGTCATGAGGATAACGTATTACTCACATCCGCCTGGCCACCACTTGTAGGCTGAGATGGAGGGCGTATTCAACACGAACTCATCCGTATCTTGATCGTAGTCGGCGCGTGTCTCCAGACCACGCAAATGACTGCTATGGCCCAACTCCGTCTGGGCATAGGTAGCGGTTACTTCAAAGCGTTCCACCCGCTTTGCCAAACTCTTCGTACTGCTCCGGTGTGCTTTGAGTCTTCAGAGCATCCACCACGACCATGTACATCACGTTGAAGGGATTACCCGCCAGATGCAGGCCCCACAGCTCCGGCTCGTCAAAAAGAGCGCTAAAAGAGAAATTATTAGAGAAATCCATATAAATAAACTATATTTACTTACGGCCAATATTCGGTGCCTCCAGGATTTCGCTGCGCTTGCAGCTGGCGTAGCTTTTTCGCCACGCTTATGCTCGATTTTAAGGCGAATTCGCACATCTCCTCATGAGACTTGTAATAAAGCTGTTGGCTCTCATCGTAGTCGAAATCCTTGTACATGTATTTGCCTGTAAAAGAAAAAAAATAACAAATGTAAAAATTGAAGACGAACATTATATACTTATTAAAGATAAATATGAACTATGTACATAGTATGTATGTATGTATATGATCTCCTACTCATTTGAATTATTCAAAGCCAAAGGCTGCGAGCATGAAGAATTGATTTCAATGTAGTTTTACGAGCTATTAGCATTGTGAAGCATTGAAGGCGTTTAAAATTTAAGATTATTGAGATTTTGTTGAGGATACAAAATACGATGTCATTTTGGGCGTTGTTCAGACTAAAGTTGTTTTAATTTCATTAATAAATTCAATTCTACTGATCAAAAAAAAAAAAAAGAAAAAGTTACAAGCGTTCTAGGAAAAAAATATTTATATACATATATAAAAAATATACATACATATGTACATACATATATACAATTCTGTAGGATAATTACATACCTGCATACATACATACATACCTGCATACATACATACATATGTACATACATACATACATATATAATTTGAACTTACGAACACTTCTCTTAAACTCGAGTTTCTGTTTTCCGCCCGCCCACCATGCGGCAAACTCCTCGCTGCTAAAGCTGGCTGCATCGCGTTCCTTTTGCAAATCAACGTTCACTGTTTTGGGTATTATATTTTTTGTCGCCATTTTTGCAACAAATTTTACTTTTCAATTTCCCTCCAAATGCGACTGCTCTGCAGCAGCTGTTGATCAGCACTGAACGTTGGGCATCGAACTCAGTTCAAATGTAGCGTTTCGAACTTATATTTTTGACTCAAGCTTGTTGCCTATCAGTGTTGCCAACTTTTGTTGAGCAAAAAAAGCTGCTTTTAGTGGGGAGATACTACGAGAAAAGCTGAAATGTTGTGGGAAAAAAGCTAGAAAAAAGCTGATGTTTTCTGTCTTCTTTTAAGGGCTTAATTTTATAAATAATTTATTATATTTATTATATATATCAGTTGACTCATCAATCAGAAGACTATACAGTCGAGTCTCGATAATTTGTACCCCGCTAAATCAATAATCGCGATAAATCGAAACAAATTCTATCCCCTTGAAAAAAATTCGTTACAGTCGAGTCTCGATAATTTGAATTTCTGTGTAAATCGAACTGATCCCCTTGCCATTTCGAATTATCGGGACTCGACTGTATTTTGCATTGCCAATATCGGCGCGAAGCTCATCCAAAAAATTTGGCGCCAAAACATTTCTTATAATGTTTGAGCATTTTGTTCTGCGTAGCTTCAGAGAACTCCCAGAGCCATCACAAAATTGTTTTGCGCACAAACTGCTCATGTGGTCAATTGGAGAAACCGCCGTGTGTTGAGCCACAAATATACAAAGCGCTGCCTCCTGCTCCTCCGTCTTCGTCGAGAGCCCGGCAAAAGGAATTTTATTTTTTTGATGAAATCCTCCTGCAGCACTTTAATGGTTTTTTTGTGGCGGCATGGGCATGCAAATCGCTTAATTTGGCAGTAATACTGCCTTTGCAATAACTGCAAAACACTCTTGTCGGATCATTATTATCTTTTCGCAGCCAGGCTTTAAACTCATCGCTGTTAAGCCACACATCTCGGCATTTTTGCTTATATTCTTTCGGCATTGTTTTTGGCTGATCGTTTAATGATGAAATTGTTATGGCAATCGAACTAGAGTTCTATCGAATCATTTACAATAGGATCAATTGAACTATTTGAACGAACTTAGTTCCTTATTCTAGTTCAACTAATCATATTCTAGTTCAGTCAGTTCCACTATTAGTTCAATTAGTTCGTTCATCGAAAACTGAACCACTGAACTATTTCGTTTTAATTCAAACACAATAAACAACACAACATTTTACATACGATTAATTGCACAAAAATGATAACTTGTTCAGTAGAAAAAAGAGCTGAAAAAATATTTTTAAAAATCCAGAATTCCCGCTGCCCGCTGTTTTGGAATTTGTCCCGCAATTGGACTTTCAAAACAACCAGATTTGACGGGAAAAAAGCTGATTTGGCAACAGTGTTGCCTATTGAAACTCTTCTACGAACTTGCATTGCAGTTCGGTGGTCTTATACTCAATTTTACTATGTGCTCGACATGTTTCTAATAACTTTTGACTCGCTCTCCGCGTAAAATAGTCTCATACCAAACTCCATTGGAGTTGAGTGCGAAAGTCTTATTATTTACCGTTTTAAATAGTACGCGCCATCTGTTGTTTATATTTCTAACTAAGCACCTATCGATACTTAACCGATGGTGCTCACACGCGTGTCGATTGTGACGTGTGTGCGCCCTTCTCAATTTGTAAACAATGACAACAAATTTCAATGTCGGACTTTTGGGGCATGTGGACAGCGGCAAAACCACATTGGCGCGTGCATTGAGCTCCATCTTCAGCACGGCGGCCTTTGATAAGAGTCCGCAGTCCGTGGAGCGTGGCATAACACTGGACTTGGGCTTTAGTGCGCTCGTCTTGGACCAACCCGATGGCCAGCAGCTGCAACTGACGTTCGTCGATTGTCCAGGACACGCGTCCCTCATACGCACCATCATTGGAGGTGAGTCTGGCAGGAAAAATTCGAAAAAGATAAGCTTATGGCATAGCTTACAGGTGCCCAAATCATTGATCTAATGCTGCTCGTGGTGGACGCACAGAAGGGAATGCAGACGCAGACGGCGGAGTGTTTGGTCATTGGCGAGCTGCTGGACAAGAAGTTGTTGGTGGTCATCAACAAGATCGATGCACTGCCAGCGGAACATCGCGCCTCCAAGCTGGAGAAGCTCACAAATAGACTAAGGAAGACGCTCGCGGCGACCAGATATGGCGACCAGGTGGGCATCTTTGCCGTCTCCGCCTTGCAGGGCACAAATATTGAGGAGCTGCGCGCAGGTCTTCGGGCTGCTTACCATGTGCCGCAGCGGAACACAGATGCGCCGCTCCTCATGTATGTGGATCACTGTTTCGCCATCAAGGGCCAGGGCACTGTCTGCACGGGCACCCTGCTGCAGGGCCAAGTGGCCATCAGTGAAACTGTGGAGCTGCCGCTGCTGGGCGAGAAGCGCAAGGTGAAATCCATGCAGAGATTCCGCCAGCCGGTGGATAAAGCCACCACTGGCGATCGCATTGGCCTCTGCGTCACCCAGTTCAATGCCAAGCTCATGGAACGCGGCATCATTGCCCAGCCGGGCTACCTGCGTCCTGTCTATGCGGTCTGCGTGAAGATTCAGCCCATCCGCTACTACAAGCAGACGATCCGCTCCAGAAGCAAGCTGCACATCAGCGTGGGCCACGACACGGTCATGGCCAACCTGATTCTGTTTCGCGATGAAAGTGATGCTGCCTGCCCAGAATTTGACTGCAGCAGGGAATATGCGTACGAGGAGGAGCTGCTGCCGGCGGAGGCAACGCCTAACGATGGCCTCTTTGCTCTGCTGCAGTTCGAGGCGCCAGTGCTGACTACCTTGGGCACGACGCTAATTGCGTCTAAGCTGGATATGGATGTGCACAGCAACAGCTGTCGACTTGCCTTTTGGGGCCGCATCGCCTGGCAGACGCACTGCATCAACTACCCGAGTGAAGTGCTTCCCCAGCTGCGCGTGTTCAAGCGCAAGCAGAAGGAGGGCAGCGTACAGCGTGTGGTCAGCTCGAACGAAATCATTGTACAGAATCTCTTCAAGAAGGAAGCCAACCGCGACATGTATGTGGGCAAGCGCGTGCAGCTGTCCACGGGCGAGGCGGGCTGCATCGAACGCACGTTTGGACAGACCTCCAAGGTGTGCATCGTATTCAGGGATGGAATATCAAGTGGCACGCTGGAGCAGCTCAAGTCGGAGCAGGCCAAAGAGGTGCGAGTGCTGTTAAATTGCAAGAAATATGTTTTCAATAAACAGGCGGGCCTGTTTCAATAAACTTTGTGTATTATACAATTTGAAAATCAATTTTGGCGCCTCTTTCATTAGCGCCATCTGTTGCATATTTCTGCAGACATCTGTTTGCATCATTTTACAACACTGCATAGTTATCGGCGAGCCACCGCAATGTAAGAACACAAGAAGAAGACGGCACACAAACAAAACAAAACAAAGTTCATGCAAATGCCTCAGCATAATTTGCTAAATAATCACAGCAAAGCGTTATAATACAATCAGAAAATGTTGTGGTACGTAGCGTTGCTGCTGCTACTGCTCAGCTATGTGTCGCAAACGGAATCCGTAACAGTGGACTGCAACGAGCTGCTGATGGGACAATTTATGTGTCCCGATCCCGCCAAGAATCACATCGATCCAAAGACTCAACAGCTACGCGGCTGCACAAAGCACAATCGAGCGCGTGTCTGGTGTATAGCAGCCGTCGATATCAATTGCACCGAAACGGGCAACTCCACGTTTACACGAGAGATGCCCTGCAAGTGGACGTAAGTGCGGATCATAGCCCACTGTATGCCGGCTACAGTCCTCTCTTTACTTTCCTATTTACAGCAATGGATACCACTTGGACACGACATTGCTGCTTTCTGTGTTCCTGGGCATGTTCGGTGTAGATCGTTTCTATTTGGGCTATCCGGGCATTGGACTGCTCAAACTGTGCACGCTAGGCGGCATGTTTCTTGGTCAATTGATAGACATCATTTTGATAGCGCTACAGGTGGTTGGACCTGCTGATGGCTCAGCCTACGTCATACGTATGTGTACAGACTATGGATTACTTCCAACTTAACTGAACTCTCTAATTCTGTTTCAGCTTACTATGGAGCGGGCATAAGCATTGTGCGCAGCGACAATACGACGTACCGCTACTGCAATCAGCTCTATTGCATGCAGCAGTAACTCAAATGGATATTGCTGAAGTTCAGACTACTTACTAAGCAACGACTGTTGAAACCTATTACTAATTGTAGTTATAAATTTAGATTGTTAGCTCAAAGATTTGTTATATATAAGTTGACTAATGTAAACACACAAATGTATATAAAACCAAACGAATTGTTGCCAAAAAAAAAAGAATGAAGAACTTAAGCTTTAGCTAGGAGTAGATAATTGGGCCTACTTGTAGTTGAAATCATTTTTTGTAACTTGAAAATTTGCGCAGCTCAGTCAGAGCAGGATCTGGATTGTGTTGGCGCAGACGGTAATCAACGCAGCTTGAGATAGGAGTTTCGTAAAGGGGGGGCATGCGAAAGGCGAACTGCGATTGCGATTGCGCATGCTGTTTGCTGTTTTGCTGTTTGCTGTATGCTGTGTGCTTTGCACATTCTGTGGGCCTTTCATCTGATTGGCATTTCCGAAATAATCAGCAACATCGCATCGACAACGGCACGAAATGAAGAAAACAACAAAAACAAGGCAGAAAATGCGTCGCTTGTTCGATTTAATTGCCATGGCCAATGTTTGGGGTCGCGTGTAATTCAATGCCTTTTAATTAGGCACTCAATTAAAGGCAGATTCGCGACTTCGCGATGAAAGTCAAAAAGCAATAAATAAAGCGCATCGCATCGCATGCAAAACATGCACAGCAAACAGTTTGCGAGTCAGTGCATCTGCAACTGTAGCATATTGCTCATACGCTCTGTGGCTTATATGACTTATATGTTTGCTTGTGTACATTAGTAGTTATATTGTTGTTTACCCAGACACGCCCACACGCCCACACTCCCCGCTCTGTCTGCTTTCTCCCGTTGCCATTATGTTTGCCTCCAACCGCAGCTGTCTGCGTCTCAGCGTGTGTCCAGTTTCAATTAGCCAAGTTGACAGCCAGTTGCAAGACTTTTCATATATGTTGTCCTTGTTGTTGCTGCTGCTGCTGTAGTTGCCTTTATAGTTGTTGCTGCTGTTATTGTTGTTGTCGTCGCACACACATCTATGTAATTACAGCATGCGACTTTTGCCGCCTGTGTAAACAACGCGACGCTTTGATCTCCGTCTGACAGGCAGACGGCAGTCGCAGTTGGCGCTACTTAGCCAGCAGTTCAACTGAATGAATAGGAATAGGAGTAGCCAGCCAGTCAGCCAACTAGATAGTGGTTGCCTTTTTGTTGTGTCAAGTGCTGTCCCAATCCCAATAATGGTATCGGTTACTTCTAGCTAAACTGCTTCAACTGCTCAACTGCAGGCAAATGAACTTTGCCGATGGCCATTAGAAATTTGAGCAGCTTGTTTGTGGCTTTCTTCTATGGATACCCTGTAATAGCAAATAACAGGGCATCATATTTATGTGCTTGTGTATGCCATAAAAGAAGGTTGACAGCTTTTGAGTACGTCGACAAACTGAGTCGACTTTCTCTTTCGCTCCGTTTGCAATCTTATCTTCAGCAACTGTTTGTCCTGTCAAGTTTTCACACCTCACTTTATGGCTTATCTATGTCTAAATCAACTGAAGTCTGTCATTTATGCATACGATGTTACACCCTCAGTTGATTTGCAATAGATTATCGTTTATTAACAACTACTCCAATTACCATATAGATAAATATAGACTTGGGTTACTATACAGAGAAATATAGATTCAGCAACTTTAATTTCTTTAGAATAACTCAAGAGCCACAAGTGATAAATACAATAAACTTGATAAATAATGGTATATAATATATATATATATATATATATATCCATTTTAAGCCTTGATCTTTGGGTTATATGTGGAATATATAGCGAATACATATCTGAATTCTAAAAGTTTGATAAGAAAGTAACTTCAAAAATAGAACAAACGCCCGCTGCTAGTCGTGCACACCCGCATATCCCACACTTATTGCTTTTTTGCTGTCTGCAACGCACGTGGTTAAGACCTCATGGAAAATGCCCAAAGATCTGCGCAGTTCGAGCTGAGAGCATTGAGTTGTAATGTTATTTAGTGGGTGTTCTGTATCTATTGTGTTTGGGATCAGGCCACCGCTCAGGTGATGCTATAAAACAGTTAAAAACACAAAAACGCAAGCAGAAAACACAGCAGATACTACGTAAAGTATGGCAAATAATGGCCAATTGCAAATATTTGCAGTTATCGAAATAGAATCGAAAACTGTTTTATATATAGACGGCAGATTTGCAGGCCAAAGATTGGAGAGTTTAGCTCCATATGGACGTAGGTAGGCGTGGCAAAGGTGGAAGGCAGGTAGAGAGAGGCTGGTATTGCGCTGCTTGTGCTATTTGCATAGCGCTTAGAAGCTCAACGGCTAATTACGCTCAAGTGGCGTGGAAAATTGTGGGTCGAAACGCTTTCCCTCTAGACCCCAAACCCCAACTTGCCTTCTAGCTGCTGCTGCCGCTGCCGCTGCTGCTGGCAATGACGTTTATGCCAAATTGCTTTTAAAGTTGTTTACAATAACAGTTAACTCTATACAAATATAAGTAATTTAATGAAGCGCAATTATTGAATTTACAAAAGTAAATCATAGACTGCGTCAGGGTCTGCCACATGATGCCACAGCTGCGGCCTGTTAGCGGTGAGCTGTGAGCTGTGTGCTTGGACTGGGGCTGGTGCTGGGAGCTGCGGTTGCATGCATGCGAGGCAGCGGCATTTGCAAATTGTTAGCTGGTTGCAAGTTCTCATAAATAATGGCAGCCTCTTGTGACAAAATGTGCGCCTGGGAAAACGAAAACCGAAACCAACTTCGATTCGCAGCGAGGCAACGTGGCAACGCGGCAACTGGCAACTGTTGAGGCTAACAACAACAACATTCGTGATAACTGCGCAAAGTTTTTCCTTGCCTTGGTCTAACCTGGCCGGCTCTATGCCTATGTCTAGCTAATCTTATACAATGAGTGCATAAATCATCTCTTGCTGCCCCCTCCGCCCACCTGCCTAGTGACTGCATTTTCCATGGCATTTGATTACGTTGAATGCGCTTTTCCTCAGCATCAGCTCCAGCTCCAGCTTCAGCTTCAGCTCTCAAGCTCGCAGCTCTCAGCATAAATGTCAAATGCTTACCAATTTGATTTGGCGTTTGGCTAAGTATAAATTATGCCAGGCAAAAAAAAAAAAAGAAAAAACACCTGACTACCTCCACCCTCCTCCATGTGCCCGCACCGCCCACCTTCAACGCCTGCTCAGCTCTATCTAGTCAAAAGTTGTCTTTAATTTGCGTTTAAGCCAACAATTTACCAACTTAAGTGTTATTATCGCATTTGAAACAAATGCCATAAAAGATTTGTGGCTTTTGAACAAGTGCGGCTAAGTGCTAGTTGCTGTATTTAACTGTAAAATGCAGCTGTTTTTAGCTGCTGCTGCTGCTGTTCATGTTTATGTTGATGTAGTAGTTGTTGTTGTAATGCATGTGCTGTTGCATTTAGTTAATGCATGATTCCAAATGTCTATGCCTTGTAAATGACATTTGCAATTTGTTTGGGTCACTTCACTGTGGAAATGTTTTAGATTTTCTCCTCCTTCTTCTTTTAGCTGAGTGGAGGTGAAATATGATTTTGTTGAAGTACAAGACATTTTTAAGGGAAGTCTGAAGTTGACTTTCTGTCTGATGACTTAGCTTTTACTAACAGAAGAAGATATGTATTTTATATATATTAACTTATGCTATAAATTATGAGCAAATCTTGCTCAATAAGAGCTATAAAATTTCTTTGAAGTTGGACTGAAAAGCAGAGAATTTGCCAAACATTTTCCTAATAAATTCCTTTTTATGTTTTTCTCTTTTAAAGATATATTATTTATATTTATCTTACATTTTCCTAAAATTTTCTTCTGCTAATCTATTCTGTTTTGAATTCCCCTACAGTCCAGAGACTGAAGTCTCTCGTAGTTAAGATGCAAGTTTTTGTTTCTTTAGTGAAACTTAAAGCGAAATTTCGTTAGTAACCAATTCTGATGAAAACGCATGACATAAAGACTCTGTAATTTATAGCGAAATCAAATCCACTTAATTCTATTTGATTTGATTGTGAATTTGCTCAATATGATTTTTTCTTTTGCAAACAATTCCCCTGGGGTAAGTGCCTCCACTCAGTTTATTTCAATTTACCTTTGTGGATCATAATGATATCTTTATAGATAGGTAAACATCAATTGGCCTTGCATATTTTGCGTTCCATTCATAAAAGTGATGCCGCCGCTGTGTATGATTATTGGGTTAGGTATTTGGAATGGTATTTCCTTTGGCAATTGCAATATCAGAGCAAACAGAACAATGTTCGAGGCATATTAAAATGCCAGTTGACAAACTCTAATTTGCAGCGCAGAATTCCGGGAAGCGTCTGAAATTGAGAATAGAGATAACATTATTAGCCAGCATTGTTTGAGGAGGGCAGGGCGGCCGGACGGGCAGGGAGGCATATGCGAGGGCTGTCAAATGAGCCATTCACCTGTGCACCACACAGCACCTGTTTAACAAGGTGTTCATTTCACATCGTGCACTCTGTTGGAATGCTGAAAATTATATTCCAATTGCTGATTGCAGCACCAACAAAATATCAAGCAAGCAAGCAAGCAATTCGAGCAGCACCAAATCAACGCAACGGACTTTGAACAGTTACCGAAAAAGGAAAACAAATTCAACCAATGTCGAGTGCCTGAAATAACCAAAGAACACAAATTCCATTGAAGCAAAGATTATTATATTATTGAAAGCTATGCAGGTAAGAGGAGTTTGAGGAGTTGCTCCTAAAGAAGGGATTGATTAAGCATTTAAAACTAGATAAAAGGAATATTAAACGCTTTTAATGTAAATAATTAAGCAATATAAATTGTAAATAATATATATTAAATATATACTATATATGGAAATAATATATTAAAATTGTAAATAATATATACTTAATCACACAAAATGCACTTCTTGGTTGAATAATTGAGGCTAGCATAGAAAGTCAGTTGGAAAAATTAGCAGCCGAAATCTGTGCTCCCGTTCGGGGTTTATTTGATTTTCATACCGGAAGACCAAATAAAAGCTATAGTAAAAGACATTATAATGAAACAAAAATAGTTTAAGATATTCCGGTGCTTCTAATTATAATTTAAAGCTACATTCATGCCATTATATAGTAAATATAGAGCTGCACCACATTCAATTATAAATATTTTACCTGTTTTAAATCATATATATAAAAACAAAATATTGAATTAAATCAAAAGAAAACGTAGTCGTCCATTCAAAATTAATTTTGCTTGACAATTGAAAATTATCTTTGATAATCAATTAAAACTTTCTCTCAAAATAAAAAATAAAACATAATATTAATAATTACCCGTAGAACCTCACATAGCTTCCCCTATTTACTAAACAAATTTTTATCTAAATTAAAACAATATTCCCACAAAAAACTAGTAATTAATCGCTATACATAGCGCTAAATTGGCAACACATTATAGCCAATACTCGCTGTTTCTATGGCATCTATAGTTCAACTTGACCCCAAGCCAATTGCCTGGCGCTAGTTAACGGTTCGAGCCCCCAAACAGAAGAAAAACCAATCCGCAGCGACTGTTGCTGTTAACAACAACAACAACAATAGCAACAATAATAAGAAGGCGCACTTCGTGCACGACTCGTTTTTCGGGCTCGGGCTCGTGTCGTTGCTCTCGGCTCGGGCTTAACAGCTGCTGTAGCTGCTGCTCTCGCCGCAGTCGTTAGCCGTTCGTCGTTGGCCTGCGATTCGTGCGTTCAGTTCTCGATTAACAGCGCCGGCGAACGGTCAGAGAATTGCGGAAAGAAAAGCGCCGAAGCCGTTTGCAGCTGAGCTAAGAAAACTGCCTGCGCAGCCAGGAAAAGTTTTTCCCAAGTTGTTGAAAAATTACGCGCGCTCGTTTGCGTCGCACGTCGATCATTTGATGAAAGGAAAATTTTTATGAAATCAAATTGAATTATCAGATAAAGAAAATAGAAAACAAAACACAATAATTATCATATAAATATTGAAAGAAAGAGAGCGATAGAGAAAGAGAAAGAGACAGAGAGAGAGAGAGAGAAAGAGAGAGAGAACTCTACCCCCCGCGCTGCCTTGCAACAGCTTGAGCCAAGCTTTGTTATCGCGTGTTTTTGCTGTGTGTATATTATAATATTATTAAATACCAAAAACAAAAATAAATGTAATAAAAATATGAAATGTGCAGCATTTAGTGAGCGAAATTTGTTTTGAAATACGCTTCAAACAAGCCTCAAAGCAAAACAAAATAAACACAAGAACAAATTGGCGCGCAATTGGCAATTGCAGCCGCTGCGCCCAGCGTTGCGTTTTACATAAATTGAATTTACATTTGCATTTGAGTTAAGGCAAAAACAATAAACAAATACAATCAAGTAATAGACAATAAATTAACTAGCTCGCGCGCAGCTAAGCTAAGCGCAGCTCACCGCAAGTTCAGCTGCGGCACAACGTGGCGTATGCGTAATTTGTCATTAAACACATCCTCCGGAACTGACTTTTGAGCGTGTGCAGGTGTCAGTGTCTCTGTGTGTGAGTGTGAGTGTGTGTGTGTGGCACGTGGCGTCTTGGCTATTAATTATTAGCAACAAACGGAAAATTTGCGAAAATTTGTTATTAAAAGTGCGACTGAGGCAACAGAAATTGAAATTGAAATTGAAATAGAAATAGAAGAAACAGTCGCTGGTGGACAGACGACGTACAGGCGTGTTGAGCAGTTGAGCCGTTGAGCAGCCGCACAAAGCAATTGAAAAATGCGATTCATATCGACAACAATAACACAAGAAGAGCAACAACTAGTAGACAACGACGACTCCGCCTCCAGCAGCAGCACCATCGCATCCTCCCACTCCTCCTCCCGCTACTGCTCCGGCTGCTGTTGCTGCTGCTCCTCGGTCCGGCAACATGTCAAGCATAATTAATTTTCGATTCTGCCTGCGCCGCCGCCAATTTCAGCCCGTCTCCAGCTCCGTCATCGCCGTCGCCGTCGCCGTCGAAGTCGCCACCGCCGCCGCCACCTCGTCTACGTTCCTGCAATTGTGCTGAAAGTCAAGTCGATTGCCTCTCGCCGCTAGCTGGAAGTCGATTCTACGGGTAAACTTTACCTCTTTACTTTTCTTTTGTAATTAATCTTATTTATTTTTATTTATTTTTTGCCTTGCTGTTGTTATTGTTATTGTTGTGCTGTTGTTGTTATTGCCTGACAATAAGTACGTGTAGTGCGCGATTTTGTTTTATTATAATGAGAACATATAAACGTTTTGCTATCTGCCCGCCGCGTGCACCCTGCCCCGCCCAGCTCCCCTGCCCGCTGCGTCGCCTCTTTACTTGTTTCAACATTTTGCGAAAATTGTTTAATTGTTTGAATACTATTATCACATTTTACGAGAGGCAGCAGAGACAGACAGAGCGGGAGCGTAATAGAGAGAGAGAGAAAGAGAGGGAGAGAGAGAGAGAGAGATGGGGAGACACTGTTTCTCCGAGTACTTATGCTGGTTTCTCTCACGTACGGCCTATCTCTGAATGTCTCCGTCCTTTCCCCGTTGCCTACCCACTCGGCGTTCTGTTGTAGAATTTTATGAATGTACGTCGTGTATTCACAATTGTGAAATGAATCGAGTTAGAATCAAAGCAGCACTCTTATTATTATTCAAACACTCAAACATATGTTTGCCTTTTACCCACTCGAAGCAATTAACAAATCTGCATAGCATTTTGTACACCTAATTTATAAAGCGGAAATTTACAGTTGAGTTTGTAGTTTCTTTTCGTTTAGGGTCTGTTCAAATTGTCGCATTTGTAGCCAGTTAAGCGTAAAGTTGAAAAAGTTTCTGAATGATACTGAATTAGACGTTTAGCAGTTATACTCGTATAAACACACACGCGCCTATCTAGACCTTGTAAAACATAAAAATGAATATTGAATGAAGTTTATGAATGAAAATCGAGAAATATTGTAAAAAGGCCGCTTAAGTATATATTTCTCAATATTCGCCCTTATATGCGGCTCTCATTAATTCCTATAACGCTGATAGACAATGTTTAATAATTAAGTGTGTCAAAGTGAGACTTAAACAAGTGTGAAAGAGAGAGACTACAAAGTAAAATAGAATTAGTCAAATAGAAAGAGAGTTGGAGATAGCCAGAGAAAGAGGGAGATAGAATGGTAAAAATGCATAATAAAAATATGTATTATAAAATGTAAAGCAAAAATCATTCAAATAACACTTTCAACAATTGAGTAAATTCATGAAAGTCGCATAGAAAGGCGACTATCACATATGACAAATTGTAAAGCCTTTAAGTCAGCTAGCTTAAGCAGTTAATCAGCTATTCTATCACATTAAGTAAATAGTTTTTAATTGAAAATGTGCCGGAACTAAATGTTAAATGTGTGGGAATTTCCTAATTTTCCACGATTATTTAGCAACAATTTTGATTATATATAAAGACATTGAAACAGAGACCTTAGACAGAGAGAGAGAGAGAGAGAGAGAGAGAGTGAGTAGCATGTGCTTCAGCTTCTTCATGCTGATTCAGCGTTATTATTAACATAATTTATGGCACAGCACAGACCTTAGAGCGAATTCCTTTTATCTTCTGCACAGATCTATGAACTGATTCAGTTTCAAATGATTCAGACAATTTGGCAAGTGTGTATCTTAAATATACAGTTTGTTCATGGTGCAAAGTTCGATCCACAATCGAATTGATAATTGATGTTTATAGAGTTACTTTATCACGCCTGGAATTTGATAGCAATAGAGCCATAATTCAACACTAGTCCAACTAGTATAAGCTATTACGCAAACCGACTAAATACCTCGCTAATAGATGATATCTGTCATTTGAATTTCACAATTACAAGGTATTCATAGCTGTAGCTCAATCACAGTGGCATTGTATTGTTCATTTGACAGCTCGGTATGAGTAGCCAGCCAGCCTATGAATCATATTGTTTATCTCATTAGTAACGATGTGTCAAATTTAGCATGCCCCATATATACATATCTACTATCTACAACTATATCTCTCATTAGTGAGTAAAGATCAGCTTTCAAATGCAATTACTACGGCTTGGGCAACTACTATTCAATACTCAATATATGTTACTTATTTAATAACAACAAAAAGAATGAAAAAACAGAAACGATAACAATTTCCTGCTGCTCGCGAGTTTTATTAAAATGTTGCACTAAAAGTTGAGGAATTACAATGCATTCATTAAAGACAACAAAGTACCAGAGAATTACAGAGAGAAGAAAATGACATCAAGGCAAACAAATGTAATAAAAAAAACTGAAAGAAATGTTGGTAATAACTGCGTACGCAGTTACCAGTAATATCTTAAAACTGGGCAGAGTGAGGGATGGGACTTGGTATGTGGATTGGCGACTGGGAACTGGGAACTGGGAACTGAACATCGGGACTGGGTACTGGATACTCAATGGCCTGCGGGGGCTTAACATGGCTTATGGAGTAAATATGAATGCAGACATTTGCTGGCATATCTGCCCAGAACAGACACTCTTTATAAATATATATATATACCTATATATATATATATATATATATATGGAGGCCACATTGGCTGGCTGGACAGTAGGCAGAGTTGGATGACAGTCAGCCGAGCTTAGACGACAACGACAATTGGACAGGCTCTCTGGGCCTAGGTGTTGCTTTTTATTGTTGCTGCTGCTGTTGTTGTTGCTGTTCGCTTTATGGTAAAAATGCAACCATACCTGTTTAGCCAACACACACGCACACTCATACAACAACCCAACTCGTTTGCTCAGTTGCAGGCGCAACATTGCAACTGCAACTGCAACTGCATTGCAGATTTTAACACTCTAACAATGAAAGGAGTATTTATAATTTGGCGAAATATGGCTAATAAGTATTGAAAAAGCTATAAGGAGGCAAAAGTATAGTTTTAAATTGAGATATAGAATATACTAAGTATATGAATGGGCTAAATAGAATTAAGTAAAAGGTGTCCATGTGTATGAAGTTTGTAGCTTAAACTTGATATAGAAGTAAGTGTGAAGTGATATAGGTATATATCACAGAAGTGTATATGTATATACAGTCTGCATATCATATATTGTTTATTTTTCATAGAAGTCATCTGTGAATTCATAGGAAGCCTTCAGATACGTGATATGATATTAAACAACTTTTCATTGAAAAGCTTTGCCTTTGGCTGACTTTACTTTGGTTAATGCTATTACCTTGCACATTCAAAAGGCTTAAGTTCTGATTAATATATATTATTGAATTTAGTAAATATTTGATGTACACATATATAAAATATATATAATATACAAATCAGCTTAGTATCAGTCAAGCCTTAATACAATTTGCAGCCCATTCCCCAAGTTCTTCATCCAAACTGCAGTGTATTTAACCGCCGTCAAATCAAAATTTGATTATACTTTCTTGTTTTTGTTGTTGTTATTGTGGTTGGTTTTTTTTTTTCGGTGCACGCACCTGTCCCAGCATAGACATGATCAGAGACAGGCGGTCTGCAGGTGTTTTGTTTGCTTTGGTCTAGTTTGCAGTCGCTGCTCACACGAGCTGGAACTCGGACTCAGACTCGGAATGGGACTGGAAGTGGGACTAAAACTGGGATTGCCTGTCGCTGTATGTGTTGGCCATGTACACGTCTTCGTATTGCCGAGTCCTCAGCATAATAATAATCCGGCAATTAAAATATGATCGCATAATAACTCGGCACTCGTGTGTCTTCCTATGATTTATGGCGCTTCTTTTAGCTTTTGGCTTATTTATAGACTCTGCCAGTCGCTCTCTTGGGGTAATTGTGTTGTTGTTGTTGTTGCTGTTTGTGGTTGTTGATGTTGCTGTTGTTGTTGTTGACTACTTTTTTTACGCATACTTTTGCATTCGCTTAAAGGTAAATTGCTGTCGCCAAGCGGCAAGCGCCAGACAACGAAACGCGTTCGCCTGGGCCGGCTTGGCTCGTTTGACTGGCAAAACCCAAAGACAAGAGCCAAAGCCAAAGCCAACAGAGCTCCTCAGCTAAACAACAACAACAACAACAACATCAACAATAACAACAGTCATACAAATAAAAACAAAAACAGTGCAAAACGTAGCAAAACATTTGATACGCCCCGGCTCGACAGGCTAGCTGCAGCACGTCGGGGTCGGCGGGTGGAGCTGTTGCTTCTAATAAATAATTTTAAATGCTGACTACAAAAACCCCAAATGAATGGCCCAATGAATGGCTGACTGGCAAACTGACTGACTGCCTGCTTGACTGACTGACTGACTGACTGACGGGCAATGGCCAGGCGCAAGTTGAAGTGTGTAACCCAATAGCCAAAGGCGCGCTCTTAATTGACTGCGTGGGATGCGAACGTGGACGTGGACGTGGACGTGGTTGCTGTTGTGGATGGCTGCACAGCTGGTAGCTGCTGGCTGTTGGCTGGTAGCTTGAGCTGTTGCTGTTGACTGCCAACTGCTGACTATTGCCTTCAAGCTGTTTACTGTAATTGCTAGCTTGTAGCTGTTAGTTGTTAGTTTGTAGCCGCCAAGTGTTTGAGGCAACTGGGCCAAGTGGCAGTTGCCACCATTTGGTCGTCTCCGAGCAGCAACGCAGACCAGCACATTTTGGGGGTAGCTCGCAGCCAACAACAGCCTAATGACGTCAGCTTTGTCGCCATATGTCTATATGCCTTAACTAAACACACATACGCACAGCCGCCATGCGTCATCCACGCAGGTTGTCGACGACGACGAGGACGGCGGCAGCGTCTGTGTCTGCACTGCAATTTCACCATGCCCCCACTCAGACGCTGTCTGCGTCATGTACAGCATACACACTTACACGAACAGTTACACTCCCACACACACACACACACTGGCACACACACTTAGCACACACGGCATTCTGGTGATAATTTCGCCATGACACGCAAAACTGAACCAATTTGTTTGCCTTCCCCCTTTATATTCTATTCTTGTTGTTGTTGTTTTTGATTGTTGCAATCAAAAACACAAGCTAATTAATATTTACAAAAACAATAGCAAAAGCCAATGAAAACTCCGCCGTCGCTTTAGATAAGCCTATAAATAGACCTAGAAAAATTATTTTGTGGCAGACTGTGCGGCGTGCTGCATTTAACGCAATAGACTTGAAGCCCATGAGTGTATGTGTGTGTGTGTATAATGTGCTTGTATGAGTGCATTTTTATCTAAAGAGCTTTACGAGCTAGGCTATGCCCACGCAATAGAGTATGTGTGCAGCGCATGGACAGCAGAGCTTGATAAAACCTTTCGTACTAAATTATATGTGAGCACTTTTTATGCATAAGTAATTACTTATTAATTACCTTATTAATATTGAAGCTATTAAAGTCATTATAGCATTGATTCAAGTTCGAAACAGAAGCTAAAAAGTCACTTGTTTAGTTAATATATTGACTTAGGTTTGATTTGCTAGCAATGAGCAACAAGCCTTGCTTCTTCGTATATCTTTAGAATTTGTATGAAACAATTCTATTTGAATGCAGAAGATGCTAAGTTAAAGCTTATATAAGTCAAAGTATGGATAGATAAGTCCCTCTGGAGTTTAAATCGAACTATTTATGAAGACTCTGATCAGTTTTATGAATTAAGAAATTCAGTTTTCAAAGAAGTTCAAGTTGACTTTGTCTTGCATCCGAATCCGCATAGACTCACTTGATAGTCCTGATTCGAACCCGGATTTGTATATTTTTGTTATTATTATATATATAACAGCTTGTCAAATTAGCAGCTGCACCCAACATAAAAAAAAACTTGTTAATATATATATAATCATTTTACTTAATCAATGAGTAATTCATTTTAGTAATTTTCTTAAATATTCAGCACGTGACAGTTCAATACATTCATATATACAAAATATATAGCCGAAATGTGTATCAAATTTGTCTCCTTACTAAGTCATATATATGCAGATAAGTAAATACATAAATATATATTTTTTATAGGGCATAGTCAAGCGCACATAGATACATAATTTAGTATGTTTATGGGCAAAGCAGCAGCAGCAGCAGCAACGACAGCATATTTGATATTAACATATGATTATCACAAATTTTGCTTCCATTTTGATGTTTTAGTTTTATAAGTTTCATCAATTTTGCATAAGAAATACATAAATGCCCATTAATACATTTACATATAAATAACGCGACAGTTGCCAATGAAACAACTAAAAGCCTCAACAGCAGCAGCAACAACAACAGCAACAACAACAGCAGCAGCAAGCGACTCTTCGAGCCTAAGTTTAAGACATTTTTACAGTCCGTCAGCATCTGATAATCTGATCATTGTCTCATCATTATAATTTGTTAGCCTCACTAATGGCAGCTCCAACAGGCGAAAGCAAATTGCTTCGAGAGTTTCCCAAGAGACATTTGCTGCATTTCAACTGATTTCTATTTGAAACAGCTTTTTAAGTTGTGATTTATGTATAAAGATTGATTGACTGGTAGATACCCAGTATATGATTGTTAGTATATGATTCTCATAGATCTTTGAAGACGACAGCCTTAAGTATCTTTTCTTTACCAAGAATTCATTACGCCTGTCCCGAGTTGCCCTCAAATACTTGGCTTAAAGACCTTAACTTTATATTGCAAGCGGCTAAAGATTAGAGCCAATCAGAGCAGAACAAATTTTGTTATTAAGAAATATATCTTAAATGCACAAAGTCTGAACCCTAAAGGTCTTTAAGTCACTGAGATCTAGAATATTTTAAAGTCATCTTTGTTGAACGTATAAATATAGAGAGCTTAGAGAAGCTTAGTCAGTGTAATTTGCGTAATTTTTTAAGTGTATAGTGCACATATACCCGTATAGCTATCAATTAAGTTTAAATAAATATTATATCCTTTCACTTACAAGAGAAATCTTTATTTATATCTGCTTTACTTTGTTGGCCCGTCTGCTACTCCATTCTGTATAAATTCTCTCACTTTTAGCAGTGTATAGAAAGTAATAATTAAAATTTAAAATTAAAGCGCAAATACAATTGAAATTGTTTGCATTTTTTAATAATATTTATCTTTTTGTTATTGAATGCCAAATGTGGCTGACATTATCGGCGCGGGCAGTAAGAATACGTAGTAAATAAATAATTGAATAAATATTGTAAACAAATGTTCTTGTTTGCAACGCACATGAATTTGCTCGTCGTTGTTGTTCGTTATTATTGCTGATGTTGTTGTTCTTGCTGTTGCTGTTGTTGTCGTTGCAACAAATGAGCTTGTCAAGTTAAATGGCACACACAACATGCAGTCCGCAATAAGTGTGTGCGTGTGCTTGCGTCAGTTGCCGCCATTTTGTCTGGCGCGCTGCTGCAATGGCAGCCAGTAAATAACAGACAACATGCGCTGCACACAAGGCACCACGCGGCGTATTAGTAATCTTAATCAAGCCTGACTAACAGCAATTGCTACTACAGTAACGAGCCAAGATAAATGCTTATTTACAAGAAGCACAAATACATACTTACTATACATCCACTCACCATGCATGGCTAACTTTTCTTGACGTCGAATTAAATTGCAGACCATTTGGCTGCTGAGCGTAAACAAAGTTTATGGCTGCATGAAGAAATTGAGAATAAACATGGAAAATAAATAGAAGATTTAAATTATAGAAATACTTAATGTTTACGGACAAATCTCTAATTTGAATTTCATTTTATGGGTTTGCATCGAAGAGGCTTGGCGTTGATTACTAAACGAACTATATTATTGGTTTAAGACAGGTTTGAATCGAGAAGGCTTGAACTTTACTCTCTTACTTAACGAACAACAGCCGAACTTAAAGAGAAACCGAAACATATAAATGATAGCAAAACAATTTTATATTTATGTTTTATTTTTTTTTTTAATATTTATTTTTAATGCACTTTAAAGTTTTCATGGCAGAAAGTTGGTTTTATATAAATGGAGTTTGTAATGAATATCTGAAGTATTCATACTATTTGATTATTGAGAGTATTTTGTAAGTCTAAATGAATGTATTAAATAATTTAATTACTATGTAAACTTCGCTTTAAATATTGAAGTATTCATAAAGCAATCTTTATCTTGGTAAAATGTTTTATAATTATTATCATGTATTAGTAGTTCGCCACTTCACTGACTATGACAACCAACTTTATATAAAAACTTAATAGAAAATTGATTTTCAACTGAATTTTAGTAATAAGGTTATTTACTCTAAGAAATTTAGAGCGCACACATGATTCAGTTAACAGATTTCAGTTATTGTAATACACACAATTAACACTTCCATGACGATAATAATGATGATGATGATTATGATGATGATGCTCGAAAATACATTAAAAAAAAGAAGATAAATAAAAAAGTAGACAAACTCGGTGGCAGGTTCAACGTCACGTTGAGCAAACTGCCCTCGAGCTGCGAACTGAGAGCTGCAGTTGCAGTTGCAGTTGCAACAACAACAATTGCTTTAACAACTGCAACACGTTTTCACATGGAGCCTCAAAGTGGTCTCCGGTCGTGTGGTTGTCACACAGCCGGTCACTTGTCTGGCTCTCGGTCTGCTATCTGCTACATGACAACCCCCACTGCCTGTTGCTAGCATGTCGAGGTCCGAACATGAAATCGTAGCACAAAAGATATATGAGCACATCAACGTGAATTAACAGACACATTAAGCGATACGGATCTGTGTGTGGAGTCGTCCACACACAGCTAAACACGAGACCACGAGACGAGCAAAATGAGAGAAAAACAAAATAAAAACGAAACGAAAGACTCTGGCAACGAACTATCAGCGTGGTCTGCATACTTCGTCTGAGTTGATTAAGGGGAGGGAGCAGGGCAGGTAGGTGGGTAGGGGGTTGGAAAGAGAAGTTGACTGCACTTTGAACTCGTTGCTTTCGAAAACGGAAGTGTGTGCAAAGCAACTGAATCATGTCAATGGAATTTCTATACTCCACGCTTAGCATACTTATAAGTCAAATTTTTATGGCATATCCAATTTCAGAGATAATAAGCGAGATAGAGCTATGCAGAGCGAGACGGGGAGAAGAGCAAACAAAACAAAACATAGAACACGCCCGTTCCTTCAGTTCCATTCGATCCATTATCCAGCGTATATGTATGCCTATCTGTGTCTCTGTCTATGTATCTGTCGATTTGTATGTCTTGATGTTGTTTGTCTTTTGGAACACAAAACGAAAATATGCAAACAATTCGCATTTGCGTGTTAATCAATAAATTTGACTGTGAAAACCATTTTGATTGTTGAATAATATCTACATACTATAAATGTCGACGTCATATGCCCCAAACACTTACACACACACACGCGCGCCGACTGGCAGTTAAAACGAAGACAGCCGATAGACAACAACAATTATGAAGTGAGCTTGACCTAGTCGACAGTGTTTAACTGACAGATACCCTGTATGAATTGGCAACTGTCAGCAATGTGCGTATGGAAAAACTGAAAGTGAACTTGAATGATTGACTTCAAGTTTACCTAATATTAATATATTATAAATAAAAGGTTGTTTATTATTGTACTGTTTTATATTTTTAAAACATATAAAACTGCAGAAAAATCTTCCAATTTTTGTTTCGAATTTTCCTTACTTTTCTTTCATATAAATTTTCCCAATTATTTACTACCCTCTCATTTCATCTGCTTCATTTACAGGGTACAGCAAAAACATGTTTTTTATATTTTTGTATTTTATAATATGCGAAATACCATCATATATACATTTTGCTAGTAAATTGTTTATAGACAATTTTTCTATTCGATCAGTTGGCATTTTTGTGCATAATTTAAAGAGCTGTTGCTTTTGTGCATTGTCATTAAACAAATGTGCCAGAAGCGGCTCGCAAAGTCTATAAAAAATATATAAAACAAGAAAGAACTGGCAGCTTCAACACACCGAAGATAAGATGCCCTTGCAAAGAGGGGATATATACATAAATATAAAATAAATATATAATATATTGTATAATTATTTCTCTGGCAGCTAGATGTGATAGATATTCGATTTACAAACGAAATGTTAATGTCAACTTTTTTATTCTAGATATAGATATCTTTAAGCTATATTTCATAAAAAGATCAACAAGAAGAAATGGCGTAGTATTCAAGTTTAGTCGTTATACTATTGTATATACTGCCAGAAAACGAAAAACTGATTTTAAAATATTATATGTATTTATCACAGTTGCCTTTGCTATTCATACAAAAATATATTTATATTTATATATATATATGTGTATAAATCAAATATATAGAAAACGTCTTCTCAACATTACATATTTCATAACAACATTATAATGGCCTTTGAAGGGAGTATCAAATACTAAAAAAATCACATAAAAACAAATACAACAACGGCAAAATTTCGGGTTTATCGCGTCACACGCTGGAATTCCCATATATCGTCTAATTTGTTGTTGCCTTTAGTTTTTTCTTCTTCTTCTCCCTCTTTCTCCTTCTCTTTCTTTCTAAAATTGTTTACAGGCTGTGGACGGGGCTCATCTTCCAATCAATAAATCCGGTTTCGAAAATAACATTTTTATATTTATATGTTATTTTGATTAACTTTCGCCCAAAAATAATTGCACAATATATACAAAAATTGTTTGAAAACCGATTTTTTTTTATCATATTGTTTATATATATATATTTTGTTGTTATCTTTGTTCGTTTTTCAAGATATTTTCGTCAACTGCTCTGTGTGTATGTGTGGAATGTTGTGCCAGCTGTGGCACCCCTCTACAAATAATAATAATAATAATAACTCTATAACTTTGACTTTGGCGAGGCATTTGCTGGGCTTCCGCATAAATGAATATTGTCAGCTGGCTGATCCGCCCTGAACCGGGCCGCTCTATAAATATGAAAAACTACACACGACTTAATACACTGTCTGTGTATCAATTAATTGCTGTGTTCTATTTATAGAATTTGCGGTAAAATTGCTAATAATACTCAAATTTCAACAATGCCTCCTCAAATGCTCAGCATTTCAAATTAACCACATGAGTTACTTAAATATTCATACACATAGATAAAAATTCTCTCCCTCATTGCATATGTATGTGTGAGTTTTGCTGTTGGCTGTTGCTGTTGCTGTTGCTGTGTGTGGGCTTTTTGCAATATTCAAATTTGGCATACAAATATGGCAAAGCTGGACGAGATTGCGACAATTGTGCAGCTCGCATAGCCATGACTAAGTAAAAGTTCATGTATCGCCGATTGCCAATTGCCAATTGCCAGTTGCCAGTTGCCAGTCTGCCCAAAACAGGAAACACCAATGGAAACTCTCTTTAGATTATTCTGTGATCAATCAGTTAAGCTCAGATAACTGCATGTGTCTGTGTGCATGTAAATATTCATATGGGTGTTATGCAGACTGAAAAACTTAACTTTGCAGATTTCAAATTGACACATTTCTACAATTATAGCTATATCCATTTCCGGTTAACATTTCTCTAATTAATTAAACATTTTTTAATATCTTTTCTATAGTCGTAAAGGAATTTTTATGTTTAAAAATATTTTTAAATTTAAAAAGATACAAGGAAGAAAAGTCTTAACTTTTTTGATAAAACTTAACAAACCGAAAACAAATATTTAAAATTATAAAAAAATATTTAACCCAAAATAATATTTAAAACATATAATTTTAATTTGTTGTCTTCATATTTTGAACCAAATTTTTTGCCCAAATTTGTTTTCCAATTAAACAAAAATTTGAATAAGCAAAGCTTATCTTAAACTCTTTTTTGCTTCGTTTATTTTGAAGCACATTTTTTGCCCAAATTTGCTGGTGGTGGTGCTTGTGCTGCGAACCGCTCAAATGATAAGTTTGAAGAAAAATGTGGTTTTATTTGCGGTGATTGAGTATTTGATGATTGCATAAGACGACATCTTAAATGTGTCCAAGTACTCACTTATGAATACTTCAATTGAATTTGGCACATGTTGGCCGACATTTCAAGCCATGTTGAATGTGCTGTGTGTGTGTGTCTTGACTGAGTGTCTGCGTGTGAGTGACACAGTTTGCAATAGCGATTGTTGTATGTGTTAGGGTTAGGGCCTTAAGTGCCTGACATCAAAACTAAAGACAGGTTCTCAGCTGTTGTTGTTGTACAGGCTAATAGGCTCTGTTGTTATTGTTGTTGCAGTTGCTTTTGCTGCAGTGTTCCTTTTGTTTTGTTGTGTCACTTTTAATCTCGAAAGGCAGTCGTGTGGGGCAGGCAGAGGAGCAACTTTTATAGGCTCTCCATTGTGGGTATAAATTTTCGTTAGCAGTGGCTGTTGTTGTTGTATGTTGTTGTTGTTGCTGTTGCTTAAGTAACCGTCAACGTCAACGTCCACGTTGCTGTCTTCATTTGCCGTAGTTGTAAGCGCCGCTTGTCGCCGCATTCAATTGTGCCCAATCACATTGCCCGTTTCTGGCCCTCGAGCTGCTTTCGGCCATGCCCTCAGAGCCACAACAACAACAGCAACAACTGTTGACAAATGTGCGTCTTTTTGGCCGTCTCATTGTTGTTGGCAAACTGACTTCAATATGCAAATCTATTGAAATTAGTTGGCAACGTTGCCAAGCAGAGCCAACTCGTCGATCGGTCGCGTTGTTAGCCCGATACGAAGCGTGTCTTGTAGTTGTTGTTGCTTTTATTGTTGTTGTGCAATTTGCATGATTTGCCAAAGCTATTGTTGCTGTTGCTGTTGCTGTTGTTGTTGGCGCCATTTGTTTATTATCTGTGCCCTGTCCCTCTGGCTTACTGACTGATCTTGTGCCTGCTTTTTTGTTAGTGCTAAGATCCGAAGTTAATTGAATTAAAGGCGGCGACAGGCCAGGCCCAAAAACCAGGCTAAAAGCCATCGTAATTGGCAGCAACAGTTGCAGCCAGTTGGCCAGTTGCTAATGGCCAAGTTTTTAAGTGGAATTCTTCGATAAGCCTCCGCACGCACCAACCAACCAGGCAAGGCACTCGCTATGTTAACCACCTCAACGGCTACCTACCGCACATCGTTAGACCTGGTCTAGACATAGGTCTGCGTGCGTGGCGTGAACCCTTTTCTTTTGTTTCAGTACGGAAGGCAATTTGTTGCGCCCCTTTTCGGTCCGCCTTTAAAGGGACAGGCCGCGAGACGCTTACCTTAATTGCCAGCTTGACGCCAGGCTGACGCCAGCTAGACGGCATTAGAATTCCTCCTACTACCCCTCAGCTCAGTTGCAAACTGTAACCGAAACCCCATAATCAGTGACCCCTGCCCTTGTCCGCTACTTCCCTGCTCCTAGCATTTAATTGGCACGATTTGCGCGACGCGTCGTCATGCAATTGGCCGCTGGGCGGTCAATTAAATCAAAGCGTTTATATAGTAACTTGTCTTAAATTAAAAAAGAAAACAACAACAACAACAACAATAGCAGCAGCAACTCGCTAATTTTTACCCAGCTGCCAGCTCTATATCTATTTATAAGCTCAGCTCGGGCCATGTCAAGTGTTCTCCAGCGCACATCAACCTCGACTTCAAATAATATTTCCCATATATTTTTAAAGGTTCTTTGTTTTTGTTTTTGTTATTTTTTTTTGGGTTGCACACGATAAGCACCAAGTACAAGGTTCCCATTGAAGTACTGGTTAACATACTCGACTCGAAACTATCGCTATATTCCGTTGGGGTTTTGCCACTTCAATGCCAACTCGTGTGTTCTTAAGTTGCCCAGTACAAAGAGCGCCACAAAATAAATATGCTCGCCTGAAAGTGCGTAGTTCTAAGTGTTTTCTTTTCAGTTTTGTCTTGACTTTTGATATCGAGAGTTCAACTCGTTACAATAATTTGTTTGCACAACACAATGGCGTTCTATTTCGGTTGATACGCCATATTTTTAGAATTATGCAAGAATTTATGATATGTTTTACTTCTATTATAATGTTATATGAGCATATGTAATATTGTAATACTATATTTTATTCAAGACTTTATGTTGGGTGAGATATAGCAAATATTAATTATAAATGTAAAGTTGTAAACTATAATTTTGTATAATTCTTTGAAATATATATTTATTACAATTTAAGATAAATATATATTCAAAAGAATTGTACAAAATGAATACAACTTTTGATATATATTATATATTTTTACAACTTCTGAATTTCAAAAAAAATTATTTATATAAAATTTGAGGCTGCGCTTATCAGTTTTTAGAAGAACATCGCTGAGATCTAGTTGCAAAGTTTGATAACAAATCTTTTAATTCTGATGGTGGTAAGGGATTTGCACTCTTCGCCACGACATTACTTAAGACTTTATCTAAATTCAACTGACTTTATCTAACAATATTGCCTCCAACTAATATACTCAACTCATTTTGCAAACGAGTATAAACTGAGAACTCTAAGAAAAACTATGTTTCTCTCTACAAACGAATTTCAGTTTACATATTACAAATGTATATCAGTTTATACTAATTAAAATTCATAAATTCTGAATTTACTTAAATTTGTGTATAATAAATAATGTGCTCATTGTTACAATAAATTGTGCTGTCACAAGCTTTGTCCTCGTGCAATATACCCCATTCAACGAGCACACTTAAACAGCATACAAAGAGTTTTATAAACACAGCTGCATAGCATACGCATACGTGCATTAAATAGCATATATGTCTATATATATATATATATATATATATATATATATAGTTCTATATATATATATATAAAATACATGTGCATTGTCCTTGTCAACAGCAATCCGGTGACAAATTGCAGCTAATCAGCAGCAATGGGAACAACAGCAACAGACAACCGAGCAACGTTATTTCCAGCTTAAATGAGGTTCCGTTTCGACTTTTGTTCTGCGAGGTGCGCTGTGAATCTTATCAATTGCAGATTTTAACATATACATATTTATATATGTATATAGAGTATATTATATATAGCAAATGTTTATATGTTCTTTATATAGTATGTATGTATGTGTAGCGTCTTATCAGTCTGTGTGACAATTTTTTAATTGGCTGTCTGTTTTAACATTGTTAGGTCAAGCACCGCATTCGGCATGACAATCTGCCAGTTCGTTGCATGACAATGCAGCCAGCATTAGGGTGCGTCATGATAGATCACACAGTGACAATATAGAGAAGGTGTAAGCATGGTGTGTGTAGTAAACAACAGACTGATTCATCGCGATGGCTATGAAGCTAGTTTATAATGCCAAATCCCGAGAAAGAGCAACTTTGTTTTCAATAAATCGAATGGGTTATACTATATTAGGTGATTTCTGACTTCTGATTCATCGCTTTATTGAAATCGAGTTCAAGTTCTATTTTAGCATCCGCTTTCATGGTGTTAGGAGCGGCGAATGTTGGCGCCACTTTGAAGCGAAACAATCAATAAACTTGGCCAAAAAAAAAAATTTAAGGTGGTTTTTGTTTGTTTTGATTTTTGTCTGAGTTTTTTTTTCTTTGAAAGATTTGCTGTTGCTCAAGACAAATAGAAATAATAAAAATTATGCGGAGAGCTACAAAAATGAAATTAATTATAAGTCAAACAAGCATTACAGTATTGCCTGGCGCCAGACGCAAAAATCATTAACATTTTTATGACCCGGCGTACAACAAAGAACACCACACATACATCTATCAGCTGGCATTACCTGTGCCACACACACTCTCTCGCCCATGATCATAAATCGCAACTAATAATGTCCAAGTTGTCTAACACCTAACAGCCGCCATAAAGACAAATCGATAGACAGAGAGATAGATACCCGACAAATAGCCAAACAGCCAAACAGCCAAACAGCCAAATGGCCGAACGGAGTTTACCTTTCGGGCGTACGTGCAAAATCGATGGATATTGACCAGGCCAACATGATTCGCAGAATTCTGTAGTGTGTAGTGTGTAGTAAGAGCTGAAAATCGAGTGAAATGTGTGTTTGCCGCCGAATGGGCCGGCTCGTGGCCAGGCCTCATCTTGATGGCCATCATAAAATTCAAAATACCGAAAACCTCGAAAACATCTAACAACAACAACAACAATTCGGTTAAGAGCAAATGGTTTCTATTTAGACCCTAGGCGGCAAGTGCAAATCTTTTGGCTGGATCAGAACCGTCTCACTGACTGACTGACGACCAGCTTGCATTAATTTATCCCGAATAAATTTATCTCGCAGCATTTGCGAAAACCAACAAAGTCCACAAGTTGTATGAAACACCTGCACAGCGCACAAATCTCTAAACAAAAACAAAAATTTCTATTTTCGGTTTTTATCGTGGCGCCTGCACTGTGTATTTTTAAACTGACCGGCTTGATCTTTTTTTAACACTATTTTTTCAGCAATATATTCAAGAGCAGCTACAACAACAACAACAACAAGAACGACAACTGCTATTGGGAATACAACAAGAACAATAACAACAACAACAACGAGATTTGTTTTCTAGTTATAAAAATTTGATGCAAATTTCTGTGAACTTGCGACAACAAATTGCGAAAATGTGTTGCAAATCTAACGCCATGTGGAAATCTCTAACGTCACCAACTGGCCAGCAATCCAAACAACAACAACAGCCAGGGACGACAGCAACAACACACAGCACACAATGTCACGGTCAAGCCCAAAGGCACAAATGCAACAAGAACAGCTACAAGAGCCAGCCACATTTTCTGGGCCGGATTTGCAGCCTCGTCTTTATTTTGATGATTGCGCTGAATCAAATGGAAACTGCAGCAGCTGGATTTCGAGAGGGCCTTTCAGGTGAGTGTAGAAAAGATCATGCTATCTTTAGAATTGGTATAAGAGAGTTTAGACTGAAGATTGAATTAGGTTACATAGAAAATGCCACAAAATTATTGAATATTGAAAGTTGTTGTTGCTATGTATAGAATGGATGATGCCTTAAGATATTATATCTAAAATTATTTTGTCAATGTTAGTTACATAGTTAGAGGTAGTCTAAAAATGATGTTACATATATAAAGAATTGGTATTTTATACATATTTTGAACAAAGTTCGTTATTATTCCAATATATCTAGACATTAACTCTGCTAGAAACAATCAGTCAGCATTTCCAAGACTTATATACAAATACTTCTAGGACATAAGTAAACAAATATATTTTATCTTAAGCATATATACATCCTAGCAGTAGAGGCCTGAAAACTCTATAAAGAAAACTTAACGCTGTATATTATATATTTCTATACAAACTCTTCTCGTTTATTACTTCAGACTTCTATCTGAATCTACTAAGAATTTCAACATTTACTTTTGGCATACACAAAGTAACTTTTTGTTATTGTAACTTGTTTAGTTTTCTATGGCTAATTTGCCGCATTCTTAATCTAGTTTTCAGCTTTAGTTTCAAGATCATTTCCATAGAATGGAAATCAATTGAGATTGTCAAGCGAGTCACCTGACGCTTCGCTAGTTGGCAGCAGAGAGTTTCTGTTTCTGTTTCATGTTTCGACAGTTTCACCCTGCAACTTGTTAGCCTTCACCTTTACCCAGAGGTATTACGAGTAGTAGTAGTTGTTGTTGTTGCTCTGTACGGACTGTATAGGCTGCCCGTTAAGACGTTTCATTCTGCTGCCTACCCTCTACCCTGTACCCTCTAGCCTTTAGCCGCCCTGTCTGACTGACCCCCTTCATCCTCTCTTGGCTGTTGGCCCCACGTGCCGCTGTGGCGCTCCCAACACGCTGCCGTCGCTGTCTCGCGCTGGCGCTTAATCTGTGATTGTGATTAATCAGACGACGCCAGCGTCCAGCGTCCGGCGTCGCCAGCTGTCCGGCTGGACGGCTACTGAGCGTATTTGATCGCTGCCAGTTTTTAGTTTTATTTTCTATTTTTTTTTATATATTTCTAATTTTTTATTTTCGTTTATTTTTTTGTTTTTTTGTGTTCTCTAAACATATTGAGTGGGTTTTTTTATGGCATGCGAGTGTGTTAAATGAAATAAAAAATCGCATAAATTAGATATACGTATTGCAATTTCGATATCGGGTTACTTGAACAAGGTTCATTAACTGTCGCCCGCTAGATGGGCCGCCAGCAAAAGAGAAGGGAATGAACCGTATCCGTCTCCACATAGAAAGTTCCAATAGGAACTAAATAACTTTTCCACTTCATTAGAGCGCCAATGAATTTGTTTATGAATGAAGGTGGTCCCAAAAACAAAAGAACCGACCAACAAAAAAAATGGCACAGCAGGACACAAACGCATAACAGGAAAACGAACAATGAGCAGCGCATCGTGTAGCTAACTAAACACACAAAAAAAAGCAATACAAACGTGGATAATGTCGCAAAGGGCCTAAAACCGAACAGAGCCGCCACAGCCCTGCTGCAGCATCTGCAACTGTATCTGTATCTTTGTATCTGTAGCTGTTGTGTGTAGTTTTTTATGTTTGTAAATCTGTGTGTGTGTGTAGCGCCGGCGTCTTCATTTATCAACGAACACGCCGAGTTCGTGTTGTGTGTGTGCATGTGTGTGTTTATCAGCACATTGCAGGTGGTCCCACAAAGCCAGCCCCGGGCATCGGGACGGGCCCTGCAAGTCAGCCTGGGGTCGCTGTGCCGACGTTTCCGTTTGCCTTGTTGCGTTTCATTTCTGTATCGATTCGAGTCGTTGCTTTGAGATACCCTGTACAAAAGTTAATTGCATGGCAGGAAGTTGATGAAGAAGAGTTGAGGTAATACTTTTACGTATATTATACAGATATTGTCTAATTTGGAATCCTAAAACGAAGTTACCCCGCACAAAAGCTATTTTCCCTTTAGAATACATAGCTTGTCAGATATAGTATTCAAAAGTTGAAGTACTGTTTATATAGGAAAAGATAATGTGGATATATATAGAAGTTGATCTACTCACAAAGTTATACTAACTCTAGTATAGGGTATCTTCAAGTCGTTTCATTGCCAATTCAGCTACCTTGCTTGTTCTTTCTGCTGTGCTGTCGACTGGAACATGTTTAACATGCGGCGTTTGCTACTTTGACTTAGCGCCGGTGCCAGAAGTTTCAAGAAGAAGCAGACGAAGGTAAACCAAACAAAGAGTAACCCAAAATGCAGGCGGGCCAAGGAGTTGAGGGAGGGGCAAAGTGTGCGAGAGAGCAGGAGGTGTGTTGCTTTATGATCTGGCAGGGCATGTTTGGCTGTACACACACAAAGAGAGCTAGCTGTACGAAGAATGCTGATAAAGTGGCCTAATCTCTTTGACCTGTTTGTTGTTGGGAACGGCGCTGCGGGTCACGTGCTGGATAACATCTCAGTCAGTGGGCAATTTCCGGCTAGGCTTGATTGTAAATTAAATATTTGATTATTTGTTATTTGGTTTATTTGAAAACGTCAGCTCTGAAATAACAGGAAATCGTAGTTGTTGTCATAGTGAGTCTGCCCAACAATTTATGGCTGACAAGTTTGTTTAGGCAACTAGACTAACTACAGCAGCTTGTTAGATTGAAAAGAAAAAACAAAACTCGAAACTCCATTAACATCTAATCCGTCTTCTTCTTCTATTTTATTTCCAACAGGCATTATGGAATCCTGCGCCAATGAAGGTGAAGAGGTGCAAATCAAAGGCATACAAAACGCTAAGTGCTTCAAGTGCACATGCCAGGTAAGTCCCATACGAACTAAGGAAATCTCATGTCTCCAGGCTCAGCAGGCAAGCGGCTCCAACGAGCTGCGCCAACAAAAAAACTGGACAGCCTTTGACCCTCGATAAAAAAACGAAACGAAACCAAGCAATGCATATGAAATAAAATACAAATACTAAATAAATCTATGGCTGTCTGGCGCGCTGCATGAGCGACGCCAGTGTCCAGCCAGGATGCGGCCATGTGTCGTACATTTCGCATATAGCGCAACGCCTGCCAGTCGTAATACCCCTAACGCCCCAAAGTATTTCAAATATTTACCATTAGACAGCCAGCAAATGCAATGCCAAAAGAATGTACCAAGCGACAGGCAGCAGAGACAGACGAAACATGTATAAATAAGAAGATACTTAAATGTTGAATTGTTGAAGATAGCTGTGCGTATGCGTAATATTTCTAGCAATGTTTTTTGCCAGTGAAAAAATGAGGGAGAAGGGAACAAAAACTAGTTTAAATTCATGGAAAATTTTACAGCGACATGTTTTGGTAAAAATATTATGAAGGAAAAATTCTAAACTAAATTAAAACTGCTATAAATGCAACAAAAAATAGATAAACACATAATAAAGTTATCTTTAAATGTTACTTAAAAATAATAGAAATATTTCTTTACTCAAATTAAAAGTAATTTCTCAACTCTCTGTCAACAAATTAAGATATTTGTCTCCAAGCTTGATTTATGTGCTTAGAATTTAAAGTATTTGAAGCTATTGCAACTTGTTTTTAATCAATAACTGCCTTAGAGTACTTCAAATAACAAATGAACTCAATCAATTTGCTCCATGTAAATCCCTAAAAAATTAAAACGCTCAGTTAATCATGGCGCGGCTGTGACATGTCAAGCGCTGATAGAACTTCGCTAATGAGGCGCTTGCCAGATGACGATAGCAACGGTACCTTTTCGCTGCTTGTTTAGCACAAAATGTTTGCTGCTTTCTGTGCATTTGTTTGGCTTTTTAACTCAAATATTAATAATAATAATAATAATAAATAAACGCACAGGCCGCATCTTGGCGTTCGGCAGAAATTGTTATGAAGCAAGGTCGTCAAACGGGTTTGCTACGACATGACAAACGTTAACCACAGGTTGGCCGATCGTTTGACAAACACTTGGCGCCGTGTTTTTTGTCGCCGTCAACGGCTACCGACGGGGACTAACACACAAAGCGCGCTGCGCCGAGCTGCTCGCGTCGTGTCGTCATTAAGCGGCTACAGCGACGGTCGCAGCGGCAGCGCGTGCTGTCGGCGCTGGCGTTGCCAGACCGCTGCATGCCTGTTGCTAATTTGCGCTAAGCGCTGCTAAATGCCTCTGCTCCATTTTAAGCGCCAAGAAGCTTTCGCGACGCCAGCTGCGACGACTGCGACGACAGCAACGGCGGCGACGCTTTAGCCAGCAGTCGATCGATTTTTGTATAGCCTCCAGTCATGAGCTGATGCTGTGGCCGTTGCTGTTGTTGTGCTCAAGTCAAGTGGGCGTAACCAAAAAAAAGAAAAAAAAATTTTAAAAAAAAAAGAAAAAACAATGCCTGGCGCCACCTCACTTTAAGTTGTTGGCGCCATGCGTTGCGCCTGCTCTAACCGAGCTACCTGTCTCACTCAGTCGCTACCGCGCTCACTCTCTCTCGTGCTCACTCTCTTGCTCCAACTGCGACTGCGCGCGCGCATCGTAAGTTCATGATGGCATCGATTGAGCGCATTTATTTCCTTTTTCTGATTTGCCGGCACTTAAAGCTCTCTTAAAGCAGTGCCAAGGCTAGGCAATTGAATTGCCAGCCAAATGCTTGCCCAGAGCCATAAAGCACACACTTTATGATTACTTCTATTCATGCTCCACACACACACTAACACACACACACACTCACACTTTTCATATACCCATTCACTCTTCAGTCTCATTGTAATATTTGCAAACGCTTTTTGGTGATTTGCTGATATTTTATGGCTGACGTTTATTATCTTATATATCTTAATATATATGTATGTACATATCGCATATTAAGTACAATCCGCGCATCCTGCGTGTCCTGTGTGTGTTGTCTTCCAACCACCCTCCCTTTGCCAAAGCACAATCATACAAATTGCCCGCTTTTCAGCTGTCCTTTCGCATATTCGCGTTTGAATTTGTTAACAAATTTTGTTTTTATGTGAAAATTATGCTGAATACGCATTGCTCTCCTAATAGCTTATGATTTAAGCGTTTCCTTTTTTTTTTGCCTCTGCCAGTTGATTGAGCAAGCTATTTTTTACGATTGATATTTGCAAATACAAATTTTGTCTTCCACAGAAGACTTTGGTCTGTTGTAGGTGGTACAAATTGCTTGTTGGCAGGATACCATTTTTTATGAGTATTTTAATAATCTGATGACTCAGTTAGAGCTGTTCAAAGTAGGAGTTAAGGACACTAAAACTGATAATATGTGGTATATTAAAAGGTTTACGGCGTATTTATTATGTGGAAAGTGAATTTGAGGGAGATGTTTCTTAAATATTTGAGAAAAATAGTAAACAAAATATAATAAAATAAATAAAAACTATATGGAACGTTATTGAATTTCTACAAAAAAAAAAAAAAAAATACATATGCATAACAGAGCTTGTCTTTAGCGGCACATGTCAAGGAATCATAATTTATTACGTATTTAAAATTAATTAAATTGAAGATGACTTCACATTTCTGATGAAAAACATTGAAGACTTGTTTAAGCCATGCAGAGAACTTACACTAAAATATATGCTTCCTTCAATGATTTAAAAACAGAGGAGAGTTAAAAGGTTTTTTTTAATAATATATAATAGCTAAATAAAACAAGAAATCCAATTTTTTCTAAGAACGTCGAAGACTATATACTCTTTTGGACTCATATGGCTATAGAAGTTATAGATGCTCATAAGAAAACAGAAAACCGCTTCATATAGAAGATGAAGATATTATATCTTATATAAAAAGTTACAGATAAATCATGATAGACAGATCAAAGAAGAGTTTTATGAAGAACAAAGACTTTTTATAATTTATCTTTACATATATTTATATATAATACATATGTATATCTATAAGCTTATAGTCTTCTTCTATGCCTTACACATTCCATGACAAAATGAAGGCAAACTCCCAAACATTGTCTACACTCAATATACAGGATATCCCACATAGGTCGCTTTTTGGAATTTCAACAACTGTTAATCCAATAAAATTCCACATCTACAGATCTAAGCGCTCAGCTAACCCAACCCAATACAATCCGATCCACTCCAACTAGCTACCAAGCTAGTCAAATTCAACAACTAGCCCACAAGTGACAAAATACACACATGAACATAAAAAATAAAAGCACAGTTTGTCATTACCATATTCTATGAGGCGCAGCGAGAGCCAAGTTTACAGTCTAGTAGAGTCTTTGGCCAAGTTTGCCTAGCAAACGTTTAAGTTGAGCAGCTAACAGTCAACAGTCAACAGCCAACAACAACAACAACAAGAGCAAGCGACTAGCGAGCGGTTTGAGTGGCTCACTGGCCAACTGTGCGACGTGTTGGTGGTGGAGGGGCAAGCGGTGCTGAAGAGGTGGGAACGTGGCGGCTGCCGAATGGACTGGTGTTAAAACTGATCATGTTTTGTCAAACGCAAGGTCGTTGGAGGCCGTTTGCAAATGTGGTTCTGCCACTGTGGCACACATAGATACACACACACACATACACACACACACACTACGCACACACACATGTGCTTTGGCATTCGTGATTGCCGCTGGCGCACAACAACAGCAACAACCACAACGAAAATCTCAGCTTCTACTTAGCAGCTTGTCCGTTGCCGGGTCCGGGACGCGCTTGGCTGCCTTCGTGGCGCCTTTTCTTTTTTTTTCTTCTTTTTTTTAATAGCAACCTTTGCTAGCAGCTACTAGACAACATCAAACAACAACAACAACAACAGCTGCTTTGGCGATGCTTAACTTTCATGTTGTCTGAAATATTTCTATACCGGTTCCAGATTAGAAAGAAAGAATTTCAAAGAGCATAAAAACATCGGCATCTGGAAATGCGTGAAGATCGTCTCAGCTGCTTCACACAAGCTCACAGATAATATTCAAGAGCATTTGAACTTTGTCTGGCAGCGCAGCATCAGCATCAGCATCAGCATCAGCATTTACATTTCCATTTCCATTTTTCCAACTGCTGTCAACATTTTGGATTTGTTGTCTCTCTAGTTGCCGTTGCCGTTGCCGTTGCCTTTGCTGTTGTTGCTTTATAATACCAAAGTGCTTTTCAATCTGTCAGTGTTTATTGCATTATGGCACTGAGAGTTACGATGCCTGCACTAAAGGTGCCATTAAAATTCCAACTAACAACTGCCATTAAACTAATACGATGATAAAAATCTCGGAACCGCAAAAAACTAAAATAAAAAATAAAAAAAATAAAAATATCGAAACACCTCTCGACTCTCAACTCTCGACTCGACACAATTTTCATAACAATTGCATATTTTGCACGTTGCGACGGCGGCTCCAACCAAATTGAGATCCAATCTGGTTTGCTTGCACTAAATTATACACACCACACTCACACACACACCACACACACACACAGAGAGAGAGAATTGTGCCGCGACATTGTTCAGCCGCAACTGCATACAAATTAGTAAAATATTTTGCCTGTTTTTGGTACGACATCTATCTAGATTTATAGATACATTTACAATTAGCCTCAGACTCTGGCTCACATCAGAGTCTAACACCACTAGAGACTCCGTTGCCGTCGCCATCGCCATCGCCGTCTCTCTGAATGCTTAACCTGTCAGCGGGCATCAAACATGCATGCGACAGCTGCGCGCACAAGGGTTAAAGCCGCCCATTGATTTGAGTTAGTTTTGGTACGTACGGTGCGGCCCGCATCAGAGTGTTGCATAAGCTGCCAAAGCCTTGCCACAAGCTTTTGACTTATGATCGACATCAATTCTAATGCGCCGCTTGCCGCTGTCAACATGTCGTTAACGAAATAAACTGAGCAAAATTGTGCAAAATAAAAAGCCAAACCAAACCTGCATCACAGCAACACAATTGCTGCAACTTTAACTGTTGCTACTGCTGCAATTGCCGTCTAGGCCAAATGAACAGATAAAGCCGCTAGCTGCCCTAATTAAGATTATGATGACTGCAAAGCTTCTCGACTTCTACTTTGAATATATATATATACATATTTTGTTAGTTCATATAGACTGGAGGCATTCGCTGATTGGCTATAAAATAATATAAATTTTTAACTACTTTGAATTAGCAATTTAGAGTATTATTTTTTGTTGTTTTAGCAGTAGTAATTTACTAGTAGTAATTTTGTAGTAGTATAGTTGAAGCAGTATTTTAGTAGTAGTATTTTAATAATAATATTTTAGTAGTAGCATTGATATAGTAGTATTTTAGTAGCAGTATTTTAGCAGTAATATTTTAATAGTAGTGCTTTAGCTGTAGTATTTAAGTAGTAGTATTGTAGTAGTTCTATTTTAGTAGTATTATTTTATTTTATTTCTAGATATTTATAGTTTTTGAATTGATCAATTTGATATTGAGTCTCCGTCTACTTTAGATTTTCCAATCTAAGCAATATATGCCTATATCTCAGATAAGTTTCAATGATAGCTAAAACGTTATTCGATCTCATTCAAACTTAATTTATATTTGAATTTATTTCTTGATCAACTCCACAGTCAACTCTCATATAATCTCTTAGGCAATCACATTTCGTATCTATTTTCCATAAGCTTTTTCTCAACACGCATTCCAAGCAACCCATCAAGCTGGTTGTAGCGCATCTGAAGTGTCGCTTATGGCCTTTGGTTAGCCACTTGCCACGCCCCAAAGTGTGCACTCAATTCCATATAATTTTGACTCGTTTGCATCCATAAATTATAAAGACTGCCGAAGGTCAGAGTGCAACCTGGTTGAACAAATGCAATTTGTGTGAGCGCCAAAGCGAGTGAACAACTGCAGGTGCAGCCACACTTCAGCCGCAAATGGCGAGGGGAGGTTGAGGCGTAGCTGAATACAAATCGAATGCTCGACTACGTTGAGCATTTGACAGCAATCTCTCACATGATTAAGCGCATACGCTGCATGGCCGCTAGGCGACAAGGGGGAACGGGAGGGATCCGCTGATCTAATTTATACAGCAATTGGAGGCTAACAAAATGTTTTTTCTTCTCCCTTTTTATCGCTTACAGAATGGATTTGTGAATTGCGACAAGAGCTGCCCTTCAATTGATGATTGCTATTTGCTCGACTCCAAGTCCTCTAATGACACCTGCTGTCGCAAGTGCAAAGGTAAGCGCTGCAGTGGCATACGTCAACCATCTAGCCCCAATTAACTATTGCTCTAATTAGGCTGCATATATCGCGGTGTGCCCTATGCGAGCGGCGCTGAGTGGAGCGATCCGGATGAACCCTGCAAGACGTACAAGTGCATCGCCAGTGTTGTCACCGAAACAACACAGAAATGTTATTCACAGTGCGACGATAATCAGTTGACAGCGCCACGCCCCGGCGAATGCTGTCCGACATGTCAGGGTAAGTCGACTTGTCCCAATCTGTCAACTAGTTCAGCCACTCAACTAGTCACTCACTAAAATTAGCAGCACCAGCAGCAGCAGCACCCCAAATACTAATAATGCCACTTAATTCATCAGTCCGTCTGACAAAATAGTCCAAAAACGATCTGTGCACAGATGGTCGAGTTTTTTTTTTGTTGTTTTTGTTTTGTTGTTTTTTTTTTTAATTTTATTTTATGTTTTATTTGTATCTATTTTGTGACTCTGCACGATTTGCTTATTTATGGGCTTTAAATTGTCTATTAAGTCGACAATGTGGCATTGCGTTCCAAACAAAACAGAGCAACGTTTAAGCAAATATGTGATGAACTGGCAGATACCCTGCAGTAAATGTAGTTGGCTTAGTAACAAAATGTTTTAGATTTTACTATAAAATATAAGGAATCTTGGGAGCACACAGCACAACAAAATAGGGATAGAGAAACTTGGAAATACCCTTGAAAAAGTTGTTTTTGCCTGATAAAGTTGTTGCTGTCTTAGCTTTAATGGATTCTGATGACAAATAGCAATTAGAGATGGCTAATAGCAATTAGAGATGGGCAGCCATGCTATTTAAAAACCAACGATAGTCCACGATAGTTATCTATGAACTATCGATAGTTGACGACTTAACAAGAAAATCCGCTCACAAATATGTACATACATACATATGTATGTATGTTAATAATTATTAGTCATAAATGCCAAAGTTAGCTTAGAAGATTTCTTGAAAAACTATAAAAACTTTCAAACAAAGATTTTTAGGACTTTTTAATAGTTCCTACCACAGCTGTATAGCCATACATACATACATACATATGTATATATACATATACAGAGATAGTTCAGCAATATACATACATACATACATACATATACATATGTATACGTATACGTATATGTATGTATGTATGTACACACATAGACGAAGTTTCATTGGACAACCGAATAGATAGGACTCCGCTCTTAGCACCGATCAAGATGTTATATATGATTTATAAGACATTGCACACCTGTCCCTCTCTGCCTTACACATTTGATCACTTCAGAGAAAGTCAGCTGTCTGTCATATAATTATGCAACATTAAATTACCCCATCGAATGCAGCTTTATGCGTACAGGGTATATTTGGTACGCACGGCCCTCTGCCTATGCAAATAGATCGCTTGGAAACCCGTTTCGACATGTGGAAATTTTCTTGGCTGTCGCCCAAAAAAAAAACATACACACACTCACACACACACACACACATATCAAGAAGAAGACAAATAATACGTTTTTTAAACCGTTGTCTGATGAAAATCGCATTGTTGTTGTTGTACACTTTGCAGGTTGCAAGATCAATGGCCAGACCGTTGCCGAAGGCCAAGAGGTTGTCGCCTCGATCGACGACCGCTGCTTGGTCTGCCAATGCGGCGGCAACAAGTTGAGCTGTGCCAAAAAGACTTGCCCCATACTCCAGTGCCCCAAAACGAAGCAGAAGCAGCTGCCCAACGAGTGCTGCCCACGCTGCACCGAACAACGCGAATTTGTGGCAGTCAAAGGTGAGTGTCACGCCCCCCCTCCAACAATTAGACAAAAGCCCACCTGCTCACAAATATGCTTTCACCCATTTCTTTTGTGCAGGCAAGTGCATATTCAACAATAAGCTGTACTACGACAAGACACAGTTTACACCGGATCGCTGCACTAATTGCACCTGTCTGAATGGCACATCGATTTGTCAGCGTGCCACATGCCCCATACTGGAGTGTGCGCCGGAGTTCCAGGAGGAGGACGGCTGCTGTCCCCGCTGCATTGTGGCTGAGGTGCGCAGCGAGTGCACCGCTCAGGGCGTCACCTACATGAACAACGACACCTGGAACATGGGACCTTGCCGCAGCTGTCGCTGCATTGGCGGCAACATCCGCTGCTCCGAGATGCGCTGCCAGCCGGTCAAGTGTCGCCCCAACGAGGAACTGAAGGTGCCCGCCGGCGAATGCTGTCCCAAGTGCCTGGAAACTGCCGGCACATGCACGGTCTTCGGCGATCCACACTTCAAGACCTTCGACGGCAAATTCTTCAGCTTCCAGGTGAGTTCCATTTCGATATCAATTATAAATTGATGACGAGCGTAACGTGAACTGACATTAATGGGCATCAATTAAAATAAGCCATTTAATGGCAATTGATATATAATTGCATTGCTCGTCGTACTTATAAAACTAACATATAAATTAGCCGCTTAAAACAGACTTTTATATGGCCACTCGATTTGCATAGACAACTTAAGTTTATGGCCCATTCGCATTGACTGAATTTTCTACTAATATCCACACAGCTGCAGTTGGCTTGGCCACCCGCTAAGAACGACCATTTCGACCGACATAAAGTCTGTTAATATTAAGTGAAATTAAAGGGTGTCAAAATAAGCGTAACGAACCGTAACGAAATAACTTTTAATTAATTACAGAATAACAAGCAACCATCAAAATTTTTGTTTTTTATTACTACCTCAACCCATTGAATGTGGGAAATCAGGGTATAATGGTTTGATTAAATGTATGTATGTAACAGGCAGAAGGAGGCGTGGCATACCCCATTACATATGTACATACATATACATACATATGTATATATGTATACATACATTATATTCTTGATCAGGAAAACAAGATGAGTTGATATAGCCATGCCCGCCTGTCCGTATGTATGAATGCGAACCAATAAGAGCTAAAGACTTGAGCTATTAAATTGTATATCTCCCCCATCTTTGAAGCTAGACCCTCCAAATTGTACATCTAGTTTTATGTGTACTTTATATAATTTTGATTTTTGTTATATTTTGGATACCAGTTCCAATTTTACAAAATTCTTTCATTTTTGGCCAATTGGCAAAAGCACATGGCTAGAATTTTACAGTTTTCCTCTACGTGTGCACACACGGTGCTTAAATAAATACATAGCTGCGTATATTTAAAATCGGGGCTCACCGTATCTCCTAGTCGGGCACCCCAACTAGAGTTTTCTTACTTGTTTTTCTTTTATTTTTATATTTATTTGCATTTTATTAGCTATAAATTTGATAGCTTTAAAAACCTTGTTCAGCCAGAAACTATGTCCAATCCGTTTTTCACGGTAGGTACTTTTTATGGCATTAATGAAGTAAAAATAGGGATTGGCCCTATTTGGAAAAGCGGTTATATAAAGGTCATAATAAAAACTCACTGAAGATGTCTCGCGCTGTCACTTTATTCTGCTAATTAAGAACTTGGGAAGAAACTTAGCTTTATCCAAAAGAAGCTTATTTAAGGCATTAAAAGAGCCGGGCAATGCCAGGCATAATGGTATGCTAGATAATTTTGCCGTCAGAGTTGCTTTTGAAATTCGACATCAGAGTTGCTTTTCATTATACGTCAGTGACAGAGCCTTCAAGTTAAACTAGTCAGGAAAGCTTCGGACATTTCAACCGGAACCAGCAGCGAAGTCACATCTTTCTTCCAAATTCAGAAAAATATGAATTTTTGTCCTAGTTTTTTTTTTTTTTTATAAAAAATAAAGTTTCTGAAGGTTACAAGTTAATTTATAGATGCTGTGGCAAGCACGCGGCGTAGGTTGGAAGGAAGTACTCGTACAAGACTTTTCACACGAGGCTCGTGTGGAACTTTTTTAGCTAGGGTACATCCATCCAATCGATGCCACGTGCTTGTCACAGCGAGTGTCAGTGAGAGAAGAAAAAAAAAACTACTCATCTGGTATAGTGATAGAAGCTTCAGTAATTACTAGAAACAAGTAGACTTATAGATGCTGTGGTAAGCACGCGGTGTGGGTTGGAAGGAAGTACTCGTACAAGATATATTCCACACGAGGGTCGTGTGGAATGTCTTTAGTTATGGTACATCCATCCAATCGGTGCCACGTGCTTGCCACAGCAAGTGTCAGTGAAGGAAGAAAAAGAAAACTTATCTGGTATAGTAAAAAAATACTCATCGCATATAGTGATAGAAGCTTCAGTAATTTCTAGAAACAAGTAGACTTATAGATGCTGTGGCAGGCACGCGGCGTGGGTTGGAAGGAAGTACTCGTACAAGATATATTCCACACGAGGCTCGTGTGGGATCTCTTTTAGCTATGGTACATCCATCCAATCGGTGCCACGTGCTTGCCACAGCAAGTGTCAGTGAGGGAAGACAAAGAAAACTTATCTGGTATAGTGATAAAAGCTTCAGTAATTTCTAGAAACAAGTAGACTTATAGATGCTGTGGCAAGCACGCGGCGTAGGTTGGAAGGAAGTACTCGTACAAGATATATTCCACACGAGGGTCGTGTGGAATGTCTTTAGTTATGGTACATCCATCCAATCGGTGCCACGTGCTTGACACAGCGAGTGTCGGTGAGGGAAGAAATAAAGAAAAGACTACTGGACTGATCTGGTATGGCAATAGAAACCTTTTCAGCAATTTCAAGAAATTTTCTAACCAAATTTTGTCATTTTAATTTTCAGGGTAGTTGCAAGTATTTGCTGGCTGCCGATTGCTACAGTCACAACTTTTCCATACGCCTAACTAACGATGGACGTGGCACGCGGCGGTCCTCGTGGCCCAAGACGGTGACACTTAAGCTGCGCGGTCTGCGCATCAATCTTGGCCAAAAGCTGCGCGTCAAGGTTAATGGCACGCGCGTCACTCTGCCCTATACCGATCACAGCAGTGGCAGCAGTGAGCTTGGACATGGCCACAATGTCAGTATCGAGCGTCTGGCGGAGGGTGGCATTATGCTGAAGACGGAGCTGGGCCTGAGCATCGAGTGGGATGGCAACAACTTTCTGCAGGTGTCGGTGCCGGCGCAGTACAAGCGGCATCTGTGCGGCCTGTGCGGCAATTACAATGGCAGCGGGCGCGATGATTTGACTGGCAGAGATGGGCACTCGCACAGCGACGATGAGGTCTGGCACTTTGCCAACTCCTGGAAGGTGGGCGGGCCGAAGTCGTGCTCCAGGGTAAGGGATAATATCGTGGCGCAGCCGACGTGCAACAAGCGTAAGCCCAACTTCTACTGCCGTCCACTGCGCGTCTCGGAAGTATTTGGAAACTGTGATAGTAGACTTAATCCCACGAACTACATCGACTCCTGCCGCATGGACGTCTGCGAGTGCCCCACGGGCAGCTGCCACTGCGACAGCTTTGCTGCCTATGCCCACGAGTGCCGTCGCCTCGGCGTCCAGCTGCCCGACTGGCGTGCTGCAACCAATTGCCCACTGGGCAGCTGGCGCCGCAATTCCACCGATGCCAACTATCGCGGCAACAGCTTCTACGGGGATCCTAGTTTACTCAAAGGAGGCGCTGGTGCTGGCGGTGCATACAAAGCACGACGCCGCAAACAGCAGCAGCACGAACTACAGCTGCAGCATCAGCGACGCCAGCAGAACGAGCTGCAGGAAAATGAATACATCAAGAAACATGTACCCAATAAATTTTTAAGGCCGCGTGCGCAGGCTCGCACGCCGCCGCCAATACACTAAGCACTGAGCATGGATTTAATTATTATTATTTAATTTAATTTAGTTGCTACACACACACACACACACACACACACAAATTCTCATGCAGGCTAAAAGAAAAACATTTAAAATGTCAATGACATGAGCTGCAGCAAATTAAATCTAAATAAAAATGCTTTCCCGCCAGCTATAGCTATAAAATGGGATCGCTTCCTCGTTATCCCAGCCAAGCTTCCAGCCAGTGTCATTGGCCAGTTCGGTAGCATGGTTATATGGAAAGTTCCAGATACGACATTTGATTTGTATGTACTTGTAGTTGAATTGCGTATATGCACCCATGACAGCACCAGTATTAAGCTAAGCATTATCATCCACCCAAGTCCGACATCCGCACATCCGCTGCCACAACAATCTCCCTGGTGTTATATACATACATACATACATATGCATATACATATACTCTGTTAGCGAACCATTTCATGCTTGCCTTATCCATACATTCATCAAACGCATTCGTTGTCGCCATTTTGTTTAGTTCGATAAGTTTTATTTATTTTAGTCCATAAGTTCTAAAGAAATTTGATGGAGTCCGGACTCTCGTACTAATCGAAAGTATGTTATGTGTCTGTTACTCTATTTTTTTTATGTATTTGTATGTGTGTATTATCGCTAAAATAAACGTCATACTACTCGATTAATTAACTCGGTAACGATAACTTAGTGTACTTATATAATATACGATATATACTATTCGTAATGTTAGTTAAATAAATTTTAGTTTTGCTTAAAATTTAAGCTTTAAACATTTATGAAAATTGCACAAACAGTATTTTTGCTTAGTTTAAATCTCACTTTAATCTTGCAAAATTAGCTACAGAAGAAAAAAATCTCCAACTATATTTAACTCTTTTCTCCCTCTCTCTCTCTCTCTTTCTCTCTAAAATTGTAACTCTCTCCCTCTTTCTATATATACATACATATATTTAACTAACTCAAATCTAAAACTTTATAAAATTTCGTTTATGTCCAGAGAAAAACTTGGAATCCACGTTTTTTGTATGTCCAATAAAAAAGAAAATCAAGTAAAATAAACTGTGTTAATATTTATAAAGTTCGATCCAAGTTACACAAGTTTAACAAGTTTATTGCCATTTTTCCAATATTTATAGTAAATTAATCAAGTTTAATTCATTTAATATGGCTGGATCTGTAAATGTATGACAAATATATGCTTAAATACACTAAAAACTCTTTGACAAACAAATGCAAAAAAAAAAAAAACAAAGAAAAGAAAAATAAAACAAAAACAAATTTAAATGCAAGAAACAAAATAAATTATATAAAAATTTTAAATGTTGTGTTTAATATTTTTAGTAGGGGAAACTAGTGAAATCAAAATGGAAATATACATATGTTTCTTGAAAGCTCAATTTAGCAGAATCAACTGTCAAAATTGGTTAAAGGAAACCTTTAAAGGTTGAACATATTTTAATAGTAAAATATTCTTGATGAGCAGATCTTCTAATAAAATTTTTAAATATCAGAGTGCAGCCTCCGCTTGGGTCCTTAGCAACTCGCCCAGTAGATGGCATGCCTTGATGTATTATAATAGAAAATATAGGTATTTTTTCTGAAGTAAAGCTTGGAATTATTGATTGCAGACAGTCTACATACTTTGTGTTCTGTGATTTCAGCTAGAAAGTTTCCATATCTTCAACAAGGAGATAGCTTTGACTACTTTTACCTCAGCAGAGGCATGGATATATTGCAAGCTGGGAAAGCTATGGCAAAACAAATAGCTTCTATTTGATGCAAACTTAAGTCAAGAAATATATGAGAATTTTTATATATAGTTCTACGAGGTCTACTCTGCTCTCTTAACTTTTATTATACTGCAATTAAAAGCTAAATAAAGATCATGTTTGAAAACTTTCATTTAATGGGCTTACACAAGTCCAACTGGTGCAGACACTTCGATTGAATTCCGCGTGGTTAGCCTTTTCGGATTGTATATATAATGTTTATGATGATGTTGTTGCTTTGTTTATGTTCAAGTGGCATCAGATTCGCAGGCACGAACCCAAAAACAATTGCGACAAGAGGCGACGACACTGCGTCTAGGGTTGCTGCCGTTGGGGCCGCAGACGGAAGGAAGTGGTTCGACACTTGGTGGCTATGAGTGCTGCTCTTGGAGACTGGGCGTTGAATTACAAAAAAAAAATATAATATACAGATACATACATACATATGTATACAGCCATGCAGACATACAGTTGGACACACAGAAACACACACACAATCACAATCAATTTATGCATGTTTGCTTAGCAATACTTGTCAAAGTTGTCTAGGGCCGTGCACAACTTTGTGTGTAATTTGAACGGGGCAATCATTTGCCTCCGCCTCGGGGCTTATGGACATGTGGAGGCATTTCTTGGAAGGCAGTGCTCGGCGCTGCTTAAGCACAATAAGCTCGTAAATCGACGTCGATTTAGACTGAAATACAATCTTGTGCGAGCCTGAAATTGCGGGCGCTCCATTGAGTAAAGCCACCAACACACGCAGTCGCAGTCGCCGTCGCTGTTGCTGTTGCTGTTGCTCTTTTTACTATTTGCTGCTGCCGCAGCGGGGCACGTGCAGCGCATGCGCAACGAGGCAAAGCCGGGCAGCTGGACAATCGGACAATTGGCAACACTGATTGATGCACGTCGTCTTCAACAGAATCGAGTTGAATGTTTCGACATCTGCTGAACGCTCACCGGCCACCGACTGTGTTGCGGCATTTTGTTGCTTCCGCGTGTTGGTCGCCTGGAGAGACGACGCCAGCCTGGATAGACGACGACGCGTGCTCGTGCCTTATCAGGCGCGAACCTGTCCATATTGGCGCAAATGCCCGTTTGCCAATATGGTGCGTATATAATTGGAGCGTATGTCTGCCGATGGCTGTCTCCCTCCCTCTCTCGCTCTCTTGAGTGTGTGTGTGTGTGTCCGTGTGGTGTGGCGCCAGAACGTGCGCCAAATTTGGCAATGTGAAATGTTGTTGCTGTCCAGTCGAATGGCATATTCCCCATAGCCGCATGCCACATACCGCATGCCGCATGCCGCACGCCTTATGCCACATGCCCCATAGGCATTAGAACGTCGCCAGCCACTTAAAATCAGCGATTTATCATGAAGCAATGTTTGCCCTGCACAAATGAACGGCTCGACATGTCCATGAGATATCCGAAACCGCAGCCATAGCCATAGCCATAGCCATAGCCATAGCCAATGCCAAGTGGTCCTTCAATTGCAAAAGAGACTCATAAAGATGCGCAGCAGATAAGCTGGAAGGGACGAACATATGGACATAGCCATGCATCATCATTGTGGCGGCACAAGTCCTGAACCCTTGACTAACTCTCCAGAGAAAGGCATGGAGAGTGGCAGAGAGAGTGAGTGAGAGACACTTTGAAGCTTTGTGTGTGCATAAACGAGTGTTGAATCACATGAATCACTTTTGTGCGTAGGAGTCAGCCACCATTAGCGGCATATGTCAGCAGCAACGGCAGCAGCAGCCGCCGCCCACGCACATAATATGTATGTAAGCCGGCCAAGGGCTGCACTTTCCGGGTAGCTTTTCCCACGCAACGGCGCCCGGAAAAGCTAACAGAAATCTATCTAACTATGCGTTCTCGATGACAGGCTAACCCCTCAACAGACCCTCAAATCCAAATGCTTGTTATTTATGTCAATGGCATGGCTTTTGCGTCACATTCACATATGTGTGTAAGTGTGTGTGAGTGTGTGTGTGTGTGTGTGTGTGCGGGAGAGTGCTTCAAGCAGATGCGGCAATCAATAGTTGAAATAAATTAAAGCATACTTCTCGGCGGTGACCTAAATGCCAGAGCAACGGGGTGGCAATTTGTGCTCTTTCAAATGCCCCATTTACACTCGATTGCAGCAAATAAAACTTAAGTAATTAAATGTTAACAAGAAGTCAAGTGAAGGACAATAAAAAAAATTGATTAGTGTAATTAATGATTTTATATTATTTGCTGTCAATAAGAGTTTATGGTGGCGCAGTCGATCATGTCGCTAAGTCGGTCAATATATTTTGAAGCATAAGTGCAATCGTTAAGTATAATTTTGTTGAATTCCATTTTGCTTTGTATATGAATTGATATATATAATAACTGAATTTTAGGTTCTGAAATGAAGTCCTGAAACGTAGCCATAGAGCAATTATAAATGTAGAGAGTACTTACTGCCTTCACAACAAGTCAAGTCACCAATATAAGAAGGAATTATATGAGCTAATGAATTGATTAAAGATTTACTTAAAGCTGAAGCAAGAATCATATTTAGCTTGCGTTTATTTCTATATGAACTAGTTCGATTTCAGTTATAATTCGTTCAGAACATTTGACAAGTTTATGAAAAGAAGAACTGCTAACAGTTCCTTTCGAGCTCTGCCATAAATCTGTCATCTACAAAAATCATTTTAAGCTAAACTAGTTAATTGGTCACACATTCCATCAGCTCTTTTCATTTCTATTAACATTTTGACTGCCAAAAAGTTTTAAAATGTCTTAAGCATACAATCCGCATCCATGGTAGGACTCAGCAGGGCCTTCAAGTAAGTATTGCTACACAAGCAAATGCCACACGCATGGCGTGCGGTGTGTCCTAGTGTAGCAGTACTTACTTTTAGGCCCTGTTAAGTCCTGCACATTGATGGGCAATATGATGAGTATCATAAACTGTAACTCTTGAGTAAGAATAATGTATTTTTGCTTTAATTAATATAATTAAGAATTTATTTTTACTATAACAGAGACAATCGGCCCATATCGATCAACGTAATTAAAGGGCAGCGTCTGACCAAGCCTAGGGATCTAACAAAGTAAGTTCTTTGAAATTAAAAAATGTTTATAATTTATAAACCTGTTAAGTTGTTAATTACTTGTTTACTTAAAATAGATCATAGAGTTCTCATCATCAATCATCTATCAACGTAACAAGTTGTAAATCTTAAATATTTGTTTCTCAGTTTTATAGACTTTGAATATAACACCTAATAAATTGAGCATGCTAAGACCTCTCGATTGAAACCCGTCTAAATCATTAATTATTATTCTATGATAAAGACTAAAACTTGTTTAGGAACTTACTTTGTAGGCTAAGTATGAGCAGTGAACTCCTCTTATACAAGAATCTATATCGAACGTGCATAATTCGAAGTATATGTAAAACCAATAAATCAAGCCAAATCAAAGTCTATATTAAGTTGATGAGCTGTGCGAGCTGTTCCTTGCTAGCTGCCATTGTAAGCTCTATGAATATACAAATAGTATATAATTAAGCATACACGAGCAGGAATATAATTTTTGTTTATAGCTGCGCGCGAAAGTGAGTATTCGATTACACATTGAGTGAATGAATGAATGAATATGAGTTGCCTGCTAAAATTAATGGTTGTTTCATTCTGGCTTCGATTGACTCTAGCTAATTTAATGTGCAATCAAGTATTCAGTGTCGCCGCGAATGCCCATGTCGTGTGTGTCCATCAAAACCTTTAGGGGCTTGGGGATTTTCTAGTTAGATTAATTGACCCCCTAAAAACTTATTTGGCTGTCGAAAACATTTGCATAATTACCACAAAGAGAGAGAGAGAGAGAGAGGCAGAGGGAGATAGTTCTGAATTGACTACAGGATGTTTGGTTCGCATACTATGTAAAAATACTTATTAGCAAGTCTGTAGAAAGCTGCCCAACAACAGACAAATTGATTCAACAGACAACCAGGCGTCAGCTTCAAAACTTTTTCTATACTCTTACAAAGAGAGTCCTATTGATTTAGCAATTCATTCAAGTATCTATCAAATGTTTGTATATAAAGATATAGACTTGAAGAAGTGAATGAATATAATTTAGTTACTTTAGAGACCTATAAGTTAGATCAGCTGAAGAAGTAGCTTCAGTTTTATGAAACATTTACTTGCCTTTTAAATTTATATTAATACAAATCATCATATAGTTTTACTAACAATTGTTTATATGGTTTAAAATCATATTTATTTTATATATATATATAATATAAATATTATTTGAAACAATATAAACAATTTTTAGTAAAAACAAACATTTTAAACAAGTTTAGTATATTAATATAAATTTCAAAGTAAATGTTTCAAAAATTGAAGCTACTTCTTTAGCTGATCTAACTTATATGCATAGCTGATCCTTAAAATGCAATAATATATAATAATATATTATTTATATTCATATTTTACAAGTTACTTTAAGATGCTGTAAAGCTCAGGTAGATGGCAAAAATGTAGGAAGAGTTAAAATCTCTTATTAACTCAAAAAATTCTGTTGGTAATTGATACCCAAATCATAAAATTTTTATTGCAAATTAATATTTTTTTATTGTCTAACCATTTGCTAAAACAAGTTAAAAATAATATTAAAAAAACTCCAGCTATCATATTTAATTACGCTCCCAACTATTTTGACATATAAGTAACAAAAACTATACTAATAATAAACTACAATAGATAACATACTGTACTATATAAATATCAAATAAAATTTGATTCATAAATGAACCGTAACATACTTATTCACTTCTCTAAAACACCTCTTCATTTCTATATATCTATAGAGACTATCGACTATCAGTCTTGCAAGTGTATTTAAATATCGTCATTCACTAAATCCTCTTATTTATTTATTTATTTTTTTATTTTCTTGTTGATGCGATTCATTCGACTCAAACAAGTTGCCACACAATGAGACATTTTGGCATCTGGCAAAGTTTTTGTCAATATATTGTATATTGTATTATTAATTATATAAATTAACTTGTTTTGTGCGTTGTTTCTTCTCTTACAAGCGGGCGGATGGGGCGGATACACAGACTTCAAGTCAAATTAATTAAAATGCGACGCATGGCAAAAGGCGAAGACAGGCGGAGATAAGAATTTTACTCCAACGATCATCGCACTCATCATCATCATAATCGTCATCATTATGGTCATTATTGTTATTATCATCATCATGATTGTCAGTTAAATGCAATTAAGCGCAATTATGCACTAAGCGAGTGTTGATACATGTCGCCCTGTCGCGCCCGACGCTAAATTATGACGGAAGTGGCGAGCTTACAATCAATGCTCGCGGCATTAACTGCGATTATCTAATCGAATACTCAGAGTTAATGCACAATGCGCATATGCATACTGAATAATATAAATATTATTAATGTTCGCTGTGGCGCCTTGGATAACAATTTAAATCAATGCAACAAATGTATTCATGCGCCCTTAACTCACTCGATGATTGATGTTTGGCATAAGAAGTGATTGTCATTAAATGCAATTTACGCAACATCAAAATAATTATACAATCTTGTATATAAGATTCTCTGTTCATAATTTGAGGACTTGAGCTTCGACAACTTCTCAGTTTGATGGATAGCCAGACAGACAGAACGAACAGTGCCAAAGCAAGTGTGGGCGAAAATATAGTATATTTTCTATGGGTTAAAAGATACAAGCTTACCCAAATATGTTTACAAAACTATAAGATGTTAAACAGTAATTTCACGAAGACTATTTAAAGGAATTCAAGTTCTTTCAATGCTTTTAAATATTAATTGCATCCATTTTACTTACAAATATATCTTAACTATTAACTTCTAAAATTATAAAAGTGATTGCTTAATTTTGTTTACTTTTCATTACAGCACATTCAGTAATCGATCACTAATATTTCCGAACAACCAAGAAATAGCTGCAAATTCTAAGCTTAATAGAAACACTTTCTTATCTGCGCTTTTAGTATCTTATTAGATAACAAGCTAGATCATTTCAGGTTAATAGAATATTTATTAGCTAATCTGAAACATATACATATGTATAAACCATTTAAGGAAACCATAAACACTTTAGAGAACTAGTTTAGTTTATCGTCTGACAATTTCAAAATTAGTAAACATTCTTAATAAGCTTTAAACTGAGTTGAATGATTTGTACAAGTAAATAATAAGCTTCTCAGTTAGTTAAATCTAAGTAATTGTCACTAAATCAAGCACAAGCATTGATTAGCCCGAATGCGATGGATATCGCGAATTGCAATTAGCATATTGTCGCCACTAAGTTTTATCTAATGAATTGACACTAACATGTCGAATATGTTTGCCATAAAAATCAAATCAAATCAAATCAAAAACTTGTGGACTAATCATTTCTTGCTAACAGAAAATACAGTTAACAAACAATTCGCTTGACGCCCACAAATTAGGGAGCGACACGCGGCGAGTCAAACATCGTATACATCTCATATGCATAATGCCATAGATCTCCGCAGAGCGCTATAGATCTTTTATGGGTATATAAATTGAAACGTGCTCGTTTTATAGTCTGAACAGGCACCGGCAAATAAATAAATAAAAAGCATATATAAAACAAAAGGCCAGAGCTCGTGGCAATCAAAGAACGTTCAATGGACTTATCCCATAATATTTGGATCGTATAAAAACAATTTGTATAAATTTAAACCAAATGCTAACCGAATTTGTATGCCCTGCCAAAGCAGAAGTCGAAGTTGCAAGCTTGGTTAATTCTCGGGTTCCCGGTCATTCCCTCAAATTAATATTTATGTTTATTTATTAACATTGTTTTGTATAAACTTGTTCTTAGTCGTTGTGTTTCAAACGTGTTAGAAAGGCTTGGTCCGCAGAACGAAATGGCAAGAGAAATAGAAATAGTATAAATACACTGAAAAAAGAAATGTTGCCAATTGTTATATATTTAATTCTCTAAAGTTGGACGGAAGAACATTAGGGATCTAGCAAGTGCTACATGCATTTTTTGAGACAAATAGAAAATTAAAAAAAATTAATAAAATAATTTTAATTGAAGAAAAACAATGTTTTAAAATGAAGAATTGATAATATTAAATATTTTCATATTTTATATTTATTAATGAAATAATATATTGCTTTGCTCATTTAAAGCTAAAAACTTTTATTTCATTTTAAATTTTCAGATATTATATATAGATTTTAAATCCAATCAACTTTAGCCTTGGTTCGTTTGCAATTTATTCAGCCTAGATTGGATGTCATAAGCACAGTGTCCTTCAATCTGAGTTCATTTCATTTCAATTTGTTTTAATTTTACTTAAATTCAAGTATATCAAATTTATGAAACAACACCAAATAGCATTTAAATAATATTAAAAACTATTTTCCCTTAAGTTCGGTCATTCCATATTTAACTAAACTGATTAAAGGTTCAACTCAGAAAAATACCAAAACAATTTTCAATAGTTACTGTTTGAGCCAATTGCTAAACTCCATCTATGATTACTCTAGAGACAACAATTATTGCTCGCCAAAAAGAAACTAAACTTTTATAGCAGATCTTTAGCGTCATACAAATTGCATACCAGGCACACATGGAACATCTTTCTCTGAGTGTATTTAGATACAAATATATATTTGTATATAGTATATTTAGAAGTTAAGTTAACTAACTTAGCACACACGCCAAGCTTGACTGATTCGCAGATATACTCGACTCTGGCTCGGAGTCTGTCTGTCTGGTTGGGGCTATTCATTCGGACAGAAACGTTCAATAAAGACGGCCACGCGAATTGGCCAGACTCTCATTGGAAAGCGTTAGGTTCAGACGACTGCTATTATCAACGGTTCACAAATCAATGTGATTTAGCAGCGGCACCTGTCTTAATAGTCATTTTCAATCTGTCGGTCTCGCGATTCGCAGTTCTTATTATTTCGATATACATAATATTTGAATACAAATTTAGGCGCGTTCTGTTTGATCTTGTGCGAAATGTCAGCCTTTGTAACCTCAACTGCCTGCGTGGCTCTAATTCAGTTGTTCCTGCTACACTTGGTGGCTAGCAAACAGTATAGCTGGTGTGATCGCGATCTCTGTGGTCCGGGCATCAAGCATATAGCCTGTCGCAACAATGGCGTAAGAGCAATTCGATCAGACGTTAGAAAAACGAATGCTTCAACTATGTTTTTTGTTTGCCTGCAGCATTTCAATAGACGCTGCCAGCCGGACTCCGTCGAAGTGGACATCTCCCGGCATAAGCATCACTTTCTGCATGGCCATAACAAACGTCGCAACTTTGTGGCACTGGGACAGCTGCCGGGCTACTATCCTGCGGCACGCATGACCACCATGGTAAGCTAAGCTGAGAGCACTTAGAACAGATTAAAGATCTACATTGATGGCTTGTGCCTAGGTCTGGGATGATGAGCTGCAGTATTTGTCCTCGCTGAATGTGCGCACTTGCATATTGGATCACGATGATTGCCATAATACATATAGCTTTGCCAATTCGGGTCAGAATCTGTGCGCCATTTGGCGGGACCGCAATCCCAACACGAATGTGACCAGCCTCATTGAGGAGTCGATGGGACTGTGGTTCAATGAGTACGACCTGATCGACAGCAGCTACATTGACAAATTTCGTGTCACAAAATATTTGTAAGTAGAGCTTTTTATATATTTAAAGAATTCTCTTCTATATTATTATTTCTATAAACCTATAGTGAGGACTATGGCCACTTTGCGGAAATGATGGTGGATCGTAACTCGCGCCTTGGCTGCTCAATAATGCGTTTCACACGACCCGACTATCCCTCTGTGTATATCTTTAACGTCGTTTGTAATTATGCATCCATCTACGCTTTGGATGCGCCCGTCTATGTAACTGGACGATCCACGTCACGCTGCCAAACGGGCAAGAATCCATTCTATCCGGGTCTCTGCTCAATACGAGAGCAATATGATCCTAACTACTGAACGATCGGTTAAGTATCATAGATATATAGTGCTCAGGTATTGAACTGCCCAGATCTTAGTAAACATTATCTGTATTGTATTTTTATTTTTACATAAGATTGTAGTTAATTATAGTTGTAGTCTCTGTTTACCAATAAATAATACATACACAAATATTAAGCCATTATTTATTGACATAATAACACCCACTCGACAGCTTTTGGACGGACCAACATCAGCGTCTGTCACTGTATAATAATAATATTTTTAATTAGTTAATGATTTGTTGTAAAACGACCAGCTAGCTAGTTAAACACACAAAACAGTCGGTCTCTCGGTGAGTATTTAAATTTTGTTTTAACGAACTTAGCCAAATAATGCCAAAATTAATGAATGACAGCTACGATAAACTTGCACATAAAGATGTGACCGACGTGAATATACTCTAACCATACTTGGGGAATAAGTCAAAGTCTGGTTAGAAAACCAAGAGAGTCTGATCAGATGATATTCCAATCAGGTTTGAGAAATCAACAAATCATAAAGAGTGACCCACTACAATATGTCCTAACCAATTTTGAGGTCAAATATATAGTATGCTAATATATCTAAACCTGGTGAAAATTATAAAAAATTACCTGACTAGAATATGGCCTAAGGTAAGACATATTTTATGGCAATATGCCATAACCTGGTTTGAATTAGACAAAAGAAAGATGGTTACAAGATGCTTTAGGCAATAAATATATGATAATGTGCTCTGGAACAAATAAAAGTATAAAAGATTCAAACTGCCCGAGTTGGTATTTGGAAAGATCATTATCGCTCTCTTCATTGATGTTGACTTGCTTTTTATAGTTTTAGTAGCGAAATATAACACAAATATTTGCATGTCTAGGCATTTGTTTGTCTCTCAATGTAGTATTTAGCAAGTAGTCAGATATACCCCAGTCATTTGTAAGTAGCGGGCATTCAAGAAAAGATTCGGTCCAGGTTAGACAGGTTAACATTTGATAGCAACACAGCACTTTCGTTTGTTATTCCCAGACCAACAATGTGCCGAAAGCACATAAAGCTTTTGTTTGAATATGCAAATACAAATTTTATTCGCCTCTTATGATTTTATCCGGCGTGCAAAACAGCTGCTGATCTGTGATGTTCGACAAAGAAGACAACGAAAAAGGAAACCTGTATCCGGCAAGTCAAGCAATTCAAGCAGCCGACACTACACACTCTTCATATGTATGTTTGTTCGGCGTTAAATGTCACTGAACCAAGTGACAAACAACACCCACCACATTAGCGCAGCTCTCTTAGATGTCCCATCCGATCCTAAATGAACTTCATTCAACTTTGTTTGAATCAATTTAATGGGTTAAGTTTCTCGGAAGACAAGTATGAGTTGAATGTACTCGTACTACACTAAAGTTTTTACCTCAATTACATGCTTTAAACGTTATGTTGAACTTAAATGTGATCTTAGTTTATATAGCAAAAATAAAGGTGTTTTTACTCCAGACTTACCCAAAATGTCCACCAGTTTGTGTTTGGCTAACGCGCTGTTTGGACGCTTTTCTAACTAAACATTGCAAAAGGATTACACTTACACTATTGCAATACACAATTAACTACAGTTTAATACAACTTTATCAGTTTTAATTAAATCAAACACCAAAAACACTTGTCTAATTGGACTTGCACCTGCTGATCCACATTCTAGCTATCGATAACTATGTAGAGCACAAGCAATGCTTCGTTAAGTTTGCCAATTAGACTATCGACATCCTATGTGTGCGATAAGTCTCAGCTCTAGGCAAATGCATGTTGAACTGGATATATCGTTTAAGGCCTTGCCAACACTCATCAAAGTTGCACATTTAACATCTTGTTCAATGTAGTGAACTGAAAATATACAATAAAAGCAACTTACTCAATTAATTTATTAATTACATATTAATAAATATAAAGGATATGGCTACAAAATTACGAACAACCATAAATAAATCAATTGTCAGGTTGATTGCAAGTTCAGGCTGCGGTTAGCTTAATCACCTGTGACGTCACATCACACATTTAAACCGTTAATGCGCTTTCGACTCATTGCAATAAAGGCTGCGCGACCTGCCCTAAGCGACACATCGGATTATGTGATATGGATGCTCAGAATATCCAAAAATAAAATTCGATTTTGGATCGCTTTCATATAAATATATCGCGGGCAGCTGACAGAATTTACATTTTCAATACACTTACTGCCACAACCAGAACATGACTCGCAGGATTCAATTTATATGCAGCTGCCTGCCGCTGCTGCTGCTGCTGTTGCTTAACTTTAAGGCTGAGCTCGTGGCCAGCGAGCACTCCTGGTGCGATCCTCAATTGTGTAACACGGGCACCACCCACGTGGCCTGCAACAATACGGGCGTAAGTCCCTAACCTGGCTCAACAGAAGCAACTGAAATGAACTGTTTTTTATCTCTTCAGGCATTCAACGAGAATTGCTCTGAGGATGCAGTTATGATCAATTTGCAGCCATATCGTGACTTCATTCTGGCCGAGCACAACAAGCGTCGCAATTTTATAGCCGCAGGACACTTGCCCGGCTATTATCCCGCTGCCCGCATGGCCACAATGATCTGGGATGAGGAGCTGGAATACTTGGCCACCTTGAACCTGAAGACCTGTGATCTGGAGCACGACGAGTGCAATAACTCGTATCGCTTCCGCAACGTAGGCCAGAATCTCTGTGGCGTGGATCGACCACGCAACAGTCCATTAAATGTACGTGGCATTGTGGTGAACTCGATGGGTCTGTGGTTCGGCGAGCATCCACTCATCGACAGCAGCTACATAACCCAGTTCCGTGTGGCCAGGCATCTGTAAGCTAAGCTGTCAAACTGCTCTAATAGTTCAAATTACTAAAGTCCATCTTTTTGCAGCGATAAATATGGACACTTTGCGGAAACTGTGGTGGATCGCAACACGCACGTTGGCTGTGCCATGATGCGCTTTACCAATCCCCAATATCCCTTCCTCTACATCTACAACATGGCCTGCAACTATGCCAGCACCTATGCGGTGGGTGTGCATGTGTATAAGGTGGGCGAGCCTGCCTCCGAATGCCTGACAGGTGCGAATCCCAAGTACCCCGCTCTGTGCTCACTCAAGGAACAATACAATCCTAATTATAATGATTATTGATTAAACCGATTACCAAAGATATGACAAAACACAAAAAATTGATTTGTTGCACTTTCTTCCGGCTGAGTTCACTTCCAGTTTTTTTTTAGCTTCTTCCCCAGCTTTTTATTTACTTGAGCACGTTTCTGTCCAAAATAAAGCTGTTGATGCGACTTAATGCTAATGATTATAATTTTTAAAAACATCATTAAACCGCACGCGACAGAAGTTGTGAAAAGTTCGCAGTTGCACAGTGGGGCAAACTGGAGTTGAAATCGAGTGAGAAAGGCTCGATTTGAATAAAATACAGAAGTCAACGAGGCGTAATTTATAGGGCTTAAAATCGAATTTTACGCTGTTTATTCAGTGTCCCAAATTAAGTGGCGCATCATTGATTTATTGATGACGTTTATATACATATAAACAACTTTTTGGGGATTATATAATATATTTAAAAGGGATTTTAACAAGCAAACAAACATGTATTTATTTATTTCCCTGGGTTAATTTGAAGAACCAAGAGATTAGGGAATTTATTGAGCTATATGAAATAAATATCGTTCTTTATATGCAATACTTCTCCTCCTTCCTCCTCATATTATATAATATATACTATATATGAAAAATCAATTTAAGAAATCAAAAATGGTTTTTAAACAAAAACCCATTTTGAATTTCCATTCAAATATATGATATACAATATATATGTTATATGATATATGATATATGATACAATATATGGTATATGTATATGATATATGATATATGATATTTGGTATATAATATATGATATATGACATATGATATATGACATATGATATATGATATATATTGAATCGGAATCTGAATCTCTGTAAATATGTATATGATGTGCTCCTTAAAATTCCACGTTTCTTAACTCTAATTTAATATAGCTCAACATGTGAGTGACGCAAACGCCTGCAGTTCTTATCAAAACCGCAAAAACAAATTATAATTTAAATAAAAAATTGCCTTGCATTTCAGGTGTCACTTATTAATTAGTACAGACCACACAAGCAACAGATCGAAAGCAGCAAAGTGCCTCAACCTGGTTTACTTGGAAACTTTTAAACTCTTGGGTCAGATGGAAGCTAGTTGAACCGCAGGTCAAGACAGAACTCTATACTATTCCAGCATCTGTCAATAGTAGAACAACTTTCTGCCCAAAACCTGATTGATACCCTTCCAAGCAAATCAACTTTCAACATACTTGCTAAAAAAAACACGAATTCCAGCAGTACTACAAAACGCCCCGCAACCCATCCAATTTGAATGCATTATCTACTTGATGAAATGCCTATGCACATAAACATAAGCCACTCACAGAGCAGAGCAGAGCAGTGCCAGGCAGCTGAGGGCTGGGAACGGAAGTTACTTCAGCTTGCCTCGTAGATGTCGACATTTCTCACTCAATTCTGGCCAATTTACGAGGCATTGTTGAGCCTGTGGCTGGTTAAACTAAACACAACTGGAGCAGCGTCCATAAAACTTGCGGCCACATGTGTGGGATTTGGATTGTGAGGCACAGGCCACACAGCTGACAGGGGATCACGGCCCACACGTTGCATGCCAGACGCAGCGTCTGACCAGGCGGCTAGGCGGCTAGGCGGGCTGCAGCTGGTCCTGGAACAATGCGTGTGTAAACGTGTAGCGATATCTCTGACTTTTATCGTGTTTTATCTGCAACGATGCATCATAAACGAGTTCACATACATACAAATATCTATACCTATGTATATGCATGCACTCGCCCACATGACTAGAACTACGGTGGCAGACCAAAGCAATTCCAGTTCTATTGCCATCAAAAACACAGATCAAAATGCAAAAAAAAAATTAATGCACAGCAAGCACTGATAGCTTACACATAAATGTTGTCGAATAATATATTTATATATATATACAATATAAATAAAACAAATTTAGTTCATTAATAAAACATCAAACTTTTTATGTCAAAGCGTTTAATTAACATGAATTTAGTTGCTCTTAATTTAATCTATTTTTATCTTACTTCTAACTCATAAAACCTGGCACAAATATACACAAGTATATATTCTTATACATATATGTACTTTATATATTTATATATTTAAATAGCTCCTACTGAGACATGGCAGACTGCTGTCAATCTAGTCCCAAGCTGCTGCTTATAGAGAAGCCTCCTCACGTTCCTTTAAGTAATACACCATGCGAAGTCTCCATCTGAGACTTGGGAATTACTGTGATCCACTCTATTTCTGAGCTCCTTAGCTATTTTGTATATAGTTCCTCTTTATATGTCTTCGCACAAACCTTAAGAACTGCCATGAATCAGCGCTCCAACTAACATCTTAAGCTTTTGTAACTAAAGCTGCGTGATCATGCTGTCTGATAAGTTTATAAATTGAACTCTTCACTTGCTGAATTATGCATCAGCTTGTCAGTAAATCCTTTAAAGCGTTCAATTGTTTTATATATTATTTTTATATCAATAATAAAAACTTCAAATCAACTCAATTAAAAAGCAGGTAACTTTGAAAATATGCTGTATAAAAACACACACAACTGTGTTCATTAAAATAGTAGTGCGACTGAAATGTTGGACAACAAAATTTTATGATAAACAATTATTTTGAAAATATTATGTTAATCACAAAATTTTGCTGTTCATCATTTCAGTCACACTACTATTTTTATGAACACAGCTGTATATATAGACTGGCATAAAATAATTTCTAGAACTTCAATCAATATCAAAAGCTAGCACTTTAAACACGCAATCAGTTTTCATAGCTTCCACTTTTGTTCACAGAGACTCACATTTCACATATTTCACGCATTCACACATTTGGACTCCATGCTTGGAGTTACCACCAAATGCCCAAATCGCTGAACAGCTCCTCGGTGGTTGGCAGCTCGAAATCCTCATTAACCCACTCGGAGCGTTTGCCTTTCTTTTGCTCCTGTTCGTCACCTTCGGCGCCGATTGCAGGGCCATAGTCCTTGCGATAGCCCATGTCGCGCAAGTCCTCCTCATCGTACTCCTCCTCATCCTCCACAGCCTCCAAGGAGCTGCTCAGGTTGGGTTTGCCTGCACGCGGCACAGGCGCCTTTTTGTCACCCAGCATACGCTGCATGCTCCCAATCTCATTCAGCTGCTGCACAGGTTGCACCTGTTCAACTGTTTGCTCCGTGGCTGTCGACTGCTTTGGCGCCTGCTCATCCGTTGAGGACGAGGCTAGGCGCACAATGCGATCGAACAGAGTCGCAAAATGACGCCTAAAGCGGCTGTAGTCAAAGCTGTCTCTGTTGCTAGTGTTGCCATCCAGCAGGCCATGCGTTGATGTCGACTTGGAGCGCATCAGCGGTCCAAAATGATGCAGCATATCAATGCCAGGCGCCATCGATTCCTCCCAGCTCTATACAAGCACACATTTATGTATTTGTATTTGTAGTTGTATTCTTATTTTTAGATATGCGTCATGCTCAGTACCCACCAATTCTGTCCAGTCCTCTACGGGTACGCTCAGCACCGAGTTGACAACATTCACCACACGCTCCTCCAGGTTCAATGCATGAATTATCCATTTGGCCAACGCTACGGCGCAGTTGAGGTCGCTGCGCTGCCTGGACACGACCCAAACAAACAAACAATAAAGAATAAATTTGTCAATAAGTACACCTACACTTATGTACAGTGACTAACAGACAAGTTCGACCACAAACTGAATCGAACCTTAATTCAACAAAAATATATTCTGAAAAAATTAAATCTTTTTATAAAATAAAATATATTATTAAATAAAATAAAAGCATAGAAAGAAAACTTAAAACCCTTTTCAATTATAGATCTATTAATCTTCTATAACAGCCTAAAAAAGTTGATCTTACTCTATCAAACAAGCTCAATTTATATTCAATCAAGTTCGGTTCAAGCTTAAATATCTCTGTATAAAGTTCCACAATCCAAGCTAATCTAATTCATAGTTAGTTCAACTAAACAATCAGCTACTATTAGCAAATCTCTCTCACCCACTGTATCCACTGCGTGGGTGGTTAATTACAATTGGTCGTATAGATATATTTACCTGTGCTCATCGCGCCGTATTTCAACCAATTTGTCCCCTTCCAGTATGAGGTGGTCGTAGTTCGCCTCGATTTGCATGGTGAGAGTCTCTTTGGGTTCGCTCTCCGTTTGTTCCTGTAGCTGGCGTTGTAGTGTTTTGAACTGTTGCCATAGCTGCTCCAATTGTTCCTGCAAAGCCATAACAATAAGCACCTTCAATTACCCACTCTCTCGCTCACCCTCTCTCTCTGTCCCAGTCTCACCCACCGTTTGCTTGCGTATGTTCTGCTGTGTCTCGTGGTGCACATCGGCGCGATGTAGTATGGGTTGGGTGGGTATAAAGGGGGCGGCCATGATGCGTTCCACACAGCGATTGAGTACGCCACGCTTGGGTTTCTTTTTGTGCATTTTCAGCAGGCTGGCATCGCTATCCAGCTGCAGGGTGGTGTCCACAATGCGCTCCAGGATCATGGCAAATGTTTCCACACAATCCGATTGTATTCTGCGAGACATAGAGCTACAGTAAAGCACAGCTAAGTGAGCTGCAGAGCTTACCTAAAGCGGTTGGAGTTCTTGGCAGCCACCACAGTGATAAACTCTGTTACTTTGTCCAGACCAGGGCAGAGCAGCTGCAAGCCCAGTGCCTGCGCCTCGCTATCCAGCTCCAGGAACTCCCCGAAGAAGGTCACCAGCTTGGGCGGCACATGTTTGCTGGTGATGGTGTAGGTCAGCTTAATGCCCGCCGCCTTCTGTGGCTGGCAGCTGCGATAGAACATGGACAGAGGCAGACAAGCGCTTTGCTGCAGCACACGTGGTATGCCCTGTGATGGAGCAGGCAGAGATTAGTCAATAAGCAACAGCACTTACTCTCATACCAGCACTTACCCTTGGACTAACAAATGAGGCAAAGACCTCGACCCGTGTGCTATGTATGTGCAACAGCTCAGCCACGTAGAAGTCTAGAGGCAGCTCTCGTGTGCTGCCCGCTGGCACATCCACCAGGCTGAGTGTTTCCTGGCTGCAGCGCACGCCGTTGGGTGTTTTGATAACCAGCTGCAGTTCCGCCAATTCAGCCTTGACTTTCACCTTGAGCAAACCCTTGGCCGAGGGCAGCTCCTTGACGGCAACATCGGCCGGCACATCGAGCAGCAGCGTGTCCAGATCATCAAACACTTCGCGCTGTATGCTGAAGCTGAGACGCACCTGATCCGCGGCCTGCTGATTGAGCGCGTCCATGTCGCGTATATCCACCGACTCCTTGATCTCATCCTCAAGCTGTTGGAGTTGCTTGTGCGCCTCGGCAAAGCTCAGCTCCTCAATGTTAAGCGGCAGCACCTGAAACTGATATGGCTGAGCGCCCAAAAAGCCCACAGTCAGCTGCCCCGTGGCAGTCAGGGTGACAATGCTGCCCGCCAGGCTCTGGACATTGGAGCGCTGAATGGCCACTGGAGCCGGCTGCTGCCACTGGGCGGCCCAAATTATGTTGGCCTCCTCATAGATGTGCAGCTTGGCGGCATCCGAGACAATGGCCGTTAGCAGGCGTGCGCCGGGCTCTATGGCAAATAAATCTCTATCAAAGCCGATCCCAGCTTATATGCATCAGTTCTTACCCCAATAGTAGCCCACGACAAAGCTGTAGAAACACTTGGGTGCATAGTCCAGCTTCAATATAAAGTTAAACTTGCCATTGTCGTCCAAGCAGATGAAATTTCGTTCCCCCAGTATCATGATGTAGGAGCAACTTCTGCGGATTATCAACTGTGAATCGAATTGGGTTCATAGCCACCAGGCTCACTCACTCCTTTAGCTGGACTACGCGCATGTCCAGTATGCCCTCGCCGATGCACTGTGACCAGATGGGCTGGTAGCTGCTCTTGGTGACCAGCGAATGCGACAGATCCTGATAGCTATAGCACTGCAGATGCCAGGTGGCGCTCAAGCGAAAGAAGCTATCGGTGCGCTCGCAGTAGACCACCGGAGCGGGCAGGCTGCGTTGTCCGGGAAAGCGACACTCATACGAGATGCCATCCTGCTCATAGAATGTGAGCGTGCCATCCAGATGCACCACACAGAAGAACTCGCGTCCCTTCACCTGACCAAAGTGACCCTGGCACATGGAGAAGGCAACGCGCTGAAACTTGTGCTCCGCCAGCTGCTGCAGCTTCAGCTGCGTTCCATACTCGGCCAAGCCACTCAGCGATTGGACATTGTAGATGACAAAGGCATTGGGCAGCAGCACGCCCAGCTGATTGACATTCTCGTTGCGCACATTACTGGGAATAGGAATAAGGGATTACTCCTCTAAAGGCTTGGCACTGCTGCAGCTGAGCTACCCGCTAAATTTGCCCGCATATAAACCTAGTATGGGCACCGCCAGCTGCGTCTCCAGCAGCAAATCTGTGGCCTCAAATGCATTGCCATGCGGATAGTAGATGCTCAAATTACCAGACTGTGAGCCCACAATGATGTAATCCTTCTCCTGCGCCTCCAGTCCGAAACGCGCACACAACAAGCTGGCCACATCATAGTCACCCAAAGTGTCGCCACACTGCGCTGACCACCAGCTGCACACGTTGAACAGAGACATGCTCCAAACCGACTGCCGACTGCCAACAGTTTTCAATATCGCCATTCACTGTGGAGTCTTGTTGTGCCACCAGACTGTTGTCATGGAAATGCAGCAGGTCACAATGAGCCAAGCAACTTGCCACAAGGGTTGCACAATTGGCTAAGTTTTATATCTTGAGATTCGTTTCCTTACAAAGCTGCAAATTGGGTTTGCAGTGAATTGTTTTTGAGATCGAAATTCCAATTATTTATGGTAGTCGAGTAGCTTTATGGACCTTCAAAAATAGATTATGATTGGCTTCAAGCTAAACCTATATTTGGCTGATTCAAATAGATTTACAACTAACAAATTTTTGACGCAATAACTTCAGGAATATCGATTAGTTCCAGACTTTTAGCCAAGCTGGCAGCTCTTTAGTCTTCAGCCTTCGTTCTGTGACAGATAACATTCCCCATTTTCCAACGGATCTGATAGACAATAGAGCGCTGAGTTTTGCCTGTTGCATTACCTAAGCTGCAACAGCAGAGATATCCTTCAGGGGCCATTGCTCTTCGCTTACTCCAAACATCTCTTTGATTATAAATTAAAAATACAATTGATATTTACAATTATAATACTTGTTTTTTCTTGTTTTTAAATTTATACTATATCATAGATTATTTAGATATTTATGCATATTAAAAACTGTATAGTTAAAATCTATATATTATTATTATTATTATTATTATTATATCTATAAGCTAGGAGAAGCTTAAGGAATACGATTTACAGAATTGCGTTTTCAATTGAGTTTCGCTATATAATTATTAATACGACTAAAAATTATTTATATATAATTACATTTATCAAACAGACTTAAGCTGTCTGTGTGGGTGTGTGTGTGTTTTGTGTGTGTGTGTGTGTGTGCAGTGTGTTTGAGTGTGGGTGCCACGCCCTTCACACCACATCATCACCAATGATCCCGATCAGGGTCCTGCAGCAGGCAAGGAGGCGCCGGCTCATGGCTGTAAAACCAATCGAAACAAAAGTTTTTAAGTACGATTTAAGCAATGATTGATACGCTGACTGACTAACTGATTGATCGATTGATTGGTTGGTGGGTTTAACTGATTGATTGATTGATTGACGGACATGTTGAACAAGTAATGAAGCAATGAGCGAGAGCATTCAAGAATTTGTTTGTGCCACAGCTGATATCGAAATTGTCGGCGTCTAAAATTGACCCGTTGTAATTGTAGCGACGATGCATTTTTTTGTGGTTGTGGTTGTTGTGGTGCTTGTAATTGTAATTGAATTTGCTACAGTGGTGGTGGTGCTGGTTGTAGTTGAAGTGGTTGTGTGGGTGTTCGTTATGATGCTGCGCCGATTGCGTGGCCGTGCGCCAACTCGTGTGCGATGATTCGCTAAATGTTATTCTTTCTCGCTTCTGATCATGATCTTTTTCTTCACCAGCGTTCGTACCTGTTGCGTCGTTGGCAGCTGTTGCTGCTGCTGTTGTACGACCCCAACCTGCTGCTGCTGCTGTTGTTGTTGTTGCTGCTGTTGTTGCTGCTGCTGTTGCAGACTGGCAACTGTTGGCAGCGTCGCTGTAGTCTGTGTTATAGTCATTACCTCCGCCGGACCAGATGTAGGCCCCGCAAGATTTGCATGTTGTTGTTGTTGTTGTTGCTGCTGCTGCTGTTGTTGTTGTTGTTGCTGCTGCTGCTGTTGTTGTTGTTGCTGCTGTTGCTGCTGCTGTTGCTGTACCACAGCTAACAAATTGCCAGCCGCTGTGGTTTGCAGGCGCACAGGGCTAGCATTCTGCCGTTGATTGTGCTGCAGTGTCGCAATCAGCGTCTGCTGAGTCGTCTGACCAACGCCGGAGGTAACCTTCAAGGCGCTAGCTATGCTCTGACTTGTGCGCAGATTGCCAGCAGCCAAAGCCTGTGCCGAAGCAGCGGAAACCACCTATAATAAAAAAAACACAAAATATTAGTCAAAGGAACAATACGAATTGAGCTTAATTTAAGATCAAAATTGCTTACCTGTATGGTCTGCCGTTGTGTGGCTTGTGAAGCCACGGAAACGGGTATGACACGTCCTACACTCGTCTTGCTCAGAACGATGCCTGTTTGCTGTCCGCTGCGCACTACTTGCTGGATTTGTTGCACGGTCACCGCTTTGGTGTTTTGTATGTGCAACAATTGGGCCTGCAAACTGCCGCCGCCTTGTGTTGCCTTCTGTTGTTGCTGCTGCTGTTGTCCTGCTGGCGAGACAGTGACACCGCCCGGCGTTTGCTGCTGCTGTTGGGGGCCGCTCGTTGTGGCCACAATGTTGGTGGCCGTAGGCTGACCAGAGGCACTTACCAGCTGTGTCATGCGGTTGATCTTACGCGACATGCCCAACTGCTGTTGCACATGCAAGTGGCGCATTTGATTTGGCATCGTCACCTTTATCTGACTACCCGGCTTCAGCTGTGGCAATGTCATGTTTACGCTGCCTGCTTGCACTGTGGGCGGACCCGTGGCTGAGACTGTGACGCCACCGGCGCTGACACTGTTGCCACTGGCGGCTGCTGCTGTCGATGCTTTAACCAAAGTGGCAATTTGCTGCGTTTGCTGCTGCTGTTGTTGCACGACACCAGCAACGGGCAACTGTTGCTGCTGCTGCACGGCACTGCTGCCGCTGGTGGTCGTAAATAGCGGCCCGGTGGCCTGCTGCGCCTTTTGAGCCGCCAGTATGTTGTGCCGCTTAACAAGCAGCATATCACTCGTACCTGGTGCGACGCTAGCGCCGCTGCCATCGGTAGTCAGCAACTGGCGCTGCAGGCCCTGCTTACCGGCTGCCATTTGCTTAATGAACTGTGTTCTCGCCTGTCCATGCATCTGCACCGAGCTAACCACATTGCCAGCCTGCACTGTGGTTGCGCCTGGCATCCCAGAGACTGCGACTTTCTGGCTGGTGACATGTGTGGACGTTTGCATCAGATTGCTAGCTTGAATGATTGTGCCAGTGGCTAAGGCACCACCTGCTGTTTGTACCACAGTCGGATTCAGACCTCCTGTGGCGCCACCACCTCCAGGAGCTCCCTGTGACGCTTGCAGCACCTTCAAATTGCGCTGCCGATAGAGTTGAATGTGCGCCGCCTGCTGCTGGGTGCCGGGCAGCACCGCCTTGCCGCCCTGCTGCAACGCACTGACAGGTATACCCTTGGTGGTGACCAGTTGGGTTGTCTGTGTAGCGGGTGAGCCTGAGACTGCTGCCAGACGTAGCTGCGTTTGGAATTGAGCGGGTGTCACACCCTGCCCCAGACTGGGCATAGACACAATGGACTGTCCACCAGCCGTGGTGCGCTGTTGCAGGACCACATCCTGCAGAGTATTACCGCCACCTGTTGCACTTGACACAATACGCTGGCCACGCAGCATCGTCACGGTACCCGTTGCCTGTTGCTGTTGCTGCTGCTGCCCGGTGGCTGTGGTGGTCAGTGGACCAACGGATACAACCTGTGGCAATGTCTGGGTTTGAACAATGCTGCCCACCTGTGGCGCCGTATTCACTGGCAGCGTCGACTGCGAGATAGACACTATCTGAGCAGTGGAGCCGTTGTTGTGCGTTGCAATGGGCAGCGACTGCACTGGCGTGGTTAACACCACACTGACGCTCGACTGACTGCCCGGCGGTGCCGCCTGAAGCTGCACACTGCCACCTGGATTGCCCGACGTTTGCTGCGCTAGCTGCTGCAGCTGACCAGCCGTCAGATTAGCAGTGGTGCCTACAATGGTCTTCACCAGCTGCTGCGTTGTGGTCTGTGTACGCAGTTGCTGCTGCTGCGGCTGATGCAACAATATGGCCGTCTGTTGCGTGGGTGCCACATTGGCATTGGTCAGATGCTGTATCTGCAGCTGCTGCAATTGGCCAGTGTTGCCCGCAGGCACAGCAACAGTTGTTGTTGTTGTGCTGGGTACCAACTCCACTGATTGCTGCACACTCCCAACTGTTGGTAGTTGTTGCTGCAATTGTTGTTGTTGCTGCACCTGTTGTTGTTGCTGCTGCTGCACTTGCTGGTGTTGCATTTGTTGTTGGTGTTGCTGCACCGTTTGCTGTTGTTGCTGAATTGGCTGTTGCTGCTGTTGTTGTTGTTGCTGCTGCTGCTGCTGCTGTTGTTGTTGTGGCTGTTGCTGCTGCATTGGCATTTGACTACGCTGCTTGTCGCGCATCTTGTTGGCTTTCATCACAGCTATATTGCTGGGCGATACAGGTTGATCGTAGTTATTAATACCAAACTTCTGCAACACCTCCATATGCTTGGGATTCATCAGGCTGGGTGCATTATACTGACGCTTCGGTGCTGGTGCCTTCTTCAGGTAGGTCGTCTTGATGGTATCAAATCGCTGCCGCATCACCTTATAGAAGGAGGCATTGTTATCGCTGGCATAGAGCTGTGTGGTGCGCAGATAGCGTAACGGACTCTTCATGTATTCCATGCGCAGCGTGGGCTTTAGTTTCTTTTGCTTCTTGGGACTCTCGACCACTTTGCCCTCCTCACGTGGCTGAATGTGAGTCTCGTAACGCCAGCGACACTGCCTAGCTGAACGATACGTTTTTGAGCAGAAGTTCACCAGCTCCGAGACCAGATCCCAGTTGGGCGTCTGTCCTGGCGAGAGCAGCATCAGGCTGCACGGCAGACCCTGCAAATTGATCAGCACATGAAGTATGGCCATGTCCTCGAACACGCACCACTCACTCATGGCCTCTGGCTCAGTCAGCGGCTTCGCCGGCAACTGTGGCTTCAGGCCAGGTATCATTGAATTGGGCTTAAAGCTGCCGCGGAAACGTTGATTCTTTAGCTCACGCCGCAGACGCGCCAGCTGCGCTGTGGGTCGATCAAACAGCGAACGCGGCGGCACATAGTTATCCTCGCGTCGCATCTTATTGGGACGCCGACTGCCATCGAAGCCGGCATCGGTACGCGAACGCTTAAGCTCGCGTCGTACATAAACGGGCGGCAGCTCCGTTTCAGGTATCGGCTCCAGATCATACATAAACGACAGCGAGTGATCAATGTAGATGTCATTATTGTCTTGCGGTGGCGTTGGCGGGCACCACATCTAATCAAAAACAAATACCAATCGATTATAATAATAGGAATCACTGCGTCAGTTCAACTGATCCACTTACCGGCATCTGTTCCATGCTATTGCGCGATATCCAGACCTGAAGACGGGCCGAGCAAAGTTAAAGAAAAGAATAAACGTTTCATTATATTATTTTCGTATCGTATGAAGCAACTCTGTTTTGGTGGTGTTGTTTATTGGCTTATTAACTAGCTAACTATGGTATGATCGTATCGATCATATCTAGTTTAAAGTATGAATTAGCGTTGTTGCTTTTACTTTTTGTTTTATTTCCGGAACCATTTCGTACGGCACTGAAGAACAATTGGCAAAGTATATGGAACTTTCTATACGCGGAAATCGATGGAGAGGCTGGGAATATGGATTGAGTGGGTGGGTAGGTATAAGGTAAAAGTTTTGCGGGATATGGGCCAACAAACAAACCAACGAACATACAATGAATTGTATTAAAATATATATTTTTAGTTTTGAATGAAATACTTGTAGTTCTTTTTTTTCATTATCTTTAGCGACACCAAAACAGAATTCTACATTCGTTAACACAGAAAATAATATGATTCAATCTTATTCTTTCTTATGATTTCCGCTTATTCTTTTCCAACTTTGTGCAATTGTCTTCGAAATGTTTTTCTCTTTTAATAAAAACACGCACGAAATTTGTCCGTAGAAATAAAAACCACAACGTCTTAAGAGTTTCTTTCTTTATCTTTTTTTTTTTGAAAGCATATCGAATCGATTTTTGTGTTTTATTTGTTAGTCAATCTATATGCTTATAGTCTTTAGATTGTTTTTGTTAATGCTAGTTTTTTCTTTAGAATACAAAATAAATTATTGAATGCAAAAATATTAACATTTACCATAGAGTTAAAAAGAGTTACCTAAGGAGTGATACTTATAAACTAAGGCGCATTAGCTGAGGAGAGTTCTTTGAAGACTTAGATAGAGAACAGAAATTTAACAACGAAATTAATAATAATACATATGGAGTAGTTTTTTTTTATAGTTACTTCTTTTTAAAAAGTTAACCTCACACTGCTTAAATAATATATATATATTTAATCTAAAAACTATATTCTGATGATATATCCGTTTGTTGATGCGTGTATTTATATACAATCTGGGTTCGTGTTCCTTAACTTAATTTAACTTGCATTCGGAGCAGGGGGCAGCACCTATCAATTGTTTGTAAACTGTTTCACTTAAACTAAAAAAATAGAATCTTAAATATTGTTTTCTTTTTTTTTGTTTTTATCAAAATATCAGTATTGTGTGGCATAGAGCTTTACAAGCTTTTAAGTTGAATTCGATTGCATTTCGGTGAATACAATTAAAAACCAGTTCGAACTGGTCGAGTAGCTGGCTGCCCCCTACTGTGCACTATCTAAACTAAACACAATTTGTTATCCTAAACTTTCGTTCTTGCCCAAACTATTTTCTGTTTCTCACTGCCATTAATTGATTTTTGCCACCTAACTAGCTTAGAAGGAAACGTGTTACAGTCTATTAAATACTCGTACATAGTTCTATAGCAGCTTCACACCGTTACGGCGGATGTGTCTTTGACAGTCACGTAGCCAATTTGAATGCTCACTAAAAACCACACCGCGCACACAACTTTACAGCATCGCAGATTGAATCAGGATTTGCAGCAGGATTCTTCCGTGTTCGTTATATATAGTTAATACTGTGACTTCATCTCTTTACTCAATTATCACCTGTTGCTGCCGGCACCATTGGCGCCAGACGTTGAGGCACCTGCATTGCAGCTGCTATTGGTGGCCACCGCAATTCCTGCATTGCTTGAGCGTAAACGCACACGCGGCGTCTGGGTTATCCAACGACTGAGTGTTGTCGTTTGCCCCTCATTGACTTTCTTTATGAGTCGCCTTTTCGCACCAGCTTGTTGGCGTTGTCGCCCTTTTAGCTTTGTCTCTACTTGTGGCGTCGTTCGCTTCACGTTTCTGCCAGCTCCGCCTCCGCTGCCCTTCTGTATATTCGGTACAGGACTCACATCCAAAGTCCAGAGATTTATCTTAACCGACCCACGGGAGCGAGTCCGTGGTGTGTGTCCAATGGGTTCATCGCTGCCGCCACGGCTACTGTTGCTGCGCTGCCTCTGCAAAGCTGGTGTCGACTCCTTGGTTTCTGTTTTGTTTTCTGCCTTCGACATTAATAACGGAACATTGGCCTCATCTGTGTCTGACTCTTCGGAGACATTGTAATATGTGGAGCTCGTCATTGTGGTATCTTGTACCTGATTGTGTGCATTCCAGCCATCCAAACTGTCGTTACCTTCGCCGGCTGTAGTATAGCTTAAACTGGTTTGTGTTTCCACACTAAGCCCTTCATCCTCCTCCTCTTCCTCGTCATTTAGCCTTTCCACATGTAATTCTTCATCTTCAGTTTGTGTTGTATCTTCTAGAGCCGAGACAGAGACGGACGCTGAGCCAGAGACAGCAGCTTCCTCCTCATCTTCTTCCTGTTCATCTTCGTCTTTGTCTTCATCGTCGTCCACCTGAACAGATGCTGCATCCTCTTCGCTATCACCATCGCCGTCCTCATCATCGTCATCTTTTTCATTGTTTTCATCCTCATCTTCACTGACGTTACCTTTCAGGGCCAAAGGCGATGCTATTGTTGCACGCCGCTCGAGCAGCTTCCGCCGATTGGCCGCGCTTACTGCGAGTGAGGCGCTTTCTCTGCGTTTCGGTTTCGGTTTGGCCGCCGGTGGTGTCGTATTCTTGGCTGGTGGAGTTGCAATGGTTGCAGCAGGTTTTAACGGTGTCTTCATTAGCTTTGTCATGGCTATATTGGCCGACTGACGCTTAGGTCGCTCTTCCGTTATGGGTGTTGAAGTACCGCCTGCTGCTGCCATTGCTGTGCGCGTTGTCTTTCTAGTGGGCGGTGTCGCCGTGGCCGTGACTGTTGGCGTGACATTAACATTATCTTCGCCCAGCGAATGCAGACGCGTCTGTCGCCTAGCAAGCGCTGGTAATGTCACAGTCGCCGACTTTTTACTATTATTGTTACTGTTGCAGCTGCTCTTGGCAGGAGCACTCATATTGAGGCTATTCCGACGTGTGCGTACTGGACTCGCCTGCTGCACATTTGTTCTTGACTTGTTGTGGTTGCTTACACTTCTACTTAAACCCGGACCACCCCTGGATAAGGCGTGTTGCTTAAACCGTTTATCGCGCTTATTCTGCTTGGTTAACCTAATACCTCCTACCCCTACAATCGATGTTCGTTTACTTAGATTGGAATCTTGTTTGGTATTAACCTGATTACTGGCATCCTTGCGACTGTATGTCAGCAACTCCTCGGACTCCGTTTCCTGCTTAAGCAGCTGCTCCTCTTTTTGCATAGCCGCCAAACGATTTGCCTCCCATTCACGTTTCTGCATTTCAAGCTCCGCCTCGGCGGCTCGCAACTGCTCAGCTGTCCAGGCAGCGCCGGTAGCCTCCACGAAACGCATTGCATAGCGTTCAATAGGCGACAGCTAAACGTGGGAGTAAATAAGTCGCATTAGAAACATATTCTGTGCCGATAGAATCATGTGTTTATGTCCGACGTTGAGTGATATAATCGGGCGTGGAATTGAATCGCTTCGACTATGTCTGAACGTCTGCTTCAACATGAAGTTGAAGTTTCTCTGGGCAGCGCTGGCTAGCTCAAAGGGCCACTAAAAAGCTTCTTCAATAGAAGCCAACGCTGTCCGTGCTCATATTAAATTAAATAGTTATCGACTTACCTGCTTGACAAGATTTTGCATTTCCAGATCGGCTTTGCTCAGTTCAACTGGGGCGTTTCCACCATCCGCATTGGCCTCATCTGCAATGGGTATATTCTCATCGAACTCGGCCAGATCGGCAGCTGCTTCAGCCTTGGCCGTCTTAGTGGCTTGCACGTCCTGCTCATCCTCGGCAGCGGCAAGAGCATGCTCAAAGGCGCGCAGCGATTGTTTCTCGGTTTCGACGACAGGTTCTACTTCAGCAGCAACTATTTTGTCCTTCTCATCGGGCTTATCCTGAGCATCATCCGACTCCTGCGTCTGGTCGATTGCAAACAAATCTTTAATTGTTGTGCTTTTGAAGAATGTAGTCGTAAAGTTGCCACCCTCGATGGCCATGTCGCTGAGCATGCGTTTCTGATTGGCCTTTTTCAGGATGTTGACCTCGATGGTTTTCTCCGAGACCAGCCGATATATATGCACATCTCGAGTTTGCCCAATGCGATGGCAACGATCCTGTGCCTGGGCATCCATCGTTGGATTCCAGTCCGAGTCATAGAAGATCACAGTATCAGCGCCGGTCAAATTGACACCCACACCTCCAGAGCGTGTAGACAAAATGAAGCAAAAGATGCGCTTATCACCATTGAAACGCTCCATAAGTATTTGTCGCTGCTCCACACGTGTTGAGCCATCGAGGCGTAGGTAAATGTGACCATGATAATTAAGGAATGCTTCCAGCACGTCCAACATTTTTGTCATTTGCGTGAAGATCAGCACACGATGCCCATCAACCTTCAACTGCCGCAGCAGGCGATCCAATGTTTGCAGCTTGCCGCAATCATATTGAATAAGACGCGGATCGGGAAACTGGGTTGTCATCGCCGAGATGATGGGATGTAACAGCGCCAGCTTGGGCGATAACGATTGAGCTACTGTCGTCTCAATCTGGCGTTCGCTTTGCCAGTGCGACGATGACAAATTCTGTACATAGCGACGTATTCGTGGCGCACACACCGACGGCACATATATTACAAAGTTGGCAAAAATGGGTGAGAGTTCGGCGCAACGCTGCTCAAAATTCTTCAGCAAGAGATTTAATGACCAGTTGTCGTTGTGGTGCCGCATGGCAATGGAACAATTCGCATATCCTCGCGTTTGCCATGTGGAATGCTTCGCTGTGCGCGTTGCCTGCATGCAGCCTTCAATTGTCTGACGGCAATCAGCTCCATAAATGGGCGTGGCATCGGTTCGTCGCCGATTGATGTGAGCCATGCGCTTGAGCGAGGCCAGACGCTGTTCCTTTCGCATCTGTATTAGCTGCTGCATGCGGTAGGGATCTTCAGCCTCTTCAGCTATTGATTTTGAGTCCTCTTCCTGAGACTTTCCATTGGTTTGCCTCTGTACCGTCAGCTTGACATGCGTCGCCAGATCTTTGACAATGGGATCTCTGCTCAACTGATGCATTTGCGCTGCGGAGCTGCTACTCGTTGCCGTTGCGCTCACTGCTGTTGCACTTACTGTTGTGCATGCTGCTGTAGATTTGCTGGTCAAAGTAAGCCGCGCTCCAGCCCCACCAGTATTGGTCGCAGGTGCCAAGTAGAAAAAGGGTTTACCATCCTGCATTGTTTTGGCCACCTTCGCGGGCGTTGGAGCACTTATGGCTGAACGCGAACTCAAAAGCTTGGAGGTGTTGCCGAGTACATTCAGCGCTGCGCTGCTGGTGCTTGCCGACGTTGACGTTAGACTATTGATTATGACAGGCTTTAGAGCCATATTGATAGGATTAATAGTCCCGCTGACACGTTTCAGCACATGTCCACTGGGCAACAGAGTGCGCATGGGCACAATTTTTGAACCTTCCAGTCTCATGGCCGGACTGGCACCCACACGCACCGCTTGCAGCTTTATGCGCTGTGCCAATTCTGCGCTACGCACACGTATGTGAAAGCGGTACTTGCCATTGGGGCAACGCGGCGGAGGCTCCGGCGCACTGTCGATCTCCTCAATCAATTTACGTGGCGGTGACAACAGACGCGACTTGTGTGAGACGTAGGCAGTCAGCGTTTGTTCTAGATTCAGTAACAACATGTTAACAGTCTCCAAATTGATTTGCTGCAAGTGAAAATGAATAGGCCTCTATTAGTTGCTGTACAACGTACGTTATCAATATCATATCTGAGCTGATTTAAAATCAGGCAAATGCCTCGCAACAGCGAACATCCTAGTTAATCGCAACTCTCTCCAAAATAGATTGAGTCGCAATGTTCAGTGACAGTTTATCATCATTTTAACATTCAAATAGTTGTGATTCTATCGATCTGCCATACACAAACTCACCGTGAACGGATCATACTCCAAGATGTCGCTGACTAGACGAGGCGTATGGAATGCAATGCCCTCCATTTGAAATGGCGATATCGTTGGCCGCACCTCAAACATATTTGGATGATTGCACACCTTACGTAGCTGCATAAGCACATTGATCACACTCAGCAAATTGCCAGTTTGTAATGTTTCGCGAGTTCTGCAACATCAAAGTCTTTAATATCAAACTTTAATTTCATTTAGATCATTTTAAAAACTCACTTGGATCGGCTCATGAAATCTTCATACAGATATCGCTGACGATTCGACAAACGACACATGACAACGTGTTCATATTTCTTTGGCATTTGCTTCTCCACCTCTTTTTTAAGCCGACGCAGCAGAAATGGACGAATAACCTAAATAAAAATATAAATATATTGTTTAATACATGCTCGAATTAAAGTTTATGAATATATGTATTTTGAAAGTAATGTAAAGCGCGCATTCAATGTAATCAGCTTTAAATACACGATCACATGGATAAGTCGCAGCTTTAATTTACTATAGCAAGGTTAACAAATTGTCATCACATGTGGACATATTTCAATGTGACACAGAGTGCGCCTGCATGGAAGGACTTTTTATGATCCACCATTTCTAATGGGGACAGATTTCATTTCTTATTTAAACGAGTGTAAGTCGCGTTTTCAATGTAACCCGTTTGAAGTACAGGATCACATGGATAAATCGCAGCTCTCATTTTCTATAGCAAGGTTAACAAATTGTCATCACATGTGGATATATTTCAATGTGACCCAGAGTGCGCCTGCATGAGAGGATTGGGAATATTCACTATATCTAATAAGAACAGAGAGTACAATTTATAAAGTCAATGTGACATACAGAGACCTCTCTGTATTTTAACTAACTTGTGCATGGTATAAATCGACTTGTTGCATTAATTGGCATCAAATCTTTTGCAACCGCAGCAATTGCTCTGGCACACAGCTACGATTTTCAGGCGCGTTTAAAAAGCAATCAAGAAAACGCTTTTAGGTGCCACTATATCATATATTTACCCTATCTTAAAGTTAATCTTCGAATGTACTCAGCGTTTCGGACTCTTTTAAAAACTTCAAAGAGTCACTTGCAGCTTAGCTTTGCTCTAGCACACAGCTACGATTTTCAAGCGCATTGAATTGGCGTACAAGAAAACGCTTTTAGGTGCTACCCATCAGGATTTTTGAGACCTAACATCCAAAACAAAATCAACTTTAATTACCTTGTGTAGTCGAGCAATCAACGTTTCATTATACTCCATGTTGCCTTCGATCATGCCAGTCATGGGGTTGGAGAACCATTCCTTGAACTCGCGATGCGAGGAGAACACATACGGCATGAGAAAGTGCATCAGGGACCAGAGCTCCATAAGATCGTTCTGCAGTGGCGTGCCAGTTAAGAGCAAGCGTCTGTTATGGATAGAAAATATAATTAGCAATTTTAGAAAAATATTTAACTTATTTTTTCATAAATAAGTTTGGTGTTAATATTAACCGAACTATTTAAAAATTTACAGAAACTAAACGATTCAATACAAAAATAAAACTCATTAAATATTTAAGAACGCAATAAACAAATTATAAATGTAAATATAAATGAAACAAATTATAAATGTAAATATAAATAAAACAAATTGAAACTTGTTACAAAACAAGGCCACAAGCATTCTAATGGGTTAGTATGCTCTTTTAATAAATGCGGCATTATAGCGTATTTTAATTTTAGCACCCAAGCGTAGTCGCCAAGCTAGTTTAGCAATCGCTTGGTTACTGATTTTGGTGCTGGCGCGCACGAGCAATCGCAATTGTAATTATAGCTAATAACAATTAGTAACAATTTGTGCAATAACAATTACTGACCTTTCGGTGGAGAAGTTGAGCAACAATTGCCAACGCTGTGATTTAAAGTTCTTAATGTTTTGCGCCTCATCGAGAATGAGATATTTCCACTTTTTGCGACGAAAACTTTGTTGATCCTGTACGACCAGCTTGTAGGAGGTGATGCAAACATGAAACGCATTTGGTTTCGTCCAGCCGACACGTTTGAGCTTTCGTTCCTTTTGCGTGCCGTAGTAGGTGAGTATTTTGAAGCCTGGACACCATTTCTTGAACTCCATTTCCCAGTTAAGCATCACAGAAGAGGGCACCACAATCAAATGGGGTCCCCAATTGCCCCTGGCACAGGCCAAGTGCGCCAGCAACGCTATTGTTTGTATTGTCTTGCCCAATCCCATCTCGTCGGCAAGAATGCCGTTGAGCTTGCGCTCATTCATGGTAACTAGCCAGTCAAGTCCAATGTGCTGGTACTCGCGCAACGTGTGCTTTAGAAGGAACGGTACAGGCGTCACCACATTCGTGGAGGACAACGTGTTTCCCTTCGGTTGTAGACTTTCAGCCAGTGCAGCAGCATCGTTCAACATGTCATCTTTATTGTCTTTGCTGCTAACACCAGCAGCACCACTCGCCCCGTCCACACCAGAGCCATCGGCATCAACTAGCAGGCTCTTGAGGCCATCCTCTTGCTCAGCCTCCTCCTGGTCGGAATCGCTCTTGACAGTCGAGAGATCTTCATCTTCGTCATCACTCGCATCCACTTCGCTGCTATCTGTTGAATCTTCAATCGCAGTTGAATCATCATCCGAGTCCTGCTCTGAGGTCTCCACAGCAATTTTGCGTCTTTTAGCGCTGGGCGGCTCATTAATTTTACCCGATTTGTATTTCTCAAGCAGTTGCTCAACGGTCAAATCATTGTCAGCCTCCAACTCGTCGATCTCTTTCTGATGATCAATTTCCTGCTCTGCCTCCTCCTGTTTACTGATAGTGTTCTCATCGTCATCGCTGGCTTCCTTTGCTTGAAATTCGCTATCATCGCTGTCGTCAGCATCTGCTGCTGCCGCACTAGTGGAAGCGCCGCCTTTTGTTGGGTTCTGTTCCTCTAATAGCAGCTTATCACGATTCTCCAAATAGCCAGGCGGCAAATCGTTGAGGAAATCATCAAAGTCCATTTGAGATTCTTTAGCGAGCGCTTTGACCTCCTCATTGACATCCGCTGCCTCTTCCTCAGCCTTGGCTATTGTCTCCTCATCATCCTCAGAGCCAGACTCTGGCCTAAATTCATCTGTAAAAGAAATGATACGTTTAGTGTCAATTGTCTTTTGCATATCCTGCTTAAAATTAATCAATTTTTTTCTTAATGCATCAGACAAATGCCTCGCGAATGCGACCATCCCTTAATAACATCGGAGTGTTCAAAAATAGACCACAACAACGTTTCAGTTTAAGTTTCTCATCATGTGCAAAAATAGCTGATAGTAAGGTTTCTGAGTAAAAGAATGTATCATATCTTACCATCTGATTCCCGCTTGGGTGATGTTAGCCGACTGGAGGTTAGACTAGGTGTTTCTGCCACATTTTTGTTCATGCCTTCGGCCAGCTGTTGAGAGAACTTCTCTGTTTGATCGACTATGAAACTGAGATGTTGATCGAGTGCCTGTTTACGTTTCTCCTCGATTTTTGTTTGATGCTTATATTCGACCAGTTTCTCTACGTTTGACCAGAAGCTCTTCACCTCGCGCGCTATGAAGGAGGCAACGCGCTTTAGATGCAGTTCTTGGGCCTTCTCAGCGCGTTGTGCCGCATTGGCCTTGTCTTGGAAATACTTTTGCACCATTTTGGCGCATTTCTTGGCTGCGTTCTTTTTCCACTTGCGCTCCTGCGCAAAATCAGCTGCCAGCCAGACCATCTCCTCCAACAGATAGTCCCAGTGCGCCTTGGGTCGGCTGGGCTCCTGCAGCTTGGGCAAACGCCTCTCAGTCCATAATCCCTCTCGTTGTAGTTCGGATATACGCTGCATGACGTACACCTCCTGTTTGGCCTTAAACGAAAACTCCTGTGCACTGTTGGGCGTGCCTGCGCTTGCGAGTGGACTCATCAGGCTTCCGCTGCTGCCACCAGGTGTGCAGGGTGTCAGGACACCACCACTACCACTCCCAACGGTCGCAGCCGCACCATTGGCCCCACCCGTGTACAGTGGCGATGATGTCGCTCCTCCAGTTGACGAACTTGGTGTTCCTGCTGCATTCTGCTGTGAGTTTGGACGACGCAGCGCCGTTGAACCGGAGGAGCTACTGCAGGGCACCAACGGCGTGCCACCTTGAGAAGAAAAGCGATAAAAAAAGTTAACAATTGGTTCAAGTTATTGCAGACAGCTCTTAGCCAACTTGCATGCTGGAAAATTGCATCATCAACACACGCTACCATATTAAAGCGATAATAATTAAGTAATAAAACAAGAAAACGTTCGAATCAATCAATCAATCAATTAATTGAACCATATTTGTTGCGAATTAGTAAGTGTATTTATCATAGTATGTATTTATTAAAGTATGCTAAACAAAGTAATGAGAAATGAAAAAAGGCAAAGAAACTAAGTCAACTACATGCAAAACTTCTAAATCTTAAGTTGAGGAATGATAATCCCTAACACTTATGCTTAATCTGAAATGAGTGTAAGACGCGAATTCAATGAGATCAGTCTTGAGGACACGATCACATGGATAAATCGAGACTTTAATTTACTTTAGCAAGGTTAACAAATTGTCATCACATGTGGGCATAGTTCAATGTGACACAGAGTGCGCCTGCATGAAAGGTTTAGGAATATTCATTATATCTAATAAGAGCTAAGATGATCACATACTTCTGATATCTATTTGAATTAACTTGTGCGTGGTATAAATGGACTTGTTGCATTAATTGGCATCAAATCTTTTGCAACCGCAGCAATTGCTCTGGCACACAGCTACGATTTTCAGGCGCGTTTAAAAAGCAATCAAGAAAACGCTTTTAGGTGCCACTATATCATGTATTTACCGTATCTTAAAGTTAATCTTCGAATGTACTCAGCGTTTCGGACTCTTTTAAAAACTTCAAAGAGTCACTTGCAGCTTAGCTTTGCTCTAGCACACAGCTACGATTTTCAAGCGCATTGAGTTGGCGTACAAGAAAACGCTTTTAGGTGCAATAAAAAAAGCTGTAAACAAGTCTAAAATGAAGCAATTGGCAAAGCAAGGGGCGATGAAACATTTAATGTGTGAAATACATGTGATAAATGATTTTTAAAATTTGTCATACTGATTAGGTCAACTTTATAGAGGCAAAGATCAATTCTAAACTATGCATAATTTAGCAAACCAAATAAAAATGTATTTTTACATTCAATTATAATTGGAATGGAAAAATAGATTATATAAATAATTATATTATTTTTAAATATTTTACCAATAACAAAAATATAAAGGGTATATAAACACCAATTCTAGTGTAATAATATGGATAAATCTTTGATACAAAACAATATATAGGCACATCGAATGCAATGTATATAGTTAAGTCAAATGCACTACGCTTTTAATTGGCGGCAACAACGAAATGAAAAATTATGAAAATACTTCAATATTCAAAAACAAGTAGAAGACTTAAAAATGAAAATGTGATTTGATTTTTTTGTTTTTAGTGTTTTGCGAACGATAAGCACCTGGCACCAAAGGTACAGAAGAATTTCCTACGGCAGGAGGCGCGGGTATTTGACCGAAGACCATACCGTGACGACCTCCTAGAGGTCTACCGGGTATGTGACCTATATAATAACGATACAATTTGATGGTGAGTTGAGAAAGAGAGTTGATGTGTGCGTTAGGAGGCGGAGGAGTAACAAATGTGACAGAAATAACAGTAACATAAAAATGTAAATAACAAAAAATCAAATGATGTACAGCAATACAATAAATTAATTGATATTGAAAGAATGTGTATGTAGTTGTTATAATATATATATGCATACAAAATATTGTTAAGTATTTTTAGTATTTTGTGTGTTTGCGTGTATGTATGTGTGTGTGTGTGTGTGTGGGTGTGTCAGATAAATTAAGTTCGTGGATATTAGTAGAGCGTTTTATAGGTTTCTTGCTAGTTTTTTTTCATTTCTTTTGCTTGGGCGAGACAACTTTTATAGTTTTGTGCAAGGCGTGCTTTGTACTGTTACAGTTGCTGGAAAGTTGTTGAGGACGCGATTATTTATTTAAGTTTTATGCTGGGGAGTTGGTAGCATTTTATAGCTTTTACTTGCTTCTTATATGTATGCAATGGTTTTTGTTTGACATTGTTGAATTTTGGTATGTTTCTATTTTTTTGTAATTTCATTTCGAGTTATACATTAATTTTGAAAAGTAATTAACGGAAAAACAGATAAACAACAAAACACAAAATAATAACAATGATAAATACGAAATATCAAGAGAGTTCAAGTCCTGATTAAATAGGATCTTATCCTGAACGAGTTTGGCTTACCTTGCTGCGTCAACTGTACTACGGCGGCGGGTAGTTTCGTGGAGACGGCGACTGGCGTCGCACCAACTGCTGGTATCTTTATTTCCGCCTCCGGTGGCAATGCATTACCGCTCGTCTCCACTAAGCTGCTGGTTATAGGCAATGCTCCAGTTGTGGCTGTTGTTGTGGTAGTTGTTGTTGTCGTTGGCCCACCGCGGCTTGGACTTGATGATGCTGCTGCTGTTACTGTAGCTGTATTGCTGCCAGATTTTGTTGGCAACAGAGATTGCGTATTCTAAGGCAACAGAAAATTAAAAGTTTAGTTATGTGTACGCAGGAATATCTCACAAAGGTTAGTGAATCGTAGTAGCGTTTACTACGGTTAGTTGTTTAGATTTATATGATTACCGTTTTTGTTTGTGTGCTGCTATCTGTCTCTAACTGTATGCCCGTTGTCCCTGTACTGGTTGTTGTTGCTGCAGTTGCTGGGCTGCTGCTGCTGCTGCTGTTGCTACTATTACTAACGACTGAATCCGAAGATTGCTGTGGTTGTTGTTGTTGTGTTTGTTGTTGCGTTGTCCTGTGTCCTTGGGCCACTGCGGCTGCTGCTGCTGCGGCGGATGTGCTTGGCTTTTCCTCGAGTATCAGCTGCTCGATACGATTCGCATTGCTGTAGCTGATGAACTGCGGTGTTGGTGTCTTTTTACGCCACGCGGGGTAGTCCATCATACTGCCACCGTTTTGTAAATAAAAGTATTCCGACACATTTTCAAGATGCCTGCGAATTGAGAGTCAAATTTAATTTTACCAATTCACAGTAAAGTGGCTTTAATCGTATTTACCTTTCCTTAAGATTACGCAAAATTTGATATTTCTGTTGGAGAATGCGCTTCTTGAGCGCATTCAAGTCCTGTAGTGCCGTTGAAATGGCCCCACCAACTTCGCTGCTGGCCACAACCGACGCTGGCAGCAATGAGCTAACGATGTTGCTGCTAACAGCTCCAACAATGTTGCTGTTGTTATTGTCACTGGTGGACTCGCCTCTTGCTTCCGTGTCTTCTAAACGCTGACGCTTTGCCTGGGGTGGGGCTGTTGACTCTAAAACGGAGGTATCTGCTGTTGCTGTTGTATTGGAGGAGTATATGGAAGCTGCTGCTGGCGTTGCGGCTGCCGTTGCCTCTGTCGACAAGTTCGACAGCGGCACAGGCAGCTGCGCACTGAGCAGCTGCTGCTGTTGTTGTTGTTGTTTACTGGGTTTCTGCTGCGTTGTTGCTGCTGTCGATGTGGATGTTGCTGATGATGATGATTTATTGTTGTTGTGTGCAGTTGCTGTTGATTTTGGCGTTGTAACTGATTTTTCCGTTGATTGTAACGTTACACGGTCTGACACAGCAGGAGGGGCCGGGCTTAGCCCTTCATGCCCCCCTCCTGCTGAATTACCTTCATTCATGTTTGAGACATCTGAAAAAAGGCGGGAAAGAAACATTATAGTCACCACTCCAAATTATCGCGTGTTGCGTTTGACAGCGCACATTTTGCAGCCCTGGTTAGCATATATGTATGAACATACGTATGTCAGCGATAATCGTGCCCATTAATGTACAGTTATATAGTATCTTTACACTATTTCTGCTGCGTAATCATTATAACTAAGACTTTTTCAGTGATAATATTTCGGGTCGCTTATCATATAGGCAGCTCGCATCCCTGCAAAATGCAATCGATTTGCAACTGTGCATTGCAAATGGCTGCGCTTCCTTTTTTTTATTATGTACACTCGCGCGTTCTATGGAAATATTTTTTTTGCACTTGGCCATTGTTAATAAAAATAATTTTTTTTTATAGCAGCACGTTAATTTTAGGTTGGCTAAAAGTTGCTAGTTGCGGCACTTTTCAAGCATGCTAATCGAATGACCGCTGTTAGAATGAGACGGCTCTATTTGTATGTCTGCTGCTTCTACGTCGGCGTCGGTTCTTTGTTGGGCAGAAATTTTTTTCAACCATTTTTTTTTCATACCTCAGATGGGGAAAATTTTTAATCACAAAATATCCACATCACAAATATGCATCCGTACGTAAAAACAGTGTTGGCGCGTTGCAAAAATGTTGCTGTAATCGCGAATGCAATGATTCTTCAATATTTTCGCCTATTTCTGCACTTAAAATATTTTTTTTGCAGAAAAGTGTGCGCAAACACACCATTCAGCGTCGAGGTACATAGAAGAACTAGTGATGAGCCGAAAACATCGCAACAAAAAGCATTTTCGATAACGATAAATATACCATCGCACAAAATATGACTGGTGTTGAGCTCAGTACGCTGCTTCCGATAAAATGTGCGCGCTGCTAAAATGAACCCCAAGCATTTCCGATAGGTTTAGTTCATTATGAATAATTTTACCGCCAAAATGGAATGCTATATCGACAAATGGATTAAATTAGTGTGTGTGTATGGTTATCGATTTACTTTTGAATGGCGGTTAATTTAAATATTCGCTTGAGAAAATATTGCAAACTGGCTAAATTTGTATCCTTCTTATTAATCAAGTAATTACGAAAACTTATTTTATTTATTTTTTTAAAGTAACAACATGTAAATGTATTTTAGAGATTCATATCTTCGGTAGCATAATAAATGGGATATCTTTAAATGATTAACACATAAGTTAAGCAAGGCAAGCTAAATTGAAATTCACCTTGACCCATCAAGCGTATATATAGATTGCTATGCGATAAGAAAAATGGCGAGTGAATGGGAGCCATGTATACGTAAGCGGACTTTGCTGTTTATTTTGATTATTTACTTTTCGTTGTATTTGTCTGCTGAATTTCGTTGTCTATATACTAATCTGGTTTGGCGGGAAACACGCGTCTCAATTGAGCTCAGTTTCTCAACAGATGCTGAAGGCAATGAACACGAACTCTACATTTCTGGCAATTTTTATTCTACTCTCAGCCTTGTCGGTTCGGGCGGTGCCAACAGCCGAGTTCTGTGACAATGGCACCGGCGAGTGCAGGGAGCTAACAGCCACGGACTGCCCCGTCCTCTTCTACAATGAATATATCATCGGTGCCAATAAGATTAAATACTGCGATGAGTTTAACGACATTGTTTGCTGCCCGCTGCCACTGAATGCTCAGAAGCGAGTGTTAACGCTTGCTGAACCAACAAAGCTATACGAAAAGGGTAAGAAAATGGAATAGTTATAAATAATATTTATGTCAATTGAAAGTTTATTGTGGGTATTGGAAGAGTGCCGTCGCTATAATGATGTGCGACCCACCTGCCGCTCCACGCCACTCATTTTGGGTGGCACCGAGGTGAAGGGGCGCGAGTTTCCGTTTATGGCGCTGCTGGGCATACGACAGCCAGGCAGCTCCGCCATTAGCTGGGACTGTGGTGGCACCCTAATCCATCCGAAGTATGTGCTAACTGCTGCCCATTGCCTGGAGACTATCGAGACTAAGGAGCAGCGCTTGGATCCCAATTACAAATCACCCAAATTCGTGGTACGCCTGGGTGAATTGGACTACAACAGCACCACAGACGATGCCCAGCCACAAGACTTTCGGCTCGTCAACTATGTGGTGCATCCTGACTATGCGGACGAGGACGATGGCAGCCGCTACAATGACATTGCGCTGCTTGAGCTGGACCGAAATGCCACGCTGAATGAGTATGTGGCGCCCGCCTGTCTGCCCTCCAGCAGCGGCGATGAGCACCTCGAACTGACTGCCGCCGGCTGGGGCTATACCAAGAATGCGGGCGACAAATCCTCACAGCTGCTGCAGGTGGGCCTCAAGCGCTACAGCGATGAGGTGTGCAGCGAACGACTCGAAAGTCGCATCGTATCTCGCACTCAGTTCTGTGCTGGCTCTGGTTCAATGGGCAGCCATGCCGACACCTGCAACGGCGACTCTGGCGGACCCATCTTCGTGCAGCATCCGGCCTACAATTGCCTCAAGCTGGTGATTGGCATCACCTCCTACGGCGTCATCTGTGGCAATCACAAATTTCCCAGTGTCTACACTAAAGTTCATCTCTATACGGATTGGATTGAGAATATTATCTGGGGGGAGTGATTCAATATGAAATCACATTCACTTTTTATGCTTATCTCGAACGAATACTTCGTCTATTGAGCAGCATTCAACAGGAGAAATTTATTTAGAGATTATTATTAGTTAAGTTTATCTATTTTTGGATTTTAGATATATTAAAAATTGCATTTATTATTATAAAATTTTGAAAATATATTCTTTAAAAAGTTATTGTGTCTTATAAAAGGGCTTTTTATAGAGATCACGTATAGATTCTTGATTAGTATCAACAAAGTGCGCGAGAGAAAGAGACTCAGAGAGAGAGAGGGAAGAAAGGTTTCAGTTTCGCTCAACATTTGAAATTCTTAATCTTACTCTAATTTCATATAGATGTTTGCTAAATAATACAAATAAACCCAAATTTCTCAGCCTTTGTGAGTAGTTACTCTATGTCTATAGCTTCTATAAGCATCGTATCTATCTTTGCTCAAAAATCTATTCAAAAGTATTTATTATTCCTGCTTTTTGTTTGCCAGCAATAAAAATTCCTAATTTGCTTCTCTTTTTTAGAATGAAAGAAAATCCAATAACAATAAAAAAAAGGTAAAAGTATTTTTTTAAATAAAAATATTCAACACCCGTAATACACTTAATCGGGTTATTCAACACATGAAAGTCGAACAATAAATTTAAAATTTGCTATTTTTATGGTATTAAATTCACGCTTTAAAAAACTAAAAGAAAAAAGAATGAGTTATTGAAAAAAAACAAGAAAAAAAGCATATGGTATACAGGAATAAACATTTGATAGATCAAGTCTCTAGTTTCTGTAGCTTACGATATCACTGACGGACGGACAGAAGAACATGGCTAGATCGATTCAGCTCCACCTGATCAGGACGACTCAAGAATCTATATGCCATATGGGTTGCGCCACGCCTACTTCGCATCTTTCGACTGCTACATACATTTGCATAAAAAACCAATATACCCTAAATACCCATTTTCAATGCATGCAGGGTATAAAAACTATTTCCTTTACAAATCGAGCCAAGTTTCTTATGAAAAGAAATTTAAAAGGAAAAACTGTTTCGTAAAAACTATTTTCCATACTTAATGTACTCTTGATTTTACTTTATTATTATTATTACTTATTTTTCTATACTAAATGTAAGTTCGAATTAAGATACTGCTCAAAATGTCTATCAGAATTATAATAGAATTTCGTATCAAATATGTTTCCTCTCGGACTCAAAACTAGTTCAAAAACTCAGTTAAGAAAAAGAAGAAAAAGTCTCGAATATCGTATTTAACTTTTGTTAGCTTTAATTGCAACAAATTGTGTTAACAAAAAATCAGTTAACAAATATAACATAGATGGATATTAATTTAGGGTACACGATTACTTAACATACTAAGTTGGGAGGGGATGTGCGAATGTGTGTGGGTGGGTGTGTGTGGGCGACTATATAGTGTTGATGTAGATTATAGATTAAGGATTGGAGATATATAGATATTTAGATAGTCGATTTAGATTGTCGATTCGTGTGGAGTGCAGTGCGTTGTGCTAGACTCGACTTGACTTAAGGCTAAAACACAATATTTAAAAGCTAAGTGCTAGAGAGGACCCTGTAGAAGACCAGTGACAGCCATAGCCATTGCTGCATGTTGCATGGTTGTTGATTAGATTAGATTAGATTAGAACGGATTCTCAGAGGGCTCGACTAGACGCGCTTGTAGTACTCGTAGTAGTTGCGACGTTGCGCCTCATCGCTGCGTCTTCTGGCTGCGATCTCCTTCTTCTTGATCTCGCGCTGCTGATAGACGAACAGCGGACGAAAGACAATGGCGCGACGCTTGCGATCCCGACGACGGCTCTTGGGCTGATCGGCAGCGGCCACGGCCGCCACCTGCTGCTCATCCGCCTTCAGTTCGGGCTCTGTCCCCAGCTGCACCGAACGCTGTGGCCGATTCCTAAACAGATTCGTCTTGGCCGAATCGTGAGCGTAGAGCGTGCTCAGGAAGTCAAAGTAGGGCTTGGAGCGCAGACTGTCTGGCTGGGCCAGCGGCGAGTTGTAGCTGAACTGATTGGGCGTCTCGATGTCCAGCAGCGTGTGAGGCACATCCTGCAGCTGTTGCGGATGCTGGGGCATCGCTGTCGCCAGGCAAACAATGCCCAATGCCACGGCCAGGGTGTAAAACTGCGGAAACAAAACCAAACAAAACATGACGAAAATCAGTAATCAGTAATCAGTAATCAGTGGAACAAAGCAAATGAGCCAAGTAGAAGGTGTGAATAGCGCTTGGAGGCCAGTAGCCACTAGCCACTAGCCACTAGCCAGCTAGAGAGTTACGTTCTGCAAACTGCTAGAACCAGTCAAGCATATGCTTCGAATTAGCATACAATAATTAATTTAATTTAAACTAACAAATATTGGTGATATAATCGCAATCAAAGTTAATTTATGTTCGCACGTAATATATTCATGATCACGAGAGAGTGTAAGACTCGATCAGCTCTGTCATTATCCCACTGGATGCTAATTACATATGGTAATACAGATGCCAACCCAACCCAACCCAACCCAACCGAACCGAACCCAACCCTTAAAGCCACATTTGAATATGCTGCGCCCTTGGCTAAGCCCAAGCCGGATGCATGTTTTGAGTAGATAGTACAAATACTATATATATAATATATATATATATATGTACATATTGACAGACTTTAATTTATGTATCACATTTGGATTTTGGTGTGTTAATAAAATTAGTCTTATTCTTAGAGGACAAATTAAAGACAAAACAAAAATCAAAACCGGATGATATCTATCTTAAAGTCAAACCAGCTTTCGGTGTAGGTGAATGCGCTAGCAGACGTTCAATGACAGCTCAGCTGGAGGCTAATCCAGCCAGCATATATATCGAATATATATATATATATATATATATATATATGTATATATATAGCTATAGATTTATCTCCTACTTGCTAAATTCAGCTGCTAAACCACAATTAGCTCCTTTCTACGCATGTTCTATTGGCGTCAGCAAAATATTATATAAATATATATATATCTATATATGTACATAGATATATATATATATATATATATATATATATATATATATTGTTTTATGATTCACAATCTCAGATCTGCATAAATTGCTTCATTGATAATAGCAAAGTTCGAGCTGCGGACATAGACAAATGTTTATTTCTTTCGGCTAATTATGTAAATTTTTACAGGCTGAACCACTTTAATTAATTGACTGTTCGTGATATATGATAGCGGCTAAGCCAAAATAAAACTTCAACAAAAATAACTCTTTAAAATACTGAGAAATAAAATAAAGAAATAAATCTGCTGTATCTTTGTATCTGTATCTGTATCAATGTATCTGTATCTTGGTACATATCTGTATCTGTATCATTGTATCTGTATCTTTGTATATGTATCTTTGTATCAATGTATCTGTATCTTTGTACATATCTGTATCTGTATCATTGTATCTGTATCATTGTATCTGTATCTTATCTGTATCATTGTATCTGTATCTTGGTATCTGTATCTTGGTCTCTGTAACCGGTTGCGCTTTTGTGGCTCAGGGCTAACCCATAAGATGTATAACACTTGTTTTATTTCTTCTACATATTGAGTGTGAGTATACCCTGTGTCCAAAAGCTGTTCCAAGAATGGGTATAATACGGAAGCACTTAGCCAGCGCCAGCGCCAGCGCGTCATAGCTGATTTTATAGAGTAACTATGTTAATATATGTAAATAAATATGAAGTGTGATTGGTGAGTTCTAGACAGGCGAGAGATAGACAGATAGACAAAGAGATCTTGACAGTTATAGCAAGATGTATAGAAAGAGAGAATGAGAGAGAGAGAGAGAGAGAGAGAGAGAGAGATATTCATATATACAATATAAGGATATTCAGATATGAAACAGATACAGAGAGCGATATTGATAGAGAGAGAAGAACAAAGAGGGATATATAAAATGAAGCAAGAAAGAAATCGAATGAGCTTCTTTTTTGGCTAGTTCTCTATATGAAATCAAATTATTATTTATTATATAAAATCTCAAACTAAATGAAAATTTAATGGCTCGAACCTTAAGAATAAATAAAGGTTTCAATAATAAACTAAAGTGTTGTTTATTCAGCTTCTGATTTTATAAATATCTAAAATAAAAAAAATTGCATCTATAAATATGAAACTGGAATTGCGGCTTAAAGCCGGCTTAAATAATTTCTGATACTTTACTCTCAATAAGTATTTGTGATATAAACAAGATTGTTTATGAAACACTCAAATCATTTTATAATAATTGTTATATATGATCATAGACTTAACTGTATATGCTGAATAAGTAAAGCGCATATTCCTTATTGTACAATAAAATGTGAACATCAATAAAATACCCAAAAAATAAAGTAAATGCAAGTCTGAAATACTTGGCCCAAGATATGCAATCGCAAAGTTGCTTTGCAGTGCGATTCAGATCCAGACATATTAGATATATGCAAATGCATAAAGATATATATGTGTTAAGGCTTACTTTAGAGTTGGCTCAAGTCTCGTTTATTCATATTTAACTTAATTTTAGTAGTCAACTGCTTCAAGCAGAACTCTCTTAGCTATGGCAGCAAGTCGAATCGCTGCTTCAACTAATTTTATGAGCTATGCTTTGGCTTGGACTTCCTTATGAAGCGCATAAAATGTTCTATTAGTAACTCGACTAGGTTACAAATCTGTGCCGCAACAAAGACGAAGCTGGCTCAGTATGAGAATAATTTAAGTTTATTTTTTAATGTTTTTTTGACCTTGCGCAAAAGATTTAAAAAAAAATGTTTAAAAAAAAAGAACAGCAAAAAACTGCATAACAAATTTGGGTTAGGCTTTAATTTTAAAAAAATAAATAAAAATATATATATATATATTCACATATATATATATATATATTTATATTTTAAAATTCCATTTTATTTTAAATTTTAAATGATCCGAAAATTTCGAAATGCCAATCAAACACGTTTGCCGTTACTCAAATCCCGAATACAATCAAAATTAATAATCGTAAATTCGTTTCAATACTCACTTGCTGCTTTAACGAGCACATGTTTTGTTTATTTCAATTATATAGATATATATATTTATATATATTTGATGTTTATTACGAGCTGCTTATCCTGAACACACTCGAAATGTTGTTGCTTTGCAGTTGCAATTGCGCACACGCGTCGTTTATTAATTTCTCTTCAATTTGGTTGCACAATCTTCTGATGATCATTTAGTTAGTTTGTCCGTCTGGCTGGCTTATCACAATTGCTGAGCGCGACGTTCGATTTATGATTTGGTTGATGTTGTCGCTGCTAAGCGTGCGCACTAACTGTTCAGAATATTTGTCACAAATTCACTTTTATATATGGCCAACAGCCTCCGCCTGCCGCCTGCCGCCCGCGCTCAGCCAGCCACGTTAAGACACAGCCGAACGGGTTTCATTTAGCTGTTGTTGTTGCTGCTGCTGCTCGCACTGGTTGCTGGTGTTAAGTGTTGTGCGATGTCACGAATTAGCCAAGGCGCCGCTGTCCAAGCTGGGACTGAACAGGGACTCGCAAGTGTATGTCCAGTGCGCCACTTGAAGGCTCTCCCACTGCATAGCTCTCGCTGCGCAACTTGTCCAAAAACTCGATTTGATTTCGGTTTTGTTTTTGTTTTGTCACGAATTGCTGCCTCGGGGGCGGCGGCTGTGCGCACTTTCATAGTTATCATCGTGGCGCGTCTTGCTGCTATTAAACTCTTGTGCGCGTATGAAGAGGAAACAGCAAACAAAAACAGATTTATTATGATTATTATGTATACGCTCTCCTAGGGGTATCTTAGCTATGCTAAGCAGTGTGTGAGGTGAGTGTTGAGGTGTATATATCAATATTTGTGCTAAGTAATAGCAGAAGAACTGATTGGATATAGAGATATATTGATATGAAAGTTGTAGTTGTATGAGTAGCGCCATCTGTGGGTGAGCAGACGCACTTTATAGCCCAACTGCTTTGTGGTGTATTTATAGAGAGTGAAAGAGAGAGAGAGAGAGAGAGAGAGAGAGAGAGAGAGAGAGAGAGAGAGATAGAGAGAGAGATAGAGAGAGAGAAAGAGAGTATAGTATATAGCTATGTATTATATATACTTTAGTATATACTTAAGTATGACTTAACTTAAGTATGAATGTTAACTGACCTAAAGGACTTACTGACTATAAATACAGATATATATTTATATATAGATTTACTATAAACTCTCTGTTTAGTAGGGATAGACAGAGAGTGAGAGGGGAAGAGGCAGAGAGAGAGAGAGAGACAGAGAGAGAGAGAGAGAGAGAGAGAGAGAGAAGAGAGAGAGAGGTCTTATCTGAACTGAACTATTACAGATATTACGAAACAGAGAGTTTGCTTAGCCTGATAAACTCTTTATGTTCAGTCTAAGTTTACTTTAGCAAAACTCCATACTTAAGATCAAAATGATCTTCTCAACTCACCAAGATCTTTTCAATATTGAAACTCTATTTATAAGTAGAATTGTGCAATTTTCTCGTATAGCTAGATTCTCTCTTATATCTAGTTTTCCAACAGATTCTCAGTCCTTGCTGCATAGAACTCTTAAGATCTTTTCACAATTTCATTTCTATATATTTGCCAAAATATCTTGACTACCCTTAGCATTCCCTATCATACAACTCTCCCTATCCCTAAGTGTATCTAAACTTCGTCTTCAGTTAGATTTTCCCTATTCACATTCGATCGCTATTTGTTTTGGGCTAAAATGTTTGCCTTTCGCATTACGTTCAATTAAATCTTTCCATGACGCAGACACTAATCAAAGCAAAGCAAAGCAAATTGATGACTCTCTTTGACGCATTATCAAAAGCAAAAGATCTGGGCAGGATTAAGGCGTAGGCGTAGGCGTGGCGCTTAAAAACAATACGGAAGCAGGCAGACAGCTCCGAGCTCCGAGATCCGCCTGCTAATCGGATAGCAAATCGGAAACCCAATTTAAATAACTTGTCGGAGCTCATTAGGCAAATGATCTGAGCCGAGCTGATCCGCTCGATGACGCACAGACGGAAAACTGTCAACACGAGGCGCTCTTGAAGCTGTGAGCTCAGCCATGACGAAGGTTAAGTCACTCAAAGAGACGAAAATTTGGGACAGTTGACAGTGGCCAGCGATGCAGCAAAGCACAGCCAAATGCCAATTGGAATCGGTTCCAATTGGAATGTGGATTATCTGCACGTGATTTATGATTCCGCCTCAAATCAAAACAAATGAAGTGCACAAAGTTGTGCAAATGCCAGCAGCCAAATGGTTTTTTTTTTATTTGATTTTGATTAAATCAATTTAATTTAATTTAATAGATTTTTAATTAATTTCAGCTGTGAGCCGGTTTCACGCAATCGTCACAAGACAAATGACAAATGTCAAAGAGTAGCAGCCACAGCTGAGCAACAGCCTAGGAATACCCTGTAAATAGTGTTTGTTTGTCGTCTACAGGGTATTTACACAAGAGATGATTAAAATTCTTGTTAACTTCTGTAGAAAATTAGCAACTTTAGGTGAGCAATTGCATTTTTCATGACATTTCGATTGAATCATCTTTATTTCCACCAACTAATTGATAGAAATATGGGCTGGACCTGCGGCTCGAAGACGAGCTGCTTCCGTGCAAAATAACAGCAACAAGAGGAAGGTGCTAAACGGAGTTCAATGTGAATATGTAAGTGAGTGTGAGTGTGTGAATGTGAGTGTGTGAGTGTATGAGTGTGTGAGTGTGAGTGGAAGTGGGACTGTGGTTTGGAGCAGTAACTGGCACCGCCCGTCGGGCTGAACAATTTCACTGGACATGAGGTGATTCATGTTGTTCCATAAGTGATTCATTACAGTTAACAAACATGAACCCATTTGTTGGCTTGGCTAAAGTTGAGCTAGGGCAAGGCGAGAGCCAATCGTTGTTTGCTTTCGCTGGCAATCGGCCAATCACAAATAGCTGGCAGTAGCACTGGGTTAGCTATGTCGTTAGATGTGTTGACTGTTTCACTTGACATGTCGAGGTCTGTTTATTTTCTGCGGCGTACGTCACTCCAGATCGTTCAATTATCACTTGGCAGCACGTCACAGTGTCTTAATGATGGAAATTTAAGGCTGCTGTGCTGGTTTTGGCTTAATTAAAAACATGTTGTCAGCCCCTCTGCTAATAAACTCACGTATGCTGCCAATCATTTCCTAAATTCAATTAAGGACTATATTAGCATTACGGTGTGGTATCATTTTGGTGGTTTAAATTACGCGCTCTTCAATCAGCTAGGTGGCAACGCCGCCTAGCTTTGAGGCTGGACCAAAACAGTTTGCCTCAGCTTGAAGTTGGCTGCGCACAACAGCGAGCGTGTATGATGTTAGATGCGAACAGCTGTGTACACGTCTGACGTCGGCTGCAGAGCGACAATCAAACTGGTTTGAAGTTGGCTGCGCGCAGCTTTGAGTTAGTTTGCCGTTGGCTGCCCGCACATTTTCAAAAGCAGGGATTTTTCAATGTGAAAGTTTTAAATATATTTATTTAAAATAAATTAATTTAATTAATGCCCTTATTTCTCGTATACATACATAAATTACAAAATATTGTCAATTTGAAATGAAATTTACAAATTTCCCCAATAAAGTACCACTTTCAAATCAGTATAAGAGTAAATTTTTAAAACGGCTTTTCAAATTTTACTGCTCTGTTATGTACGTACACAAAAATATTTCAAATAAACCTAACTAAAAATATATACACAATATTCATTTAATATCTACAAATATATATATATATATATATATATATATATATATATATATATATATATATATATATATTTGTATTAATTGCATTAAATTTAATTTAAAAGCACACAAAATTGTAACAATAAATAAAGTACCAATTTGTTGGTACATTTGTTGGCGTACCATGCAACTTCCCACTGGCCGCTGTTATGCTAAACTTGCTAAGAGAGCGTTAACAGTGAAGATCTCTCTTTATGCGCACGAATATCGTAAGTCCCTGTTAGCACTATTTGCGTGTGCTTCTGCGTTTGAGTGCCTGTTCAATTTGTTACAAAAATTGTTAGTGGTATCAAATCTTTATTTTTATTTAAAAAATATACAGTGCATAATACAGGTGTAGGTGCCAGTATGTCTCACTAGTGGATTAATCGTGATCGCTCGCATTCAACAGGGGTTTTTTGCTGTCATTTCTCGTTACTGCGGACAAAGTGGTAGCATTTTTTCGTAGAAAAATAAATTTACCGATCGCGGCGGCGTCTGTGTTTGTGGTGTGCGTGAGTGTACATACATACATACATACAACATATTCATATACAAGCATACATGCATATGATGTTTTTTTATAGCATATTCTGTGAGTTTTGCTGCGGCTGCTGCTGTTATTATTCGGTCTTGACAAACACAAAACACATTTTAATATTTAACTAATATTAATAATTCGCACACACGTAATCGCACGCCAGCTCGACTGAGCATATTGACTATTTCGTTTCAATTCGCAATTCGCAATTTGCAATTGGAGAAATTTCGCACAGGAGCAGAACACACACACACACACACACACACATACATACAGACATTTATGCTCACTAATACACGTGCGTTTACTTTGTATTTGCCTGTAACTGTTTTCTACCGCACTCATTTCACAATTTCCCCTTTTGACACTCGCTTGCTGCTGCTCTGCAGCACGTTTTATGGCAAAGGGTATGTGCGCGTCGTTCGCATCGTGATGAAAAAGCCAAAAATTTTTAGCTGCTATAATTTTTTTTTTTTAATTTTATTTTGTTTCTCTCTCGTGTATATAGATGCTCTCTTGTTACTGTTGTTGTTTTTGTTAATATTGTGTGTGTGTGTGTGTGTGTGTGTTGTTACTGTTGCTTTCAGCGATTAGAATTAATTGACAAATGGCAAAATAACAAAATAACAAAAGAGAGCGAAAAATGTTGCTTTTGTGCTCTGCGCATGCAGCAAAGGCAATGAAAACAAAATCAAAAGCAAGCCAAAAAGAAACGGCAATAACAGTTGGCATTGGTAACTGGCAAGCGGCGAATAGGCGAATATATTAAAAATACATGTTGAGAAACAGAACTAAATAGCAATCATCATTGCCTTCACAGAGTTCGTTGACCGACCAACGACAACAACAACAACAACAACAGCAGCAGCAGCAAGTTATAAATATAAAAACTATAAAGACAAAAGAGAATAGTGTCAAGCCAGCAGTAAAAATAGGCATAGGCATAGCTGTAGAACACCTGTTATACGCGCAGCGGGCTTAGTGCTCTTATGTTAACAGCTTAACCCTACACTGGCCCTCACTGTTAACAGTCGCTGCAAACTGATCTCGCCTTTGCCCTTGCCCTTGCACACATGTTAACCCTTGGGTGGCTGCGTCTGAAATTAATCCTCTGTTATTTCTGCTTGCAGTTTAGTAAAACTGAAAAGTTGATTTCGATTCACAAATAATACTAAAGTATCTCCAATGGCAGCTGTGCCACAAAGCAAAAGACAAAAAATGTCCGAGCCACAATGCGTGGAGGATATTGTGCCCATAAACTATAAGGAACTGGATATCATTGGCACAGGTAAGTTGATATTCTTATAGAAAGTAAACTTAAAAATATAAATTTTATTTAAAATTTTTGTAAAATTTAAAACATTCGCACTCAAATGATAATAGCCTTAAATTATCTTTGAGCTTAGGCGAAAGTAGGGTGACAATTGCTTCGTGCTAGCCCAACAAACACTTGTTATTCACTCTACAGCCATAGCGAATGCATTGAGTAGGGGAAATACTGGACTCCCAGTGTAATTTCCACTGCACAAACCCCTTCCAAGACAGGAAAAATAGGGGTTTACAAATATCGTTGCATACTTTCAGGTTGGCAAAGCCACGTGCATTTCAGCTTGAAGAGAAACTGAAAAGTAAATATTGAAATGGCTGCAATGCCAGGTGCAACGGCCAGCTAAGCAATAAGCAAACAATCCAAAATTGTATCTTGCTCTTCTTCTTTCTTGCTTTCTTTCCAAGTAAACGTAAACCTGAATCAATTACGTCACAGAGCTGAGGTTGAGTGTTAAAAGTGGTTCGCTTGGAGCAATGTTAATGATGTTCATTATGATCAATAATATACATACATATGTATGTATGTGTGTATATATGAATATACTATACATATGTATATAATATATGTATATGTATATAAGGGCGTGTCTGTGTAGAACGACTGGCAACAATGGGTTAAACTCGCACAACTTTCACATTAATTGCCTGTTGCAAAAGCAGATCGAGTTACATTTTAAGAGATTTCTGGCAGTTGGTTAAGTAAGTGCTTCTTGTCTACCCCGCCCCTCTGTCTTCCTCCTCCTGCTGCTCGAGCCGAAAAACAAGTTAAACTTACTGCTGAAAGAGACTGGAAATGAAATGTGTCTGCGCTGTTGTTGCTTTATTTTGTCATGCTGCTTTTTCGCATTCGCATTCGCATTCGCATTTATTCAATTATTACCGCTTGCTTTTACGTTGTTTGGTCTTTCGGCTTTTGCTGCTGTTGTTGTTGTTGGCTCTGATTTTGTGCACAAATGTGACAATTGAAAGAGAAGGCAGATGACTAAAGCGAGTCGTCAAATAATAGTCGAGCGAGTGTTTGCTGTTGTGACTTGACTTCCCTTGTTTTGTTTTTATTATTATTATAATTTTTGATTGCACTGCATTGTTGTGTGCCCAGTGTGAACCTGGCCTTGTACTTGACTTTTGCAGCGGGCAGCGGGCAGCTCATCAAATATATGCGCGAGTCATCAAATCGAAATTGGAGACATGCGGAACACATCGAAGGCGAATGTCAACCAAAATAGAAAAACTCCCACGCCCCATGCCAATTGCCTCAATGTCGGCCGTGTGCTTTGCTCTCTTTCTCTGTCTGTCTGGCTGACTGTCTTGAGTGGATGGGCTGGCCCACCCGGTCATAAATTTCCGGTGACAGAATTTTGTCTTGCTGAATTTGATTCGATTCTTGTCACACATTCCTGCACTGCCCTCCCTCTCTCTATCCCTCTCTCTCTCTCTCTATGTTACTCTCTGATTATTCTGTTCACTCTCCCACGCTCTCTTTCGTTTTCGGCAGCGCAGATATCGCCAAAAATCAGCCGGTTGCGCTTATCAACACAGCTGACAGCATGTTTTCAGTGTATTTTGTTTTTGTTTTTTTCTTCTTTTCTTGCTGTTTCTTTGTGCTTTGGATTCTCTAGGTCTGGGTTCTGGTTGGCATTTGCAATGTACATATTTGTGTGCGAAATTTCTAGTTCATAGCATTGGCATACAAAAAAATATATATACTATATATATATATATGTATTTATTTATATATATGTACATTTAACGAAATTCACTTGTTATCTGCTTGCTCTCTTTGTCTGTCCATTTCGTGCCTTTGCGTTTTAAAATTTACTTTTATTGTCTTTTTCTTTTGACAGCAGGCTGAGCTATAACTGTAATCTATTTATGCATGTATGCGTGCGCGTGCGTGTGACCTATTTACTGTTAAGACCAACATGCGCATTAACATGACTATTTACATTGTCTTTACAGGCGCCTATGGTACCGTTTATCGGGCACGCGACAATCTAACAGGCCAATTCGTGGCCATCAAGAAGGTGCGCATTGCACTCACTGAAAACGGAGTGAGCGCATCGACGCTGCGAGAGATTTCACTGCTTAAGCAACTAAACACATACGATCATGCAAACATTGTCAAGTGAGTAACTGCATACACCTACGTACATACATAAGTGTATGTGTGTGTGTCTGTGTGTTAGTGTTATCTGGGTGGCGCCCCACTATTTGTTCACTAATTTAGAAAAAAGTCGTTACGTTACGCGCTGCGAACAGATTACAGACAATGGCAATGGCTTGTGTGTGTGTGTGTGTTTATTTTCGCACACTCAAATGGAACTCTACGGTTATTAACAACTCTCGTGTTTGACTTTCTGCTTTGCTGCCTACTTCTCCTCAACTGACCTACAGCAGTCGCTAAAACAAGCGTAACTGTAACGGTCACATCGACAGAGCTGCATTCCACCCCCAATACAAATGTATGCACGCTTTCTCACTCACTCACACACACACACACACATGCCCATCGGCACAGTGGCATGTGCATGTTATTAGAGCGTCAAACAAAGCGGCGCCTGCTTGCCCTGCTGATAACGACGTCGCAAATGTTATTTGCAACAGCTAATCTATTGCCTTGGTAAAATTGCAGTGGAAAGCGGAATCTCCAAGTCGTCAGCTTTGTTTGCAAGTAAAATGAACTTAGACCAACAAACTGTTGCGCTTGCGAAAAATACTTTGCAACGAACCTAATTTCATATGCATCACACTAGCGGCGGCGTTGGGTACTACACATACACAAACCACTCGAACTCGAACTCGCTCAGTGCTAAAAATGTCGGTCGCCCGCTCGCTCAGCCAGATGAGTATTGGGTTATTCCACTCGACTCTCATTTACGGTATTGCGATCTAGAGTAAATGAGCTCAGATAAATGCTACGATTTATTTAACAGTAGCACAAATGACTCTTATTGTTTAAGAGCGCACTCAGCTGAAAGTTACTCTGCCGCTCTTTGAATCGATTAAACGTTTTATTCATTTCTTTTGTGGCTGAGCTTGAAATGCTTACTTAAGTATTTGAAAGCAAATAAATCTATGTAAAAAAATTTGTAAGACAACGCAACAGTTTATAAATAATATATATTATAAAACTGTAATATATTGCCTATAAAAATATTTTTTTCCCCACATTTTTAAATTTGTAAATAAATCTATAGAAATTTGGCATTCAAACTAACAGCGCTTCAAACCTGTTGCCTAACAGAATGTTAGCAAGCGACTCTCCATACTGAACGTGGGGCACTGCTGTTATGCACTCTTCGTTCCCCAGCGTGCGTGCTCTTGATCGAAAACTGTAGAATTTTCAATAAATTATATGAGTGGAGTGTTTTTTGTAGTACGCCAAATGTCCGCTGCATGAGCAATGGCGCCAGCTCAGTCCCTCCATAGCGCACACTAGCATAGCAGACAAATTCTCCAACTACACACACACACACATTTAACATTTACAATTTCCCCTTTACAAACTACAACCGCACACACTGATGTGCTATAATTTCCCCAATCAACAGACTGTTCGAAGTATGCCAGTTCTTGGAACGCGATGGCAAATTGTTGATTCTGCTTATTTTCGAGCACTTGGAACAGGATCTATCCGACTTGATAGAGGCTTTGCCACAGTCCGGCATGTCGCCGCTAAATGTGCAGGTAGACAGTATTTAACATATTTATTGGTCATAGATCTTAAAGTTAATGGAAATTTCTATAAATTGCAGCGCTTGTCGCGCGAGCTGCTAACCGGCGTGGACTTTCTGCATGCGAATCGCATCATTCATCGGGACTTGAAGCCACAGAATCTGCTCGTCTCGTCGCAGGGCCATTTGAAAATCGCCGACTTTGGCCTGGCCAAGACGTACGGCATGGACATGAAGCTCACCTCGGTGGTGGTCACCCTGTGGTACAGGGCGCCCGAGGTACTGCTGGCCCAGGGCTACAACAGCAGCGTCGACATCTGGAGCGCGGCCTGCATCATCTTCGAGATGATCACCCGCAAGCCGCTCTTCCCGGGCAACTCTGAGAAGAATCAGCTGGATCGCATCTTCGAGTGGGATTTCTTATTATTAAAATATGTTTTCATATATTAATTAAGGTATTTTTGTTGCAGACTAACTGGCCGCCCGACGGAGCAGCAGTGGCCCAAGAGCATTTCCATTTCCAGGGAACATTTTCCGCCTCGCGCTCGCAAGCGACCCTTGGACTTCTGCCCAGGCTTATGCGAGTTTGCTGATGATTTGCTGAATGTAAGCAGTTGCAAATATAAATATAAATTTATATATAAATAATCGAATCTCTCTCATGTCTGGCCTTAGCAAATGCTGGCGTACGATCTGCATCAGCGTCTCTCTGCGTTGGACTGCTTGAACCACGACTACTTCCAGCAGGAGCCACTGTAAGGGCTATTTTGATGGCCCATCAATCCAAGCGAAATGCTGCAATGTTCCTTTTTTCTAGATTTATATATATATCTATCAATCCATATATATATATCCATATATATATTGTTAGTTGTTAATCAGCTGCTGTAAACGGAACTCGAGGATTGCGAGATCCTCTCTAAAATGTGATACAACAAGTTCAGGACTAGAGACATGCTCAGGCATATATCCTATATATATACATATATAAACCACATATAAATAAATAATTATATTCAAAATTGCGCTTTTCGTAATACCTGTGCAACACCACAATATATACACACATTTATATACATATATATATATAACTACAATATTTTTATAAATATACAAACATTTTTGTTGTAATCTTAATATATTTGCTGTAAGCGATTGAAAATAATGCATTTAATAAAGAATTCAAATTCAAATTTGAAATAAGGCGCGCAATTTCACTACAGTCTTATACTTGTTATACTCTTACATTTAACATAGCTGCCATTTACTCTGTGATTCACTACAGTCTTATACTTGTTATACTCTTACAGTTAACATAGCTGCCATTTACTCTCTTTATAAGAGCACTGTCAGTGCTGTAAAACGCTGCAAGTCAGCACTGTTAATTACGTTATGCTATTTAACATTGATCGTAAGTGAGATCATTATAAGAGTTGCTGCGCTGTTAAGCAACATTGGCTGTTAGACAACAGTTGTCAGTGCATTAGCAGAACCAGGGCCGCATAGCTTTAAAAATGTATTTCATAAAAATATTGTTCAATTTCTTTGGCTTGACTGGAATGTAGAATTCACAATAACAAAATATCACTTTATGGCTTAGGCTAGGCCCACAATTGTATAAAATATCAATGGCAGCACCAGATTGTCCACCTGATCGGTAAATGCCTCAACTAGAGCTGAGTTAATTGTGGCAAAGACCGTGGCGAACCACTTGGCCTGCGTCATGACGAGGATGCCGCTCAGCTGCAGCAGCCCGACGGACATCAGAATGGACAGCACAAAGGCAACGGTGCCCTCCAGGGAACGATTGGAGTCTGCAATGTAATCCGATTACAAATGTCATTTAAATATATATTTTGATACACTCACTGCTCCACTTATTACGTCCGTATTTGGAGCCCAGCACGCTGGCTGCCGTATCGCCCACACCCACAGTGAGGATGCCGGACAGGAGCAGCAGCAGCGGACTGTGCTTGTCGGGGTCGGGGCCGGGGCAGGGACAGGGCGTCAGCCAGATGGGCAGGGCGCAGCCAATTAGCAAGCAGAAGGGCGTCAGTGCCAGGCCACCTGCATCCTTCGCATCCTTGAACGAGTCGAAGGCCTGCGCCAGCGTCGCTGCAAACGGCGGCATCTGCAGCAGACGCAGCAGCTCCAGCACCACAAATATGGCCAAGGCCACGCCCGTGGCCAGGTAGAGCAGGGCGCACTGATAGACCAGGCCGGGCACAAAGACCAGCACAATCAGCAGATGGAAGACCTTGCGGACGCGTGTGCTCGCCTGCGTGGAGTTCCTTAGCTGCCAGCTGACGGTGCCGCAGGTGATGGCCACCAGCAACAGATCACTTAGAATGATAAGCAACTAGATGAGTCAGAGAGAGAGTGGGAGAGTGAGAGGAATGTTATTTGTCTTTAGTGTCATCTTACTCACTCGCAGCGGATCTTTGAAGAGGAATTCCAGCAGAGCAATCAGTGGAAGTGGGCGGGTCACTGGTGCAGAGGTCACAGCCACAAGCAGCAGCAGCATCAGCAGATAAAAGGGCAGCAGCTTACGCAGAAATCTCACTAAATAGAGCGACAAACAGGCAAGGAGCAGCCAGAGCAGAGCAGTTATCATTATGGAATTGAGCTGATTGAACTCAGTCGTGGGCAGCGTCCAGGTGCGGCAAATGGCATTGAGGAGGAAGAGCAACACGCCCTGCACCATTATGGCAGCTTCGCCGTAGGTGAATGTCCTGGGCAGGCCACGAAATACTCGAACATACACAAACTGGTATATGGAGGTAATAAGTAGTCCAGCGGGTAGAGCAAAGGGCCAGCTTCTGTCCACACATAGACTGCTCACAATGCCTGGCAACAGGTGGTTCAGCACAAGCTTGATGAAGAGGCCCGCCTTTATGGATGCAGTCAGGAGAAACGAAAGCGTTCTGAGGCACATTCCAACGGCGGCTGCAATCAGTAGCCGATGCACTGCGTCCGTTGGGCCACATGCTGGCTGTGTATGCAAATAGCTGGTGATTAGTGCTGCGGGCAACAGCAAACTTAGCCAGCCGCCTGTTGCAGCCGCGGGCCTAAAAACACAATTGTATTAATTTATCAAAGAAACAAAATATAGCTCTGTTTACCTGGGCAAAAGTCGCTCGTACATATTTTCAATATGTAAATCTGTTATGCAGCACTTGAAAGTGGTGGTGGGTAAATCTGGTAATCCAAGTATCGATAACAATATCGCTCCACCGCTGTTAAATTTAACAGCAGTGTAGTGTGGTGGCGCGTTGATAGTCAGAGAGGAGTATCGATATAGAACAGATATCGACGTTGCTTGAGTGTAAACATTATAAATTATAAATAAATAAATGAGTCCCGTTCCGTCTGCAGCAGCGTCAAGTTCGAAGACACACCTGAAGTCGCAGCCGCGCGCTTACGTGCCATTATTTCGTGACTTTCGAGTGCTACTAACGCGGCCAAATCGCATCAAAATAGCAACGTTCAATAAATACAAATTGTGGCCCGCTGTCGTGTGTTAAATGTGCATTTAAAATTTCCCCGAAAACGGATAACCGAAAACGGAGAGTTCTTCTGTTTCACACAGTGTATATTGTGCCAAATCAGAAATATTTGAATATTTCTGACCACCAGCAGTGCATATACGAATAGCATACACACATACACACTCACTCACACCCACACACACACACACTCTGTGCTGCTTCTTCAGTTGAATCTATTTGTTATTGTTGTTGCCGTTGCTGCTGACTGAATGTCCGAAAATAAAGGCATCATGCTTGCTAAATCTATGCAGAAACACGCTGGACGTGCCAAGGAGAAGGTAAGTTAAGATTACTGATTACTGATTCAGATGTGTGTGCCTAAATATGTGTTTGTATGGGTGCAGTAATTGGGGCAAGCAATCGGTGACATTTTCTAGGGCGTGTGTTGCACCGCCCACTGGAACGCCCACTTTTGGAGGCCGTGTCCCTGTCCTATTTCCAATGGAGCAGCCGACTGTGTACAATTAGAAGCTCTATAAAATTCATTGATTCCAGCTAACACACACATACATACACACGCACGCACATAGAAATTGTTGAGCAAAAGAAAGTGCAAACAACTTCATACACATCTATGTTTATAAGTGTTGTAAAAGCTGTCACAGAAGATGTGCCAACGCCACCTGTCGCTAGGGCGCAGCAATAGGAAGCACTTCTCAGTGTATTTTTGCTGTTGTTGTTTTCTGTTTCTTTGGGGTGATCAAGTTTCTGGCTACACAATGATTTTCATCGCTCAATGTCTGTTGTCTTCGTCTCTGCCTCTTGTTTTATGCTTCTCTTGTTTCATCTATGCCGCCGCTGCGTGCACAAGTGAAAGTTTGGCGCTCAAGCGTTGGTCCAGGAGCGGCTGCTCAGCTTTAATGTGAATGTCAATACACACACACACACAGACACACACTTACACCTTTGCCTATGCATGTGAGAGAGTGTAAAAGAGCTGCATTTTGACCCACTCGCTGGCACGTCGCGATGTCTTGTAAACAAGTTTTCGGCCACTGCTAAAGCAGCATTCCACAGCGGCTAGAAAATGCTGTAATCTAAGCTCTGAATGATGCTTTTTCTTTCTTTCGCTCGCTTTGCTAGTTCGTTGTATTGATTTGCTGCCATCTCGCTTACACGCTACCAATCTGTCTCTTTGAGTGTATGTGTGTGTGTGTGTGTGTGTGTCTTGGCATTTACAGTTGAATTTCTAAAAGTTCGTTGGTATTTTCTATGCTGCCTGCTCTTTGGGATGAGGATGAGCAGCGCTTCTTCGCTCGTGTTGGTCATTAAACTTGAACAAAATTCTTTGGGGCCTTTTCTAAATGTCGTATTGCAAGTTTTGAGTGTATTTTTAAACCTAAGCAGCAGGGCATTCTATTTACTCACTATTTCCTGGAATGCCATTTGAATAGATTACACATTCGTTCTAACTACAGTACAGTAAACACTCGAAAGCTTGTGAAATAAACAAATATTTGTAGCAAATTTCTAATACTTTGAAAAGGTTCATATATACATATATATATTTGGAATATTTTTTAAATAAAATATATATTCATATATAAATTTATATATATTTTTAGTAAACTCATAGTAATTTTAACAATTAATTAATTAATTATTATAAAAAGCTTAAATTAATAGATCAATTTAAATAATTTCTTTTAATTTTTGTAAACTTTTAAATTCTTTCATTAGCAAATTAGAACATTCCATGTATGTGAATTTATTGTTCATTAGAATTAGTTCTGGATCCGGATCCGATTCGCTCTAATTGGCAAGCATTCAGTGTGTTATAAATTTGTGTGTAGAAAGAAGCACGAATTCGTCTTTACACCATATCCGAACAATTTCTAAATGTTCTAATTTCTTTTTCAAATCTGTGCAGAGTGTAGAAAGAAGCAGAATTTGGATATTTCATAATTTGCGTAGAGTTTATTTTTAAAATTATAGACTAGTTTGTACCGAGCACGTTTCGGTGCGCTGTGCTGCGCTGCGCTGCTCTGCTGCCCGGCGCTTTGTATTTGCGCATTGTGTGCTCATTTCAATAAATGTACAATATGTAATATATGAGAGATACACAGAGATAGTGAGCTGGTCAAAGAAAACAGACATAGAGAGATAGAGAATATGGGTGAGAGGCGGAACAAGCTGCTGTGAGCGCGCGCGCTCCTAGCAAAGAAGACACACAGCATTTGGTTTAGAGAAAACTTGTCAAATCGAAACACACATTCGTGGCATAACTACAAGATACACAGACGCTCGCCTAGATACATTTTCATTTTGGGTGCGTGACTGGCCCAACAACGTGAAAATGTCGCCTGGCAGTCAATCTTTAAATAGATGCCTCTTCACTCTTCCATTTGGCTATAGCAGATACAAATGTATCTTTTGTTTTATAACTCGCCGCCTTCGACTATTTTTTTTTTTTGTTTTTATAGATATCTTAAGTTTTCTTTTTCGCAAAAGCGACACAACACTTTTCTATCGCATAAGTAATTTTATTTTAATTTATTTCATATGTGTGTGTTTCTTCTTTTTTTTGCGAAATTTCGCCCGCGCTGCTGTCTCGCATATTTGTTGCTATTTTTAAGCGCGTCCCGCAACAGCTGCCAAAATTTGCTTTTCTCTTTGTTGCTGTTGACTATCAACTATTTCCCACACCCAACTTCTCAGTCCCTGCATCTCTCTTGCTCTCTCTATCTCTCCGTGTCTCTGTCGCTGCTCAACTGCAGCAGCGATTGACATTTTATTGGCAGCTCAATTTTTAGAAACTCACAAACTTGCCTGTTGCATATTGAACTTCGTGTATGTCGTCGCTGCTGCTGCTGCTTCTTCTTCTTCTTCGATCTTTAAATGTCAATTGTGTCTATTTGAGACCAGATTGCGTAAAAAAGTCACTTATTTTCAGTTGTGTTTTAGCAAAAATAAAAAAAAAGTGTTAATCGAAGCGATAAGCGAAATCAAGCAATTCAAATTGATTTTATACCGATTAAATGAGACAAGCATTGTTCATTCAAAATTTGCCTTGTTTTTATTCAGCTTAAAATAGTTTTGTATATTTATGACTAATGAGCTCAGTGTAGAGGTGAACTTTACTATTGAATATTTATCTTTTATGGCCCAATGTTTATTGACTGCAGACAAAAAACCCCTTACCACCTACATGGGAACTAGCTTAATAATCAATTGCAATAATCTTTCAAAACACACATTCAGCTTAATCAGTTATCTGGCAGCAAAGGCTGAAATGCATTTTATATAAGTTTAAATATATATCTGGCTGTCTAGACAGACTTTCTTCTAAATATTTATATTACATTTTACAAGGAAACCTTGAAACCATAATCATTTACTTCTATGTAAGCCCACACATAACTAAATATTTCTTTGGCTGTGTAAATATTTTGCTGATTTCAATTACATGTTTAAAACTTTCCATGCCAAATACAATAACTCAATGCATAAGGGCATATTCAATTCTTTTGGTGTTCCATTGCAGAGTTCTGTTTTCCCAGGCGCAAACATGAAGTACTGTTGTTACAGTAATTGAAAGCCAAAAGCAAATTCAATACCCGAAATCAAGTCGAATCCGCAACAGTTTAGAATAAACAAGTATTTAGGTAAATACTTGGAATTGATTGGGTGGAAAATAAGTGAAGCGCCAGCAGTTTTAGCTAAAAAACTCAGTTTCAGACAATAAATATTTTGAGTAATAAATAAGTGCTTTGCTGGCTTTTATGACCATATCGATGAGCAGGTGCAGTGTATACGCCCCCCTGTAAATCAAGCAAATGGGGGGTGTATACTCCAGCTGCAGATCTCATATTAAGTGATTCAATCGAGCGCGCAGACAAGCGATTACAACTGCTCGAATTAAGTAGATGTATAGACGTATAGAGATATAAGAGGCACTGTCATACAGTCACACACTCACACACATAGGTAGAGCTCTGAATACGGATACGACTCATGCTGACGTGCACTGATAATGGTCTGTTGCGTGTCTGTGTGTGAGTGTGTGTGTGTGTGCTATAAGCCATTTGATTATGGGGTATATATAGAGAGGCGAGCTTATTAAAAAATTCAATTATAGAAATTGCCAACAATAATCAACGCAAAGTGACGACTGCGCAATGTGGGAAACGTTTTTTTCCTTTCTTTAGAGTAATGTTTTCTTTGATTGAATATGTCTCGTCACTTGGCTGATTGCATAACAATTGAATTACGCTTAGACATTTATCGGCACTTCAGTTGATTCATTTTATGCAATTGTCCAGCAGCCACTACAACGGACGTTTCAATAACTCAACAGCTGCCAGTCTCTTCCAACTGCCCCACTCCATCTCCATCTCCATCTCCATCTTCGTCCGCCCACACACACAATGGCTGGCCAGACAAATTGAATTCCCCTTGCTGGATGTTCTTCGAGAAGTCAAGTGTCGGCGCATGAACTCTATGCCTATTTCCATACAGATCATAAGTGCTTTGCTTCAACACCTTTGCGGCCGCCATAAAGCACACAAGTTTATATCATTCATTCAAAAACAAAATATCCACACAAAAAACAATAAGAACAAAAACAAAAACAAAAACAATAAGAAAAATAATAATCATTTCAAGTGAGCAGCCCACATCTGAAGTGGTTGGCAAGGTCAATTAGTATTCGCATTGCTCACGGGTCGAATACGTAATGTTTGTGTTGTTAACTTTTTATTAGCTGCGGCCTCACGAACACACACCTACAATGCTATATCAGACATAGAACTTAGCACAATGTACTCGTACGTCTACTGCAATTAATACGATCGTGTGATTGAATCGATGTTGGCTCTATTCATGCGTCAAATTGGGCTGCCATTAGCCTTAGCCTTGCTCAGTCTTAACAGGCTTTTTGTTTTTTGTTTTTTTGCAACATGTATTTTTTGGCCGCATTTTGAAATATTCCATGATATATTCTAGATTTTGGCGTGTTTGGAATGTGGCTATAGTAGATATTTCAATATGCCAAAGCTAAAGAACTGGCGCCAAATTGTTTATTGAAGAGAAATCCATAAAAGAAATTTATGACAAATTGCATAAATTACGTATACTTATCTGTAGTTGAGCAATACTATGAGTATTCAATTTTTCTATAAAAGCACTGCATATCTGTGTATAGTATATATAGTTTTGTTTTGGCTTATAAATGGTTTATATAATTAATTAAATATATTAAATGCAAACAAATGCTTTTTGTTTGTACTATAATTTGTACTATAATTTTGCTATGTTTTAAAACTAAATTTGATGTGATGTGATGAACTTAGATGGCTTTTTCCGAATTGATAATTTCTATTAGAACCAAAAATAAAATAATTTTGTAGTCTTATAAAATATTCAAAAAGTTAGAATTGTTGATTTTGGTCGATGAATGTTTACAAAAAGAAATAAATAATTTTAAGACTGATTCTTTTTTAATAATTTTTATAAATTTTGTTCTTTGAATTAATTCTGTAAAAATAGAGAAATAAGCAAAGAATTCTGCCTTCTGGATATATTGCAAAATAAGCCAAGAATTCTTCATTCTGAATATATTGAGAAATAAGCTAAGAATTCTTAATTCTATATATATTCAGTAATATAAAAATGTTTAGTTAAATAACTGACCAATTCGTTAGATTTATTCATGTGTACTAACTGAAATAGATAGCCACTTCTAAGCCAAGTTTAATGAGCATATCATTAGAACTAAAAGACTAGTTAACATACAAATCAACAGATACTCAACAATATGTGTATTGCTACAGCGACACCTCCTATACCCAATATAAAAGCCATTCTACTTTTAAAGATTATGCGCTTTAGCTACGTTCCCAGGTATTTCACTAAATACTGCTGAATCGTTTACTCATTTAATTTTCAGGCAATTTCAAGAGTTTAGCAACTTTGCCAAATCTAAAAAGCTGAAGCGGTATCTATAAATTTGTTTGTATATGTAGTAAATAGGGGATTTTTTGTGTTGTGCTCATTTAGTTTAAGTGCTCGCAGTTGCATCTGTCTGTGAAACTCTATGCCTGGCTAAATTAAAATTAATATTAAAATTCTGTGCTGCATTTTCGCTGGCTTTTGTGTGCGGAAATGTGAAAATAGAGAAAACTCTGCCCTAGAACAAAAGCGTCACTCAACCTACAATGTGAGGGGGAAGCACGCGATTCGCTCGGATGTTGTGCTACTTTTTTAGTTGAATGTCATAGAGTATAATGCATCTGGGAGATAAATAGATATACAACACACAGACACAGATACACAAACTGCGCACGCTGGATGCGCGCTAGTTGACTGGCTGGCCTGGGAATCATTTGTATGCCCTTTGTTTTAAGCACCCTGTAAACATGATTATAAATATATATATTTTTTTGCGCGAAAGTGCTGCCAGTTGCCAGTTGCCAGTTATTGTCAGCGACCAAATATAAATTCACAATAGCTGTGGCAAAAATACAAACCGGTTTCAAGCAACGAACTGCGTTTCAGCTTATGCAATCAACGTTTATAAATATAAAATGCAAATATCATAAGCAGACCCCTGCGCCCCACCACTCAGAGGTGCTCCCCTCGCTAAACTTAATTGAGTTGTTAAATGTCGCTAATCAAGTGCCAACTTTCTTTGGCTTTCGCCAAATTCGCACCCCATACGAACTTTGCCTAAGTCGTCTGCCCCACCCATCTTCCATGTCCAGTGAAATTCTTGCCACAATATTACGTATACGCGCCGTTTGCCTAATTTCGCTTAATTGAAACGTGCTCAATTTTCGCTCTCTTGCATTTGGTTACGCTCGAATGCATCGCAAGAGGAATACAGCAAACTAGCAAAAAATAGAACAAAATTAGCATAGTTCACAAATCGCGGCTTAACGAGATCCGCACCTGGAATCCATTTGAGTGGCTCTGAAGTGGTGCATCAGTGTGGATGGGTGGTTGGCTGGCAGGGGCAACCTTCGTGTTGGCGTTGCACAACCGCTGGCTGCGCCAGCAATCAGGGACAATTGTTGGAGTGCAATCATAATGCACTAAATTCGAACCACGGGCCACTGTCAGCAGCTGCTGAAGGTTGCCGTCGTTTTCAATTTGCACAGCGCTGAATTGCCTTATGCAACTGCGGCGGGGAGAGGGGCGAACGGAAATGTAGACGCAGCCGGGGTGGTATTGTTAATTTCAATGAGATTTACTTGACATTCTAATATAAGTACTTGCGGTTAGTTAGATAATAACTGTATAATGATGTACTTATAATGCTGAGCTCTCTCAAGATTTTTGCAATCTCAGTTTTCTGCTTAGCGATCATAAAGTTATAAAAATGCATTTGTTTCTGTATACAAAACTTACAATTTGAAGAATATAAATGAGAATTATTAAGAAGACAAGACGAAAGACAATTGCGTAAGATTATTATAGTTCAGCATTAATTCTTATCACTTATTGAGCTTATCTGTTTATCTGTATTTAACTTGTTCAATGTCAGCATAAAATTTATTTAAATTTAATTTTTTTATCGTGTACATTTTGTTTAATGCGGCTTTGGGCTTTTTGGCATTTTTATCGCATTGAAGCTAAGCAAATGCTGTTGCTATACCAAAGATACAAATGGCTGCACTCGAAGTCGTATTCAGTTAACGACAATTGCAATGCATTTGGCTAATGCAATTCCAGATACGCAACTTGCAAATGCAATTTGAATTTTCAAATTTACAATTCAATGTAAATAAATTGGAATTGGCCAATTGGCCAATGCCCCAATGGCTGTTTTGCAGTTGACTGGGCCCAAAAGTGCAACGGCACGGTATAGTGTGTGTGTGTGTGTGAATGAATGTATGTATATGTATGTGTGTGTGTGTGTGTGTGTGTGTGTGTGTGTGTGTGTGTGTGTGTGTGTGTGTGTGTGTGTGTGTGTGTGTGTGTGTGTGTGTGTGTGTGTGTGTGTGTGTGTGTGTGTGTGTGTGTGTGTGTGTGTGTGTGTGTGTGTGTGTGTGTGTGTTTGGGTTGTACATTCCTACACACACACAGACACACACAAACTTGACGGCATCATCAGGTGTTCGCCTTTGGTTCGCATCGATCGAGTGGAAAATGCCAATGTTGTTTACTTTAAATACATTTTCTTTAACAGCTAAGCTGAGCTAAGCTCTTAATAATTAAGAGCAGTTCACTGACTTTATCTTTTCACATATATATTATATAAAGAAAGGTAAAGGCGTGGCAATAAAATTGTCAATCGGTAGCGATGCGTGAGAAACGTCAACTTGTCCGTTAAAGCGCAGCTCTGACAGCGAAATTTCCTGACACGACATCAAAACCAAACACAGCTTAAATATATATCCAAACACACACTTCAACACACGCACACTAACTATAATTAAGCTTGCGTCTCTGATTATTTATTAGTCAGACACGAAATCTTTTTGGCACACTTTTTCCATTTCTTGGCGCTCATCTTTTTGAAAAGCAAATTCTTGAGTTGCTTTAGTCATGGGCATGCGAAAAGCCAGTAAAAAGCGTAGCGTATTCGCTTATCTTTGAGATTTGCTTTTCGGGCATTTTCTAGCTGATAAGTCGAAATTATTTTTTGTGTAATGGAATTTTGTGTGTTATCAGCAACTGAGGCGTCCAGCACGAACATGTACTTATGACAGCCACTGCCACTGCCCGTTGCGCAATTTCCATTGTAGCTGCGGGCTATTGGCATTTTCTTGTCATTCACTTATATTCTGCGTACTCTTTCCTGTTACCAATACTATGTTTAGCTCATAAATAGTTTTGAATTCATACGCAAGTGGTTTCTACATTTGATTTCGGTTTTAATAATACGATTAGAGTTGAATTTATTAGTATACAATACGTCTTTCTGTTAAATTAAATTGATAAAGAAATGTTGTGTGTCGAACAGTAGTTAGTTAATAGCTGGCATACATATATATTATATATGTATATACTATATCCGACTTTGATAACTTGTGGCATAGCACAAACTTTTCATTTTTGAAGACCACAATTGGTGTGGATTGCCTTTGTGGCTTAACGCGTCACACGCTTAGGCTTGGCCTTCTAGAAGTTTATATTTTAATAATACTAATTATGATTAGTTAAACAATTGTAATTTGCTGTAGGTAATTGACTATTGCTTGTAGAGCTGGAGAAGCATAACTCATATTACTATAACTTTATAATATAAATATGAGTTATGCTTCTCCATTTTCTCATCCAATACTCACTAAATTGTATTATTGTCAAAGCATTTCTAAAGGCACTTTCACATAGCACCTTTCTATGCGATTTTCATAAATCTAAATAGGTCATAGGTCAAATTAAGATAAAGATTTTCAGTTATGCCTTCAGTCAGCAAACGCTTCCAAGAGTTCAGTTTTAGTTCAATTCAATGTTTGCTTCTGTGGGGCAATTTATTTCGGTTGCTCTTGACCCGGTTTTCACAGTTCGGCAGGCAACAAATCTACAAAATTGTAAACCATAAAGTTCATCTAAAAGCCGAAAAACGAAAAACGAAAACTAGAAACAAATAGTATTTGTAAATTTTGTTTACTCGTATGTTCGATCTTAATGGGGCGTACTTTTTGATTGCCCAACAGTTTGTGGAGCTGCGTCATGCGGCGTCACGTGCCGTTAAGTACTTTGATTTTCAATTTGATATCTATGCAAATCACGTGCCTTCCCCAGCCAAACAAAGCCGATCTCAATGCTTGATTTAGTGTCTACCTGTTGCCGCTTGAGCAACAGCCAGACAGAGAAACAGACAAACAGTCAACACTTGGCGGTGTCTTCGATTTGCACAGCGCTGTTAAACGACACAGATTCAAATTGTATCTACGAATGGCCTGAAAATGTGTCTTAAGTCGCACTAACTAACTATAAGTGACACTCTATTAGTTTTTTTCTCTTCTATTTTGTGGCTCATAATGAGTTATGTGCTAAGTGTGAGCTCATGATTTGACCGCATTGCTGGCCAAAAGAGAGACAGAGAGAGAGAGGGCGACACATGCAAAGTACCTAACAGATACCATATAATGCATACTTATGGGTACACTTGTATTCAGAATAGCTTGTGATTGATTAGCATGGCTCTATCATATGCCTGGGCACGACCGCTAGCACTTATATAACGTATACGATCCATTGTCCGGTCGCCAACTCTATTCAATGTATAACGTTAATGTATTTTGAGCTAATTTTTATATATCACAGCGCGCCGCAGCAGCGTCACATTTTTCACGTTTCAGCCAAAAATAAAAAGAAAATAAACAAAAGTTCAATACACATTGAAAAAAAGATATGTGATTGTGTGTGTGTGTGCAAAGATTAACGATAAATTAATGTGTGGTAATTATCATTTTTGGCAAATGAATCGAAAATACAAATTTGTTTTTGTCTTTGATAACTGAGGCCAGCACACAAAAAACATATTGCAATTATGAGACAAAATATATATAAAATAATAAAAATTGTTCAAATGATTTTCAATAATTATAGGAACAGAAAACTTGAAGTGGTCTAAGAGCTGAAAGAAACTGAATTTAAGTAAAATATATAATTGAACAAGAAATAGTATTAACTTTTTCGCTGAGTGTATGCATATGCTTCGCTCACTCAAATCTCTCTCAAGTTCTATCGCTCTCTCTTTCTCTTATTCTCTTCGCTCATACCAAAAGCTTTAAGCGAACACACACACATACATGCCTAGACGTGTTGCTAAGTATATAGATACATGTTCTGGGCCCAGTAAATTCTTTGCAGTTGGCAAAAATATTTGCATTTTCTATTAGCCAGCTATAGTGCGGGCCTATACTAGATGCAGCTATCTATGTATCTGTGTACATATGTAGGTTTCTATGAGACAGATTATAGGTATTTGCATATTTTGAACAGTAAATTGATTTACGGCTGCGCTTTTAACTGCGCTAATTACATTTGACAGTCTTTGCGATGAAGCCAAACAAAATCAATTCAAATCCATTCCAAGCATTGACTGTTTGTTGCGTAGCGAAATGTTTTTCGAATAAATAGAAAACGTGTAAAGCTAATTGCGAAGAGCAATGCGGAGCGGGTTAGATAAACAACAAGCGTAACGAGTTTAAAGCCAAACAACAAAAAATGTGGAGAAAAGACCAACTATAAAAAATTCAATGTAAAACTAAACTATAAAAAATTGAAAAAAAAATTCAAATAATTATTGAATGAAATGCCTAGAAATGGTTAAAATTCGCAGCCACATTTGTTGTTTAGTTTGTGTTGTTGTTGTTGCTGCTTTGTTTTCGCCTTTCAAATGCTCGTAGCAAACGGATATTAACGATGTCTGAAGCTTAGACAGGTTTTCCATTATTTTTATGTCATTATAAACATTTACCCCACATGTGTGTGTGTGCATGTGTGTGTGACGCTGTTTATTTCCGCTGGGGACAGTTTTTGTTTATTGTGTGTCGTGTGGATAGTTTCGAGCAACAGGTTCTTTGTAGCTAAATTCTTGAAACTTACGTAACTCAATTCAATATTCGGCTAAGCTCGATAAGCTCTTTTCTTTTGAATAATATGTGTCAGCCAGATATTGCTTAGCCATTGGTAACAGCTATTTGTCTCATGTTTGTCTCATTATGTTCGATTCTCGTGTTTGTTTCTTTTCAAGTTTTAACTAATGCTAATAGATAAATCATGGCAATGCTGTGCGAGAGACTCTAGCATAGATAAATATTAGTTATTTCCATTGGGCATTTCAGTCAAACTTTCTACCGAGTTTCACTTTCCACTTGCTTAAGCTTAAAGCAATAACGTCGCATCGAATGCGAAAGAAAGCCCAAACGCAGAGCCAAGTAAAAGAGATAGAGAGAGAGAGAGAGAGCACCAGAGAGTAGCATACCAATGGGAGAGAGCAAGACAGCCAACTGACATGTATTAAAAGAAATTATGCAAATGAAGCCAAAGTTGAAAACGTCGCATAAACAAATCGAATTTGTATTCGATTGCGCAATGAACTGATTTAATTTACATACATACATATGTCGATTATAGCGGAAAGATGTACAAAGTCTGCGCTTTCATACACTGAAAAATAATGAAATGGGTTTTTTTTGCTGAAAATATATTTTATTTAGTTGTGTTTTGCTTTCAATTTGAGTTTTAAAGTAAATATAAATTTAGCTGATATTGCAGTTGTTTGATTACCTTTTCAATTTTGAGTTTTAGTTGGGCTTACAAATATATAAAATAAAATAAATAATATTGAAATGTTTTATATTTTACTAATTTCAAAACTTACTTAAAGCTCAAACGTTTAATTGCATATTTCTAATATATTTCTAATTTTTAAAACTTGTTAATGGGCATATCCCCAGTAGACTTCTAGCTTTTTGTGCCACTTTCAATTAGTTTTGTTAGCAACTAAATATAATTGTTTATGTAAACCCGACGCTATTATTAATAACTATTACTAACACGATATACGATCTGTGCTCAGCTTCTCGTAGATTATTTTTTTCTGTTAGCACGTTTCTGAGCTGCTAACTCGATCTGGGATAAAGTGTAAGTCATATGACTTACTGTCTGGAGGGTGTGTGTGTGTGTGTGTGTGTGTGTGGAGGGGTCGCAATTGGAAACCGGTTACTGCCCACAACAGTTGTTGTTTTTTTTTATAAATTTTATTTTTTTGTGTTTGTTTTCGTTATTTTTTGCTGTCATCGTCGTTAGAGTCAATCGCTGTACTTTATATGGAGAATGTTTTGGTTTTTACCGCTAACCGCAGGCAACAAGTTGAAAATGTGCTTTTGTGGTAATAGGTTAGCTCTTTAACAGACAAACACACACACATACACACACACTCAGCTGTGTTACATGCATAGTTTGCATGCCATTAAACCAGGCAGCAGCAGCAGCAGCACTTGTCAGCATCGGCAGCGGCAACGGCCTCAACTCTTGCCGCTAGGCGGTGCCATGGGCTGGCAGCTTACAAGGCGTGGCGCGCTGCTCTGACACCGATCTAGTCGTGGCACATTTTCCATACCCATTTCTCTTATTCATTTGCCGCCTGCCATCCATCTCTGCTCCCGCTCTTCTTTAGCAATGTCTCGCACTTTTGCCGGCGGCGGCAATTTCTACAAAACTTTTCTTCTTCTTCTTCACAATTGTTTTTATTGTTTTTGTGTTTGTTGCTATTGTTGTCTGTTGCTGTCTTGTTGCCTGTTTATGTTTAATATTCCCTTTTTTTTCGCTGCCTGTTGTAGCTAGAATAGTTTCTAGTTTAGCTGACGTTGCCATTTCTTATACCCTGTCTGTCTGTCTATAGGTTGTATTAGCCAAAATTGATTTTATTCTGTAATTTAGTTTATTATTTGTGTGGAAATTGAATGCAATCGCTGTGAATGCTTCAGAAATTGTTTAACTTTATGGCCCTAACACAAAGTGTGCTTTTGTAGTAGTTGGTAACTGGTGGTCGTTGCCCACTTTTGCTTTGGCTTCTTTCTCTTTTTGTTTTTTGTTTGATTGTCTTCTTGTAGCAGTTGCCAGTAGATTGCTGCAAAACTGGGCCAACGCTGGCTTATATATCCCAGCTAACCTCGCCTCGCCTCGCCTCGCCTCGCCCCACCCGCCTTTACAATATGTCGGCTGAAGCACTTTACTTTTGTTTGCCTGCCCATCTTGATGGGCGTCTGAGTGTGTGTGTCTGTTGTCTACTCTTGCTTCGATTTATATTTTATGTGTTGCACTTTTTGAAAGTTGAATTACATTTTGCAGCTACATGATACTTGTGCATCTGACATCTGGTATGTTGTAGGCTGCTGCTGCTGCTGCTGCTGATGTTGTCATCGTTTTTGTGTTTTATGTGACTCCTCTGTGCCTCTGTGCGCCCACGCCCCATGCCCCACGCCCCTATAACAGAGAGCTGAGTGTCTGGCTTGAGGCCAAAAGCTTAGCCCACGTTTTTCTTGCTCTACGCACATGTTGCATGCGTGGAATTAGCCAGCAAGAAAATAAACTTTTGGTCCACATCTTGTATATATGGCTATACTATATATAGGTGCCCATACATATAGCGACAGGCAGTGCGAGAGATAGCACAAAATTTTAAAATAAATGACACACACTAGATATATACACATGCATATATATGTATGTGTGTATAAATATATATGCATATACTCTATATTTACCGTCTGTAGCTGCTGGGACAGTTCGATGACGCAAACTTGCTGCGAGACATTACAAATATACTTGTCATAGACATGTGTGAAGAAGGACAAATGCCAAATTGTGCTGAGACCTGTAGAGCGGAAGTGGAAAGGCTGTGGTTCTGGCCAACATTGGGCGCGCGATAACCACACAAAGTCCAATCATCCGCCAATAACGCAATCATATCTATTCATATCTATTTGCATAGAAGTTGAGGCAGCTGAGGAACTAATTGACAATGAAAATGATAATAAATTTGTTTGTTCGTTTGTGTGTGCTAATTAATAAAGCTTTGCGCCCTGGCAACACACACACACACACATACACACAACATTTAAAATCATGGAACGCCCACAAACAATCACCTACTGCATTTGGTTGGAGATTGCTACACGTGGGCTTAAGTCAGCTATATATACAGGCTACCTGTCTGTCTCTCTGTGTGTGTGTGTGTAACTGCAGTCTTCGATTTACCAATTAAGGTTAACAATAACAATAACAAAATCAAAAAGCATTTGAACAGTTAAGACCTGGCTGGTTCTTTTAGCTTTTGCCGGTTTTCAGTTACGAAAATGGTCATCAAATGCGTCAACAGGTTGCTGGGAAACTGCCCACAATAAAGCCATCATGTGTGTGTGTGTGTGTGTGTGTGAGAGTGTGTCTGCTGGTCAGTGTGCCCATAAAAGGTTTTTATGTGTGCGAGCTACACTTGCTGAATGTGACCATAGTTATATTATATACATATGTGTGACATACACTGAACGAAAAGGCGGAAGATAGCTGCATTTATTTACTTTTATTGTATGAAACATGAAGCAGCTGCCCTTTTTGGTTTTGTGGCAACTATAACAAGAGCCAAGTTTATGTATTTAGCTGCCTAATTTAGTAATTTTAAGTATTTCTTACTAAATAGAGGAATCTAATCTAAGAATTGAAAAAGACATTTGCACATCAAATCTAAGAATTGAAAAAGACATTTGCACATTTGGTATTTACATTTTTATACATTTTATGACAGACTTTAGTTAGTCTTGTTGCTCTTATATACTCCATGTATTTATGTTTGAAGTGCTGAGGCTTGAGCTGGGTAAATTATTTTTTAATATTCATAAAAGAAATATTAAAAAATATAAAAGAAATATTTAAAAATATAAAATAAATATTTTACAAAAAAGTCAATATAAAGTTTGCTTTAGGCTAAATTCATTTCGATTTTTAAGCGAATTTTTATGAAAAATTCATGTAGTAGATGTGCAGAGGAATTATATATATATCAATATATATATCAAGATCTATCCCATATAAACATTAATTTTTCATTACTTACAATCATTCAGTGTTTCAATATTTATCTATAATTTCCAACAGCCCATACTTCCCCATATTCCTAGTTCTCATTTCGCGGAGCTTCTTAAAACTAACTTATTCACAGCGAAAATTTTCCCTGCCATTAACTTTCAAGGGCATTCGAGCTTCGTCTTGTTTGTTATTTGTACGACTTTAACGCTTGCCTCCAATTACCTGCCTTAGCTCATTTAACATGCGTATCGCATATGTGCGTTTGGGTTAATCATTCATAACGGGCCGCTCAGTCTCAGCATTTAAGGTATCATTTCCTACAGAGGAAGTACTCATACAATTGTGCTCTACGCGTTTTGGGCGTTTTTTTTTGGCTCAGCTCTGGCACATTAGACGAATTATCTTAGTTGTTTGTTTTAGCTTATCTAATTGTTATATCTGTAGAGGTAAAATTTGTGTAGAATGTTGATTCGTTATCTTGTTATCTGCTTTCAAATATTTGCACAACTTGTGCTTGTTTTGGCTTTGTAGCGAATATGCTAATGGCAAAAAGATGCTAGGCTAAAATTTGCATTGCGTATACGCACAGTTGTGCAGCTTGCAGCTGTGACACAGTTAATTGCACACAAACACACTCTCTCTCTCTCTCTCTTTCACTCTCTCTGTCTGTCTGTTTAAATGCTTTGCAGCCTCTTTTATTGGTTGTTTGTTCTGTGTGGGGTCATACATCTGAGGCGTGGGTGCTGCTGAAAACTGTTACAAGGTTGTGTCAGCAATTGACAACTTATCAACGCGACGCCTGCCCTCTCTGCCACTCTGCTCCGTTTGCCACATTCCAGTTTGGTTTTTGTAGCAAAGTGTTTAGCAATTCAAGTATCTGCGGCCACAAATTGACCGGAGGCTGCCGTCCGAATTGCGTTCTTAACCCCAATCGGACGTGGATGTGGACAGCCATGTGGCAACAGATTTAGCGCTTTGCTAAGTTTTATTCTTCTTTATTCTGTTGTTGTTGTTGTGGTTGTTGCTGTTGTTTGCTGTTCTTCTTTTCTATGCTATTTTTTGCGAGTTCAGACATGTAAAAAACTGAACAAAAACTTAGCCGGGGCACAGGCAATGCTTGCCAAATGATTTTTCTTATTTATAAATGCGCCATTTGCTGGCTACAAGTTCTCTCTCTCTCTCTCTCTGTGTGTGTGTGTTTTGTGCTCTTAGTGCTAAGTGCAAATGAAATATGTTGCCACTACAGTGGTAATTGGGCTTGCATTACGTACGTGGTCGGGCTTGAAAAGAGCAACAGCCCACACTTCAAGCCATTTTTATCTCTGACCTTGGTCTACACCCACCCACACACACACACACAGTCATACACTTGCTTTGGATTGAGTTTTTAATTCAAATTTTATTCACTTGCAGATTCTACAAAATTTGGGCAAAGTTGATCGCACCGCAGATGAGATCTTTGATGATCATTTGAATAATTTCAATCGCCAGCAAACAAATGCCAACAAATTACAAAAGGAGTTCAATAACTACATAAGATGCATACGCGGTAAATCATTGAGCGTCGAGTCAGTTTCGCATTTAATTGGAATTAAATTTATATTCTTGATATTTAATTTGTAGCCGCACAAACCGCCTCAAAGTCGCTGATGGATGCCGTGTGTGAAGTCTATGAGCCACAATGGAGCGGCTACGATGCTCTGCTAGCACAAACCGCCGCCTCGGAGAGCTTGTGGCTGGACTTTGCACACAAATTGGGTGATCAGGTGCTGATACCGCTTAACACATACACCGGACAGTTTCCCGAAATGAAGAAGAAGGTGGAGAAGCGCAATCGCAAGCTCATTGACTACGATGGCCAACGTCATTCGTTCCAGAATCTGCAGGCCAATGCCAACAAGCGCAAGGATGATGTTAAGGTAAGCTCATAGATATCCATGCATAGGGTACACCTAAAGGGTATAGCAACGTCAATAATTGCTCTGTTTTTGCCCTCTCTAGCTTACCAAAGGTCGTGAACAATTGGAGGAGGCTCGACGCACCTACGAAATTTTGAATACGGAACTACACGATGAGTTGCCCGCCCTCTACGATTCGAGAATATTATTTTTGGTTACCAATTTGCAGACATTGTTCGCCACGGAGCAAGTGTTCCACAATGAAACGGCCAAGGTACGAACAGAGATGATCATAGAAGTCCAATGCTAATACTAATTACTTTGGTTTTTCTTTAGATCTATGCGGAACTTGAGGCAATTGTTGATAAACTGGCTACAGAATCGCAGCGGGGCTCAAATACGCTGCGCAAGCAAGCAAGTAAGCAATTTGTGATTGAGTTAATATAATGTATGCATGTCAATAATGTTTTGTTTGCCTGTCACAGTAAATGCCATCAAGACATCGAGTCCAGTGCAATCGCCAGTGAACAAATTGAATAATGCCAATGCCAACAATAGCAACTATCAGAATCAAATAACCACAAATGGCGGCTCCAGCCTGGCCAACAGTCGTAAGTAGTAGACGCCCTTGAGGTGTACTGGCTCTCTCTCTATATGTCTGTCTATCAATACTCAATTAATTTTCAATATTAATTTTTGATATTTATGAAATTTTACGCATTTACGTTTTTTATTTCGTTTATTCTTTTCGCTTTTCCCCCGTTTTTGTGTTTCAATCAAAACAACAAATCAAACAAATCAAAAATTATAAATTGCTCAAAACTGTAAAAAAAAATTCCATTACACATCGCCAAAGTGTAAAATAAATTCCCAATTATTAATAATATGTATAAAGCCCAAAAAGAACTCAATATTATACACAATATATAAAATATTTGTATATATTTCATATATTATTATCTATTTTATGCACTTATATTATATTATTTTTTATGCAAAATTTGAAGGCATATTTTGAATTTTTTTTTTAGTTTTTGGCAATTTATAAAAACAAAATTTTTGTTAGTTGTCGCCAACTAATTTGACGAACTTTCAACATTCCAATTGTCAAAGGTCAAAATGTTTGTCAATTGTATTTTGCATAAATTTGTATTTGTAAATATTTGGAAACAGATGTTTTAAGCGGTCTGGTCTAATTAATTAGTTATTTAATAACTAACTGCACTTTAATTAAAGAGAATATTTGAATATTTGATTGAGTCGATTTGCTGGCCGCAAACAAATGGAATGTTGTCAGTTGTTGCTTTTTTTTTTTGCAATCTGAACAACAACAACAACTTTTACCCAATGTGCCCTTAACAACAATGCATGTGTTGAGTTATATTTTTACTTTTTCTCTCTTCTTTTATGAATTAAACAAATGTATTGTTTTTGTTGGAATGATGCTAACCCTACCCAATAAAAAATAAAAAATAAATTAACCACAAACACCACACATTTAATAAATAAACAAAACATACAACAAAATCAATATCAACGTATAAAACAATACCAAAAACACACATCAATATATAAATAAAACAAACAAAAAAAAAACTAGCAACATCCACAAGCTCGTCAATGCTTGAGCCACGATTTGATTCAGTTTCTTCAACGCCAGAGCCGACGCCAGAGTCGGCACAGCTTTCAGACAGCCCCGTGCAGCAGCTGGAGAGGGCAGCCGCAGGAGCAGCGGCAACTAATGGCATCAGCACCACAATAACCACAACAACAAAGCTGGTGGAGAACGCTGAGCTGAGCAGCCCCAATGCGAACACAACAAAAACAACAACAACAACCACCACAACAGAGGAAACAACCAGTGAAATGGCAGCTGATGCTAAAGAGACAACGACAACAACCACAACAACAACAACAGCAGCAGCAGCGACGGCCGCATTAAATGGCAACAACAATGAACTGGCAGCAGTAGGAGTGGCAGCAGCAGGAGCACCAGCACCAGCACCACCACCACCAACAACCACTAGCACCAGCGGCAGCTCCACCACAACAGCTACCACAGTCACGCCAAAAGAGCCTGGCAAGCAGCCGAAAGAGCTGCCGGATGGTCAGTCGAATGCCAATGGCAATTCGAGTTCGCTTGAGGAGCACAAGCAAAAGAAATTAGGTAAAGAAACAACAACAACAAACACAAATACAACGCACTCAGTTACAGATACAGAAACAGTTAGCGTTAGCCAAAACCAATTAGTTAATAGCCAAACTGTTAATAAGCATTCTAATAAAAATCCCTTCGACGAAGATGACGAGCGCATCTACGAAGTGCCCAAGGGTGAGTAAGCTCCCACAATCTACGAAAACTTCAAAACTGGGTCTGTCTGTGCATTTAATTCTCTACACTTGTGTCTGTCTGTCGTTTTGCTGTCTCTCGTTGGGCACCAACCACCAAAATCCACAAAAAAAAACCAACCAACCAACCAACCACCCACCCACCCACTCAACAACAAACACTCACACAATTTATGAAAGTCTCTTTATACTCTTTTTTATTGAATGGATTCATTTGGTTGCCCGATAGAGCCTGAGAGCGTCTGACAGCGGCTTGTCTATTGTATATTGTATCTCTAAAAAGCTTCAGTTTCTGTTATGATGTCCTGTATCTGTATTTCGTAAACTTAACCGCAAATTGTATACAACTGGGCCAAAGCATGTGCGTTTCGGGCGAATCAGTAATATCTATATAATATTCGATTCTTAGGCAGTCATCAGCCTTGCGAGTCCACATTTAGCGGTGCCTTTTCATACAAGTATATAAATCAATTTATCGCATCATTATTATACAACTTGGATTGCAAAGTAAACAGCAGTTAACATTTGAATCTCTGTTACAGCTCTGTTGAGTTAACAGAAAACTATAAAAATTACTTGTGCCGCCGTCTAGCCATAGATGGCGCCAGCTGTCAACTGTTCGCTGTTTACTTTGAAATGCACTTTGAGCACATCCACTACAATTATCTGTTTCACGCGTCTCATCTATTTACTATTATTATATTATATGCTTGTATATATATCGTTGTCATTCACAAAGCAATTGGATATAGAAATTGTAGAAATAAATATCATATATTAAGTGGGAATTGTTGGTAATAAAATGTAAACAAAAAAAAAATCAAACTGGTTGCAGGTGTCTATCAGCAAGTAGGTTTTCTAGTCTTAAGTCGTACTCATTCATTTGATCACCAAACAAACAAACAAATAAACATCGCTTGCACGTTCGCTGCCTAAGTCTTTTGTTTTATCGATGGAGTTAATTGCCGACGTAATAATACCTAAAAGCTACCTATTAAACCCAACTAACTCATATAGGCTGCGAGTTGTGTTTTTTTTGTTTTTGTTTTATTTCATACATTAACAGCAAGTTCTGTTCTTGCCTATGCGTTTTGTGCACTAAAAAAAGAGTTATGCATACATCAATATTTATAATGTAATTGTACAGCAATCGATGCTATTTAGTGAGAAATCTTTGCTGAATCGAGACTATAAATTGAACTGGAATTTTATTCACAGATGCCAATACCGCTGATTTGCCACCTGGTGTGCTATATCGCGTTAAGGCGACCTATGGCTACGTCAAGGAGGATGTCGATGAGCTGAGCTTCGAGATAGGCGACACCATACGCGTCATCGAGTACGATGATCCTGAGGATCAGGTAAAACTAATTTCGTTGCCACCTGCTGAAATTGTTGTTTGATATATGTATATATTGAGTTAAGCCCCCCCTTTTTGAGAGTTAAAGCATGCGCTAGTTGCCCCTCCGAGTGTTATGATTGAGAATTTCATTACTCGTTTTTATTGAATGCAGTTTTTTATTGCCAATTTACAGGAGGAGGGCTGGCTAATGGGTCAAAAGGAGGGCACAAACGAGAAGGGCCTGTTTCCGGCCAACTTTACGCGTCCCATTTGAAAAGCTGACGCAGCGACGATGACGGGATAAATGCAACAACTACAACTACAACAAAAACTACAACAAGAACACCAACTTCAGCCCCCTATTTTTGTTATACAACTTATATACAAAAAGAGAATACTTTTTACATACATATTATACAAATTTTTAAGAACGAACTTAAATACTTTCGGCCAAATTTTCACACAGCGCTGCGACGCCTTATATAAATATAAATATATTTTTTTCTCCTGTCCATAAGCCCCAGAAGCTGGGGCTTTGATTTTTGTAAAATTAATTGTTTGGATTAATTTGTAATTCGTATTTGAATAAACAGTCGTGTATTTGTTAGAGCAGTGCTTCCAAACATTATTATAATTATAATTATTATTATTATTACTCTTCTTATTGTTGAGAGAAATGATTGCACATACAAAATATTTTGAAAATGTTTCATAAATATTATTTTCCTAGTTGTAAGAGAGATAAACAAACACACACACACACACACACACACACACACACTTACATACACACACATACATGAAAATATTATTTGTTAAAACTATTATTGTGCTCATAATTAATACGAACAAAATGTATCTAAATTGTAATTTGTTAGAGAAGAACAAAAAAAAACCAAAAGGTAAAGACGAACAATTTAACGCATATCACTCGATGAGGACCATGTTTCAAACATCTTCGAGTCGAGAGGAAGATAACCTTTTGTATATGTATTTTTCAAAAGAGAAAACAAACATGTAGTACGAGTTTTTTTTTATAGTCAATTGAATGTTTTGTTTTTTATTCTTTTATTGGAGAGAAGACACCAGAAATTCGCTTTTTGGCATTTCCTTGGTAAATCGGAAGACGACATTAAATTGTTTTTTTTTATTCAATTAAATTAAAATATATAATTTGTAGCTGTTATTTAGTTGAAAAGAAAAACCGAGTAAAACTCTCGAAATACATAACAAGAGCAGGCAGCTTTATAACATTGAGAAGAAAAGCCAATCAATAGTCACTAACCGATCCATAATCCCCTATTTTAATTTTGTTGAACGAATCGAATAGATTGATGAAATCCAGTTTGAAGCTTGTTGGCTTGGCGCCAATTCAATCTAGAAGCACAGAGAACCGAAATACATAACTTTGTTTTTTTAATCTGTACTGTAAAGTTATTATATTAATATTATTTAATTAATTTAAACATTTATTTATCGCATGAATACATTGAACAAATGATAATAATTTACAGCAAATCAAATAAAACATAGATTAAACAAACGACAACAGAGTTTACTTATTGAAAAGAAAAAGTTTGTTGAGGAACTGCTCTTATAAAGTCATACAAAACAATGTCATTTACATGTTCTGTTACACTTCAAATTAAAATAACGTATTTTGAAATATTTATCAGTTGAGTATTAATCGCTTATATTGATATATTGTTTGTTCTATTTGTGTGTGCTGGTCACCCTTGTTCAATAGTATTTGAAAAGCTGGTCACATTAATTTTGTAGTCGATATGTAATATTTTTCGATACATAGCCGATATTTAGTTATCTGCTGTAGCATTGCTAAAAATTCTTGTAGCAGCCCTGGTAAATGTGAGCGTATGACGTCAAAAATTCTGCGCAATCGAAATTGCGCACGTCTAAGCGCTACCTTATAAATTTCATGCAATCATGCTCCTATGTCGGTGACTCTTTCGTGTGTGTTGGTGTTGCGTTAATAAAAAAGTGTAAATACTTAAGAAAATTTAAGAGTTGACAAAGTAAAAAAGTCACCACGGGTCGTGTGTTAACGTTAACCGAACAATGCAAAATCAAATATGTTGTGAGTTTCAATCGAATATCGACGCACCGACAAAATCCAGCAGCAGCAATAGCAGCCAATTCTAAAATACCATCCCCAACTTACTTGGAGTTTAGTTCAATTTGAAAATTGGGCGTAGTTTTGTGCGGGCAGATAACTAACGCAATCATGGGCATAGGCGAAAATAATGGCACATAATTGTTAAACAATTCGGCGTGCCAGAATCGACCATTTTTCTGGCCAAAATTTTTTCATGTTCGTTTTTGCCTCGCCCTCGCTCTGTGTGTATAGCAGTGCGCGTGTGTGTATAGAGGTGCGAGCGAAACAGATATACAGCTACAGGGCACTATCTATCTATCCTATCAGTGATATCTGTATGTCTTATTTGCATTTTGCACTTATGCTTATGTTGCTGTGCCCACATTTCATTTGTTAAATAATTGCATTTCGTGTTTAATATATTTGCACTTGCCTTCAATCGCAGATGCCAATGCAATTGCTAACATTTGCATAGCCAATTTTAGCGGTGACAACACTGCAGTGCACTGCTTGCCCGAGCAAACAGCATGTTTTGGCATTATTTAGCACATTTTGCGAGCCCGAGCAGTAAATTCTATAAATTTTTTTTTTTTTTTTTTTTACAAAATGCAAGTGGGTGCTAAATGTTATTATGCCCGCATATTGCAAATTTAGAAAACCACACAGCCCACATCAGTGTTCGTTGACATTACTAAAAGGAATGGAGTTAATATTTCATTTAAGCACATCATAGTTGTTCATAGCAGAACTCTTTGCTATTGGGTGGGGTGCGTGGGAGGATTTTACTGGTGCGGCTGCTGCTGTTGCTCCATATAAACGAAGTGTTTCCCAATCATACAACGAAAATGTTAATGTAAATGTAAATGTAAATGTAAATGTAAATGTTCTTTTTATTGCAGTTCCACTGCATACCGGAAAATAAACAAATACAAGAAGCATAAAGTATGCAGAAAATTAAATACAAAAGGAGCATTTAAGTGTTGCGTGTGAAAGAAAAGCAAATAAGAAGCAGAAATTAACCGTTGTGCTCGTCGTCATATGAAGTTTTTGTTTTAAATTACCAAAATTACAAATCTTCGTTGCATTTAAAAGAAAAGAAACTAATAAATATCAAACAGACAGTGGAACAAAATACAAAATACAAAACTGAACAGACAAATGCAACAGTAAATAAAATTAGTTAAAATAATTATGCATAAATAAACAACTACACACGTTCCTTAAAACTAATGTTTTCCAAACGCAACTAAATCAAACGATAACGATTAACAACAACAACAACAACAACAAGAAAAATAACAACAAATTAAACGACACGTCGTGAAGCAACGGAAACATCACCTCATAAAGCATAACCACATAGGAATTATACATAAATACATACATACGCACATACATACATACATACATACATTCATACATACTACTTATATGCATAACTTATATACATCTATATATATATCCAAACAAAACGACACCGATTTAAATTAACTGCAGGGAAACAATACGATAAACCAGAACAGCAAACAACTTTTTTATTATTATTATTATTTAGTGCTAGTACATAAAACGACCAGAGACTTTAATTTGATTAACAAAAAGAAGCTCATCAAGTGAAGCGGCAACAATTTGGATATTCTCGTCTCATAAAGTGCATTCGTCGTCGTCGTCGTCGTCGTCGTCTACAGCCTGCAGCTTCATTCAGGGTTCATTCATATGTCTCTGCTCATCAACATACCCAACCGTTAGATTAATGCGTAAGTATATATTATAGCTTAGTATATAGACTTAAAAGTTATACATAGTTGCCAGTCACTAGAGACAAGTATTTGCTTTAAACTCTGCCAATGCTAGACTAGTTAAACTATTTAATAACTTTCAATTTGATGTGAAGGCTTGAAGCAGCAAGTTTCAAACTTGAAAGTTCATCATATAAAAGTTTTTTAGTTCTGCAAAACTTTGTTGAATCTTTAAAGTTTCGTTCAGTTTATTACACATATAGATGGAAGATATTTTCGAATTATGCTATAACTGAGCCACTTGTTGCTAAGCCTTATTCACATTTTATGCTATACTTTCTTAGGCCTGATAAGAGGTATGAATAATAATGCAGATCTAAGTTCTATATATATATATATGGCTCATGACTAATGCCAACAATTAACTGAATGCAGTCAGTCAGTCATTTGTTGTGATACCCTGTTGCCCTCAAAACTGGGTGTGGGTGTGGACGTGTATAGGGGTTGGTGGTCGGTCGGGTCTAGTTTGTTTGACCAGGGAACTTGCGACAAACCTGTTGAAAATTGTATTTATTTGTCTTGGCGTGTGCGTGTTGGTGTTTATAGGCCGAGGATGAGGTGGCGATCAACAGTATAGCCTATATATAAACATACAGAAATTGTTGAACCTTTTCAGCAAACGACCCGAGCTTCTGCTGAATGCCTTATCAAGCTGCTTACAAATCATCTAGCAATTTAGAGTTTATCTCAGTTTCTTTATCGGGCTAGTGCTACTGTTGTCTAATGTGCCTGATAATCGTATCACCCACTTATTCTCTCTCTCCCTCTCTCTCTCTCTCTCCGAGTTGACTTTGATTTATAAACTAGGCAGTGCGTATATGCAGTCAAATACCCTGTTATTTTTGTTGAAAGTAACTGCAATGTTTATTAGCTACAAAATGCCTTTAGACACTATAATTCTTTCTTTTTAGCTTTTTGGTATGCAGCATGGCAATCAATTTGGTTTTTTTATGTTTCCAGTTTCCGAAAACAATTTAAATTGTTTACATGCTTATTACGTGCAGTGGGCGTTGTTGGAATGCCTAGCGAAATAGTTTGGGAACATTTTTTGTTGTTGTTTTTTTTGGTAATTTAATAATTTTTGCCCATTGCACGCAGACACACAAAACAGAAAGTGTAATCAACCTTTTGTGTATATATAGTATATATAAACATGATATATATATATATATATATATATATAGTGCTCATATGCTTTGGTACACTTTTTATGTATACAAAAACCGCATTATTCTACTTAATTATAACCGCACAAACTTCTAGAAACAGAAATATAAATATGGGTTATGAATATGACCAATTTGCAATGGTTACAAAACATACCAAAGTTGTGGATGTAAATAGTAATTAGCATTACGCCGATCATGCTTTCTGCTTCTGATCTGTCTTGTGGGAAACTCAGTCAAGTTGAATCCAGAATTTCCTAGTTTTGGGCAAGGCCAATGTGCATGGGCATGATAATTCGCAAGCTCTTGTTAAAGTTTTTATTTTGCGCCCACTTGGCATAGCTTGATAAATTGCCAAGGTACTGTTAATTGAGTTTTCTTGCTGTGTTCGAATGCGAATCTTTGAAAACAAAAAGATATATTGTAATATGGATGAAGAGCGTAAATTGAGAGTAACTTAACATAGTTAAAATATTTGAAAAGAAATAGTTATTAAATTGCTTGGCTTTTTCCATTTCAGGTGTTTATGAACAGGCGGATTACAACGTGAATCTGTTGAGGTCGTCGTGTTCGATGTGGTCATCGTATTTGTACTCGTCATTGTCAGAGAGATGCACCAAAGTCTGTTTAGGAAGATAGTAAACTGAGTACTGAATACCAATAACGGAACAGAGTAAAACCCCGCACAACAGCACATATACACAAACGCACACACACTCAGATTCAGATTCAGATTCAGACTCAGACTCGGACTCACACACAGACAGAGAGAGAGAGAGAAAGAGAGAGAGAGAGAGAGAGAGACACACACGCACACAGATACGGACTGCAAAGAAGAGAATCCTTGAAAGGAAAGTAAGCAATAGCCAAAGAGAGCCTGAGTGTCGTAGGAAAGAGCGAGCAACGCCAAAGTACAAATGCTCACGAGCAACTAAGTAAATCGAAATTATAAACAAAAGAAAACATTCAACAATTTATGTAGGACAACCTTAGAGAGCAACAAAACACTAACGGGATCTAAGCAATTTTTCGGCTAAATATAAAAATATAAAAAACAAAAGAAACTTAGGAAACAGCAACACCAAAAACAAAATAAAAAAAATAATTAAATTGGAATTAGTGGGAATACCCCTACTACCACTACCACCATATAAACAGGATAAACCCTACTACCGCACAACTGAAAGACTTACGCACGTCACGGAGCGTAAGGCAGGGTCTGCAGAACGCGTAAGCGTCCTTTAATCCAGTTAGCATGGAGTGCTGTTTATCGGAAGAGGCCAAGGAACAAAAGCGGATCAGTCAGGAAATCGAGAAACAGCTGCGTCGTGACAAGCGAGATGCGCGACGTGAACTTAAACTGCTCCTGCTGGGTGAGTATTCAGCTGCCCATCAATCTACCTGTCGCCAGGAGTCCGACAGCCAACAGCCGACAGCCAACAGCCAACAGCCAACAGCCAACAGCCTTGACCCATAAATGTATATGTAAATGTGGATGCTATTGTTTGTTGCACTCCTGGCCGATGGCTGATGACTGATGGCCGATGGCCGAAGCCCGTTGAAGGCGTGTTTGCTTCAATTAGTATGCGGAATTGTATTAGTGATATGATACATGCACGCATCCATACCATATGTGCATATATGTTTATGTATGTCACGTGATTGAATTTCTGCCGCACCCTGTGCGCTTAATGCAATTGCAATTGCAATTTATTGCGGCTGTTTGGTATCGCAGCATTTTTGCTAATTAGTCGAGTGCGCTGTGTGGTGCGCTGCGGTGTTGCGGCAGGTCCGGCTGATTCGATAGCAAACTAATGCCTCATTTGCTATTTCCATATGCACAGGCACGGGCGAGTCCGGCAAATCAACGTTCATCAAACAGATGCGTATTATCCATGGCAGCGGGTACTCGGACGAGGACAAGCGTGGCTACATTAAGCTGGTGTTCCAAAATATATTCATGGCCATGCAGTCAATGATCAAAGCCATGGATATGCTCAAAATATCATACGGCGTTGGCGAGCATAATGTAAGTAATATAAACCATAAACGATAATTTGAAAGAGTTTATTTCAAATATTTGCTTTGTTTCGCAGGGACTTGCTGATCTGGTGATGAGCATCGACTATGAAACAGTTACCACATTTGAGGATCCCTATTTAAATGCCATAAAAACGCTGTGGTCCGATGCTGGCATCCAGGAGTGCTACGATCGCCGAAGAGAATATCAGTTGACCGATTCCGCTAAATAGTGAGTTCATTGTTGGATATGGAACACTGCAAACACAACTAGATGATAATAACTGACAACACTCACATTGACAATATCTGTTATAATTAAGAAATATTTTGATATACTAAATACGATTTCATTCTTATATATGTATTATGTATAGTTATCTGATGGATCTCGATCGTGTGGCTCAACCTGATTATTTACCCACTGAACAAGACATTTTAAGAGTTCGTGTGCCGACAACGGGGATCATTGAGTATCCCTTTGACTTAGAAGAGATCAGATTTAGGTAGCTACAACGACTCCAATGATATCGATTTGCATGTCTCTAATACTGTTCTTTGGTTATTGGTTAATTGTTTCGTTTAATTCGTTTAATTGTTTCCTTTCTAACCAGCACAATTTGTGGAATTTGTCAACACATACCCCATATCATTAAATATAAGTAAGATTAGCTTTTATACTAGATCTATTGACGGTTTTCAATGGTCCATACATAAGCGTTAAATCATTCAGGCTGACCGATTTTAGAGGACTGTTAAAAAAAACACAAAACAAAGACAACAAACAACAAACAAACAAGACAAGAAAAGACTGAAAACTATGTTTTTAAAAATCATCAAAAATATATCTCTTCCAATCAGTTTCCTTGACAATTTAGATCGTATAGGGCAGCGTGATTATATGCCTTGTGTGCAGGATATATTGCGAAGCCGTTCTCCGACAACTGGAATACAACAATATAGTTTTGAGTTGCATCCACTTGTTTATAGGTATACCAGTCTATCGCATCTATCTATCGCAATATACCTACATAATCTGCTAAAATGTATCAAATCAGCCTGAACTAAAGCAAAGTAGTAACACAATTTGTGTGTGTGTAACAAAAACAAAAAAAAAAAAAAACAACAACAAACACAAACACAACATTCCAACAATATATCTGTGCATATCATTTTGTTTCATTTACTCTATTGGTTTCGCTTACTTAATTACTTACTTTATTTGGCTTTGTATTTAGTTAGTCCTTGCCGATATATTCATTGTCTAATGCATTATTATCCATAACATACAGAATGGTAGATGTCGGTGGTCAGCGTTCGGAACGAAGGAAGTGGATTCATTGCTTCGAGAATGTTACCTCAATAATATTTTTGGTAGCACTATCCGAATACGATCAAATTTTGTTTGAATCTGATAATGAGGTGAGCTTAACAGCAACTGCGAAATCTTCTCTTGGAATTTACAAATGTTTTTCTTTTTGTTAATTACAGAACCGCATGGAGGAATCAAAAGCTTTATTTAGAACTATTATTACATACCCGTGGTTCCAGAATTCATCAGTAATTCTATTCCTTAACAAGAAGGATTTGTTAGAGGAGAAAATTATGTATTCGCATTTGGTGGACTATTTTCCTGAATACGATGGTGAGTTATAGTTCTTCAGCAACCTCTTTCAATCAATCCCTTTAGATCTATTGCTAATGCTAGACTTGTAGCTGTGCTAGTTGGAAACTGATCCCATTATATTTCTTTAAATTGGTAACAGGTCCACAGCGAGATGCAATAGCAGCCCGTGAATTCATACTGCGCATGTTTGTAGACTTAAATCCAGATTCCGAAAAGATTATCTATTCTCATTTCACCTGTGCTACAGGTAAGTAATGCTTCTTTGGTGCATATGTATATAGCGTGAATGCTTTTTGCTGAAACTTAACAATTGTAAATAGCTCGAGTTAAGGCTTTGAACATATTTTGCTTTTGCTGCCTACCCGCTGCAAGTAGTCGCTAGTCCGTGATTCTCTATTAATGACAAACGAAAAGAGTTACTAAATAACTGAGATATTCTAGATACGCATAACATCTACCTCGTGTTCAGCGCTGTGAAAGATTATATTATGCGAACCACACTTTCAAAAATTGACTTAAGTTGAACGACGCAATTATTACTCCCAGTTTGAATGGAATATCGCTTGGGATGCTAACTCATTTACGAATACATAAATCTATTTCATGCCTTAATATTTGTATGCATTACTTTTAATTTAATTATTAAAATATAGAGTAAATCGCAATCCTTTGTTTTATTGTTTCCTTTATTCTTATTATTTTTCCGAGCTTTTTTACATATATGTATAACTTCAGGGCAATCTGCAATGCACGCCATAAATCTGGTAATGGTTAGAATGACAATAATATATTTGTTTTGCGTCTTCATATATAAACAAAAAAATTAATAACGTTTTCTTCTCTCTTCTATAGATACTGAAAATATAAGGTTTGTGTTTGCAGCTGTAAAGGACACGATTCTGCAATCCAATCTTAAGGAATACAATTTGGTCTAAACTGGATTTGGATCAGAAAACTATTTTTGTGATTTTTATTATACATATATATACAAAACGTATATGTATGTACATATATATATACTTATATATATGCATATATATAAAAATATATAAACATTCATAATTCCTTTTTCGCATATTAATAAAAAGAAAACAACAAAAAAAAAACTACAAAAAAAAAACAAAATAAAACAAAGAAAGAAAGAAAAAAATAACTAATAATGTTTGCCGAAGATTAAGCATAAATTAGACCCAAAACACAAGTTTCTTAAATTGTAAAATCAGCGCAAAAATTGTAGCATAAATTATACAAAAACTGATGGGAAAAAAGTATAATAATTAATGATGATGATGATGATGATGATGCGATCGCTGTATACATTTGAATTTGTGTGGAATTATAAAGTAAAACAAAAAGATGAAAGTACGAGTAATGTAATAATAATATTTAAAATTCATTATTATAGAACTTTTGTAATAAAATTGATAGAAAAATGAGGGAAAACAATGATAACACAATTAACTTTAATTTAATCAAACGCTTAAAAGGAACTACAAATGGAAACAATTTTTGTCGTACTGAAGCATAAACATTTTACTGAAACAAACAAACAACAACAAATTGTAACTTATAAACAGATAGTAATTTTTCATAAACAATAAATGTTAGAAGTTTCTCATAATAATAACAATTTTGAAGATCACAACAAATCCTGTAAACTAACTAAACAAAAAGGAAGAAAAACAACAGCAAACAAATTGCAGATATAATACTGTATTTTTTATTAAGCTACAAGCGTAAAATTGCAACTATTGTTTACTGAAATATTTATATACATAAATACAAGCCCATAATATGTGTATATATATACATTGCATACATACATACATATATACATACATCAATACATACACGCATAAATACATAGCTGACTATGTAATGTTTAATAAATTTCTTAATTTGTATTGCGAGAAAGAATCATTCAAATGTAAATTACAAATCCTACTACTAATACACAGAGACACACACACATACACACACACACACAATAGGGAAACGATTATAAACGTGATGATTAAGTACTATATAGTGTAATAATGGAAAACTAAACAACAACAACAAATTGATAAACGCATTTGTGCTTTACAAATGGCAGCCAGATTACATCCATCTATAGTTAATGAATTAATTAACTCGTTTTCATACCTGCAGCTTAACCATAATTAGCGACAGCAACAACAACAACAACAAAAACAACAGTCATAATCATCAATATTAAAACTAATTAATGCCTATATGTTATACATACATACAACTACGTAAGAACCTACTATCAGATGCAGCTAATCTTGATGCCATCAACAAATTTTCCATAAACTGAAAAAAGAAAACAACAAAAAAATAAAAATATATACATATATATGTATAAATACTAAAAAGGAAACAAAAAAAAAATGATGATGATCATAAATGAAATTGTTAACAACTTGTATCATTTGAAAGGAGAATAAGTTTGGAAAGAATTGTAGCTTGATTTGTTTCGCATAATATTCTTAATATAACTACTTATATATTAATTATTATTTTGTTAGTCTGTTTTGCTTATGTTATAGACAATGTTTTGTTTTTGTTTTTAAATTTTAGTTTAATTTAATCTACAGCTATAGAATGTTAGTAAAGTAACTAAACGAAGCGCACATTTACCGAAAAGCAGCAAAGAAAGAAAATGAAAATGAAAATGAGAAAAATGAATAAACAACACCAACAACAAAACAAAACTATTTATGTAAAAATCCAAATAAACACAATTTTACTCTATTGTATATGTGGTCAAAAACTAAATGAAAACACGCACACACACGCACACACACACACACACACACGCATACACATACATGCATATGTAAAATAAATATGAATCAAACTATGCTTTTCATAGATTTATATATTTTGAACTGTTTTGTAGAGAGCGCAAGTTATATTTGTTTGGTTTACCACGGTCAAGCGCTGGGGCGAGGGTAAACAAGAAATGCAAGGAAAGGTAAATGAGTGCACATCCTTCGATTAAAACTTAACTATGATTTATTTACTTCGGCTGTTTTCGACAGTGCAAATCTTTCTTTTCTGGGTATCTCAACACACTCACACACACACACACACACACACTCTCACAGATTTTCTATTATAAACACTCAAAAAACAAGAAAGAAGAACTTTCCTATTTGAAATACTTATATACATAGGATTATAGGATACATGCATATGACACATTTCTCGTAACCTCATTTACATACACACGTTAGTGTAATCGGCATCAAAATATATCCATTTAACATTAAAAACCGTACAACTCCGCCGTTATAATTGTAATACGCATCTAGAATTTAAGTAAGATTCAACAGTGTGTTGTATAAAGCTTTAATCCACGTAAACCGAAGATGTAGTAAATGAAATGAATAACAAAATTTTTACAATTAATAAATTGATGAATTGATTAGCTTTTAAAAAGCTTGATTAAGTCAATAAATGTGTATTTATATAAGGCAAAAAACCAAAACAAAAAAAAAAGCTAAAAAAAACATATGCGTACCGAATTTTTCGTTGTTTACAAGAAGAAGAATACATTAGAAGTGAAATGCTCGGCTAGCCGAAATTATAAGCCCGAACAGAAGAAACTGAATAAGGAAAAGTCATCATTGCCACGAAAAGACGACAGAGGAATATTTATAGTAGGGATACTATATTTGGTTTGTGCTCTACAAGGCTTTTGAAAAGATGACTTACATATAACAGAACCAAAAAAGATGAAAAAGATGAAGAAAAACCGAACTAAAAGAAATACAAAGAGTTTAGTTCTTATATAAAATAAAATGATGCGACCCCCATCAAAGGGGAGACAGCCAACAAGTTTTACAACGGTTCAGGCCGAGGAGCTGTACATTTTGTATTAGCATTACATACACACACACAAACACACACACACACTGAAACACACACATATACACACATACTTATATAGTTTTCCGTCCAATGAATTGCATCTGTGAGCAGTGAAAAGTCTCCAGTATTTTGGTTGACATTGACCACACATTCATTTCGCAGGCGAATCCTTAGAGAACAAGCTGAATATCCTTATTTGGGAAACATACCATACCATACCATAACTATAGCTCCATAATATTTATTTCCTTTTACTCTTTTATGTTTCATAATACATATTATAGATATTTTCGGTTTGAAAAAACAAAAACCAAAAAACAAACAAAAAAAATAACATTTGGCGGTTTCAACGAGAACTTTTCAGTTTTGGCAAAAGCAACAATTCGTAATTTTGAACGCATTGCATATGTATATGTAGTCTACATGGAACATATGAACGTACCACATATATTTATAATAAAAACTAAATTAACGAAAAGGAAAAGGAAAGAAGAAGAAAACAAACAGAAAATAAACATACATGAAAAACAAATTTGGTTTAGTTAGCGTTTTGTGCCTTCTAGTGCTCATTAAATCCATGAAGAAGACCCTGGCAGAAACATAAAAATTAAAATTTACGTATATGAAATATAATATATACAAAGAAAACATATATTATATATATTTAAGAAGTGTGTTTTATGTTTTGGAATTTGTTATTTAATTTGTCATATGCATTTTTTGTCTTTTGTTTTTGTTTTTGTTTTTCTTTTGAAACTTTTCAGATAAAACATTTGTATGTGATCCATTGATTGTTGTTTGGGTATTTTGTATTATTGTTTATTTTAGATTATTCGAATGTGAGTTTTAAGTTAAGTGACAAGTTTTGCAGTTTGTATGTAAATATTTAGCTTAACTCAAGCTCAAAATGAAGCTATATAATAATAAATGAGCAAGAATTTGATATAAATTGATAAATGATAAAAAATATATACTTATAAGTATATGATAAATATACATACCTATGTATGTTGAAGTATGTACAAGTATTTTGTATTTTTATATACAAAATTCAAGAACTGCAGGCAAACGGAACATACAAGCATTTGAATACATTTCAATTGTATATGTTTGTATTCTTGTGTAAACTAAAAAACAAAAACCAGAAAAATCACTATAAAAATAAAAATGTAATTTCGAACGAATCGAAAAACTATACGCGAGGCAGAAACCAACAAAAAAACTAAAGAAAATAATTTAAAATGGGGTTTAGCTTAGAACATTTACTAACTAACTTACTTACGTATGGAATTTGAGTTGTTGGGCACCTCGATATATTGGTTACTTTTGCTGGGTAGTCGTACTTATATATGCATATGGAATATAGAGACCATATTTCATAAAATGCTTGAAAAGCTACTAAACTAATTCAATACATAATAATAACAACAACAACAACAACAACAAGAACAAGAACAAAAGTCTCTCCCTTTGACGTTGAAATTATGTAAAACTAGGCTAAAACAAAATGCATAATATATTGAAACAAAACAAAAACGAAAATAACAAAAAAAAAAAGAAAAAGAAAATATGATTATAATATTCCACATCTTTAGGCTACTTTAAAAACTTTATATTGTAAATGGGATTTGGAGGTTGGTTAGTTGGTCAGTTTACTTGTGACGCTGATGATTTTGATGAATGAGAAATATTTTTAACGTACATATTTCTACATACATGTAAACATAAGTACATACACATACATATAAATCGAGAAGCTAACCCCCTTCCCTCTCTCTCCCCCCCACCCACATAAAAACTGCATGCTTAGCTTAAGTCTTAAGGCAAACGCACGTCCTTAATTAAGTACGTACAGGCATACACACTCACACACACACGCACACACAGGCATATACTTCTGTATACTCACACACACACACACACACCTACACACATTGATTCAGATGTATATTCAAGCTGTTCACTGAGTGTAAGATTTTCAACTTGTAGCATTTGAATTGATTGACTTTTTTATGGAAATTTACACAACAACAAAGTGTGGGACTTGCACTCAATGAAAATTGCATATACATGTGGATGTGTGTGTGTGTGTGTGCTAGTGAGTGCATGTGTGTGTGTGTGTATGTTTGTTGTTTCTACACATTTGTCATAGAAATCATATTAAAAAAAGATACAAGTACTAGACAAAGAATTGATTGTATTGAGGTGGCAATGGTAACTAAGAAATTTTTTAGATAATTAAAAATAAAAACCAAAAAAAAATATAAAAAAAAACCAACAAATGAAAAAGTATCTATGTACACCTAAATATATATATATATATATATTAAAAAAAAAAACAATATAATATAAATAAAAATATATTAAAAATAAAATGTGATTTTTCCTTTAAAAATAAATGCTGTTGCGATTTCAAGCAGATATATTTAAACTTGGCTGAGGTTTGTAGCCGTACGTATGTGTGTGTGAGTGTGTGTTTGGCTGCTATATACTCGTATACAGTTACAATTGGATTAACAAGCCCTCAGTGGAAGACTGAAATCAACAGCACATTACCAAAACAGGCAGACACGAGTATGACACATTAGAGTGGACCAAGGACATAGTTGGAGGTGAATGTTGAGAGCTATACAAAATATAGAACTTAACTATTCTCAAAACTAGTTAAGATGATGAAATTATGCCAATTATACCAACAAATGAATTCTTTAATTGAATATTTATAGAAACAAATCAATATGGAAATCGCATCGAGCCTAAACTAATCACAACTACTAGTCTATTCCTATATAGTTCACGTCTGCTGTGTATTCTTCTATATACTGTTTAAGGGCGGAAGTGTGTGGGGTCTTCCGCTAGACCAAGCTAAGAAGCCGTATAGTTACCAAAATCAGCTTTCTTGCAATGAACTTGGGCATGGGCAGCGTTTCCTGAATCTGTTTTCACCTGCTGCACGAACTGTGGATCGGCCCAATGTCGATGGCGATGGCTATAAACCTATGTAGTAGTTGCGGTGCATGCGCTTTGCCACCAGTGTCAAAGCCACGGCCACGGCCAGCACCTCCATCAGCCGATTCAAGTGTCGGCCAAATATTATATGTTCACTGCAAACAGAATACACAACGTTTCGGACGCTTGTCGAGCGAACAACTTTCCAAAAATTAATTTTAAAATAATTATTCCTCTATCCAAATCAAGAACAAACATCCAGGTTGAAGTATTTAAACAAGCAACACTGGATAATATATAAAAGTTAACAAGCAAAAGGATAAGCCAGCAGCTAAAACAGATTTACGCACATCACGAAACGTAGAGAAGATTCTTCATAATGGAGTGTTGCTTATCGGAAGAGGCCAAGGAACAGAAGCGCATTAATCAGGAAATTGAAAAACAGCTGCGCCGTGACAAGAAAGATGCTCGTCGTGAACTTAAACTGCTCTTACTGGGTGAGTTTTATGGATTAACGACTTGACCGGGCTTGTAAGAAAAATGAACATTACAAAAATTGAGCCCATTATGCATTCAAATTGCTTGTCTACAAAACGAAGCCATGTGGATGCGCGCCTAAGGGAGGGTTGCTTAAAATATACAATTGCTATAAATATACGTTTGGGTAATACTAGGCATTGTGAGGTCTAAACTCTTTTATATTACTTTTTGAAAATTTAAAACAAAGGGTTGTTAAGCTATACAAATTCTTGGTGATAGTTGCTAAAACTAAAAGACCAAATACTTATAGCAAGTGCAATAAACTTGTCATAAAATCATTTTTAGGCGCTATTGTTCGATACCTTCAGATGATCCTGATGTAAATAACCAGTTTTTAAAGTAATGCAGTCTATATAGATCACATTAAGTGCACTAAAAGCATGTGATTGCCGGCGAAATTTAAATTTCTAATTCAGCCCCTCAAAGTATGCAGTAAAAATTTTCAGCTGTTTTAAGTCTGTGCCCTTAAAAGTATGCTATGAAATTGGTAATATCAAAGTTTTTAACGAGCTGCCTTCAATTTCTATTTATTTGGCATATTAGCAGATTTTTTAGTTACTAACTAAAATCTATATTATTTCCCATATATTGCTTATTAACTAGAAGAAATGCCTGCCTTAGTTTTAAACATTCTCTTATGGATATTGCTTCAGGTACTGGTGAATCTGGGAAATCAACTTTTATTAAACAAATGCGTATTATTCACGGCAGCGGCTACTCGGACGATGACAAGCGTGGCTATGTTAAACTGGTGTTCCAAAATATATTCATGGCCATGCAGTCAATGATCAAGGCCATGGATCTGCTCAAAATAGAATATGGCGGGGCAGAGATTCGCGTAAGCACTAAACATAACTCAGAAAGAAAGAAATCTTAAGCTTGTGCTTGATATGCTTGTAGGAATATGGTGAGCTGGTGATGAGCATTGACTACGAAGCTGTTACAAGATTGGAGGATCCATTTTTGAAAGCTCTCCATGGTCTCTGGGATGATGCTGGCATACAGGAGTGCTACGATCGCCGAAGAGAGTATCAGCTAACGGATTCAGCTAAATAGTGAGTCAATCTGTATCTGTTAATATAGGGTATATGAAATCTTATCAATCTTTTCCATATAGCTATCTTAGCGACTTGGCGCGTATTGAACTGGAGGATTATTTGCCCACTGAACAGGATATTCTGCGTGCTCGTGTCCCCACAACTGGAATACTGGAATATCCATTTGATTTGGATGGCATTGTTTTCAGGTTTCCCTCTTTGAGTTATGGATGATATCTGACGTATGATATAATTTATACTTTTTGAAATACATTACAGAATGGTGGATGTCGGAGGTCAGCGTTCGGAGAGAAGAAAGTGGATTCATTGCTTTGAGAATGTTACCTCGATTATCTTCTTGGTGGCGCTTTCTGAATATGATCAGATCTTGTTTGAATCTGACAACGAGGTGGGTTTAGCTAAACTCTTGTAAATTGAATTCTTATTATTATTTTGTATTCAGAATCGCATGGAGGAATCGAAAGCTTTGTTTTGTACCATAATTACATACCCATGGTTCCAGAACTCATCGATTATTCTATTTATGAACAAGAAAGATTTGTTCGAGGAGAAAATTATGTATTCGCATATGGGTGACTATTTCACTGAGTATGATGGTGAGTCAATGAGTCGAGTCCCTTCTATAGCTTGTTATCAATTCTCAAATGTTTGTCAATAGGTCCAAAACAGGATCACGCAGCGGCAAAGCAGTTTGTGTTGAAGAAATACCTGGCCTGTAATCCGGATCCAGAGCGTCAATGTTATTCACATTTCACAACAGCCACAGGTCAAACTCTAATTTATAACTAATATATTTTGATATGAACTATAGATCTGGTAATATAGCATTAATTATTATTTATTTCACATTGCCAAACAGATACCGAAAACATCAAACTTGTGTTCTGCGCTGTCAAAGATACAATTATGCAAAATGCACTGAAAGAATTCAATTTGGGTTAAATGCTTTTGATATATTGAACGGATGACGAGGAATCACTTAGATGTCAATGATGTCGATCTTAAACAACACTTTGTCTTCTCAACTAAATGCATTCCAGTTTATTTAGCTTTGTCTAATTTCAAAACAATTCCAATTGTCCATAGATTAGGTGTAAAATTCTTTATTTCAAACTTATCTTTTATATCTAAGCTAAAGTTTAAATTTAACACTTTTCACATATCCATGTAGCTCGACTAACACATAATAACCGTTTCCTTTTCCTCTTTCTTTTCGTATTGAAAAATTAATTATCACAATGACATAGTTTTTGTTTGTTATGATAAAGAATTGAATTAAATATGTGGCAATGCTTGCAGCAGTGGCCAAAAAAAAAAAAAACTTAACATTTGAAAAACAAAAAGATAGCTAAACACGATTTGAGTATCACATGCACATCCAGAGTTCGAGACAATTGCATAACATTTTAAATAATAATAAACATAAAACTCAATAGAGAATTAAACGTCGAAACGTCTGTATGTTATTTTGGCACTGATTGCAAGTTGAAGAATCTTCTAAATGATCACAAAGTCGCTCAGGTTTCGCTCTGGCTGCACCATGCTTGCCGGCATAAGCTGCACCAGCTTGTTGAAGAGGTACGCACGGCGGTTTTGCAGTTCACAGCTGGCTTCGGTGCGCGCCCGTTTGGTGCACGATGAGCCACTGGGACTGGATGCAGGCTCTGATATACCGGAAGTCGCCAAGCTCTCATTTGACTCTAGCGAGATATTTTCAGCGGCACCCAAGCCAACGTTTTCTGGCATTTCAACTGAAATAGTTTTAGTGTTAATTACTCAAGTTTATCAATCAACTCATAAGCAACTTACTTTTAGAGCCAGCTGCTTCTGCAGCAAATCCTTCTGTTTCAGTACACAGCTCAGGTGTAGCCCTGGGACTCGCAGAGTCTTGGCTGTTGTCGTGTGGCTTGAAGAGAAGTGAAGCCAATTTGTGAAACTGCAATAACGTGAATTGGTTAAATATTTAACTATGTGATTATTCAATTGTGCTCACATTGTTCAATTGCTCAGTATCAGTGTGATCTATAACGTCAGAGATGTGATGTCTAAGATATTCCATCGCTTTTATTGGATCTGAACGTGCCATTTCCTCATACCGCAGCTTACGCACCAAATAGCGACAATGTTTCAATATTTCATCGCGCTTTGGCCTATAAAACACAAATAATTAATATTTTTACTACATAAAAGCGAATATGTGGCGAGTACTTTTCCAGCTGCAGCAACCAGAAGTCATCCAAGCGCAGTTGCTGGTACTGAAATATGCCCGGATTACCACCAAAGAGATAATGCGTCTTTGCTTGCTCATCGTAGACCAACTGGTGAGCATATCGTGGGCATGGCTCCAGTACATCGTCGCCTTTGCTGGCACCCAAAAAGTTGGCCTTATTAATGGAGTTCACGTCCTGAGCATTATGTCGGCAGTAATAGATGCGTGACCATTTATGAGTGCGCAATGAGTAAACCCAAAAAGAATTTGACGCATCTACATGATGCACATCGCGCCTGTCCTTAACCTTGTTAAGGCTCTGAGGAATAAAGAATATAAATTATAGAAAGAGCAGTGAGGAAGTTCACTAACATACCGAGAATACATAAATTTCATCGCGATCACAATCAATGGTAGCGCGCAATGTGTAACCCGATGATGGCTCAAATTTGGCCTCGGTACTGGTGTTGGTGCCAAGATGCGAATGCTCCTTGTTGATCAGTGAAATGGCCTGTGAGTCCACATCGTAAGTAAGCAGCTCATCGAGATCCTCCTTCCCACGCTGTCCGCCGTAAATGTAGAGCTTTCGTTGTTTCTGCAAATTATAAATATTTTAAATACAAGTCAAATTCGAGTTGTGTTTAATTACATTATGGAACACCATGCAGTGGGTGATGCGTGATTTAATTGACATAACATCCGCCTGCGAGGCACTTGCATGATGACAATCTACGAGTATCTGCGTCCAAGTGTTTGTCGCAATATGATAAGAGAATAGACCAGAGTATTCTGGCTCAGTCGAAGACGTCGGGCTGCGCGGCGTCAGTATCTTGCCCCCAAACACATAAATCGTACGCTTATCGGCATCGATGCACATCTGGTGGTCGTAAACAAGCTGAGGGCCACCGACTTGGCTGGTGTCATCACAGATTTGCATCCAATTGCGGGCACGGGTGTCGTACAAGTAAAAGTCACTCTTGATGTAATCACTGGTGCGTATTGAGTTGTCCAAGTAGCGGCCCAGCATGAAGATATTTTCGCTGATTGGATCAAAGATCAGTTTGTGACAAGAGCGCGGAGTGGGTCCATTGGACAATTCGGAGCGCTCACAGAGCAGTGTCCACTCGTCGAGTTCGATGTTGTACACCCACAAGTCGCTCAGATCTTGGTAGCCATCCCAACCACCATACAAATATATGAGACGCTTTTTGGCATCGACCACCAGCTGGTGGCCACCACGGTTGCCAGGCTTTATCTCGCTTTGAGTGTACTTCATTTGCCAGTCATGCTTGTAGTCTTGCTTATTTAAATACTCATCCATTAGGCCGTCATCAATGCATTGCGCAATGAAGCGCTCCGCCTGCTCGAAATCGCCTTGCACCACCTGCCGTGAGTGGGTATTAATAAATTTATGCTCATTTACAAAACAATTAATAATAATAACCAAGTATTTGTGCAATTCGCTGATAAGTGGATGCTCCAGGCGCACGTTGGTTTGTTCCTGCAGCGCTCCAAAGGCCTGCATATAACCCTGCTGACGGAAGTGCTTGAGGCATAGTTTTATAATCTCAGTTTCACGCAACGTGTTGTAGCTCTTCATCCGTGCACATGTGTACATGGGATCATCTTGGCCATGCAGTTCGATGTACCAGATACTGAAATTGAAAGATGGTCCCCAGGACAACAATGGCACTATTTTCAAATAGAGAATCGGAAGATTCTCGGCGCCATCCTCAGTCATGCAGCGCAAATTGAATACTTCGGGTATATTATCATTTTTAAGACCACTGCGAATAAATGATTTAACTATAAATATTTATATACGTATTTATAAAGTATTCAGAGTTACATACGCCTCTAGCAACAGCACCATGTGCTCATCTTCCAATCCACCAAACACGCGAAACTTCTTTATGTTGCATACGTGCGATTTCTCGAATTTACCGAATTTGATCTTTTGAACAATGGCGGGTCGTCGGAGCTTCAGTGTGAGAAACTGTGGTGGGCTGTTCGTGTATGCAGACCAGCGCGAGGTTTGATCATTTGGGCAGTCGACGAGAACGTTTCTGAAATCCGCAAAAGAAAACAAACTGTAAAAATACTCACAACATTGACAGCAGCGACAGCTGCGCAGTTGACAACAATTACGAAATGCAACTTTGACATGATATGGGCGGGACGCGTCTTTTATGCACCTACATACATACATACATACATATGTATGTGTGTGTGTGTGTACATATATACACACACACAAATACATAAGTTCACTCACACTTGCAAAATATCAAGGCATTTGCATGTGTGTATTTACAGTTGAAGGAACAAAGGCAATGACTTACTCAGGCAAATAATTTGGCGAATAGCTAGAGTAACGGTATATCTCGAAATTCAACCGTTCAGAGAGCGTAAAGGGTTTCTGCGTATTTGTCCCTGGCAGCACGGGCACAGCACCATATGAAATTGCTAGAGAGCCATTAGAACTGTCCGTTGGACTCGATGTGGTAGTCGTCGATGTCGACATCCTTGTTTAGACTTGAACACGTGTAGTGCAGATAAATATGCTTAGAGAGTTCACAACTTAATTCTATTGCCGGCAATGCAAAATAACAAAATACCAATTGTCGTGCAATTCTTAAGTTATATTATGGCATTCACAGTAAAGCGACGACAAAAGCAGCAAAACAGCTTTCAACGTGAATGCTCCTCACTTGACGAAAGTGGCTCGCAACTTGTCGAAGATTGTTTGTAATTTTTATTTTTATTACATTTTGCTTGTACTATAATTTTTATTTCTATATCCAATGACCCATCATGAAAGATACTTTTATGCTTATTATTTGGTAAACAAAAGCCAGTTCCACTGATTTGTTTTAGTAAAAATATCATACGGCAGGTCTTTATTAATAATTAATTCTTGCGTATGTTGTACAGGACTACAAAATAAGTATTAACATTCTTTTCAGAACTTTGCTAAAAGAATTTTCCATTTAACTTAATATAAAAATATATATGCTGTAAATAAATTATTTTTTAGCTATTAAAAAAAAATTATTTGTGTTTGAATATCTGTGAATATTTGGTAAACTTAATGTAATGAATTGGCTACAGGGTATGCTATTAACTATCTATATGGCGATATTTTCTATCGACTACTATCGATATGAAGCACGAAAGCATCGCTCATCCCTAGTCTTTCGTTGTATATTTACGAGAAGTTGTGTTTCTTGCTGTGTTAATAAAAAATATTTTTTTTACCGGCTTCTGTTTTGTTGTTAATTTTTAAAATGTCCTTTGATGCTATACCGAAAGATCTGCGAGGGCTACGCGCCTGCCTGGTATGCTCCCTTGTAAAGGTAGCTATTCGATATTTGACTCGTACACGCGTACACATTGACACAGCTTGGGCGCTCTTTTCCATAGACTTTCGATCAATTTGAGACTGATGGCTGCGAAAATTGTGAAGAGTTTCTGCGTATGAAGAACAACAAGGACAATGTGTACGATCACACAAGCAATAATTTTGATGGCATCATTGCTCTGACAACACCCACAGACTCCTGGGTAGCCAAGTGGCAACGACTTGGTAAGTAAATCTCAATTATACGTGTAACCATAATATAAATATTTTTGTATTTTTTTTTACCTTCACAGCACGCTTTACGCGTGGCATCTATGCCATCTCCGTATCGGGAACCCTGCCACAATCGACCATTCGCGACATGAAGAACCGAGGCATCGCTTACAAGACAAGAGATAGAAGTCAGCGCTAGTCGGCGAATAGTGCATTTTGGCGTATAAAATATGTAGTTTATTTTAAGTAATAACAAAACCACGAAAACATACATCTAGAATAAAATACAGTTTTAAGCGAAGGCGCCATCAATCGTCCAGGGAGCTCACACGCAGTCCATCGCCGCCAGCTGTTGTGACATGCACACCAAAGCCTGCTGCCTCCAACTCCTCCTTCAGTTTCCAGTACACTTCGTTGCATTCGTAGTTCTCGGGCAGCAAAATAATAGCATAGCCACCAGCACCGGCGCCCGTCAGCTTGGAGAAGAAGCCACGCTTGAAGGCGATCGTAAATATTTGCTCCAGTTTCGGATGTGTGACGCCAATTGCCTTTAGCAGATCGTTGTTTATTTGAAAGAGGCGTTCGAGTTTCTCGAACTTTTGGCTATCATCCTGGGCATTTCCAAAGCTTTCGTACAGTGGCACTGCGGAATTGACGAGCTGTTCACAAGCCTGCCAAATGGCCTCGATTAGCAGCGGGAACTCCTCGGTCAAGTGACGAACCTTCGCCACAATGTCAGCGGTGCTGCGGCCCACCCGGCTATCCACCAGTAAAATGTTGAGCGGTTTCTGTATGCGCAGCGATTGAAAGCCTTGGCCTTTCACGAAACGCAGAATTCCTCCATAGGTGCACACTGTGTTGTCCACACCGGAGGGCGTGCCGTGGTTAACGCGCTCCGATTCGAATGCCCAATGCGAAATCAAAGCTAAATTCTCTTCTTGCAAATAGCTCGTCTGGTCAAAATGACCGGCCAAAATGAGGAAAGCAGTTGCCAAGGCAGCGCCATAGGAAGCCGAGCTGCCCAGACCGGCGCCCACATTAAGCTCTGAATCCACCTGGACCTGGAAACCAGTTGAAAGTGTTAACGTGGGTTGATTGGGTGACGTGAGCACAGCGCCTGCCAGTAGGTAGTATATTGAAATGAAAGCGCGTTGGGTGTGCTGTTTGGGTGTGTTGCCCACGCTACGTTCCAGCTGCTTGGCCACCTCAGCGCGCACCTCCTCCAACAGCTTAGCCGTGCTCTCCAGCTTGTCGCCGGGATATTTGGTGCGAAAGTTATCCAGAAAGGCATTGAATTCACTCAATTCTATTTCGACAGTGCAGTTGAGAGACTCCAGCTGAAAGCTGGCTACCTGGCTGCCCGTCTGCGTACGCAGCTGGAGCGTGGTGCCCAGGCCAACGACTGCAGCCAGCGCAGGCTTTTGATAAACAACAGCGTGCTCGCCATGTAGAATCACCTTGCCAGGAGAGTGCACCTGGAACTTCGCCATTGTGTGTTTCTGTTGAAACGCAAATAGATCTTTTTTTCTTAGATATTTGAATTTCTAATGGTTGCCCTCGAGTTCATGCAAGATGGCGGCAACAAGGGTCACTGGAGATCAGGTTCTCGCTTTATTTATATTATGTATGTTTGGTTCAGATTTTATGTAATGTTACGCGAAATTTGGCGTGTTTATTGTTACTCCGTTCATCGGCTGTTCCCCTTTCACTTTCTTTGTTCAACTGTTTTTGGTTTCGACTGGTTGGATTTTGTCTGACGTTGGCTGGTTAAATCGGTTACACATACATCTGAACACGCACACATACACACATGCATGTACAGGTTTTGGGCTCCACAATGAAGCAACAGGTTACGGTTGCTACTGCTCTTGCTATTGCTGTTGCACTTTCTCCCACTCAGCTGGTGTATACGATTTTTGCGAGAAAGCGTGTATTTCCTTAAGTTCTTCGGCGAGCGTCGTGTTAACTCTTAAATTAAATTAATATTACTTATTTTATATATTTGTATATTTAAATGTAGAGCGTATTACAATCTGTGCTTTTGCAGGAGTGCTTTTCCCTCAAACGCCTTAGACACGATGACAGCGCTGAATTTGCCACCACATCCGTCCGACTCGTCTGTAACCTGCACATACGCTGCGTCTAGTTTTTCTTTTAGCTTGTCTTCCAGATACTTGGCGGTATATTTGCTCATTTTGTTTAATTTTATTTAAATTTATTTCTTTCACAAACAACCAAATACAAAACGAGGCAGTCACTAGCGGCAAATTATCGAAACTAGAAGATTGCTTCTTTAAGAAAGTAATACGTCACAAACAAAATAATGATATATGTACAGAATATGGATAGGCGTATTGTAAAACTAAGTCGCAATGCCATTTTTTAAATAAACATTTCAAAATGATATTGCTTTTTGTTATTGACAGTAAGGGAACTTGAATATTTTATATTTTCCCTAAAAATAATTCCTTATGACGTCACAATCCCAAGATGTGATTCCTGAATATATTTACCATTGTTCTATCCGATGAAAATATCGCAGTAAATATATAAATATTAAAATATATCGATTGTTTAACGAAGACAGAGCTATCGAAACCATCTCCTTCCCAATATAGCATTATTGTGCGTGTTGATAGCGCCAAAATTATCCGTTTTTAGTTTTTTATCAATAGTTTTTAATTAATAAGCAAATATCCTCTACAAACTTAAAAGGGGAATCTAAACAGTTTGAGAAGCGCTCAATAATATTCCTTATGTCATTCTTTGGCGGCAACACATCGCTGGGTGCGACAAGCACGCCGGCTAAACGTAAGTAGACATCACATTTCATTCTTCAGGTGGAAATGGCACGAAGAATGCATGCGGTATTTGAATATAACGCCGGTCAAGCCCTTTTCGCCAAATAGCGTTGCGGATCAGCAGTTGAAGGCAGGGTCAGCAATTGCTTTGCATCCTGAAAGTTCTTCACACGTATTTCCTTTGGATTAATTCTGAAATGTTTGGAATATATTAAACAAATGGTCTATAAAATGTTTACCAACATTACCGACATAATTTTTGTTGATAACTTACTCCTTTTTGTGAATCACGTAGCCGACATAGGCAACGCAAGCCAACAGCAAAACTACTAAAAAGATTATGAGTAATGACATAGTAGGAAAAACAAACACATCTGCTGCTGTCCAGCTTCTACAGTATACTAAGACTTAGCCCTCACTAAACACGTCTCTCGAACTGATAAGATATGTTACGCGGAAGCTGGACCAGCAACAAAACGTTTCAAACACTGACCCCTTTATGTTATACTTATCTCTTCTGTGGACAGCGGGCGGCATGTTCGGTTCAGCGTTTGGTGCGCCAACTGGAGCGGCGGCACCGGCGTTTGGCAGTAATATGTCAACGTCGGCCTTTGGTGCAGCACCCACAACCTTTGGGGCCCCGACAAGTGCACCCGCTGCAACACTGGGCGGTGGATTTGGTGGTTTTGGCGCAGCAGCACCAACAAGTCAGCCTAGTTTATTTGCAACACCCGCAATGAGTGCGGCACCGCCTGCTTTCAGTGGCTTCGGACAGCTGCCAACGTCGAGCAACGCGCCTGCTAGTGGTTTCGCGGGATTTGGAGCAACAACGACAACAGCGCCAGCATTCGGTGGTTTTGGCGCCAGCCAGCCGACAACATTTGGTGGCGGCACTTTTGGATCAGGTAAATTGCTCAAGTTCCACCCAAAAGATAATATTAATTATAATAATTATTGTTGTAGCTTTTGGTAAGCCAGCTGCGCCGACAGTGACGCCCGGCTTTGGAGGCTTTGGCGGTACAAACTTTATGTTGGGACAGCCACAGCAGCAGCCTGTGCCAATTTCGGCTGATGAAGCGTTTGCGCAGTCCATTCTAAATGTCTCTATCTTTGGCGATGAGCGGGATAATATTGTAGCCAAATGGAACTATCTGCAGGCTATGTGGGGAACTGGCAAACTATTTTATTCCCAAAGTGCAGCACCAGTTGACATTACGCAGGAGAATTACTTATGCCGGTTCAAGGCCATTGGCTACAGTCGCATGCCTGGCCAGGACAACAAGCTGGGACTAGTCGCACTCAACTTTGATCGGGATTTAGCAACGATTAAGTGAGTGCTTAGCTATCTATCTGTATTTGGCTTTCATTAATTTAAATACCTTCGCATTCCTAGGGCGCAACAGCAACAGGTTGTACAAACGCTGCACAGTCTAATGGGCAGCAAGCCCAATCTAATGGTACACATTGACGTGCTCAAAGAGCTGGAGAACAAAAAATGTCAAATGGTTATCTACGTGGAGGAGAAAGTGCAGATGTCGCACGGTCTAAATGATAGCAAGCGGATACTTGCCACCGAACTGGCCGCTTATTTAGGCCAGGCAACAGTGAAGGCACAGTTGACGAATCTAGGCTTGACAGAAGCTCTGGCACTTACACTGCCCGACGAGGATCAATTGAAAGAGTATTTAGAGAACCCCCCGCGCAGCGTTGATCCACGCATGTGGCGCCAGGCCAATTTGGACAACCCAGATGCCAGTCAATTTATACCTGTGCCCATGATTGGCTTCAACGATTTGAAATGGCGTGTCAAATGCCAGGAACATGAAACCGATACGCATGCGCTGTACATGAAGAAGGTGGATGGCGAGTTACAGGAACTGCGACGACGCCATGCTTCCGCAACAGCTAGGATAATGGAGCACAAACGCAAGTTAGCCGAAATGAGCCATCGCATACTAAGGGTAAGCGTACATATGTGAAATTATTTGAGGTATAATCTATAGTATTTAAATATTTCTTACACAGATCGTTGTGAAGCAGGAATGCACCCGCAAGGTGGGCACCACATTGACGCCCGAGGAGGAGGCACTGCGCACTAAGCTGCAGAATATGCAGGCTGTCGTGTCTGCACCCACTCAATTCAAGGGGCGGCTGAGTGAGCTACTCTCCCAGATTAGGATGCAGCGCAGCCAATTTGCCACCAATGGCCTGCCCGAATATGCACTAGATAAAAGCGCTGAGGATGAGATGAGAACCATAATGACCATGCAGCAGCGCGCCATGGAGGTGCTGAAAGAAACTGTTAACAAAGACCTGCAAGCACTGGATATTATTATAAAAGGTTTGCCCGATTTACAGCAAACATGATCCCCCCGATACGAACAGTGCCGAAATTATATAGTTGTTTGTCTAATATAGAGTCAATGAACAAGATAAAATCGTTACAATTTGTTAATGCTTTCTTGCTGCTATTGCCAGCGGTCTAGTATTTCCTGTAACTTTGAACTTGCACTTTTACGGCTGGTAAGATAGAAAATATAACAAATGTGTTTGGCTCTCCTTGTAACTTGTAACAATCGAAACGAGTTCACATCTCACGCTGCGGAAATTATGTGAACGACAATTTTGTACACTCACTTTACAGGGTATAATACATTTGTTTCTCCATTGATCATATTCAAAAACTTTGCTAATTTATACAAAATTGAATAAGTCCGAGATTGTAGAGATTTGATAATAATTAATAAGCAGAATTTTAATGTCTATTTCTATAAAAGTATATTTTTTATTAGATTTAGAATGTGGCAAATATTTCAATCAACTTTTAACGTATTTAAAGTTTGGAGCAGTCTGTAATTTTGTAAGAGTATTTTGATTTCGGCCAACTAAGTAGCCCCATTGTTGTTGTCATAACGTTTACACGCTGTTAAAGTCAATGCACTTGGTGCAAGCGGCCGACTTTTCTTTGGGATTGGACAATTTTGCAGCGATTACTTGACCATTTGACGCAATTTCGCTCGTTGCCTCTGGCTGCAACGAACTCATTACCAGTGACAAACTCACATCCAGTTTGTTCAACTTCAGGCTGTTCGCCACTTGGGTTGTTACATTAACATTATTATGCAGCCATGCAGCCAGGCGCATGTGTGTGCGTGTGTGGAGTTGTCTCGTTATATATTTATTTCTTTTGCACTGGGAAAACTTGTTTTCCAGCTAACTGTGCCTGGAGTGCAGTTGTTGCTATTGTTGATTGTGGAGACTTCCGAGAGCTTCCGTTTTAAGACTGGGAAAATGGCAAATGATTGCAGTGTGTGGAGTATAAATGAATTCGCTGTGTCCAGGCGGCCTTACTCATTGTGCGATCTTTGCAACGGCAAGTGACGGCAGCTGCTCCAACAACGCATATGGACTAATAATAGTTACGCTATAAAATATCAACAAAACTCGCCATGTCGAATGGGTCATTAATTGTGAGTGTGTCTGGAGTTGCAGCCGTAAGGTCTGTTGCCTAAAAAACTCGTATCTCTTCTTTAGTTGCTGTTGTGGGCATTTGCATGCTCAAGTGTGGCGGCCACGCCCACGCCCACGACATCAATAGCGCAGCGTCGTGTACAGCTGCAGGATGATGTGCAGCTGCTGCATCCGCAAATCATAACAATTGAACGGCTGGAGCATTTGCTCCGGCGTGCAGGCGAAATATTTGGTCCGGTTGCCCAGGTCGAAGACTCAGCCTCAGCTGGTAGCCAATTGGAGCCCCAAGTAGAGATGCAGGTGCAGCCACAGCAGTACATGCTGCCGCCCACAGATCAGCCGTACAACTTCTACTTGCCGCTCTACGATTACGTCGATCCCAAGCTGGACGCCAAGAGCCGGCACATGGAGAAAATTGCGCCGCCGCCACAAAGATTGCAACAGGAGCGCAATTATTACGCCGACAAGCCAAAGAAGACGCCGAAAAAGTTCAATGCGGCCGCCAAGCACGTCAACCTCAAGTGGCTCAACACATACGAGAAGGCAATGGGCGGCGTTGCACCCAAGGCTCTCTACTTGGAGCAGGATGAACGCAGTCGCATCAACTTTGATGACTCTTTCTTTGCTGTGGATATGCATGTGAAGACGCCTGACAATCAACCGCATAGGGAGTCGAGCGCCGTGCCCGCCGAGCTGCTGCAGCACGGCGAACAGCTGGCCGAGGATGATCTTATGGCCGCGCCGGCCCAGCTCACATACAACTACAAGCCAATTGGAGCTGTGAAGCAGCCTGCTTAGCGGTGCACTGCGGCCAGGACAACTGTTATTTAATTGTAGTCGGTTACAAAAATACAAAAATATATTTATACATATGTTACATATTGCTCAATTACGGGGATAAATGCTCAGTAGACCAATCAAAGTGTTAAGTTCAATTATAATTACGTGTAAAGCTTCAGCTTGTATTGCATCCCATTCACATGGAATGCTTTGTGTGGCAATCAGAATCTCCAAAATCAGTTAGGCGTGTTGAGCGAGGGCCTCGCGTACAACTTTTTCAATATCATCGAGCAGACCTGAGGCACCGAATCGGAATAGTTCGGGCTTCAGCCAGTTCATGCCAAGAGTATTTCTGATTAGCGTCATCCAGGCGATGGCATCTCGAACAGTCCGTACACCGCCCGCTGGCTTCAGGCCGACAATTTGTTGAGTGCGCCGCTTGAATTCCTGTATGGCATATATCATGACCAGGCCAACAGGCAGTGTAGCATTGACCGCCTCCTTGCCTGTGGATGTCTTGATGAAGTCCGCTCCCGCCAGCATGCACACCATAGATGCTTTGTACACCTGCAAACAGAAAGTAGCCGAATCAAATTGGGTTAAGCTGGTGTATTGGAATTTACTTACATTTTCCATGGAGCCCAGTTCACCAATAGCCAAGATGGTCTTTAAATGTGCACGATTGCCACAGGCCTTCCGCATCTGGACCACCTCGTTATATACGCCTTCCCAGTCGCCCACCAGCGCTAGCGGTCGATTGATAACGGTATCAATCTCTGTGGCACCAGATTCAATAGCGTAGCTTATTTCCTCCAGACGCGATTTCAAACTATATTGACCGGTGGGGAAACCAGTGGCCACTGCAGCTATTGATATATCATTCAATTTGCCATATTGCTGCAGTGCCTTATACGCATCTGCCACACGAGCGGGATAGACGCAAACAGCAGCACAATGAATATCTGGCAGCAAACTTTCCTCAACAGAATTTTCAAGAAGTTGAGGTTCAAAGGGCAAACTCGCCCGCACGCAAAGCCGTCTCACATTGGAGGCGGTGTCATCTCCAGCCAAGGTGGTCAGGTCCGTTAGCGTTAGAGCTTTCAGAGCCCAGGCGGCTTCATATTCGCCTGACACACTCGAGTTTTCTGATAAGCTTGATGCATTCTTATTGATTTCAGGCAGTGAAAAGTTTACCTTGAGCAGGGAGGCATCTGATAACGTGTAAATAGATAAATAACCATATTTGAAATATATATAGAAGGATACTTACCATAGGGCAGGATTTTGTTTACTTTGATTTCCATTCTATTGATTTTTATTGATGAGAATACGCGTTCTCTTAGGCAGTTAAGAGGAATAACACGCACTTGGCAATATGCACGCTGATCCCGCTCATAAACTAGCCGCAGATAAGAAATCAGCTGTTGGCAGCGTTGCCACATTAATTTTTAAAGATCAAATTTGAAAACACAGGGCTGTTATTTTTTTATTTGAAGCTTTTGAGCCGCCAAGAGTTTAAATTTTAAGATATGTACACATATTGCTTGATATCTAGGCATTCTGAGCGCTGACAATGAATGGCCCACTATAGAGATATAGACAATATATTATAATATATTTACAAATAATATTTCTTATAATACTGCAAATTTGCTATTAATTATTGAATTCTATCTTATCTATGCAGTTCAAAGTCAAGTAATATCAAGGGAAATTCCAAGCTAAAGTTTTAAGTACCTCGTTTATAAGTCTGCGGAAGCTACATCCATTTAAACACCTGACTACCTTTATCTGCCCAATGCAATAGGTCATATCATGCGAGGAATTCCATCTATAAATGCTACAATGCCATAATTTATTGATAGCTAAGATTTTTATGAACACCTCTAATAAAAACAACTAGTCGTCATAAAAACAAAAGAAAGATTTTAATAGCTGGCTACCAGATTAAATTTTAATTGCCCCATGCTCTTTTGGCGAAAATATGAATATGCGCTTAGTTCTCTCTTGAAGCGATTAATGTGCTAAAAGTGGGCATGAATGAAAGCAATTTAAATTTTGAAGTTATTTGAATAACGATAAGGAGACAATTGAGTGTTTGGATTGATGTACTTTAAATGTTTTCTGATACACTATCGATGGTTAAGCCATTGGGTGCTGATTAGATCTAACAGGTGGTGTGCACTTACAGATTACAGATCCACTCAATGGATAGTGGGGTGGCCATTGAAATCCACGTTAAAATGTGCATGCAGTGGACGATATAAATAGATGGGACATACGTCTCGGTAACTTACATGTAAGTGCATCTAGTGCAAGGTATCAAGGTATCAAGGTATCAGTATGGCAGCAATACCTACAACCTACAATGAGAAGGATAAAACGTGGTGTGGAGCCAAGCGGAGTTCCATCTATAACTATGACGTATCTGTGGGCAAAGTTATATTCAATACCATGAGGAATTGGCCAAAAAACGTGTGCCAGGTGGGTGTAAATGAAATTAGTGCAACAAGTCGAGAGTTCACCACAGTTATTCAAATGTGCAGATAAACGATATTGATGGCGTCACAGTGACCAATGCACAGGGCATCACCTGGGCCGTACGCATTGCACAGTATCTGAAAAATCGTGGCCTCAACCACAAGGACGTGATTGGCATTGCTGCGAAAAATACCACCTATGTCATGCCCTTGGGCGTGGCTTGCCTCATGAATGGCACTCCCTTCCACTCTGTGAATCCAATGCTCGACGAAGGTGGGTTTTCCAATCCTCAATCTCATCTGAATAGCCGAATTTAATTAAATTTATTTAGCTACCATTAATTATATTTTTGCCATAACTAAGCCGATGCTTATATTCTGCGATGGTGCCGAATATCAGAAAATTCGCGCGGCCACATTAAGCTGGCATCCTGAGATATACACCTTGAGCGACCCGATTGAGGGTGTGCCCAAGATTGAGACTCTGTTGGATCCAACGACCACTGAAATGTTCTATCAGTAAGTGAGGGAATATATTTATATCTACTATATTATTACATCTGTTGTCTTCTCTGCAGACCGGAACCTCTTAAGACTGGCGGCGATCAAACGGTGGCCATTTTGTGCTCCTCTGGCACCACAGGCTTGCCCAAAGCCGTTTGCATTTCGAATAGTATCCTCATACAGGAGAGCTTGTAAGATTAGAATTGTTTCCCGCTGGAATTTATAATTATTATTCGTTAATGTGTGCAGGCTCGTGAGCAGTGAATCGGTTATCTTTGTGGCCAGCTGTCTGGATTGGCTAACTGGGCTGTTGGCCTTTGTCTTCAGCACTGTGTTTGGCAGTACGCGCATCATAACTAACCGACCCTTTGAACCCTCCTATTTTGTGGAGTTGGTCAAGAAGTACAAGATCAACTATGCCCTGGTGCCACCGAGGCATTTGTCTGCTTTGGTCACGTGTCCAAATGCCACGCCAGAGGCGCTCGTGCCATTGCGTATGTTGAATTACGGCGGTGGCTTGGTGTCCTTGGCCACCCTGCAGCGTGCCCAGGAGATTTTAAAATCGGCCATGTTCAATTCGGGCTACGGCTTGACCGAGGTGGGTGCCATAACAGTGAATATTGGCATTAGTAATACCGCATCTGCGGGCCGACTCTTGCCGGGCATTAGAATTCGAATTGTCGACGAAGAGGGCAAGAGCCTGACTTACAATCAGGTGGGCGAGGTCTATGTGCACACGGGTCAGACCTGGAATGGCTATTACGGCAATCCGGTGGAAACGCGACGCATGCAGGACTTTGAGGGCTGGTTCCATACCGGCGACCTGGGCTACTTCGACGAGCAGAATTTCCTGTACATTGTCGATCGCAAAAAGGAGATCCTCAAGTACCAAGGACTGCACTACTGGCCCACTGAAATCGAGAGTACAATTGCGGAGCTGCAGCAGGTGCAGGATGTCTGTGTTGTTGGCATCTACGACGAGCGTGAAGGCGATGCGGCTGGCGCTTTGGTTGTCAAGCGCAAAGGCTGTGAAATAAGTGCCAAGGAGGTGATTGATCATGTGGCTAAGCGCCTGACTGGCATGCAGAAGCAGCTGCACGCCGGAGTGCGATTCGTCGATAAGCTGCCCGCCAACGTGAACGGCAAGACTCTGCGCAAGACAGCCAAAGAGGTGTTTCTAGCCCAGCCCAACTGAGCCAATGAACAACGATTTCACTTGAATTGTGTACATTACTTTATAAGAAAGAGCACTTGAGCTGGCTGATAAGGAGCTTAACAAGAATCAAATAAATAGGCTTTCAATTACATAACGAAGCCTAAAACTCTTTTGTATAAAGTGGAATTTAGCTATAATAAGTTTAATACTAAAATAAACAGATATGATTTTATAAACTTTTGCTGTGCGCACTTTAGCACTTCAGGATTTACAGATAGTCTAATCTCAAGGGTAGCTGACTCAGCACTCACATGTTACTAAAATAAAGTCAAAAACACCTGAGTCTAGTTGATTTCGTCAATATTGATTCCTAAAATAACCAGAAAACAAATAGTTACTGATTAAGTTAATCTAATGAGAAATGTTTAGCGGGGGTTTTTCCAATCGAACAACTGTGAAAAGGGAAACTTGATTTTAAAGCTGGCTAAATTGAGAGATCACAACTATTATCATAAGCAGCTATGAGGTTTGCTTGCAGATGAGCGAACTTTTCTTATCTTGATACGTTTTTATATAAGTTTACTTGATAAAGTTCAGGCACGTGCTAATGAGAAGTATTTCTTATGACACTTAAGATTGCCTTGATATTGATAATATTATCAGGCTTTAGTTGATTCAGCTCTCCACAAATCTCTTTTTATGCGACATAATTATTATATTACTCAAAACATACGCTTAACATTGAAAATAAATGAAAAATCTTGAATGATAATTGTATTAATCAAGAAATCTAGATCAATCTGGAAATACCAGAAATGGCCAAGACCAGATAAGGCGCCATAAATCGGAATGAATTAAGATTATTAATCAAATAACATAATTTTCCATTCATTTGGAATGTGATTCAGTTTATTACCAGATTATTAAAATCAGTCTAGCGAGCTGATTATTCTGATCTGATTTCACGTTATATACAATCAATTAAAGTTCTTAACGAAGCTCGATTCAAAGATAAAGGTTTTTAGAAATACGTGTGGTGCCGATAGTGAGTTGGACTGTGCGTCAGATAAGCGTAGCGTAAATTTTCAGTTCGATTCCTATTGATTAGGGCTAATGACGTTTATGGTCCTATTCCTGTTTTTTTTTTTTCAGCCACTCACCGTGAGCTCAGCATTTGCTGATAAAAGACAATTGTTTTACTATTTAATTCAGTGTTCCTCAGCGAATTAGTTATTTAGTGTTTGAAACTTAAGGCGATCGGAGCTAATAAAAAATAACTAAATAAAATGGATGAATTCTTTAAAACCCACTACGATCCAATTAAACGCATCTGGAGTGGCGGGAAGCCTTCGCCCATGTACGATTTTGATTGCTCATTTGGCCGAATAGTTCACAATCAACTCAGAAATAATCCCAATAATATCTGCCAGGTAAGCTAAACACAGAAAAGGAATATGATTGATGCTATATAAAGTATTTATTGCTTTATATAGATATGCCTGGTGGATGGCAAAACTGCGACAAATCGGGATGTATTCAATTGGTCCGTGCGACTTGCACAGAATTTTAAGAAACGTGGCTTACGCCACGATGATGTCATCTGCATTTCGGCCAAGAACGGCACCTACGTCACACCAGTCGCTATAGCCTGCCTCTTCAATGCCACGCCCTTTCACGCCGTCAACCCCATCTTGGATAGCGACACACTCTCAGATGTGCTAGCGATAACAAAGCCAAAGTTATTCTTCTGCGATGCCGCGGACTTGGAGAAGTTGAAGGCTGTGAGTGCTGCATGGTCACCTGAGTTTATAACGGTGACTGGCAAAGTGGAGGGAGTGCCATACGTTGAGGAACTACTTTCCCCAACAAACACGGAAATGTTTTATCAGTAAGCTGAAATATTATCTATAGATAATATATCTTGCTCATCTATATATATTATTGATGTATTACAGACCTCAACCCTTGCTCTTCGGCGGGGAACAGACCATGGCCATTTTGTGCTCCTCTGGTACGACGGGCAAGCCCAAAGCTGTGTGCATGTCTAACTACATGTTGGGAGTTAGCAATCCGTAAATATAAATCAGTTCTCAATTTAGTTAAGATTACCTAATTCGGGTAAATTATTTGCAGCTTCCTGAGCTCAGAGGCAGTAGTATACTGTGGCTCCAGCTTGGACTGGTATTCGGGTCTGGTCAACTTTATGTATTGCGTCGGGGATGGCTGCACACGAATCATACCCGACAAGCCCTACAGTGCGGAGTATATGTTAGAGCTCGTTTCTAAATATAAGATCAATATCATAAGCTGTGCACCGCGTCACATCAGCGAGTTGGTCGCTTGCCCTGAGGCCACACCGGAACGATTAGCTTCGGTGTTTCTAATTGCAATCGGGGGCGGTTGGATACCCGCAGTGACACTGAAAAAGATACAAGCGCTAATTAAGTCAGGATTTGTCTATTTTGGATATGGAACTACAGAATTCGGAGGAGTGTGCGCCGGTCCCTATAATGAGAAGTTTGGCAACAGCATTGGCAAGCTCACTTCCGGCATTAAGGTACGCATTGTCGATGAGAACGGCAAGAATCTTGGTTACGATCAAGTCGGAGAGGTCTATGTCAACCATGGCCACAAATGGAACGGCTATTACGGCAATCCACTGGAAACACAGCGCATGCAAGACTCTCTCGGCTGGTTCCATTCAGGCGATCTGGGCTACTTCGATAAGCACAACAATATGTATATTGTGGACCGCAAAAAGGAAGTCTATAAGTGCTTGGGCATGCAGTATGGGCCCAGCGATATCGAAGGCGTTATTGCCGAGCTACCCGATGTCAATGAAGTGTGTGTCGTGGCCCTCTATGACGAGAAGTATGGCGATGCACCTGCTGCCATGATTGTTAAGCGACCTGGTAGCTCCCTGAGTGCAGAGCAGGTCAAACAGCATGTGGCCAAGCGGTTGGTTGTCAACCACAAGCAGCTGCATGGAGGCGTCTACTTCACCAACGAGCTGCCCCAAACACCCAGCGGCAAAGTGATGCGTCGCGCGGTTAAAGAGCAACTGACTCAGTCGAGCGTAGATCGCTAAGAAGTATTGTATTAGTTTAGTGACAATTATTTAAATTAATGTAAGAGTTCTGTATAGACAATTGGGGATACGAGATATTGCAGCCCTACAGCCTGTACTCATATATTTGTGAAAGTGAATGCATATAACAGCCACATATAACAGCCGGCGTGTCCCCATAAAGTATATTAGTTTAAGTATTTGCTGAGTAATCAGCGCATCTCTTGTTTGTTTTGGATCAATGATAAATATTGTTTGCTTCCATTGACTCTATTAAAATCGATATGATCTTGTTATTTAACCAAAATTGATTATTCAATAGTAATCTTCTTAAATGTTATATGTAGGTTCTCCTACATACAGTATTTACACTTTATATTTACTCTCACTTTTAGGAGACTTTCCCATTTGCTCCCAAGTCGAATATACTTAGTTTTTGCAATTTAGTTTAGCTAGAAAGAATACAGTCTCACGTTGTTGTCAGTCTTTAGGCATTTCATAGTCGGATATTGTCTAACTCGTTTGTATTTGCTTTTTTTATTTTTTTTTTTATTTTTATTTTTTTATATGTTTATTGTATTAGCTGTAATTGTCAATGCTTTGATTTATGGTTTAATAATTGTGAAATGTGTTACCAAAAGTATGCTTTAATATTTTATATTATTTGAAGTGTTTTCTTTTATGGAGAGTGTGTAGGAGAGACAGCAAAGAGTGACTTCAATTGCTCAGTTCAGCCAAATAATTTATAATAATCTCCAAAATTAATCACAATAATCTTTCTCAAATAAGCGAAGATCTCATCAAACAGCATTTGGCTAAACATAAAGTTCTCAACTAGCACCGGCATCTATTTCCCACAAAAGTTACTCCAAAATTCCAATGATAAGGTTCTCCAGTAAAATATCGCTAAATTCAATGGGTTTGGTTCAGCTTTAATGGTGTAAATAAATATTTTTCGATTTTCTAATTACAAATAGGCCCTGAGTTTATATTCAGCGATTTGCAATCGCATTAATTAGACTATAAATGAACCAAGACGCTGCTCCAGATGATCAAGAGTAATGCCCAGCTGGTCGGCTGACTAGCACTTGCAGTTAGCTCTGGCGGCGGCTGATCCATGTCCACAGATGAGACATTGGCGTTCGTGCTGTGCTCGTGCTCGTGCTCCGTTGGCTGTGGCACGAACTGTTGTCGAATTTTGCCAGTTTTGATCTCAACTTTAGGCAGTGGAAAACAATAGACGCGCTCCACTTCTACCAGCAATGCAGTTGAGCTTTCCGTGGCTGTCTCCGATACAGTTAGTGGCACACAAATGGTCGGCTCCTCGGCTGAATTGCGCTCCTCGTAGGGAATGCCCACGCGCGTGATGTTGAGTGGCAGCTGTGGCAACAGGGTCTCCGGCACGCTCAGCTCGCTGTGCATTTGGGCAGAGTTTAGACCTTCCTCGTAGTATTTATAGTCATCGACATCGTCATCAATGCGATCGATGCTGTCGACGTGATCGATACGATCGATGCTGCTGCTGCTGCTGCCGGCATCTGTGTAAATGCGTTCTGTGCTGCTGCTGGGCGTGGCTTCCAGAAAGTCTGTGGGCCAATTGAGCGCCACCGTGGTAGACTCCGTGGCAAGGCGAGAGCTCAGCGTGGGCGCTGCTGTGCTGCTTATTGGACTCACTGGACTCACTCTGGGAACTGGCTGCGTGCTCTCAAAACTGTGCGTTGGATATGGATAGGGCAGCGGCATCCAGTTGTCTTCGGTGGTTTGTGTGCGCTGTCGTTTGTGTATGGCTGTCGTTGTCTCAATGGACTCGTTGATTTGCTGGGCCATGGCTCGCATCAAAGGATCTGTTGCATTCATGCGCACCACTTCAATCGGCGATGGCTGCGGCTGCAACTGAGAAGGCTGCAACTGAGAAGGCTGCATTTGCGACGGTATGCGCCAGCGACCGCGCGATTCCTGCGAACGATCGAAGCTATCATGACGTGCATAGGGATTCTGATAGCCAACAGCTGCAGCGCGTTTCTCTGTTTCCGGTGGCAGCTCCTCGCTGGATGAGTCACGCCTATCGCTAGCTGCAACAAGCATAAACAGCTGAGTGAGTAACTTTTAAAGAGCTATAAGTTGTGATGCATGTAATTTAGACTAAATGTAGTTTAACTATTGTAACTTAACTAAAACTCAGCTTAAAGCCCACTTGACCAACTCTAATACTAAGTCTTAGCTTACCATCAGCTGGCATGCCCATCAGCATGGCCTCGAGGCGTCCATATTTGCGCTGCTTGGGTGGATCCTCGCTGACGTCAGATATCTGTGAATGTTCCGGCTTCCAGTTGCCGTAGACCACGGCATCTTGTGCACGCTCCTCGGTTGGCATATTGCTCTCCAGCTGCTCACGCAAAAGCGGAATGTGCGTGTGCACCGTGGAGCTGGCAGGCAGGGGCATTGCTCCAGGTGCTGGCATCACATTGGGCACAATTGGGCCATAGCCCGGCCAGTTGATGGGGCCGTGGCCAAGCATGGGCGGTGCGGGTGGTGGTGGCGGTTGCGGCATTTGCATATCCGCAATGCGTATGCGACCCCGTGGCCTAGGCGCCTGCAATTGCTGAGCATCCGGATCGTCTTGGCCGAGGATGTTCAGCGGATAGCTGAACGCGGACAAAAGCCACAAGATTTGAAGAGCCAACTGTTTGCTGGCCATAGTTAAACTGGACTAAGAGCCAACAGTTCGAACGGTTTCGGTTCGTTTCGGTTTCGGTTTCTATTTACTGAAATGATGTGCCACTTCTTAAGTGGATATTATTGTTGTTTTTGTTGTTGGTTTTTGTTTTGTATCTTCAATTCACAGTTAGCTTAGTTTTATTGTTAAGCTTTGTTGTTGGTGTTGTTGTTGTTGTTGTTGCTGGCACACAAAACAACGGCAACAACTCATTGTTCAAGTTGGCTATCGACTCTTCAATTCCACCTGCCCATCGATATTCGCACTTTGTTGATGTTGATTTCAGATTTCAGATTTCAGACTTCAGATTTCTGTTTTTTTTTTCTTTCAATTTTCTTTTTTCTCTCAGTTCTCTGCGCGTTTTGTTTGGCTGTTTCTTTTGCACGTTTTGTGGTCTAAACACGGCGGCTTCTAAACGGCAACTGACGTTGGCCAAATCAATTTGCGGCAGCTTGGGCTACCAGCACCAACGGCCAGAGAAACATTCTTAATCATAGCTATAGAAATGTTTTCTTTTGTTCAGTTTTCGCTTAATTATGCGCAAGAGCGTTAAAATTTAATGGCGAATAAACATTCTTTCGTTGTGGTTGGTGAAAATGCAGCGGGCTTGAAATATTTCACTCTGCCGCACAGACGTCAATGTAGAGAGGGTTCTAGATAGATACAAATACATATATATATATATATATATATATTGTATATATAATAAAGCTTCGCATATGCTAAGATTTATGCAAATTACTTGGCAACTCGTCGTTTGTGCTACTAAAAAAGTTTTCTTGTTGATTTTTTGGCACCGTTTGCTAGTCTGCGAACTATTCGAAAAATATCTCTAAAAGTTGACGACTAACGCTGGGGGGCAACTTTTCACCAAATTGATTGGCTCAACGGTAAAACAGTTGTAGGCCGAAAAGTGTGAAACGATTTCGATGGAGTTTGCCTTTAAGTCGAATAAGATATTTCTATTTTAATGACTTTCTTTTAGTTGAAGTAGTGTGGTGGGAGCTGAGAGAAGTATATCAGTTCTTTATAATGGTTATAGCATTGTCTATGTGGACTCTAAAGTTTATAGACGTGAAGTCTGCATTTTCAATTTTCTTTTTATTGATCTATAGTTTTATGATTTGTTCATAATATCTTGCAGGGTATCTCCCAGTGCGAAACTCTCAACTATTGACATTTGCTTACCAATTGTAACTGCCCCCATAATTTCAATGATTTCAATACTTTTCACAACATAGTTTCACAAGTTTCACATGTGCATCTCATAATTCAGATTTTCTAGTCACAGTTTTTTTTTCTCATTTTGGAATGGAGCTCAGTGAAGCAGCACTCGAGTCGAAACCACTTGCAAAAATCGAAACCAAGTCAAGACGTCAAAAGAAAAGCTGCCAAAATTATGCAACAGCTGGTCTGACGGGACTGTCAAAAGTCGGCGACTCAGCCTGTGCCACATACACAAACTAAGGCATATGGAAAATTGCGCTGATGGAAAATGGAAAATATTAAATATTTATAAAACAAATTTTGCTACACCATGGAATGGGATCAACAAACGGACTCATGAGGTAATTTAAGCTGTGAAAACAAAAATAAAATAATAATAAAAACAAAACAAAAAGAAAAACCCATTGCGCATTGTCACGTTTTGTGAACATTATGGAGGTATGTGCATAGGTGTGTGTGGGTATAATATGGAAATGGAAAATCGTTGAATAATATTTGCTTGGGGTCGCGTGTGTGTTGATGTTGATGGCTGGCATGATGGAAATTTTTGTTTTTTCCGCTTTTATTGTGATTATTTTCTTTTATTCAACAAAACTTTCACGATCGTTAACATAAATATTTGTGTGCTGTGGCTGTTTGCAAAGTGTTATTCATTAGGTTTTTTTTATAGAATTTATAGCAGAAATCACAGTCTTTCGGTTGGTTATGGTCATTGAAGGAGGCAAGTTGTAAAAATTTGGAAAATGATCAAAAAATGCAGCACGTTATCTGGTTGAGAGGTTTTGGTTTCTGTTGTGTGCCGACTTTTTACTGATTCTCCAGCAAGCCAATGTACTGGCCATTCTGATTAGCCAAACGTCGCTCCTCCAGCTTCTTGGCAAAGCTGGGATCGTTCTTGGCACGCTGCTCTAGGCGCTCCTGCTGCAGCTTAATGCCAGCATAGATCTGATCCAGACCCTTCTGTATCTCCTCGGGTATGGCTGGTGGTGTGGGTATATGATCCCCTGTGGCACGGAAGCCATTCTCATCGGCCGTGTACTGTACATTGACGACGGTGCCCTCTGGCGACTGGTAGGAGTACTGGCCGTGCTGCACCAAGACACCATTGGGATTGGTGTCGAAGTCCTTGAGGAAGCCCGTCTCCTCGTGCACAATATTGTTGCCGGTCTCGTATTCGGTCTTGTAGCTGCCATCCTCGCTCTGCTCCTTGTTGTACTTCAGAATGGGGATCCAGGTGCTGGTCTCGCGTGGATCCTCATGGCGATGATCTGCCTTTTCATCGCGTGGTATGTTGTTCGCATTGAGGTGTGAATGTGAATGCTGCTGATGCTGGTGCTGGTTGTGATGCTGCGCATGGCACGAAAGGACAAACAGCGCAATAAGTATCTAAATTGAATTGAATAATTGAAAAGAAATTGAAAGGATATTAAATTGATTTATTTCATAAAGTTCAGTTTAAATCAGTGGCAGAGCAAAAATTAATATTTCTATTAGAATTTCATTACATTTTTAAATTTTAAAAATGTATATTATTTTATATAAATCTATTTTTATTTTGAATTTGTTATTGTTTTCATTTGAGTGTAAAATTTAAAAAAAAAAGCAATAAGAAAATTAGAAAATTGTTTCAAATTAAAAAGTTCATAGCTAATTTTTTCATTATATTTTCTTAATTATATTGAAAATTTTCTTAAAAATGCAGAAAACGTGATTAAGCGAATTTATTAGATTTAATATTAATTATTTTTAAACAATTTTTTATCGATTTTATAATAAAAAAGTTTAAAAATGCAATCAAAATATTTTTACTTTTCAATCTCTTTGTATGTTTTTTTGTTTAAATATTTATATTATTAATATAAAACAATTTATTCAATATACATTTTGTTCTTCATAGTTAGTTACTTTAACTTCTTTTTATACTAAATAAACTGTCTCATTGTTTATTTTCTATACAAAGTTAAAGTACAATTTAATTACAGTCCAGACCCATCATTTCTTTAACGTCTTTCAACAGCTTGTTAACTTTTCTGTTTTTATTATTAGACTTTTAACTATTTTCTATTTTATTAACATTATTGTTAATTATTTCTTTTTAACTTCTATTTAACACCATAAAGACACCAACCACAAGCCATGCAAAAATAACTATTTGTTGATACACTAAAAGTTGAACTTACAAACACTTTCATTTTGATTGTTTAATTGACGCTTCACACTTCACACAAGGATTTTGTTGGTAGCTGTTAGATGCTGTGTATTTGCACTTAGTTGCAGTTGCAAATCGCGTTTTGCTGCGGCGCCCGTGTTTGTTGGCAAGTGAAAGCTGCAACGATGCGAACTGTGCTGCGGCGGCCCTATTTAAGTGCTTTATATAGCCGCGACTTATTGTCAGAGTCTCCTGCGCTCGCAGCTGGAGACCGCGTGCCAGCGAGCGCCTTGGCCAGAGAGACGCATAAAAATAGAGATAGAGTTACAGATACAGTTACAGCACAGGTATAGCTACAGGTACAGCTACATTGACAATTGTTGCAATTGCCATAGCTGCAGATGCTGTTGCTGCTCTTGCAGCCAGCTAGACTGCCAGTCTTGTTGTTAGTTTTTTACGAACAGCTTGATAATTATGGCTCGAATATATTTGATACGAAAAGTAGAATACTTTTACTTTTGTTCATTTCGAGGCTAAGCTAAAAAACCGTTAAGTCAACTATAAATATTATAGCCAAATGAATAATTATTACAGATGATTGCAAATAACGATCTTAAATACATATATATATATATAAATATAAGATATAATATATACAAATTTCAGTAGTCTCTCGATAGAGAGTTTATGTCAAACAACATCGTTGGATTTCACATAATACTTATGCATACTGGATATGGTAATGGGCACGGCAAAAGTGTGCGGATTGTCTGCGTCTGTCCGGTCGTTCATCTTCGTAATGCCGTTATTTAGAAATAAGCCAGAACGAGTTTTTTCTGCAAGCTTCGACAACGTTTGTTGTCTTCGCCAAAATGCAGCCGAAACCTGCAAAATGCTCTCCCACTCTCTCAGCCAGTTTTACGCTTGAGAGTATCGTTCACGCTCTCTCTCTCTCTCTCTCTTCTCTCTTTATCTCTCTCTTGCTCTGTTTTGCGAGCTTATATGCACTCTATTGCTCTCCATATCTATGTTGGCTCTGTATTTCGTTTCGAAGATGTTACTGCTGATAGTTTTTGGATTCTTGTAATAGCAGCAGCGCCCGCTGGCTGGTATTGGGGGAATCTCGGGTAAGGGGAACTTGGCTTAGAGGACAGTGACATACAATATATGTGTGGCATAGACTGAAACTGAAAATTGTTGTAATACTCGTGTTGCTGTGGATCGGGTTTGGTTTTTTGTTGTTGTTTGTTTGCCTAGCAAAACTGCTGATGAGGCAAGACGATAATTGAGTTCAAAACGGCAATGGGTAATGGATCTTGGCAAATGTTAATTAGTTGTGGAAAATGGGTCAATCTCTGACGATAATATCATGCAAAAGCGATTACCACGATTACTAGCCAATTTCTGTTGGCATGGAACAAATGGAAAAAATGCAAATAAATTTGATTTCAAAGATGCAAGAATCACTTGCAACATACATGTAATCCGAAGAGTTGAACAACCGCGTTGCCGGTCGGCGAGAGACAAAGAGAGTGAGCGAGAGATGAATAGCAAGAGTTAGAGGAAGAGTTTGTGTAAAAACTGGTCAAGTGTTGCCGTTTGCCATAAAAAAAGAAACAAACAAATACTTTAGGCCTGGCCGCCTGCGCAGCCGCACCTCTTCTACTGCCAACTGCCAACTGCCCGCCCAAGCCAAAAGCCTCAGCTCTGCCAGATTAAACGCTTGTCTTTTGGTTACCAGTTACCAGTTGTTGGAGTGCCCGATGAGTCACCGACCAGCGGCAATTGTGTAATTTTTCCCACTCAATGAAAACGAAAGCTGGCAAGGTTAGCTCCAGAGCTACATCCACGCTGACCCACTTACACTTACACGTCCAGCAGCCACTACTAACCACTTAAGATGGTGTTTTGGTCTTTTTCGTTGACCATTGAAAATGTCAAACGCTTGGCTGCTGCATTCTCCGGTTAGCATTTGGTGTAGGTTGCATCTCTTGTTGGGAATTGTGTTCTTAGCTCGTGCGCCATTTGACATTTAAGCCTGAGCTCAGAGACTGAAGACTGCAGACCGAAGACCGAAGACCGACGATCGAAGACTGGTTTACAAAAACGTCCGTAGAGGGAGCGGGAGCGAAACGGCGAGGCAATAAATTTTGCGGCAATTTCAAGTGTCATGATGTTGTGAAATTTCTTGTCAGTGGCTGGCATCTTGAGCTTGAATCGTAAATAATGCTCTAGTAATGGATGGAGATGTCCGCTGATCAGCGTAATCATCGCCACTTGATAGACAGGCCACGTATACTCGCACCGTAATTGCCAATTCTAACAAGCATTCCATTATTTCTGTTCAAAGAAATTCTTTTTGATCCGATTCCGATTGCTAATTCTGAATTCAGAATATATTAATTGTAAATGTCGCAACATGAAATGCCTAAGTTTATTGACCGCCCACATCTAAGAAGATATCAGCGGCTCTTCTACTAACTTCACTTTTCACATTTATTCAATTTATTTTCATTTTAATGTATCAAATACATGTGTGCAGATACCTATGGGCTTATCTGCGTGTCAAAGTTCCGCTAACCGAAATATTTAAATACGTTCCCTCGAGCGTAGAAAACTTCAATTCTCCTATAAAATCACCAGTTGGAAAAAACAGTGGAATATTTTCAGCCACGTTGACGTTGCGAAAGAAGTAGAAGCCCTGAAAATTATGCGAGATATAGAGAGAGAGATATTATTATTAATATATATAGAGAGAGAGTGAGACTAACCTTTGGCTGAGGACACTTTCCTCGATAATTGCTGTCCTTTATTATACTTTTGTAAAGAATATTTATGATTTTGTGAAACGATGTATTATTGTTAAGCAGACAAAAATCAAAAGATGCGCCAAATATCCTGCGAAGTTCCTTTGTATACGAGCGTGGGCAATATATAGAAAGGCTGGTATTAAACTTAACAAGGCTTCGATTAAATTCGAATTCGCCTGTCAAACGAGCTTTGTCCGAATCAACAATGAAGCATCTATAGGAGACAATAATATCGCGATTTACGTCACAATTAAATGAGTTCCAAGTCACAATCAAATGGTTGGGCTATTTTAATTGAAGATACACACTTTATATTGGTTAGATAGACGCACCTTGTTGGCCGGAGTAGCTATAGGCATATAGCATAGCAGTGCCAGTATATGTAATTTATCCATTTGGCAAGCGAATCAGCTGACTCTTGTACAATGACTAAATGTAGTGTACGTATCAGAAAATTGTTTCTGAATTCTCAACCAATTTTTTTAAATAATTAATTTTTAAATTTCTATTGGCTTTCTACATAAATTAACTTAATCTAGCTCATATTTTAATTTCTTAATTATACGTAAAACAATTAAATCTATTATTGAAGCAGTGAGCGTTTTCCGGTATATATTGCAAACGTAAATATTTTCTGATGAGGTGCATGCTACTTTTATCAGATTATTCTTAAAAGATTCCCCAGAGAAGTGACAGACATCTACGGTCAGATTAGAGTTCTTTGGTTGATCTTGTTTGGAGTGATAAATGATAGACTGGCTGTGTTGAAAGCGACAGTATGAGAGTAAATACTTTATACATTCTGTTCTAATTACTGGCCTGGCTAAATGTTAATAGCGAGCTCGAAAATTACGTGACTGTATTGTTTTTTAAGTACATAGTTAATGTAGAATGATTTATTTTTTAAGATAAAACTAAACTTTATTGCCAGTAATAAGAATAATCCTTTTTGATACAGTACTTTCGAGCGTAGTAATAAAATGGCATTGTCTCTGATCAAAGATGTTGACCTGGTCCGTTAATATTTATTGTCTTATTTACGTGTCAGATTTCCACTTAACGAAATATTCATAATTTTTAAATCGATCGAAAAAAAGTTCAATTGTGCCTTAAAATCTACAGTAGGAAAAAAAAGCGGAATATTTTCACCCAAGTTAATGTTTCGATAGAAGTAAAAGCCCTGAAAAGTATACGAGATATAGAGAGAGATATTTAACTATTTACATAGAAAGATAGAGAGAGGTTATGACTTACCTTGGGCACAGGACACTTTCTTGGATAATTGCTGTTCTTTATTACACTTTTGTACGCAATATTCACAATTTTGTTTACTATTGTATTAGGGTTAAGCTGACAAGCATCCGTAGATATACCCAATATTCTGCGAAATTCCTTCGCCTTTGCCTGTCGAAAATATACTGCAAGGCTAATATTAAACTGTGCTAAATCTCGATTATATTTGAATTCAGCGGTTAACAGAGTTTTCTTCGAATCAACAATTAAGCATCTATGGGACACAACAATATCGTGATTTACGTCACAATTAAATGAGTTCCAAGTCACAAACAAATGATCGGGCTATTGGATAGTTGAGCATATTTTTATTAAAGATGCTTATACACACTTTGTATTGGTTAGAAAGACGCACCTTGTTGGCCGGAGTAGCTATAGGCATATAGCATAGCAGTGCCAGTATATGTAATTTATCCATTTGGCAAGCGAATCAGCTGACTCTTGTACAATGACTAAATGTAATGTACGTATCAGAAAATTGTTTCTGAATTCTCAACCAATTTGTTTAAATAATTATTATTTAAATTTCTATTCGGTTTTTACATAAATTAACTTAATCTAGCTCAAATTTTAATTTCTTAATTATACTTAAAGCGTTTTTGAAACAATTAAATCTATTATTGTAGCAGTGAGCGTTTTCCGGTATATATTAAACCCGCAGATATTTTCTGATGCAGACCTATCTTTAATGATCATTTATGCAATCAAATTAAGCTTTTTATGATTTGTGGCTGTAGTTAGTTTAGCTTATTTTTGAGTTCAAAACAATTAAAAAATATTAATAAATACAATTTTAATTAAGTGCTTCCTTTCTAATTAATTTAATTTCAATTCTCGCTGAAATCCTGTGAAAAATTTGTATTTATATTTATATAATTTTTTTTTTATAACATATATTTTAATATAAATTCAAAAAGGGCTTCACAGCAATATTTTTATGAATTTAAAGGTTTTTCGCTTTTAGATTTTCAGATGGCTCACCTTTGGCTGTGGACATTTCTTGGGCATATTGCTGTGCTTCAGCATACGCTTTCCCAAAGAAATGGCAGACAACTACGGTCAGATTAGAGTTCTTTGGTTGAGCTTGTTTGGAGTGATTAATGATAGACTATCGGTGTTGAAAGCGACAGTACGAGAGTAAATACTTTAAACATTCTGTGCTAATTACCGGCCAGGTAAATTGTTAATAACGAGCTCGAAAATTACGTGACTGTATTGTTTTTTAAGTACCAATGTAATGTAGAATGATTTATATTTTAAGATAAGACTCAACTTTATTGACATGAAATATGCACAGCTGAATAATGATTTTTTTGATACAGTACCTTCGAGAGCAGTATTAAGATAGCATTGTTTTTGATCAAAGAAGTTATTTGACCTGGGTCGTTAACATTTATTGGGTTATTTGCGTGTCACATTCCCGATTACCAAAATATTCAAAACTTTTAAATCGACCGTAAAAAAATTCAATTGTGCCTTAAAATCTACAGTAGGAAAAAAAAGCGGAATATTTTCACCCAAGTTAATGTTTCGATAGAAGTAGAAACCCTAAAAAGTACACGAGATATAGAGAGAGTTATATTTAATTATTTACATAGAGAGATAGAGAGAGAGAGTTTAAGACTTACCTTGGGCAGAGGACACTTTCTTGGATAATTGCTGTTCTTTATTACACTTTTGTAGGCAATATTCGCGAGTTTGTTTACTATTGCATTAGGGTTGAGTTGACAAATATCCGTAGATACATCCAATACTCTGCGAAATTCTTTCGAGTTTTCCTTTCGAACATATACTGCAAGGCTAATATTAAGCTGGGGAAAGCCTCGGACATATTGAAATTCGCCTGTTAACAGAGTTTTGTCCGAATTAACAACGACGCATCTATAGGAGACAATAATATCGTGATTTACGTCACAATTAAATGAGTTCCAAGTCACAATCAAATGGTCGGGCTATTGGATAGTTGGGCATATTTTAATTGAAGATGCTTGTACACACTTTATATTGGTTAGAAGGACGCACCTTGTTGGCTGGAGCTGCTATAGGTATATAGCATATCACTGTCAAAATATAAAATAATTTATCCATTTGGCAAGCGAATCGTCTGACGCTACTGTAATGACTAAATATATTTAATGCAACTGAAAACAGTTTCCGTATCTGCATCTAATTTGAATCTATTTCAAGCTCTGCTTTCTCAATTATAAAGTACTTAAAAACTTTGCTATGCAATTAAATTTATCATTTTTAGCTGCGAGCGTTTTGCGTAATATATTGAACAAGTAGAAATTTTCTTTAATCAAAATTGACAAAGTGAGAAGAGTATATTGGTTTTGTGCAATGTCCGTATTGCTGTTTGGAATGAAGCTTAACGATCCATTATGCTTTTTATAATATTTGTAATAGTTTTTGGTACATTTTGATATATTTAGATAACATTCTGATCAAAGAAGTTTACCTGGGTATTTAAATGGCTTACGTGCATAAAGCTTGGCATCAACCCTCTCACGCCTTTAGTATAATAGTAAATTTTTGTAATTTATCATTTGTATTTACATGTTTTCATATATTTATTGGCTTATTTGCGCGTCAGATTTCCGCTTGCCCAAATATTTGTAATTGTGAAATCAAACGTAAAAAAAACCAATTTCACCTTAAAATCGACAGTTGGAAAAAAAAGCGGAAGATTTTCACCCAGATCAACGTTACGATAGAAGTATAAGCCCTGAAAATAATACAAGATAAAGAGAGAGATATCTTAATATATACAGAGAGAGAGAGAGAGAGAGAGAGAGAGAGAGAGAGACGCAGAGTGTGTGACTTACCTTAGGCAAAGGACACTTTCTTGGATAATTGCTGTTCTTTATTATACTTTTGTAGGCAATATTCACGAGCTTGTGGAATACTGTTTTATTGTTGAGTTGGCAAACATCCGCAGATAAATCCAATATTTTGCGAAATTCTTTCGACTGCGGCCGTCGAAAATATACCGTTAGGTTAAGATTAATCGTTGCTACATCTCGAATAGATTGAAATTCGCCTGTCAAAAGAGTTTTATTCGAATCGGAAATGAAGCATCTATAGAGCGCAATGATATCGGGATTTACTTCACAGTCAAACGACTGCCAGGTCACAATCAAATGGTCGGGCTGCTGGATAGTTGGGTAAATCATAATTTAAGGGTTTTACACACTGTATATCGGTTATAGTGACGCACCTTGTTGGCTGGAGCTGCTATAGGCATATAGCATAGCGCTGCCAAAATATAATATAATTTATCCATTTGGCAAGCGAATCGTCTGACGCTACTGTAATGACTAAATATATTTAATGCAACTGAAAACAGTTTCCGTATCTGCATCTAATTTGAATCTATTTCAAGCTCTGCTTTCTCAATTATAAAGTACTTAAAAATTTTGCTTTGCAATTAAATTTATCATTTTTAGCTGCGAGCGTTTTGCGTAATATATTGAACAAGTAGAAATTTTCTTTAATCAAAATTGACAAAGTGAGAAGAGTATATTGGTTTTGTGCAATGTCCGTATTGCTGTTTGGAATGAAGCTTAATGATCCATTATGTTTTTTGTAATATTTGTAATAGTTTTTGGTACATTTTGATATATTTAAATAACATTCTGATCAAAGAAGTTTACTTGGGTCTTTAAATGGCCTGGTCTTTACGTGCATAAAGCTTGGCATCACCCCTCTCACGCCTTTAGTATAATAGTACATTTTTATAATTTATCATTTGTATTTACATGTTTTCATATATTTATTGGCTTATTTGCGAGTCACATTTCCGCTTGCCCAAATATTTGTAATTGTGAAATCAAACGTAAAAAAAACCAATTGCACCTTAAAATCGACAGTTGGAAAAAAAAGCGGAAGATTTTCACCCAGATCAACGTTACGATAGAAGTATAAGCCCTGAAAATCATACAAGATAAAGAGAGCGATATCTTAATATATACAGAGAAAGAGAGAGAGAGAGAGAGACGCAGAGTGTGTGACTTACCTTGGGCAAAGGACACTTTCTTGGATAATTGCTGTTCTTTATTATACTTTTGTAGGCAATATTCACGAGCTTGTGGAATACTGTTTTATTGTTGAGTTGGCAAACATCCGCAGATAAATCCAATATTTTGCGAAATTCTTTCGACTGCGGCCGTCGAAAATATACCGTTAGGGTAATATTAATCGTTGCTACATCTCGAATATATTGAAATTCGCTTGTTAAAAGAGTTTTATTCGAATCGGGAATGTAGCATCTATAGAGCGCAATGATATCGGGATTTACTTCACAGTCAAACGACTGCCAAGTCACAATCAAATGGTCAGGCTGCTGGATAGTTGGGTAAATTATAATTAAAGGTTTTGACACACTGTATATCGGTTATGGTGACGCACCTTGTTGGCTGGAGCTGCTATAGGCATATAGCATAGCGCTGCCAAAATATAAAATAATTTATCCATTTGGCAAGCGAATCAACTGACGTTTTTACAACGACTAAATAGAGTTTGTGTGTCTGAAAATAGTTTCAGTGTCTAAATCTAATTTGAGTTTATATCAAGCTCTAATTTTCAGGCAATTAAATTACAATTTTTGGCTGCGATGATTACGGAATATATTGCTAATGTAGAGTTTTCTCATTAAGGACACTTTTAAATCTTTAATCAAAATCAAATGTTTTGGCTGGGTGTTCTTTCATATTATGATACTCTTTCATGAATTGAGTAGAGTATATTGGCTTTGTGCAATGTCCGTCTTGCTGTCCGCCCGCCCGTCTGTCGCACGCTCAAATTTGACAGTTCAGTTAGTACAGACTGCGTCTTCTGATTTTGCAAAAATGAGTTAACTGTTTTTTTTTTTATCTTGTATCGCGTATTCTTTTTAGTTTAATTGAAAATAACAATACAAATGATTCACTTCAAAATGGTTTATATTAAGCAGTTAATAAAATGTGAAACATCGATATAAATATAAACATCTTTGTCCATTACTTCTACGATTTTTTAACCTTATGCACCGGAAAGTCAGTCAAACGTCCTTTTAGAGATACATTGAAGATGGGCAGGTTGGGTAGAAAGAAGTCTAATTCCACTTTAAATTCGTATTTTGGCAAAAAGGGCTGCAGATTGTCCCCTATGCTCATGTTGGGAAAGTAGTAAAAGCCCTGAAAAGATTTGTATGATATAAAAGGATTTGAAAAGTTTCAGTTTGATTTCATAAGGGACTCACCTTTGGCTGTGGGCATTTCTTGGGCATATTGCTGAGCTTCATCATGCTGTTATAGGCGACTTTAATCAAATTATTCTTATAGGCTCCCCCAAAGAACTGGCAGACATCCACGGTCAGATCGACGGCCTTGTAAAACTCTTTGAACGGTGGGCGTGGCAAATATAAGGCGATGTTAGCATCGTATTGTTGAAATGCGCGATTATATTCAACTTCGCCCGTAATTATAGTTTTCGCAGCATTCACAATGAAACATCTGTGGAAGGTGACAACATCGGGATTCCCAATGCAGTCGAAACTACTCCACTGGATAACCGAACGCTGCAGAAGAGGAAGAAGAGATTTGTGTTCTCTGATTGATCCTGGTTTGAGTGATTAATGAGAATACCTTGGCGGCTAGACTGGCCGTTGGCAGCAACAGTACGAGAGTAAATACTTTATCCATGCTATGCTAATTACTGGTCCGGTTAAATGTTACTAGCGCGCTCGAGGCTGAAATCACGAATAAATATATGAATTCGCATATAAAATTAGCTGAATAATTACTGAGCTAATGTAGAATGATTTTTATTTTGAGATAAGACTAAACTTTATTGACATTAAATATGCACAGCTCAATAATCCATTATTGTTTTAGTTTTTCGAGACAGTCCCTTTGAGAGTAATATTCAAATAGCATTGATTCTGATCAAAGAAGTTGACCTGAGTCATTAGATGGCTGACGGGCACAAAGCTGGGTATTGCCTCTTCCACGCTAATATTATAATAGTAAATGAAGCCCTACAAAACAAATATATTTAAATATGATTTGTATTTATATTTTGTAATTTTATTAAATGAAATCTTACCTTTTTCACTGGACATTTCTTGGGCTGATTGCTGGACTGAATTATAGAGCCATAGATATTGGAAATTATTCCCTTCCGTGACACTTGAGACATTGCACGACAAGCATCCGCAGTGTTTTCAAACAACTTTTGATATATGGCAGCTGTTGGATGCTTTGTGGATATTAGCGAATGTACTTTTACAGATTTCAGCTCTTGAAGCAAGTTGAGTTCCACGTTGAGAGCTGAACGTCTTGGCTGCACCACATGGCATTTGTATTCGGATATGAAATCGACGTGTACCTGGCATTCAAAGGCGTTCCAACGTAGCCTCAAATGCTGCAGGGGTGAATAGAGTTAGAAATATCATTGAATACTTAGATCTGTTCTGCCTACCTTGGACAAACTCAGATTAATGGCGAGGCCTAAAATCAAAAAGCCTATCATGCGATACATGTTGCTGCCTGGCTATGAAGTGGAAAGTGCGTAAACAAAACAGTAGCTCATAAAGTAGTTCAGTAGCTCATTTTTAAATATCTATACAGACTAATTACACTTATAATAGTATTTAGTGATGTGAAACGAAAGCGGTAAAACACAAAAATCTTTTCACACTCAATAATTATTTATTTATTTATATATTTTACTTCAGCATAATTATGTATGCTTCTGTTTTTTACAATTTCTATATAAATATTCAGCATAAAAATATAGAATCGTAGCATACTTTCGGGCATGTGAATATGTTGTAAATATTTGATTTTGCTGTCTATAAATATTTCTTCCTTCTATGACGTTCTTTGGCGATTTCGTATAAGCGACCAGTGACTGTGATATTCATGACCGATGCCACCCTGGGCAAAAACCAACTGAAACGTATAAGAAAATCGGATTCAGAGAGAACTGGCGGCAGCGAATCAACCATTGTGATATTGCGCGCACTGTAATAGCCCTTGAGGATGGTAGAGAAATCAGTTAAGTTAGAACATCTAAAAAATATTTATACAGTTCCACTTACCGCATGTATTGGACAATGGATGGTTCGATTGCCCAAGCATGTCATAGAGCTGAGCAGTTCGATTAGAGTCTTTCTCTTCTGCTCTCGCAACAGTTTGCACAGCTCAAATGAAACTTCGAATATCTTTTGCATTTTATTCCTCTTTGGTATGGATACCTTCAAAGTGCCAGTTAAGCTTGTGATATGCTGCATTAGCATCAGAGCTGCGTTGACGCTTCTATTCCGTGGCGGCACCGCACTGCAATCCGCTTGGGTAATGTACTTTGGATTGCCCACACATTCCACTTCCCGAATTACAACAAAGTAGCCCAAGTGCTATTCAAGTACAAGATGGACTATATACATCTCTCACTCTCTCTCTCTCTCTCTGTCTTGTTTCTTACCGGTGACATCTCTGCTGCAGCGCAAAGACACAGAGCGCTGGCCACAAATAAGCTGAGCCTCAACATCCCGTTGACTGTTTGCATCTTCAGCTCCAACTGAACCTGAACTGATCAACAGTTTGGCATTGGACTTTTCCGATAATAAAGTCATTTGGTCGTTTAATTATCGGAACGATTGAGTCATTAAATGGATATTCATTTTTAAATGCTTAGTTGTGTACATATATTGCGAGGTGTGTTCATAAACTTGGCTTAGTCATCGAAAATGTTGAACAGAAAAAGACTCTTAGCTAAACTTAAGAATAGCTGAAATATTCCACATTTCTATGATAAAACTCTGACATAAGCATAAATAGTCCAACTTTTTAACATCTCTATTTTATTACAAAACTCTATTTCATGTTGGTCCCAAACACCTCGTAAGGCAGAGTTGTTTGCGCTGATTGCGCTTTGTGGACATTGGCCAAACGAAACTGATGCGTAAACAAATCAGCTGTGCGGTTGCACAGCGATTAGAGCGTTTAGATTAAATTGGTTTTCATATTGATTCGGTTTCTGGTGTCGGCTTCAACTGGCTTGTGTGCGTAAACAATATGGGAGCTGATCATCATCCGCAACAGCCTCAGAGATGGCATCAACCGCAAGTCGGCGTGAAGGGCAGTTTGGTAATTTTGTAAGCGCCACGAGGCTGAGAAACGGCACTCAAACACTCATGAGTGCTATGAATACTTGGCTGAATACTTGGCTAAGTGGCAATGAGACACAAACTTAATTGTTCAATATTTATTCATTTATTTATTACTTCTTCGTTGCGGTCTTTTATTCGGGTACTCAGGTGTGTGTAGGTGTATGGGAGTGTGTGAGTGTGAATGTCAGTGCCAAAGTGACATAAGAACTGAATTGTTGCAGACCCATCATCGTATGGCATAGGGCAGTGCTGTGCTATATCCAGTACGTAATACTTTATACTTTATATAAGATATGCATACATACTTAACGCTAACTACTTAATTACACAGGCGCAACTATTGTGGCGCAACTGGCAGATGGTCGCCTTCTGGCTGGAAGCCGTTCTCGTCGGCCACATAGCGCAGCGTGATGATGTTGCCCTCGGGATCGCTGTAGCTGTAGGAGCCGGTTTGGACCAGGACGAGCTCTTCGTGCTCATCGATTACCTGGCCTTCGCTGGTCTCCGTCTTAGGTATGATGATCTTCTTCAGGTAGCCAATGTTCTCCACTCTTATGCCATTCGATGTCTCATAACTGCATGGAGAGCGTGACTTAGCTTCGACTCCTTTCTCATTTTGGATTATTTCAGACTCACCTGCTGTTGAAGCTGCCATCGGCATTGTTCACACTATCCTGCTGGATGATGCTGGCCGGTGTTGTGGTTGTTGTTATCGAGCTAGCAGCGCGCGCGTCCTGCGGACGTGCCAAGACATATGTCAACAGCAGAGCCGAGCACAAGACAAACACGAATTTGAACATTCTGTTGCGCTTAGAATTGTCAGAAAGGGGTTATCCAATTGCAGAGAGTTAATGCACAACTGTTGACTACCCAGCTGCCGCTTGGCCTTTATATACCATCTCGTTGACGAGGGCGAGCACCTGATTCGCACTCGCACGCACCGCGCCAGCTTCGGTTGCCACAGCTAACGATTACGATGGGCGCACTAGATAAGCAGCAGAGAGCGTCAAGTACTCGTACTCGTACTTCACCATAAAAAGCAAATTATGAGCGGGCGCTTCTTCGTCTCATTCCGAATATATGCTCTGTAGTCTAACAGAGATGTGGAAGCGGGTATATAGTATGACAGTTTTTAACTGGATTTCTTATAGGCGGAATGTGCACATTATTCAAGAAGTCTAAAATAAAATTTGTTTATAACTTAACAGTTTTAAGATTAGTTGATAATCTTGCTTCATTTTCTAAACAATTTTGTTTACCTTATCTATTTGAATATTAGTCAATTTCACATTTCAGTTTATATGCTTTCTTTCATTGCTCTTAGGGTATTTCGTAGTCGTTCACTATCCACTCAACTACTTTGTTTTGTTTTGTTTTGTTTTGGTGTGGCCATCGTTTGAGGTTTTTTTATATTGTCCATTTCGCGCGTCTGGCCGATGAGTAAACACCGCCGCACCGCCAAAGAGATGAAGATGAAACGACGATGTCAGCGGGTGATACCCGAAGCTGGGTCTACGACAGCTGAGCTGTGACATGTCTCCGTTCGCTGTCTCCACGATGATGTTGATGGCATTGCCAGTCCGAGTTGACAGCTACGTGATTTGCCTACGCCGAATATAATTCTTACTCAACTGCTGTAAGTTCCGTTGAAATATTGAGGATGTGGGGGAAGTGCCAGCGGAGCTGGGAAATGAGTTGCCAGCAAAAGAATTAAGTTAGTACAACAACGACTCTGATCAAGGGATCAGTGTTTCGTTACGTTCCTTCACATAACTATTGAGTCAAATCAAATTCACATTGAGGCAAATGCCAAAAGCTAGGATTATTTGTCATGCCAGACACGTTTCAATTATGGAAACAATTTGCCGAAAACATTAGAGCACTCATATATACGCAGACGGCCTAACGGTGATCGCAAACAAAGGGGCAATAAAAAATGTAGAGTACGAGTATTGTAAGAGAAATGATAAAGTTGCCTATTACGTATACGCAATGAATACTAATAATGGGTCAATGAACTTGAACTGTGACCAGAACGACAGAACAAAGGGTCTCTAGTAAGGCAAACACAGATAGAGAGATAGAGAGAGAGAGAAAGAGAAAGAGAAAGAGAGAGGGAGCTAGCAAAGTGTTGCAATTCTGTCTCTGTTTCTCTCCATCTCTCTTTTCAGCAATGGTCATACTTGATAAATTCAATCTAACAGCTGCTTGCTAATACAATAAATTCATTCCGAATTAACACTTTCGTTTTCCGTTTTGGGTTACATAACATTCAGTTGAAATATAGAATTCTTAAAAATGCGAAATTGTTTAGACAAACATTTGGCCCCAGACTCGTTTAAGCTAATAGGTGTTGTCTTCGGTCCACTCCTAGCATCGCGTATTTGCCAATTAGAACTTAATTACGAAGAGTTTAACAAGTCGAATCTTTGGCTTTTGGCAGCTGCAGAATTGCAATCGAGCAAAGCTGCTAACTAAGGCAAATTTAACATATATTTCGCATACAGCAGTTCACGCCTAACAAACACACAGATCGACCAAGCTTACAGAACTGAATCTCGTTAAACATTTTTGGGCGTGGCACCTCGGGCAGAGAATCCGCAAAAAAGTTACGCAACTGCCACAAAAGTCAAGAATTTCATTATGCAAGTCACGTTTGCGAATTTGAATACAATTTCGCACCGGCGAGAAAGTAATCAACGTGCGTGAAAATAACAAAAAAAATTCTTTCTTTTCTCTCGAAAACTATTTCGAGAATAGTTTTGGTAAATCTTGATTATATATTGTTCTTCAGGCTTCTTCGAGGAAATTGTTATTAACACCTTTTGTTGTTTTTTCAATTTACTAGTTTTGTGTATATTTTGGTTAAACAAATAGCTTTAACTTGACTCGTTCAGTTCTTTTGGTTCACAGTTGTTGACTTTACATTAATGATCACATATATATGCTGGGAGCACTAGTCTATGCGCTAATGCTTTTTCTCGCTGGGCGGGTGATAGGGATGCTCGGCTAGGTATTTGAGGGTTTTCAGCACCGACTCGGGCGTGGGTGGTGGTGTGGGCAAATGATCGCCAACTGGCCGATAGCCGTTCTCATCGGCTGTGTAAGATGTGGTGTATTCCTTGCCATCATCGCCGAGGAATGAGAAAAATCCTTGGACGGCCTCACCGTACTGATCCTTGTCAATTTGTTTTAGTTCGCCATTTTGTGTGGCTTTTGAGCCATCAAGCAGTATGTATCTTTTGAATGTTAAATCACGTTAATTCTTATCGCACGCCAAGACTTAAAGCTAAACGTTTCAGACTTACTTGTAGAAGAATTTGCCATTGTATTCCACATTTGACTCGTTTGAGATAAAATCAATTTTATCATCTGCATACGTCACGGCCACGAATAGAGCGCAAATTAAGATTAGTTTCATTTTGGTTTTGTTGTTTTTATCGATTTGTTGTTTTAGGCTATTCCAGAATTAATATCCACGCTGTGCAAATGTCTCGGGCCGACTGACATTTGCACCGCTAAGCAAACAGACTTTTATAGTAGGATAGCGATAGACAAAAGAGACAAGATTCATAAAATACCCGTACTCAACTATTTAACATATAATTAAAGTTGCAGCAATAAATAATATTGAACTTGTTTGGTTTCTTTCTGGCCTTTTTCAGAATGAGTGTGAAATTTGGTGCAGACGCTTGGGGCTAGCAAATCCGACGATGGGCACGACATCTATGGGCTCGAATACCCTGTAAAGTGGTATAAATACTATTTTTATATTTTACAAGATCTGATATTTGTTTTACTTTGTATTCGAATCTTAGTTAATCTTAAGGCCTAACGAAAGAGTATGTGCACTTCGGTCTTTTCTGTTTTTGATTAAGATTATGTGCACATCTGTCTATATAGTAGCTAACATCAGCATCAGCATCGGATTCTGGTTCTTTTTGGAACTAACTTGACCACATTTTTGGCCAGAATTAATATCCATTTATATATTTATATATCTATATATATATTTATATAGCCTGACCAAATATTCAGAAAATTTGCATACAACAAATTTGTCAGCATTGCCTTGAAATCGAAAAAAAAATAAACAGTTTTCATATGCTATTTTGAAAAATGTATTCTAAAGCAAGTGCTTTACTTAAAATGATTGAAACTCTCATAAAAGACAAGATTAATTAGGTGATATGTCAGATGTATACGGTTTCCGGCTTTTGCAGTTTTGTTCCCATAAAACGAATAACCAGTTAAATATTGTTTTTTTTTTTTAAGAATCTTTAATTCTTTATTTGCAGCTAAGGCTAAAGATATTTGAGTTTCGTCTCATATATGTATGTATGCTTACATCATTTGACATGTACAAAAAACCAACAATTCATATAAATGTATGCATAAGTAAGTATCTGTATAAGTAAGTACATCTTCGTCATCCATATCGCTTATACTTGTATTATATGCAAAAGATTATAGTTATATAGACTATTTACACAAGAATTGCTGTGCACAATAATTGGATTATTATAGCGTAATGCATTCATTATTTCTTGATCGTTCACGTTTTTTTTACATTTTCTTCTTGATTTCATTAGTAAATCGATGATATCACATGAGTCCGAAAATGGCAAAGTTCCGGCGACTAAAAGATCTTAAGCACAGTATAAGTTTAAAGACGAAAAAGAATAAAAGAAATCGGATAAGGTAAGGAGAAAAAGTTTAGAAATCAAAACAAAAAAATATATAACATATTTGGGTGTTTGAGTATATATGTGTGTGTGTGTGTGTGTGAGTATGTGTGTGTGTGTGTGTGTGTGCAGGTTGTGTTCTTCAGTCAGCTGCTCGATGTTGGTGTTCGCTTTAAGGTATTGATTGATGATATACGGGTTAGCAGCAAATTGCTTCATTGGGTGTAGAGTATCAGAGTATCGTTAGCATGGTCATTTTTCTTCTATATAAACTCCAGATTCATCTTAACGACGACGCTGCGATGGGGGCAGGCTGAGCAGATAGTCGAGCGCCTTCTGGATCGCTGGTGGGATTGGTGGAGGAGTGGGCAAATGTGCGCCCTGTGGCTGGAAACCATTCTCATCATCGGCCGCATAGTTGAGAGTAATCAGCTCGCCCTCAGGTGAGGTATAGGACACGGAACCCTTGACAATGATCACATCCGTGGAATCTGGCGATGTGGCCTTCTTTACGGTTCCAGTTTCCTCAGCCTTGATTCCATTAGCCGTTTCGTAGCTGAAAAATTTCAGAAATTCGTTAGTTTTATTCACTTTGTAGTATTAATTTTTTAGCAATTGCAATATATACAGAATTCACCTTGAAAGCTGTGAAAAATTTAAATGAATACTCTAGCCTGGAGTTTTATAATTTTATAGTTAAATAAGTAATGCAAGCAAATAAAATGTTTATGTCAACAACGTATTTCGATTCATCTGGCTATGAAAACTGGTCTTTGACCACAGATCTAATGATTAATCAGACCGGTAAGAGATCAACTTTTGTATATTTGGCCTAATCTGTTGACAGCTAAGACTAATTTATTTCTTAATTGAAAGAGTATTAATTCTGCGTTCTTTTCTCAGATTTAATTTGTCTCTTCTTGTGGCATTGTTCATTTGTATCTGAGGCGCCAGTCTATTCATTTATTTATTTATTTATGTTGTTATTAACATTTAACATTTATATGCGGACTTGTTAACCAATGCAAATGTGTATAGCTTTTATATTGTTCATAAATTTATAAGAAATTTACATATATTTGTTTTGTATATGTTTATGATTGGATTAGGTTGGAGAAGCAAAGACTGAAACGTACTAAATGTTGTTTTAATTTTGGTATTAACAATATAAATATTAGATCTTTTGTGGAGCACAAAGATGTTTGAAAATATTATTAAAATTAGTTGCAAATATGAACTATGTAAAATAAAAATATAAATAAATATATGTGTTATACACATATATGATGATAATGAAAAAAACTTCTAATGAGAATTGATTAACATTTTTAACAATTGATAGTCTATTGAAGTTTGTTGATCTATGTTGTAGGTTTAATAGTTTCAGTACTTCAATATTTTCATAACGATAATCATTCTCGATAATCTGTTAAACTTTTCTGATCTAAGATCCAGCTATAATAATTTCCTAAACTATGTTTATAGCAGTCAAAGCTCTGCTTCTGTTAAGTTAAATAATGCCTAAAAGTATGAAACACTTTTTGCATCCGCTAGCTAGTTCAGTTTGTGAACTTAGCTAAGTTGCCAGCTCATAACTGGTTCCCTTCTGTAGGCTTTTACTTACGCATAATTGTAGGCACCATCCGGTTCGATATTAGATTCTTGGCTTATGATTGCAATTGGCTCGCCGCCCTGGGGCTTGGGTGCTGCATTCACCAGGCAGAGCAGAGCAGCAGCAGACAGGCAAAGGGCAAACTGCAAATGGGTTAAGAACGGAACGGAAATTAATTCAATTTACGTTAATTGTAAATTGGCAATTGTTTATAAATAACGAGCGCAATTATACTAGACTCGATTTGAAGAAAAATCGTGAGCTGTTGTTTTTCTCCAGTTTTTCGTCTGTTTTGTTTTGTTTTTTCATTTCTTATGTAAATTTTTGTGTTATTTTTTGTTAGTTGTGTTGAAACCTGGCTCATCGTTTCGCATAGTTGTTTGATTTATGACTCTTGTTTACATTGTTCTCACTTATAAAAAATATTTACAGACAGACATAGTTGGTCGTAGTGTCGGGCGGATAGACATATGTCAATTTGCCACAGATTTCTTAAGGTCGTCCAATAACTAGACGCCAATTAAATTTTTTACACTTAAAATTTTCAGCTTGTTTACGTATGTGTTTAAAGCAATTATCTCACGAGTGCATAGAAAATTGTGGGGCGTTGAGATTAGCGATGAGATTGAATAAGTCGTGCGTGAGCCAAAACAAAAAAAAAGAAGAAAAACATTAAAATGGGTAGCCTATTATGAATTTAAAGGCAATTCATCTTAAGGCCAGTAGTGTTAGAAATCTGCTCAGCCCCTCCACTCCCCTGTTTGCTCTAGATCTTTTTATTGCTGTCGCCAGTTGGGTGTTTATATGTTATACGCTCGTGTTGCAACTAAGCCTAAAGGCAGATGCCCCGACGCCCGTCTCCTGGTCCGTCTTGGGCTAAGTACAGTCTGGGCGCTTAGGCAATTGCCAATGGACGAGTGGGTTACGTGTTTAATGTTTCAGTTTGGTTTGGGTTTTTAGCCAGATAGACAGCTGCCAACTGAGCGTAACACTCGTCGCCAGCACTTTGTTAACCAAATGTCTTTCAGCCTCAGCTTCAGTCCCAGCCCGTGCCTCAGCTTCAGCGTCAGCGTCAGCTTCAGTCTCAACCTCTGCTTGTCCAGTCGCACAGTTGGTGTGGATGTTTTGCTGTTGTCTGACCTTTGCATTGCATGCCGGCTGCATGTTATTTGGCTTGGTTTGGCATCGTGCTCGAGCCTTTTAAGTGGTTGCTTCGTCTCCGGCATTCATTAATTGCTGTTGCCATTTCGGCCGGGCTTGGCAGCGACTTTTGCCCATTTGCTAGCCAAATGGCTATAACAATTGGTACATAAACCAACGCGGAAACAACACTTTAAACTGAGGCGGTGCGCAGTACCCTTTGGTACAGTGGCCTCTTGCCACGAATTTTTATGGTTTTTTTAGGCTTTAAATTTTTATGCTGATTGATTTACGACTTTGTTGTAGACGCCAATTTTACGCATTTTTGTTTTTTTTTTGTATTAAACTGGACTGATCGGAGTTGGTATCTACAAAATATTTCTCAGTGGGTAGCACTTTGATTTATATTGGAAAAAGTTCTATTGTATTTATTTTTAAGTTTATATGATACTATTTTATAATTGAGTTATTAAAAATGTCCCAGCTAGCAAGTTTGTTGTCTAAGTCTTTTGATTTTCAAGAAGGCTTCGATTGATTGGGTTTAACACACATTTGTTATAGTAAATGATTTTCTCTTGATTATTATTGGCTAAAATTTGTTTTCTAATTGGCAATTACCATGCTGAGTACCTTGAAACTTATTTTTTTTAATATTCTTTAGGATATTCTAGCGTCAAATGTTTACCTAACAATAATAATATTTTGAGCAATAAATCTAATTTTATAAATAATTTTTTTAGCCCCACAAAAGGATTCTTTATAGCAGGTACTGTTTGCTTTGATCTTCAAATACTGGAAGGACTGTAATTTATGCTGATCAAGCTCTAGGAACACTTTTTTACACAAATGTAGACAATATCTCTCTGGTTTTTGATGCTGTTGTTAAATGTTCCTTTACTTTCCTTTGTCTATGTCTAATGGCCAATGCACCCAAGCACACTTACGTTGTTCATGTTGTATTGCAATTATGTGATTCGGTAATGTAATCCAAAGTTGGGCTTATCCTTTTCAGCGATCGGCACACCACACTTCACACTTGTTGTTAATTGAACAAAAGATTTTTTAATGATGCCCAAGTGCCGGCAGCTGAGTCTATTTATACGAAAAGCCCAAAGACGACGACGACTCAGCGACGAAGCTGCAAATTCAGCGGGCAAAGCGTCGCACATGCAAGATGCAAAAAAAGCACAAAAAAAATGAAAAAAAAAATATATATATATAAAAAACTAAAGTAAAGATTCGTCGTAGTTGTCGTTGCTGCTGCCAGCGTTAGCGTCGCAGTCGAAGCTGGCGTTGTTTGAAAAGAGCAGCCGCAGCAGCTGCATTCGGCAACGACAACATTTGCGCTGGAAAATCGTAAGCGCAGCACAGGTGAGTGAAAAATGCTGTGCCCGTTGGCGCCCCCCTTGGGAACACGCCTCTGGCCTGCTCGACTCAGCTGTTCTGTGCAATTGAGAATCAAATGCAAAACAATTTTTATGCAATTGCGTATAAATAATTTTGCATTGATTTACACTCGTCAGAGCAGTTACAGTTACATCAGCAGCGCGCCCTTTGCTTAGTGGCATAATAGGCAAATAGCAAATAGCTACACCAGAGATATCTGAGATATCAACAGGTATTTGAGCTCGTTTGTCAACGGCAGGTGCGTCATACAGTGGCGGAAACTATAAAATAGCCCACTAATCGACGACATCACCCTCGCGGCATTGCCAGCTTGCCTAGAGCAGGCTGCAGAGCTGAAATTTGGGTTGTTCTTTTTTGTTGTTTTTGTTTTGGGCAAGCGAAAAAATTGCATTTCAATACGTGGCCAATAATCGGCGAATACAATCAAAGTCAGGCAGCGGCAACAGCGCCTGCGCACACTGGGGCAAAATCAGATTGACAATGAGCGAAAGCTTTAACATTAATGATAAATATATAAGTAATAATTAAATAAAAAATTCAACAAAATTTATTATTATTTAATGTGCTCAAATACAAAATTCTCCCTAAATTTGATATCTTACGAAAATCCAAGTATAACTAACTAAATGTTAAGCAAAATTAAATTAGTTTCCGGATATGAATCGCTTTAGATTTAAACAGGTTTGCACTCTGGCATAAACATATGTGGCTCAATTAAAAAAGATTTAACGCATAATGAAAATGGTTTAGTGTAGATATAAAGAACATTATTTTAGTATTTAGTCAAAGGCTACTCAATTAACATACTTGGTAAGAGTTCTTTTATATATCTTCGTTGATAAACAATTCTTTACACATCAACATACGATTGTTAACCATGGTGCGCCCAAATTTGAGCTCAGGGCATGTCGTTGGTCTGTCTTGGTGCACGTCTGTGTGCATTGTGCTGGGGTCAAAATGCCAAAAATTGCTAAACGCGAAGAGGCCGACGACGAGCGCCGACGTTGCCGCTGCTGCTGCTGTTGCTGCCAAAGTGTAGGCGCGTCTAATGAATAGCTTGGGTCGACTTGGCGCTGGGGCAGGCAGATGGGGACACAAGCGCAGACGGCGACAGAATTTCGTGACAAGATTGTCCCAAAGATTGTTGCCATATTGTATTCCAAGTAGTGTTTGTTGCTATTGCTGTTGCTATTGCTGTTCAGACTGTGGCAATCAGCAAAACAATTGCCAGTTAGTGGAAGCTTTGAAAAAGTTGCTGCCTTCTAGTTTTTGGGGTCTGGTCTATTGTTATTGCCCGTTGACTAGTGTTAGGCAGCGCTTTATAATTATGAAGACATTCAACTGCATTCATTTTAATATTTATTATAGTATTTTTTTAATGGGTTTATTTTGAATTACGCAATAACAACTTCTTCCCATTTAGCTGCTGTTGGCATCGTAAAAAGATTCTCAGCTAGCAAGTTCGTTGCCTAAGTCTTTTGATTTTAAAATTGCAAACGGAGAAAAAAAAACTATAAAATGTAAATTTTTCGGCAAAAATGAACCTTGAATTATTACGCATGACTTCTCTAATTAGTTATCCAAGCAGCATTTGCTGCAAAATGTCAGTTGACCGGCTGGCCATAAAGCATAGAACATATGCCTCATCTTCAGCTGCAACTGCAACTGCAACTCCATCTTCATCCACTGACTTTGACACGCGCTGTGCAGCGTTTTATGGCTACGTCTGGTTGGCCTTGAAGGTCGTGTCGTCTTTTTTATGGCGTCAAACGCAATTTGTTATAGCTCTTAGTGCTCTTCCCCAACCCCGTCCCACTCCATCCACTCTGTGGGTTAGAAAAAATATTACAACTATTGATAATCCATTGCGTAAGAGGCCCAAACTGGCGTGGCTCGACTTCGTCTAGACCTAAACGGCTGGACATGGCCGGCATAGTTTTTGGCGCCCATCTCTGGCCACTTGGCAGCAGCCATGCTAATGCTAATGTCAATGCAGGCATAAATAAATAATTGCAAATAGCAGATGCCGCGGCAGTAGTCGAACCAGTTGCTGTGCTTAAATGTCAGTGGTTTTGGTCATGTCGAGAATCTCTAGCTACTGCACACAGTTCAGCTGAGCTTAGTTATGTTAAATTGTGTTCTGATCTGGTCAGCTCGACCGATGCAACTAAGCAGAGCAGTCGAACTGTAATAAACAGTGGGAATATTTCATGGTCAAGGAGCTAGTCCAAGCTCTACACTTTGGTCAGTTCGAACCACAACTGGGCCTCAATGAAAGATATTGAACTTGTATGTGAGACCGCTCTAGAACAGATTGGCTCTTAATTATGCTAAATTATGCACACATTGCACTTTGGGCTGGCATTAAGCAAAGCCCGCCTCTTATTCTTCGAATTGATGTTAATCCGTCTGTGCATCTTTAGTTGCCACGCTGAAGGCGAAGGTGAGTCTTCGTTATGCAAATTAACTCATAAATGTTATATGTCAGTGGAACTCACAGCATGTTGAGTGGGCGGTGTGTGTGTGTGTGTGTGTAGGCGGAATATTTAATGGCAATTAGTGTTAATTATACAGAATATCAAATATATCAATAGCTGTTGGCTCGTATTTCGATTTGTAGACAATACAATTTTATTATGTTGAATAATTAGAAACGCTTTTTTTTATTTAAATATCGAAATCCGATGCTCAATATCAATTAAATTTAGGTGTTAGGTCTTATGCTTGGAATTGGGACAGCATTCAGGCTTTTTTAATAATATATAAGGTAATGCCTATTAAATAATTAAATTAGTTAGCACGTGTTTAGTTCCTATTATTGATTAAATATTCAATATTTGAGTCTATGAGAAACTTTATTATAATTACTCGTGAGTAAGTTGGGTCTATAGTATTTGAATTTTAGTTAGCTACTGTGCTGGGCTTGCTATGCTGTACTGTGCTGTGCTGTGGTGTTGCAATCTCAGCTATTGTTGCACACAATTTGACTTGGTTGAAATTCTGTCAAGCCGCACGCGAAATGTGAAGGCCAAAAGCGCAATGGCTAGTGTCACCCCCACCCCTCCTCTGGCTGCTCATCAAATTGTTTATTGCTCAGAACTCAGACATATATGGAAATTTTATGACATACAAAACAATTCGTAGTATGCACAATAAAATTTGCTTAATTTTTAGAGACAAAATTTGAATGTTTAAAGAGATGGATTTTAAAGTAAATTAAATTATATTATTTATATTTAATATTATTAAAAAGCTTGCAAAAATCGATTTGTCATTCATTCTTTAAGGTTGATAAATTATATTTATTTTATTCACATTTTTTCTTATTCATACTCAATAAGATATGAAGAATAATTGTATGTATTAGCATGTAAGTAAAGTAAAAAATTGATTACAAATTTAATTATACTTATATAAAAACTAACAATATAAATGATAATTCCATATAATAAGACTTCAACATTTGCTCAACACTAGCGAAACATAGTTGATGCCGTCGAACCAGTTGTTTAAATGTCAGTGGCTTGGGTCACATCAAGAATCTTCAGCTACTGCAGAATAGAACTTGGCACAGCTTCAAGAACCAGTCCTAGTCATGCATATGAGGCGAGGGATTCATGGTCAAGGGACAGTCGTTAGTGCGGATATAAGTGTAACAACTTTATATTAAGACGACCCTGAGATGGCAATTGATGCTAATCCGTCTCATGACTCTTGAGGTGTTGCGCCAAAGGCGACTGCCATTTTTTCTTAAATAATGTGTTTTTAATGCAAATTGATGGAAATGTCAGGGCAGCTGCTTAAAGAGCTATTAAACAACATGTAGTATATAAGTTTTATATATCAGTATTTTTTATATTTTGTGGAATATAAAAGCTAATTTTGTGTTACAACTAGAAGAAATCGGCGTATGACCGCAAAAAAACGATATGTAATGTTCATCATCTATAGAATTGAGATAAATATTAGAATTCTTTCAGATCTTACGCTGTCAACAACTTACACGCGTGAATGTTTCCATTGATATAATGATGACACCTTTTGCTGAGAGTTCAGCTGGTCTCTGAGCTCGTTGCATAATGAAGAGCAGATGCTTTTGGTAAGTGGACGAGCCGTTATACCAATTCTGTGTGTAGGCAGCCACGGCAACGTTTTGACTCTATAAAAGGTTACATAATTACAGTAAAGATTATAGATAGAATATACATGAGTTAACGTACCATATCAATTAGTAGTTGGCCATAGTAGCAGACCATATAGAACTGAGCGGAAATGCTAAAGAAGAACAAAAAGAAGCCGATTCCCTCCCGAGTTACGCCCTGCAACAATGTGTAGAAGGCAATGCAGCAAAGTGTGATGGCCGTGCTAAATATATTATAGGCCAACAACATGCCAAAAATATCATTGAGCTCCTTATGTAAGCTAGAAAATGATTTGGTTATTATATGTTAGATGTATTATCATTTATCTGAAAAACTTACACAAATAACAGCTGATGTTTGCTTACAATGCTGACCAAAAATTGGCAATCGTTCAACTCGTTCTGCCTGCTGGGACTGTAATGTTGCAATTGTCTGCCCAAGTGGTCAAAGTGCATGCCCAGCTGACCAGAGATGCACATCATCCAAATGTCTGTGCCCAGGCTGGCATTCATAATAAAGAGTGAAAATATTATATCCACGCATTGAAGGAACACATACCGAAGGGGAGTCATTGACTTGATACTTGATGGCTCAGTGGGATATGTTCGTAAATAGGCAAATTTGATCTCGCTGTTTGAGGTTAAGTGGTCATAGAGATACATTGCGATAGACTGTAGAATGGGACTGGCCATAACGAATGAGAACACAAAATAATAATAATAGACTCCATAGCGCGCACTGCGTGGCCAGTAAAATTCATTGAGTCGGTATGCTCGTCGTTCCGAATCCTCATTGGGATAGATCGAACGCATCTTTTCATTCAGATTGCGTAATCGTCGACGATGGTACATAAACATAATCAACTTCACGTCGGCGTTGAGTACAAAGAAGTAGACTATTCCGAATCGCATGATGATAGTGGGATTCCCAGCCAGAGTATCCCATTCGATGGTGAGCGATATCAAATAGTAAAACATATACAATTGGCTAGCGAAACCAAGGCTCCAGTAAGTGCGCAACAGCAAATCCTGCCACTTGGGCTTCGATGTGGCCAGAAAGTCATAGCCAATCGACTTGAATATTAGATTCGGCACGTAAGTAAAATCATCGTAATTTCGTTGTACTTCCAATTCAACGTTTCTCATTTCAGGACTTTCAATACGAAACTGAAGAGAGCTGGCGTCCTTTGGCTGCTTTTTATACTAGCCTTAATAAGCAGGTATTTAATTATTTTACGTGTTATACAAATAAATATTTAATTTGTTTGCTTATTTATTGATATGAAGAAACTCAATTGGCTTCTGTAAATTCCAAATACAACTATGAACTTTCACATGGTGTTTCTGCCCAAAGAATGATAACACTTTATCAGTCAACTAAACATTCAAAACTTAATATCATTTTGTGTGCAAGTTGATTTTAATTTAAATTTAAATTTAATGCAAATTATAATTTCATTTCCTAAGTAAAAATCGATGTTTATTCAGTTGCCTGAATCAAGTTTATAGTTGCATAAATTTATTCTATTCGAACCATTTATATACATATGTATTTCTTGTGTCAAGATAAAACGAATCTTTTTCATTCAGACAGACGACTAAATCGAATTTGTAGAGTGTATAATTATTCAATGAATATTCAGAACTGCCTCTAAAAATCATAAATAAATTCAAGCCAATTAATTAAAAAAAATATTTCAACGACTCATTTATGTAAATGGGCTAATAAAACTCTTTGTGTGTTTTGGTCAAAGCATTGGCTAATCTGTTTAACACATTCCGCCTTGCCCACAAATCGAGTTTCGAATAAAGACCATAAAATTACCGAAATCTTGACAAATGGTGCTCACATTTCAGATACGCAAAGGCATCTAAAATCTCTTCTTATCTGATTTGAGATTGATTTAAGTGTTTATAGCATTTTCCTTTGGAATAGTTGTATCAGATGACACATTCTATATTTGTATCCGTTTTGATGAGTTTCTGCTTCTGAAACGCTCGATGCATCAGTATTCAGCATCTGTTGCAATAGCAATAGCTGTGGCACCTATTGTTGCAGCCTCATGCAAAATGTGAAGGCCAACGATGGCAACACGAGCTCCGCGCCCCTCCATGCCACTTCACTTTGCAGCTATTCATTCATTCACTAACCAACTCATTCATTGAGTGCTATTTTCATGGCAATTTAAAGGCATTCATTAGTAATTTATCAATGTAATTTGCTTTAATCTTTCTTATGATATCAGCTACAGTAGTTAATTTGGTATTCAGCTCGAATTGAAACATCTTCATTTGGATTATTTTTCAAGAGACGAATTTGTTAAAAATAGTTGTTGTTGTAGAGACATTTCCTTTCTCATGTGTTTAAATATTTTGTATTTGCTTCTTCTCTTTCTCTTGTGCTCAACTGCTCGTCGAGAAGTCTCTTGTTCATTTAATGATAACAAGCAAAAGTTTGTTTCTGTCTAATTAATAGCTATTACACAGGTCGGCAGGTGCCTATTACCAAGTCATTAGTTTTGAGAATGCTTCTGACAGACTGAATCCAAAACTAAATATCTTGTTCCGAGAAAGAGACCTGCTTAAAGAAAGGTATAGGTTAGACTACGAGAGTGAAAGCAGGTACAGAATAACAACTTAGTAACTCTAATAGTCGATATATGTTATGAGAGATAAACTTATTTAGCAAGAATCAAATCCAATAGTCGATATATAATTTTTATATTTTATATATTTTATATATTTTCAATTTATATTTTACTTTCACGTGATGTCATGGCACCTTATCTCTATTCCGATTCGGATTGAGCAATTAAAATAATTTATTGGCTAAATTTCGGCAACATTTTTTGGCCTGTATTATTGTAATCATATATAAATATAAATCAAATATTTTATTAAATATTTGTCTCAAAATTCGCAACGCCAATTTAAATTTTAATTAAGCATCTTCTCAAATTTCCGATTATTAAATTTGCAATTTAATAAGAACGCTGCCTAATCAGTAGACGGTTTGTTTATATGCTAAATTTCAGATTCATATTTAACTTTATTGAGCCGCGGAATAATTTAGTCCCCCTCGTTGGCCATGCGATTTCTTCAGTTGCCTGCCTACAAAATTTGAATTTCGCGCGTGGCTCGGGCATCTGGTTCAACCGATTTCCTGTGCGAATGCCGACGTTAAGCCAAACTGCTCTTAATGTTTACATATTTATGAGAGTTAAATGCTCAATTTTTAGTTACCCTGCATAGAGTATATATAAAAAGACTAAGAGTTTTTAGTCTCAGTCTTCAGTCGTAACTAATTAACTTGTGCACCAACTACAGGGTATATCTTTTGTATTATAACCAATTCCCAATTTAAATAACAATCAAAATTCTAAGCGGAAATTAGCAAGCCCGACAAAAAAAAACACACATACATACACAAATATTCATTTCTGCTGAGATTGGATTTGATTTGGCAATGTTAAACGCTGAGCGTTGACCGAATATAATGATTTTATGGTCTGAAATTTGATGCTATTGCCAAACGGGGGCACACATTGTTATAAATGTTGCTGTCGAGCTCTTCTCCGTTACAGTTTGACTTTATAGATCAACGCTAAAGTAGCAGACCTTTTGTCGCATCCAACATGTCTTTGAAATTGGTAAATCGTAGTTCGAGCAATCCGTATCTAAAGTGAAACACTTGAAAGTGATCTAATCAAAAATATATTATATTTCTCATACAGACCTTTTGCTGTTTTGTGCTGGCCCTCGTCTTGGTCGCCTGCAATGCACAACGGCAATACAATCCGTACCTGAACAATCCCCAGTATAGGGAGTTGTACTATAAGAATCGCGACTTGTACAATCAGCGTCGCTACTACGACAACTTCTATAAGAAATATAATCCGTATATTGCCAGTGCTCTGGCACGCACCGTCGAGGACTCGAATGAGCCCAACTACGGCACTGGCTCCTATACCTACAGCTATGAGACCGAGAATGGAATTCACGCAGAAGAGCGTGCCACACCCGTCTACATTGGCAATGGCGAGCAGGAGGAGCAAGTGGATGGTGCCTACTCCTATATATCGCCCGAAGGTCTTCGCGTCGGTGTTAAATATGTGGCTGATGCCAACGGCTTTCGACCAATTATTACCTGTGAGTACACCTTCAGTTGTACATTCTAATTTTTCTTTTTAACATAAATATTAATATTATTTCTTTTCAGATGATGGTCCGAATGCTGCCCTTTATGCCAACCAACAGCCGCCAGCTAGCGTGGTCTACACAAGGCACTAAAATATTCTAGTTTATATTTTAATAAACAGAAAATACTTTAAATAACAAAAACTTTGGAAACAGTCTTTTATTTTGTGTTAAGAAAATCAAAATTGATGTTAATATTTATATATTATATATTCTAAACTATATATTTTCTCACTTAGCAAAAAATTATAAATTGAAATGCTTTTCCAACATCACAAAATCAGAGCCGGGAAAAATTGCTGTGCCCATAAATTCGGAGATGAATCCCAATTTGTGTTCATATAGATATGAGTTGCATCCAGTTTGATATCCGTACAGAATATTCATATACTCAAAGATATATGCTTCTATATACCTCAATACTTTAATGTTCATCAGCTTTTTCTTTTCAAAAAACTGTTCCCAAGAAAATATTATCTCATTGCATAACTAAGCTAGATGTATTCACCATTCAGATGATTAAAGCAAAGCCTTTTATTACGCCATCTATAAATTAACTTTTAACATATTGCCTAACATTCAAATGTATTCAGAGTGTATAAATAACTATGCATCAATCCACAATTGATACAAAATGGTGGCTGAGAGATATCTATTCATTGGTCAGTTTTGAATTGAGTTAAGTGAATAAATTTTGCCTATATACTCTAGCATAGAGTATAACGACTTTGTTGCCAGTCAAACGAGTTGTAGTCTTAAAAGTTTTCCAATGTTTGTTTAAATTTGGTAAAATGCTAAGCCGAAGTACTAAATTCCTTAGCTTCTATGGGAATTCAATAAAGCCTAGCTTTATATAACTTATATAGCTAAAACAGCAACGATCACTTTGCGTATATAAATTCGTTCAGAGTATTGAGTCGACGGCATTTTGAAATTCCAATTTATTTTTATTTGATTTGCAAAAAGCTTTTCGATCGAATAACAAAGCTCAACAATAACATTTAAAAGACAAGCGCAAAAGTGTGCTTCAAATATACGAAGAGCGAACGAAGCAAGAATTTGTTATTGAGGAATTTAAAATAAATTTTACTACTAATTTATACAAAACACAAGACAATTGATATTTAATGTATGAAATGTTTGTAATACTGAAAGTAAAACAAAATTTGTCTGGCCAATGACATTTAGCGAAATATATATTTAATTCAACAATTTATTTTCAATGTGCGCATTTTGTTTTCGTTCACAAAAATTGGAAGTAAAATGATTTCGTGTCGATTTTTAAATAATTTTTAATTTCAAGTCTCAATTTCATTTCATACTCAAAAGACGCTTCCAAAAAATAAAATATTCAATTGTGTTTTGGGTTCAATAAACTCATTAACTAGCCCGCACACAAGTATTGGTTGGTTCCATTATCAATTGAATTTTTGACCTTTGCTTGCAAAATATAGGTCAAATAGTCTTAGTTTTTTACGATTTATATTTGTTATTAATGAAACCCATATAATGTATAAGCTATGCCCAAAATAATATACTCTTCTATTTCGGTAACAAATAATGATTTCTTTTGTTTATTAAAGGTATATACAAATCATTGTTTTTAAATTCATAACACAATTTAAATATATATATATATATATATCTTTTATATATGTATATATATATATATATATATATATATATATATCGCTAAATAAATACAATATTAACATATGTAGGCGTGGCTGTACGAGTACCAAATCCTTTTGTTTACAATTCTATTTTTTTTAAGATTTTGCTTTGATTTTTTTTTCAGTTTTTCGATGGCTTGTTATAGTTTTGCCAGCTGCTGGCGGCAAATGCATGGGAATGGGCGGGACATGTGTATGGTTTGGGGGGTTTTAGGGCGGGGGGATTTCAGAAAGTGTTGAGTGCAACACAATCCCTATGGCTTTAGATGAGAACACAGCAATGTGGGAATTCACTTTGAGTTGGAGTTAGAGTTGTCTGTTCAGCTCTTCGAGCTCGCGTGCCTCCTCCTCCTCGGCCAACTCGACCTCGTGCTCCAGCATGCGGATCTGATCGCTCAGCTCCTTGGGCATTTCGTCCAGATGCATGGATTTGATTTGAGCCTTGATTTCCTTGGTCATGTGATTGATACGGAAGCCGCGATGATCGAACAGAGGCTTATCACCATTAGCCTTGTGCTGCTCCTCCACATACTTCAGTGCACGAGCAATGGCCTCTGGAATTGGTGGTGGGGTTGGAATGTGGTCACCCTCAGGCATGAATCCTTTATCATTTGAAGCGTAGTTAACACGATACAGTTTGCCATCATCACCGGTGTATTCGTAGACGCCCTTGGCATGGGTGCCGCCTTCATGATGCAACTTCGCTTGCTCCTCGCCATAGATGCCGTTTTCGGTGAGGAAACTGGAAGAAGAGGATGGGGCGGGGTAAATGGATAATTGGCTGCAAGGGGTAGCTGCTGTAACTTACGCATGATCGTATTTGTTCTTCTCGCGGATCTCTTCCTGATGCAGGATCTTATGGCCACCCTCATCATCGTAGTTGAAGAGTATGGGGCGTGGCGTGGTCGTGGTTGTTGTCGTGGTTGTTGTGGTGCGTGGTGTTGTTGTGGTTGGCTTCTTCGTCGTGGTTGTTGTCGTCGACTGTATTGTTGTATGGTACGTATTAGAGTGACGAGCGCATCAAAGTGGCAGGAGTTACATATGCGTGTGCTTGTGTGTGTGTTGGAGTGTGTTGGAGTGTGTGTAGTGTGTGTGGTGTGGGTTGTGTGTATGCATAGGGGGTTCATGCAGTTGGTGGAGAACAGGAGTCGTTTGGCGGGTAACTTTTTAGTTAATGGCTTCTTGGTGTGTTAACTGTTTTTTGTTTGAGTTATGAAAGCGTTGGGGTACGGACTGTTTGGGATCGCGGGGTATCTCGTTTGTAAAACTGATCGTGAATACTGTTTTTTTTTCTTATTTTGTTTGTGTTGGATATAGCTTTAGTATTCGATTTGTGGTTCATGTTCGGGAAAGCCGTATTCCAAGCGAATTTCGGGTACATTAAACTCTGCTTTACTTACTGTGTACAGATCGTGGCTACGGAGGAGAGATAGTATTAGAGGTGCAATTGATGTGGTTGAGCATTGGACTTACTTGTAAGGTCTGGCATCGTGCACATAGGGGCGATTGAGACCCGAATATGGTCCATAGCCACCATCGTACGGATAGGGTATGTGATGATAAACGCCAAGTTCACGGCTATCGCTCACATGCTGATATGGCTGCACCATGTGATGATAACGACCTGAACAGAATGAAACCAGAATTCAGATACTCTTAGAAATTGGTGTTAAATTAAGGTTTGTGTGTGTGAGTGTGAGCTTGAACTGTATGTGTGTGTGAGCTTGTACTTCGTATAAAAGTTCATTGAATTCTATTTATAGCATATAATCTGCAGATATTTATATACAATATAGATTAAACTATAAAATAAATGTGAGAATAATTTGAAATATTTATGATTTAGTGTTTGTTTTTTATACAATTAATAAAGCAAGAAAGCAGTTAAGCAACGATCTTTTGCGATCGCTGATAAAAGTATACAGGGAAGCGCTTTGCTGTGCCTCTTCCGCGCTTGCTTATAATTATGATCAAATCAAGAATTGTGATAAATTATTGCAATATTTAAAATTTGGATTTGTTTCATATAAATTAATGATGCGATATTGTTTGAGTGTGTAGTTTTTTAAGAAAACTAGATGTTTTCTCAAAAAGTCATTGTTATGTTTACCTAAAGAATCTGCATTACCACCTCGGCCTATAAGAAATTAAATGTTAATTGATATATACACAAGTTTTTGCTAGAAGTATATAGTACAATGGATTAGTGTGCGATACAATAAAGCCAGCTCAATTAAAAAGTATAGCCAAAGATTATAGATTTGGAATGCGCAGTGTTTACCGAAACCAGACGAATTTGTGGCTTGAGCTTGAACTTTGTTATTATCACGAACTCATTAATTCAATTGGGTTATCAGTGAGGACAATACATTAAGATAAGTGTGTATTATTGTTGTGTTAGTTGTTGTTTTGTTGTTGGGTTCGTTGTTGTTAATGTATGCGGCTTCGACATGCATTGCGGTAGTTGGACTTCATGCAACAATTTGTGGTATCAAATTATCAAATGCCTTCAAAAATACCTTCGTCAGCTGAACTCGGATGATACCGTCCATCATCTAGGGCATGATATCTGCCGTCGTTAGATTTTTCGGTTGAAACCGTATACTTGCCATTGTTATCAACGGGGTTGCTGCTACCGACTGCAACAAGGCCCTGTAAATAAACAATATTGTTTTTATTTTTTATGAGCTGTGGAATTTGGCATATCAAATGAACGCGGCAACTCCCAGGTCTTATTCACAGTTCAATTAGCCGGCCGGAAGTGAAAAAGGTAAGAAAACAACAACAAATCGACACAATAAATGCCAACGAGCACGAGCAGAAACTGACAAAACGTTATGTGATTTTTGTTGTTTATGAAGTGTTTTATGATATTTCCAAATGCCATTAATAAGGCCGTGGAAGATTTGACTTTGACTCGACTGCAAATCAAAGCAACGCCTGCATAGCCCTGAGTTTGAGCTTTAACTGACTTGGCACGAACTTCAGAATATTTATTACCAGCTCTCACTCTCTCTCTCTCTATATATATAGTATACAGGCTAGGTGTATAGCTATACTAATTGAGTTTGGCGTCGCAGTGGCGTATGCTTGATCTGCGTATGCATTATATCATCTCGAACTCGTATCCATTTCATGTATCACTGATCACAATGTTTGGGACTCTTCACACACTACTCACCACAATCACATAAACGCTTAGCACAGATTTCGCGAACATTTTGCAAATTGAAATGAATTGTATTCTCGATAGTAGTCTCTTGATCCTTGACGATTATCCTCTGTTAGTCCTGGTGTGCTTGACGCGACTGCTGCTGCAACAGGAATGTTTGTGTTTCGCTGAGGTACACCGGATTTATATAGAAATGTGCCAAGTGCGTTGCGAGCGCATCTCGCCATCTGATTCTCGCAGCCGCGCCTAAATTCTCGCTTGTCTGGGAGAGGTAGTTAGCCTCATTTGCTCCTCGATTTGAGAGCGGACGTCGACGCAGCCGCAGCTACAGACAGAGATACAGATACAGATACAGATAGCTTTGCTCACGCAGTTCATCTCAGTTCAGTTCAATAACTGCGACGTCTTGAGCTGCTCTCCCTTTAATTTAGACACATGACGGGTTCTTCTCGTTGCTGTTGTTGTTGTTGTTATTAATTTGTATATTGTTTTTATTGTTTTTGTAAAATTGTGTTTTTTTTTGGGTTATTTTAGGCATTTGGTTGAAATTAACTGTGCGCTTTATTAAACTGCTACTCATTTGCTAATAATTGTAATTACGAATTAATTCAATTAAATAATTCGCCTAATTTATTGCACTAAATGCGAATGCACCTTTGGCATTCATCAATTATTCATAAGCTGCTTACGGCTCGATATTCAATTTTACAAATATGTCTAAGAATTAATCAAGGATTCGAAGCCACCAAATGACGCATTTTGTTTTTCATTTAAAATTGAACTAAATTTCCCCCTCGCCAAAACGTCATTCGGTTTCTTCCGAATATTTTGTGAGTAGCACCAGCAGCGAATTAGTATTAAAATTAATTTAATTGCTGATAAACAAAGGTCAGATTCACAAAAAAAAAAGAAAACAAATTTAAATACAATATATGCATCATTTTTATATATATTACATACATATTTATATACATATATATACTTAGTCGGTACTTAGTCTGTAAAACTTTGCCATTATTTTGTTTTTTTTTTGTGCGTCTTATTAAATGCATTAACACATTGTTGAAGACAATGAATGCTCATTCATTTGCTGTGAATTATATTACAATATATATTGCCATATCTTGTTAACAGCTGAAAAAATTCATGTTTTAAGTAATAAATTTTTTGATAAATAATCTAATGAAATATCTAAATCTCCTGTATATATAATATATATCAAATCAAATTGATAAATCTGTATTTATTAAACAGGTCTTTGCAGTCAGAGATCTCATTTGTTAAAATATATACATATTTAATAAGTATTTGATATTTAATATTTGCTGTCTTTAAAATTATTTTTCTTATTACAAACATAGCAATTATTTTTCATATAATCATTCATAATGATCATTAATGCACAATCAAAATAGTTTGCATAGGATATTTTGCAGTTCATCATTGTTAACTGCTCTTGATTAAACGAAGCGGGACTTGCATATATTGTTTATCACATTGTTGCAGTTGATGCAGTCCCAAAGTTTCGGACAACATGATGATGACAACATCGTCTTGGCAGATCGTATCCAAGCAAACTACCTGAGGCACTCGGAAGCGCCATAAAAGTGCCGTAATGAAATCATAAATTAACAAAAAACAACGGAAACACTACAACAACAACAACAAAAACAACATTCAGACTTTGCGCACGCCTGCCGCAATGCGAAATGCATTAATTTCGCCCAAGCAGGGACTGGGGCTGAGGCTTAAGGGGATAGGGGCATGGGGCTTGGTAACGCAGCATATGGATATGAGAATATATAACCGGAATTGAAATCAAAATGAGCAAGAGACGTTGAAGAAAAATGCTGACAAAATTGATTTTAATTGCGTACGCAAACATTGACATCGACCGGCCGACGCGACGGTGTGGTATGTGTCCTTAGCTTAGCTTAACGGTGTTTTGATAGGCTCCCTGGCACTGGCAGCCTATCCCAAACTTGGCTGCAGCTGCCGTTGCTAAGCATATCTTTTATTATGCGGATTAATTGCAACAATAAACATAAACAGTGATTAAACAGCCACAGCGACTATCCTGAAAAGGTGGGCGAAGGCGAGGGCGAGGGCGAGGCTGGGGCAAGGCAGGCGTCAGAGGCGTCACTGCACTGCAAAGGTCGTACACTGAACCCGCCTGCCCAGCCAAATCGATCTGATCCGATCCAATCCGATCCAATGCGATGCGATACGTTCCGATCCGTTCCATTCCGTACCCGAACACCAAGTGCCAAATCCCCAAATCCCGCACACTGTGAATCACGTCGCGTGGCTGTTGTTGTGGCTGTTGCGGTTTTTTGACACTTGAATCATACTGATATACTATATAGTGAGTATAATTATGGCATTCATAAAAATCACAAATACTTGATAAATATTTTAATATACTTGCTTTTAATCAATTACAAGTCCAATTTGTTGATTGCGCATAGGGAATGCAGCCTTTGCTGGCTTTGACTTTATATGTAAACTCGCTGATTCAGACTTGGAATTGAACTTGATTCATATTTTGGCTGAAAACAAATTTCACAATTTCTACTTTATGAGTAAATAACAAACATATCGTCTGGTATTAGTAAAGATTTTATTCAATTAGAATTTCTAAAATCTTCTTAAAGCTAATTACTGTAAAATTAACATTAGGAGACTTGGCATGGAAACGGAATTGTTTTTATTATCTACAAAATTATGTTATTAAAGATTCTTAAATGTAATTGACGAGACTTTTCCACTATACTGATAATCTTTCCCACTTAAGCTGACAAAGCTGAGAAGTCTGACTTATCGTAGCTTGCTTAACAGGAACATAACATATGTGATTAAAACTGAGGCGCTAAGGTCGCGATAAGTCGCCGAATTGCACAAGTTTCCCCGGCAAAAGCAATGCTCGATCGTGGATGTCAGCATATTGTATGAATCGGACTGGATGCAACCTTCTTCATAGGGTTCTTCTACGACTACAATGTCCTCATATTGTTTACCGATAAACTCTTTCTTTATATCAACTTGATTCGCACACCCTCGTTGCTCGGTTGACCACTTTGATCCATCTTGTAGATATATCGTGTTCACCGTCTTTTGGCACATTGTCGAATTGTAACAGGGTGTTCTGAATTCGGACGTATTTCTTAGCTTGGAGCATACCGGAAGCTGGTTGGACGGATTCAGTCCAGGGCTTTCGTAGCACTCGAAGCAATAGAGTATCTCGTCTGCCGCACAACTGCTGCACAGAACTGCAAGTAAAGTGAAACCCGATATCAGTGTGAACATTATTATGTTGTGTTGTGCTGATATGAAGGCACTCGATTCGTTTAGGTATAAACACTACGAGTATTCAGCAAGAAGTCAGAGCACGAACTATATAGCTGCTGGCTATGCGAGGTTTAGCATTACGATTCTTACTCTGAATCATTAAACGTCCGGTCGGATATTATTTTTGTATTATTCCATTGTCGCTTATATTTGTTCTTTCTGTGACTTATGTTTATAATTTTAATCACTATGTCACAAAAATTATACAAAATTTTGTGGTTTGAATCGACAAGAAAAAAACTTAAAAATAAAACAAAAATTAAAGTGATTTTAAGCAGATCAGAAGACTTTTGTGTGTCCATTGGAATAAGTTCATTAAAATTATGTTTACGCTGCAGGGTATCTTCTAGTTGACTACTTTAATATATGTCTTTCAAGGTGCCAAACCAGCAAAATGAACTGCGAAATTAAACGTGAATTAAATACAGTTTTATTCAAAACAAATATTTTTTTGTGGACGGCTGAAAATCTAATTGGAAACATTTACCAAAACAATATTTAAATTGAACTGTTTTTTTTTTAAATATTAATCAGTATATTTTAAAATATTATTTTTTCTTATTTATTTTAAAGCTATAAATAATAAGACGTATAATTCAAATGGTAAACTTTGCTACCATTATATAAATATATAAAACTTGTATTTAATTAACAAACAACAAAGATATATAAAAACTTAAAGAAAATATGTGTTAATTTAGATAATTTCATTTAATTTTTTTAATAAATAGTTCTTCTGCTGACTTTGCAGTATTTGACATCTAATTGAAATACTTCTGATTTCCATTTGTGACACCTCGCCAAACACTTATGACAAATGCGTATTTTCACCTGCTCCGCGGCCGTCAGACGGCATTTGTGTAGCAACTGAAATCTTTATAAGGTGAGTGCTGAGCATTGAGGTTTGGGCCATAAATTGCCATTACTCTGGGCGTGGGTTTTTCGAATTCATTGCATCCAGTAAGAATGTCATCGGGATTTGTGAGTTTCAAGCCGGTTTTGGAGTTCAATTAAGTTTGTTTAATTATCACTCGCTCTATATATTCCAAAATAATTTGTAGAGATTCTGGCTCGGACAATGCCTATAAATATTGCCCAACTCCAAAGCCAGTTTGGCAACCGCTGTGCGAATTGGTAGCCGCAACCCAGAGCCCCAAATAGATGGATGACTTTTGAGTAGCAGTCGGTGTGTGTACGTTTAATGGAATCAATTAAGACACATGATTTGTGGCTGTTTGCCGCTTACATTTGTTCTTGCTAACGAATTAATTTGGAAAATACAAAACACATTGTAAATATTGCCAGAGGCGTTAAACGAACTGCGTTTGAAACAATATAACAAATTGCCAGGCAAACTGTGGGACTTAATTAACAAAAGGCTCTTCTATATAGATATGTATACATATATAAATATATATATATATTGTATATTAAGTGTGCATCAGTGGAAGCTATAGAAAATAACGTAAAGTTCAAAGCACCGCATCACAGCGTTGATTCAATCCGAGACGTTGCAGTTAATCGTAAATTTTGTAGAGCTTTCAGCTTTGGTCTTATCAGCAGGTGCTAAATAAATTGAATATTAATTAATGATTTATGTCACTTGCTCATTTCATGAGTGAAATAAATGCTGAAATAACCATCTAAATGAATTCGCGGCTCGCGTTAAAGAGAAATGAATTTTGCTGTTTTATCTTCGAGTTGCTTTACTCATCTTAAAGGAATTTCAATTGCATGTAAAGTTAAGTTCAAGGCTGCTGCTTAATTTTATGATCAAGGAATCATGTCGTGACGCCAAAAATAATATAATATATAAGTACTCGCATTTATATATGGTAATGTCTAGGCCCATAGGCGCCACCGCAAAAATGCAATTAAATAATTTTGCTCATGTCGCAAAGATCATAAATTCGGCAAAAGATTCATTTTTTAGAATTTGTCACCCTAAGTGATGATAATTTGTGCGCTGAAAGCAGCGGGATGGAGCTGGACTCGCAGGTGTGTGTTCAGCACTGGGAGCTGTATAATTTGAAATGAATTAATTACAAGCAACAAACACCAAATTACGCATTGTTTGGATTGGCGTAGCCAGAACTCATCAGATTTACATGCAGTGTATATAGATATGAACATGTGCATATATAAGATATATATATATGCTTATATGGATACATCTGTATACGTGATATAAAATAATTTAGTATTTGACAAAAGATTTCGCGAGAAAATTTGCATAAACAACAATTAAACAACAGGTTGTTAATCTAACTTGTGTGTTTTACTCTTGCTCTTTTAAAGTATTATAATAAAGTAATAAGAAGTGCAACCTATATATAAATATTCTTGATCAGCTTTAGCAACTGACTTGATATCGAAACATATATAGTTAATATGCTAGTTAAGTATTCTAATACAGTTTATAGAAAGGTTATTGCATATTGTCCTACAGTTGTTTCTATTTAAGAGTTTGTAGAATTATTCGATTTTCCATTTTACCTAACATCCTATGCTCTCATCTCCTATCTACTCCAGCAAGAGTATAGCATATTCGAATAATGTTTTATCTTCTTTCAACAACAAAACATTTTTGGCTTAGCACATTAAACAATATATATACATATATCAATAATGTTGTAGCCCAATATTGGAAAAAGTCGTATAGCTAAAAAACTGTCGCAGTTTTTACGAGCCGACTCATATTACATTTGAATGTTTTTATAGGTCTGGTTTATCAGATTTGGACGTCATATAAAAAACATTTCAAGGTTTGGTTTCTGTTTTTTTTTATTGATTATATTTAAAGGCATGTTTCATAGACATTTATTAAGACACGCGTAAAGTCCATTTGCAAGGTAAAAGGTTAAATGTTAAGAGTTTGATAACATACTACAAAACGACTTTCGACTAATTTGACCTATGACCGCCGACAAGGCAAAAGGTTAAAGTTTCTTGGCAAAGTTCCGTTTTAAGATTAGTTCTTCTCATTGTGGGCGGTTTTCACTTTCAATTTGACGATTTAACTATTCTTTGTACTCATTTCGATTTGCTTTCAACATGTTTTGAATGCTTATGTTAAAACTGGCTGAGTGATCGATGAGTGCCAAGCGCCCATTTTGATTGATCGTTATGAGTGCCCATTAAGGCAAACGATCGTTTTATTGTTTATTATAAGCGTTAAATTTGATTTAAACGACACTAATTAACACTGATCCTATCAAATCCATTGAATTGTTTTTGCAATTTGCCCACCAGGCACAACAACTCAACTGAACTGCCTCAGCAGTCTACAGAGCTTCCGACAGTTGCAAAGATAAGGCGATTAGAAATACTTGATGGGCGTGGTGTTTGTTTGTGTAAAGTGCAGCTGATTGGTGTCGATTAAATATTATCTTGTATAAAATATATATATGAGGAAAACTGTTTATAGATAAACTTCAGTTGAAGATATTTAATTTTAGGAAATCTGGAACTTAAGGATTATTAGAAAATATTCTATTAAATTATTTATAATATTTTTAATAATTTTTCTACTCTTACCTTTTCAGAGATATTTCCCTTTTGTAACGGAGAAACATGACTAAGACTCATCGGATTACGATGCACAACTGTGTGACATCTGTCCACTGGTTTCCGTTTTGAGATATTTTCGCTGGCGATCAAAAGGTCAGACGCAATTGGTGGAGGCGGGGGGTAGGCTGGCAATAGAAACGAGTTGGGTTGGTTAGATTGGGTTAGTTAGCCACTTTATGGCTTGTTAGTATGCAAAGAATTTCAATTAGCATGTGTTGCTAGCGCCTTAGCCGAGTGGCGTGTGCAGCGACTACCGAATAAACTAGGCAATTAAATAATTATACGCCTGCATCTTCTACATAAACCTGACAATTAATTAGCTGCCAGTCGACGCCCGTCTCAATTGTGAGCTGCAACTGAAACTAACCTGGCCAGTGATTGGATTATCTAGATTTAAACGCATTCAACTGTTTGAGATGTACACAGCTTTGCTTGTTGCCTATCTTCTGTTGCACCTGGGCGCAGCACCAGGATCTGCAGATGAAACACCGCCGTTGCCCACGGCGCCAGCCAAGGGTCACTATGGCCACGGTGCCGCTGGCTGGTATCAGCCGGATAACAGCGGCAAGTATCGACACGATCCCAGGCCCTATGATGGTGGCTACGGAGATAGCGGCCAGCCGTATGCAAATGATCTGCGTGGCATCTTTCGGCAGGCCGAACAGCAGCTGGCCGCCAGCGTGCAGGAGGCAGAGGAAAACTTTGTTCTAGGGCCACGTGATCATCTACGCTTCATGATCGACTTCAACTACAATGGCACCGGCTGGCAAATTATAGAATTTGAATGGGTGCGAGACGGCGATGGCACAACCGAGGATCAGCGTCAGGTCAGCTATGTCAACGAGAACAGGCTCTGGGATACAGATGGTCAATCGCAGCCCCAGCCAGCTGGCACCTATGAGTATGAACAGCCTCAGGCGGAGCCTGTAGATGATCACAACTGTGACCAGCAGCAGCAGCATCAGAGCTATCAAGGGGAGTATGAGCAGTCAAAGATTAATGCCGAAAAGGATGTAAGTGTGATGAGAAGGTTTAGTTAGACGATAGTTTGTGGAATTTATGTATATGTATTTACAGCCCCAAAAAGTGCAATCAACTATTAATGAAGTGCTGGAGTATATTCAACAGCAGATTCTGCCGAATCTTAACTAATTTTACAAATAAAACCATGAATTATTTTTGAAGAATTTTTATAAAACTCAAAGTAAAAAGAATTTTTGTATATATTAATCAAAATTGAGTTAATTTTATATATATAAATAATTATCTATATATATTTATAGTCATGATATTCCCCATTTTTTTTGCCCTTCATAGATAGATATTGCTTTGGGATTTTCTGAAAAACTCTTTTATTTTCTGATAACTGAAATAACACGAACAAATGAATAGATTTATTTTTACAAAGCGCCCTGAGCCTTCAGATAGGCCAACAGCTTGGGTATGTGCTCTGGCACTTTTGGAATATGTTCGCCGGTGGGCACAAAGCCATTCTCATCGGCCACGTAGTCGACGCGGTAGAGCAAGCCATCGTTGCCGGTGTATTCATAGTAGCCCTTGGAGCGTAGAGCATCGCCTTCGGTCTGCTTCTCAATGCGTCCACTCTCTTCGCCGAGAATGCCATTCTCAGTCTCGTAGCTAATGCAAAGCCAGTTGTAAATATGATCGGACTCTGTGGACATTCGCATACTTACAGATAGTTGTAGCCATCGGTCTCCACGGCGCCCTCTTGACGCAGAATCAACCAGCCATTCTTGCCAACGCCAGTGCCGCGTCCTTGTGGCAGATTGGGACGCTGGTCCACAACTGGCACGGGGCGTGCCTGCGAGACGGTTGGGCGTGGTTTGTATGCAGCAGTTGTTGCACCCGCACCAGCACCAGCACCAGCTCTGCCGTTGCCGTTGGCTCCATTTGCTCTGTTGGCTGCATTGGCGCCATCAGCACCACCACCGCCACCACCACCACCACCACGACCAGCACCACCGCCAGCACCAAACTTATCCTTATCACCCCTGTAAGGATCATTGCCGCCGGAGTAGTCGCCACCAGGACGATTATCGTGCTGGTATTTGTTGTCCACATGCACATAGCGCCCATCGCTGCTGCCGCCATAGCGTCCATCATTGCCGCCGCGATATCTGCCATCATCGCTGGCTACATAGCGGCCATCGTTGCTGCCCTGAGAGCGACCCACGTTGGCAACAACTCGGCTCACGGGCTTGGGCGCAGGACGATAGCGGCCATCGTTCTGGGCCAGCGCTACAGCAGCGCAGATGAGCAGCCAAATCTGTAGTTGTGACAGACATGAGACATGGATGCACTTCTAGCCTCAACTCAACTCAACTTACCGTTAGACGCAGCATGTTTAATCAGCAATGAGCAGATTTAGCCACGGCCCGAGCTTTATATATGAGCTATTCGCAACGCCCACTGGCCCACGGATGATCCACTCGCTCGATGTGTGCTATGGCCAACAACTAGCTAGCTTGGATCTCAACGGACAACATTTGCAAATCACTCAAAACTAGATCTATTAACAGTTGTGATTTACGAGGCGTTTACTACATATTTTCTGGAAAGCAGCTGCGTCCAACAAGCACCGACAAGGCGGATGAGCTATTTTTTTCTTATGGATGATTTTTGAATTAATTTTACGATCGACATCATCGTCACGGAAACGCTGACATTTCTTTTGACATCAACTAATTTAAGCAAGCATTGGTCTTAATTGGTTTCATGTGGACCAACAGCACAAAAGAGCTGAAGACTGGATCCGTAGAACACCAGAAAAACCAGTTGCTTGGCAACTTAACTCGAATGCCTGAAAGTATGCTAAGAGCTGATGGAAATCTAAATGATTTGCTTTGAATTAACAAACAGATGACATCAGCAAATACCATTATAATACATTTAATGCTTATAGATTGTAATACATTGTAGCATATTAAGCTACAGATAAGTGGGCAGACGGGCAGCGCATTCAAACCAACTCGAGTCTAATTTGGCTATCATAACAGGCGAGGTCTGCAAGGATTACAGCCTCTGGAGCGCAGTGGAATCTAAAGAGCTTGAAATATTAAAGAGTAAATTAGAATAGGGAAATCTGAATCTCGATTTAAGATATATATGCTGGCTTATAGACCCACTCACTAATATCTAAATGAGAATCTAAAACAATAAGCTGCAACAAATTGTAAAAAAAAATATATATTATATTTATATAAATTGAAAGTAAAATTTATTAACTAAATTAATATTATATGTTTAGTACCTGCAATGTTTCAATAGAGAAAAATACAGAAATCTATACAAATTTATTAATAATTATGATATAATATAAAATATTCTATACATATTTACTTGGTATATAGGCAGCAGTCGATGAGGGATTCTAAATGTACAGCGAACCCAAAGCTTATGCTCACGAATCTCAGTCTACAAATCGATTCAAATACTGATTTTTCATCAATGTTTGTTTGCTTAATATTTCAAATTTGCAACTCTAATTGATTTATAGAAAAATATAAGAGCTGCTGCTCTAGATTTTAATTTGTAGCTGGCTTTGAATATATACATATATATATATATTGTTAAGGCATTTGAATGTATTATGTAGTAACTTGTAAGAGCTCTCTACTCTACTCTTATGTATTAAATACTGTTGGACCTTGTATCTCGTATAACAATAGATCAACTACAATGTTGCATAGATGAGTCTCAGAACTCAACTCCATATAACATAGTTATGATTTAGATCTGAAACTTAAACATTTAAATAGAACATTTTTGTTATATTTTTGCATATTTATTTACATGTGCGGAAAGGCTTTATTTTGATAGAATGGCTTAACAATTTTGGTTAACAAACAGTTCCACGTTGTCTCTGTGCCCTACAATGGCTCCCTCTCTCTCTCTCTCTCTCTCTCTCTCTCTCTCTCTCTCTCTCTATCTCTCTCCACTGTTTCTCTTTCAGTGTAGTTAGCCTCTGCGTGCGGTGTAGGCGCTCTGCTGGTCTGCCGGCGGTGGTGGTGCTGTTGCTATGTAATCCAAGGCCCTCTGTATGGCTGGCGGTATGGGCGGTGCTGTGGGCAGGTGATCGCCCTGTGGCTGGAAACCGTTCTCATCCGCCACATAGGTGATCCGTATGGGTGTGCCATCGGGCGCAGTGTAGGAAAAGAAGCCCTGTGCGACCTTTAGCCCAGCCCAGCAAAGAAAAGCGAAAAGAGCAGAAAACAAAACAAAATAAAAATAGATTCAGCTAATTACAAGACCTAAACAATTTGTCAGCCTCACGGTGCAAGTTCGTGAGGGAGCAACAGATGCAAATGCCAAATGGCTGCGGGCTCTTCGGTCGACCAACTCACCGGTCCTGCATTGTCAGTGCCCGCGTTCTTGAGATAGCCCTCCTCCTCCACATTGATGCCGTTCTCTGTCTCATAGCCATACTTGTAGGAGCCATCGAAGTTCACCTCCTGTTCCTGGCGAATGATCTTGATGGGCTCCGTGGCAGGTCCTTGGGGTCGTGCATGTGTCTTGCACAGCAGCACAGCTGCAATAGTCAGCAGCTAGCAGCAGATAAGGTGAGTTAACTGAATGAAACTGGAGACAGAGCTTGCTACTTACAATGTATTGCATTAGTTGGGCTTTAATCCAATGCTGGGCTCTGGACTGGCAACTGTCAGCGTCTCGATGCGCAACTGTGGCCAGCACTGCCAAAGGTTTGAATATTTATAGCAAAATCTTGCAACTTGCATCGTTTGACGCTGCTGTTCCGAGTAATCGCACCGAATGCTGAATGCTTGAACTTTACAGCTGGCTCTTGCAACGCTTGCAGCAGAGCGAGTCTAGCTGCGGCTTGGCCATTGGTGGGTGTTTAGCATTTGGCAGATGCACACAGATCAGAAGCCAAACTCACACACAGCCTGGCCGAATCTGATTATATCTTTGCCGACTGCTTCAAGTGCATTGTTCGCGTGTTGTTGTTAAATCTGCAATTTGTCGGCTAAATTGCTTACAATCCATAGACCTGACGAGGCGCCTCAATAAAAGCTTCTGTCGAGAATTTTAAAAACGTTCATACAAAAGAAAATAGTTGCTCATTTAATTGGATTTGCAGCACATCAAAAGTAAATGAGATTTATAGAGTTTAATCAGTTATGAACTTTATATATCTTGAAATATTATTATTTTAAATTTATATTACATAAGTTTTAAGTAAATAAACTTAAAAAAAAATAAAAAAAATGAATAAATATGTGTATAAGAAATATTTATATAATTAAAAAAAATATTTTTAAATAAAATGGAACTGCTTATAAAAAATATTTAATTAATTAATAAAAAATAATTTTAAATAAATTGAAAACCCATTTTACTGCACATCAAAAATATTTAACCTGAAAAATATATAGAAAATAAATAATAATTTTCGCGCACTTCCCATATTTGTAATTTAGCTGGAAACTGTCTTGTGAGACGTTTCACTGTACAGAGTGAATGGAGCATGAAAATATATTTTGGTCAGTTTTTGATTGAGTATGTTTATCGTGAAATAAACTTGCATCGTGGCATTCAAAGAACACGTCTCGCATTTCAAATCAATTTGTCAGCTACATTTGTAAAGACTTCGCCTTTGGCTTTGCCTACATATTCTGATGTGCCACAAGAAATCAAATTGCGCAATGGCAGTTAATGCAGCCTCCCATCCGCCCGCATTAACCAGATGCAGCCATAGATGCAGATGCAGCTAGTGAAGGCGGCAACAACATCATCATTATACGAATAGCATTAGACGAGTATCATTATACTTCTACTACACATTGTTGCCCCACCACCTGACCATGATCATGTCTAGCTGTCGCTCCACATGACCTTTGTTGGAGGCGGCTATGTCTATGCGAGTCGTGCTCAGTTTTGACCAAAGGCGTTAATGACCCCTCATTGGTTTGGCTCATGCTTGGGCAAGACTTGTGAAAATGCCATTTACACGAACCAAATGAAATAATTGATATTAAGTTTTGTTTTGTTTTGTTTTTGTTTTTGTTTTTTAAATTAAGTTTAATTATGTTTTGTATTTTCACATTTTAACGTAAAAATATTTTTGCTGGCTGTTGCGGTTTTAGGGCGGCGTCGTTGTCGAGCTGAATTCTCACTGATTATCCGGCTTTCTTGTTGAAGAGCAGAGACAGGAATTGCTGCTTGAATGGTTTGGCGGTTGTCGTTTCATCGTCATAGTAGTAGTAGGAGCTCGGATAGGAAGGATACGATGGATAGCTATAGCTGGAGTAGTCATAGCTGGAAGGACTGTAGTCAGAGATGCCAAGCTCATTGCCCAAATCATAGATAATGGCGTCGGTACCGTCGGTGGTTTGCGCCTGCACCGATGCAGTAAACGCGCAGGCTACGAATAGAACCAAAGCGAACTTCATTTTCTCTGTGTTCTCTTGTGTTATTGAGCTTTTCTTGGTTGTTCACCAAATTGTTGCTACAATTGAACTGTGACTTCCAATGCTCCAATACACATCTTTTATACGCATCGAAGAGTCAAACATCAACTGCAGCTATTACAACAGTCTGTTCGCCTCTGTTGACACAAATGTTTGCCCCGCCCGAGCGACAAGTTCTATTCAAACTTAAATATTTATTCCGCGTACGTTATGAAATGCACAACTTCTATTTGGTCTGCAGCCCAAATTGAGGGCCTTTTGTTTGTCTCCAAACAGAAGCTGCATGCAGTCGAGAGAAGCAAAGAAGAAGCAAATACACTTGGATTGTTTGATTGCATTCACTTGACGTTTACATTTGTATATTTTGCTATTATTCCAAAATTATAAAACACAAACTTTAAAAGATATAACGATCGTAGGAGACTGGCCATTCCATGGCGTGTACAAAATCTGGAAATTTGTTTATAAATTGTGCGCTTAGCGAGTCTCGCTGGTGAACATGGCTCAGATAATGTCCGGAGATGCCAATTTCGAAAACGGGTTCATTGAATTTGCCATTGGTCTTCTGCAAAGAATTCGTTAGCCTAAATACTTTATATTACATCTGGAAATACGCACCGTCAACAATAGATAAAAATGAATGGGTGAGCTGTCGGCGGCCCAGGTGAAGGAGATCTGATACGGCGGCTTGTATTTGGCCGGGCTATCCAGCATTCCGCGCAAAAATGACCAGTCCAGCATTTTGACACCCTCCAAGGGCATCAGGAATATGGTCATGCGTGCGGGCCCTGTTAGCTTGAAATTGTATTGAATCGAATAGCCGTTGTCTGGTATTGTCTTGTTCAGTAGCTCGAGAGTGGTGTTTCCGGGCACTGTGACGGGCTCCTTGCGTGGCAGCCAAAAGCCGGCATTGTGTGCTTTGCACCAGTGTTGACTGAAGCTGGGCAGACCGCATTGCATTTCAGAGTTGCACATGTCTACTTGACGCACCAAGCCAGTCAAGTTCATGTTCTTACGCAGCGGCTGCTCCTTGCGGCGGTCGTGTAGGTCAAAGTAGTAGCCAGAATCCTCGTGGCTGATGGAGCCATTGTATTCAAAGAACTTGCGATGCACTTGCTGTAAAAGCAGAAATCTCTGAAATGCCGTGATCGTAGCTATGTGTCAAGAAGTAAGTTTACCAAGAAGTTAACACGCATCACATTCGTTCGAGGGCGATAGGGAAAGCCCATCTGCGAAACGGATGTCAGGCAAAATATAAAGATTACGCACGTCAAACCGCCTACTATTAGTATAGGATAACGAAAGACATTAATGAGGGGAACCTAAAGAAAGTAAAACGGATTTAGGTTGAAATGATGTTGATTGATATTTGCAATTTTAAAGCATACCAAGAAACCCAGGGCCAGAATAGTGCCCGTGGCACACAGGAGGGCAATCAGCAGATCCGGATTCGCAGTGGTGCCACTGCGGCCTGCCATTGGAATGCAGATGACAAGGAGGGCGTAAAACAAGTAGCTGAAGTAAAGGAATGGAATAGCCTGACATACGCATAGCGCAAGCGACCAAAAGTAACCTAGAGCAAATTCAAAGAGTTATCAAAGTTCATTATTAGGCTTAAGCATAACAATATACCGCGATCATGCAGCTTGGTGATCAAATTGATGGCCAATGCACCCACATAGAAGAGCAAAGAGATCATGAAGAGGTAGGCGCTGCGCATACTAAAGGTGGTTAACACAATACACAACAGAGCAAACAACACACAATGGGCGTGGCCGGCCATTTGCAAACGATAGTTGTGTGGTATCTTTTCCTGCAAGTAGGGCAGTTGCCAAGGATTAGCATGAAATTCTTTTAACTTGACGCATTAATCACTTACATTACGATTGATGCCCAAGTAGATCGTTATGGGCAGTACCAGACCGATGATCGATGGCACAATGAAGACTCCAACGACCAGCCAGCTGTTTGTGAAATAGCTCATCGTTCGATTGCCGGCGTCGTAGAAGACCGCCAAGAGCATGGGGAAGCCCAGGGCCAGGGCAATCGAAACCAACTCCAAAACAAATAGAATACCAAACTCACCGGCCACGGTACCGATTTGAAGACCTAGTTTCTTTGACATGTACCACAAAGAGAAATACACCAGAATAACGCTACCCACGCCAATGGCTACGTTCAGGACAATGGCTGTAAACTCCAGGTAGGAGACAAAGAATAGACCCATGAAATCAAAGTACACCGAGCGCTCCTTTGAGTGCGCCTGTTGCAGGAGAAGACAAGATAAGAGTTACCTTAGTAACAATCAATATCAATATCTAAGCTTGAGTACCTGGAGATTGCGCAGCTCTTTTGCATTGCTAATGCTCTTGGCCAGGGCCAGCAGATTGTCACCTGTGCTTTGCAGTGAATCTCTTGATATGACATCGAAGCGATCGTATTTTGTGTGGTAAACAAAGCCATTGTATTGACTCACCATATCCAGACCTGCGAAATGAGAGATGTAGTATTAAAGTGGAGTCCTCGAGTGTGTGTAGGGGTATTCGCTCACCAGGCAGAGGACCAAAATCACGGAAGATTGCAAAGTCCGTGTTGGACTTTTTAATGCCATTCTGAAATATTTCCTCTGCCAATATTGTTCCAAACGGATGCTTTGCGGCGTGTTTGTAGTGCTGCAAACAGGTGAAAGAGCTGATAAGATATGCCATATTGATATTTGGATATGAAAATAATATCGTGTAGATTTGATAAGCGGTCAACGTGACTGCCTGCCGAGCTACATTTGCCCAGCTGTAAACATTGTAGCATTGTTGGGCATTTCTACTTACGCGTATTAGCCACGGATGATACGGACCGCTTCGCAAGAGCATCTCACGACCGCCAGCACCAACGGAATCCAGATTTATCAATGCCCTAGGAATGAGAGTTAGATATTGCACGCACGGATTGCACACTCAACTAGCACTCACTTGCAGCTGGGGGACCATCTGTGCTGTGTGATGAACGCGTGCGATCCTTGCGACTGCTGCTCCTCAGCACCATTGAATAGGAAGATAATTGGATGCTCGAACGAATCGTTGTATGTGGCCATTTGGCGCAGCACCTCCAACATGGTAACGACCATGAAACCTGCATCTCCCGTGCCTGCAACAAACTAACGCTTAGCCACTTGGCTCACAGCACATCTGCCTCGGTCGACACTTACCCACACTGCCTGGCTTGGTATCGTAGTGACTGTTGATGAGCAGATACGATGTGCTGTTGGATTTCTTTGGGGTCAGCTTGACGATCAAATTTTGCACTGCTTGATACATATTGATCGTCTCCAGGTGCAGATAAGCACCGGATGCCTGTTGCATATCTATCTCCAAATCATACAGATCATGTCGCATCTCTCTATGCACGCTGTCCAGTTCCCTGAGCAAAAACTCTATCATTATCTTCTCGTTCATGTCATCGCCGATAATTTTCGGTCCCAGACGATCCAGTTCCAGCAAGAGATGTTGAGCACGTTCCGCCACAAACTGGCCCGGCTTGAAAAGCTCTTCATCAATATTCACCGGCTTGGGCAAAGCATTGTAGAGCGGAAAGGCCACTGCAAAGAAGAGAGCGACCCAAAGCAGCAAGAAACTGGATGCATGGTACCAGGGCAGCTTCTTCTTCAGATTATCCTTCTCAGCTAAGTCAATGATGGTATCATCCATGTTTGGCAACTTTCCTTCAATTTCAACGGCAACGACAAATTCCGATACCGTATTTAAACAAAAAAAAAAAATCTTACTATGAACAGCTCTACTATATATAAAATAATTTATAATCGTTGTGATTTCCAAGGCTTTCTATGTTACTTAGCCTTCTCGTTTGCCATGACTGACTGACTGACTGGATCACACTGTTATCAGATCTGAAATTTAAAAGCTTTAGCAACGGTGATTTGATATGTTTGGCTATGGCTGCTAATGCTCAAATGTGAAATATATATACATATATATTGTATATATATATTGTATTTATGATACACGATAAACAGTACAAATAAACATCAATTTTTTTAGGTTCTCATTGACTCGCCAAACTTTTTTCAGATTTTATTAAGCTTCGTCGTTAATAAGGTAGATTTATTGATTCTACTACTTGGCATTCGTTAATAAAACTTCATTTCAATGAGGTTGGTAGTAGGGTTTTGGTAAACGTCTTGTAGCTTTATCAAGCAGAACAAGCTGGCATAAAAATAATAATAAATGCCTATATATAAAGTAATTTTAGGTCGACTCTTATCAGAGTTATGCATTCAACTATTTGAGGTACTATTCCAATTGGAATTTTGTAGCCAAAAGGATTATTTATATTTTTCACAGATATTTTATAGAAAGAACTGTATGATTGAAAGAATTATAAATAGACTTTATAATTTTCATAATATCTCTTAAATGTTAACTAAATTATACCAAGAAAATAAATATATATTTTGATTTATTATTGGAATACATTACACTTATTTATAAATTACATAAAGTTAGCTTAGTATATGTAACGCTTGTATAGCGTCGGCCACTCCATCACATGCACAAAGTCTGGAAAGTCGGCTATAAACTGCATTCCAGCCGCGTCTCTTTCATAGTCGTAGCTCACGTAATGCCACGCCACGCCCAACTCAAAAATGGGCACATTGAAATTTCCAGACAGTTTCTAAAGCAAAAAAAATTATAGATGAATTTAAAATAAATATGAAATTTAAAAAATGAAATATGAATATTTAAAAATATGAATATTTAAATATGACATAGTTAAAATATTTAAAATGCATCAAAATATTGCATGACTCACAGTGAAATCAATGTGGAATTTCAGGGCGGAATTGTCCTTGCCATAGGAGAAGAATATCTGATAAGGCAACTTGTACTTTTCGGGCTCGTCGAGCGGATTTCTGATGAAGGACCAGTCCTCAACGGTGACGCCCTCCAGCGGCTGTATAAACAAGCCCATATGTGGTGGTCCACTCAATTCGAATTCATAGCGCATAGTCTTACCAGTTGGCAGAAGAGTTTTGCTCAGCAGCAACAGGGAGGAGTTGCCAGGTATGATCACCTCTTGCTCTCGCGCCAGCCAGTTGCCTGTGCTGCGCGCCTTGCACCAGCGATGATTGAAGCAGGGCACGCCGCACATCAGTTCCGTATCACAGTGCTCTTTGATGCTAGTCAGGCCAGTCAAATCGAGCGAGGTGTCCCCGAGCGGATAGTTGAGCCGTCTGTCCTGGAAGTCAAAGTAATAGCCCGAATCGCTAAGGCTTACGCTGCCATCATATTCGTAGAAGACGCGACGCACATGCTGAAAATATATAATTATGTTTATGTATATATAGAAAATATATGAAGCCCAACTTACCAGAAAGTTCACACGCATCACACTTGTCTTGGGTCGGTAGGGAAAGCCCACCTCCGAAATGGCAATCATGCTGAATATAAACGTGATTATGGTCAGTCCGAGCATAATAAATTTCGACCAACGAAACATGTTGATCAGTGGCGACTAGTTTAAGAGAAAAACAGTTAAGAATAGGCAGTCGGATGAGCTAATAATCTCTACTTACCACAAATCCCATTGCAAAGAAAGTGCCGAGTGTGCATATCAAAGCTACTAAAAGATCGGGATTTATGGAGCTGCCATTCCGACCCATCATGGGTATGAAAATGACCAGAAACATGTGGAACAGATAGCAGAAGTAAAAGAACGGCATCAGCTGGAATATCTGCGTAATGAGCACCCAATAATAGCCTGCAAATTAAAGAGTTCAGTTGTTAGTAGATGAAATCTTCATTAAGCACTTCCAACTTACCGCGATCGTGTAAGGTGCTCAACAGATTGACGAGCAGCGCAGCGGAGTAAAAGAGTATAGATATCATACAGAGATAGGGTGTACGCAGGCTAATTGCACTCAGTATGATGGCTATTAGGGCCAACACCACGCAGTGGGCGTGCAGGCTCATATGCAAATGGTAGGCGTGGCTGATCTTAAGCTGCAGGCAAAAGAAATCGAGAATTAATCACAAGTCACAAGAGCCAAGTGTAGAGTCAAGAGCTGTTTACATTCTTCCGCAAACTGTAATAGAGTGTTGTGGGCAGACTCAGCCCAATGATAGCGGGGCAAATGTAGAGCCCTATCATTAGCCAGGTGTGCGTGAAGTAGGTCAATGAACCATCGCCGGCATCGAATAAAACAGCCATCAGCAGCGGTAGACCCAGACTGAGCAGCACACCCAGCACGTGCAGACCCAGAATGATGGCAAACAAAAGCGAGATCTGACCCAGAGACAGCTCGGAGATGCGTGACATGCGCCACAGCGAGATGCACACAAGCAACAGACTCACAGCCGCAATGCAACAGTTCAGAATGATGCCCGTAGTCTCCGAGTAAAAGACAAAGAACAGGCCAAGAAAATCAAAAAATACCGACTTTCCTTCACTGTGTGCCTGCAATGGAATATCGTTAGTTCAGCGTATTCATGATTCTGGCCAAGACCAACTCTAACTGTAGCTAACCTCAGTGTCGTACATTTCGCTGGCATTGGCAAAGGCGCGCACCAGAGCCAAAACATTTTCGCCCGAGCTCTGCAGTGAGGCGCGTGGCACAGCCGCATAATTGTCGAACTCGGTGTGGTAGACGTAGCCATTGTTGATCTGTGCCATATCGAGGCCTAAATAACGAACATTGGACAAAGATAAAAATAAACATTGATTAAGGAGGCACCAATAGCTCACCTGGCACCTGGCCGTAATCACGGAATATGCGAAAGTCTGTATCCGAGGGCAGTATGCCAGCCTGAAAGATCTCCTCGGCCATGGTCGTGGCAAAAGGATGTTTGGCATTATCTTTATAGTACTGCGCAAAGCGGAAGGCGGTTAGCAAAAGGCCATGCAACGCGGAAATCGATTGTCAACAACAACAGTAAATTTATATCGTGCAATAAAAATTGGATAGTTAGTTTTATGAGTGTACTCCATGATAAACATTTAACTGTGTGCCGACACGTGCCATAAATAATAAACTAAATCTGAAGATAAGGAGACAACAACAACAACAACAACAACCACAACAACAACATACCCGCATAAGCCAAGGATGATTGGGTCCACCCTGAAACAGCAGATCTCTACCGCCGCTGCCAGCCACCTCAAGGTTAATAAGCGCTCTGATATTATAGAAATAAAAATTAGTAACTATATATAGATATATGTATATTACAGTAAGGTCTCTTACCTGCAGTTCTTGGCCCATTTGTGCTGCGTGATGAAGCCGTGCGAGGCCTGCAAAGGATTCTCTTCGGCGCCATTGAACAGAAAGACAATGGGATGCTCGAAGGGCCGCTCTGAGATGGCCATTTGTCGCAGCACCTCCAGCATGACAATCACCATGGTGCCATCGTCGCCAGAGCCGGGACTGCCGGGCTTCGAGTCGAAGTGGCTGTTGAGCAGCAAATAGGATTCGCTGGCCGAGCGGTGTGTGCTCAGCTTGACCACCACATTCTGCACGCCTTGGTACATATTCACCATATTCCAATGCATATACGCGCCCGATGACTGCTGTACATCCACCTCCAGCTCATAGAGATCTGCTCTCATCACTGCGCGCACATTTTCCACCGCATCGAGCAGAAAGCCCACCGTGCGCTCCTCATTGGCAATGCTGCCCACGACCTTGGGTCCGATGCTATCGAATCTTTGTAGTAGGAGTTGCGCTCGCTCGGCCACAAATTCATTTGGTTTCTGCGACTCCTGGGCAATGGTGACGCTCTCAGGCAATCGATTGAAGAGCGGAATCACCACAGCAAAGAAGAGCGCAAACCAGAGCAGCAGAAAGGCGGGCGCATAGTACCAGGGCACCTTAGCTCTGAGACTCTTTGAGCTCCTTACAATGCTAACGAGTGCAGTGTCCAATGCAGCAGCGTTCTGATTTATAAAAGTATAAATTATAATCAATATATACAATTAATATATTTTTTATCCTTGCTCCTTTTCAACTTACAACTTTGTCCTTTTCCATTTGCGACATTTTCATTTAGCGCTTCCAAACTGGATCGCCGCCCAGTTCCAACTGAATGGAATCCATTGAATGGCTTGGTTGAACAGTGCTTGGGATTTTATTAGCAGTGATTTGCACTTTGAAGTCAATAAAGATAATATCCAACAAAAACAGAAATGCTCACATTTCACTTTACTCTTTGTAATGCATTAGCTATTGATTTCAAAGGGAATGGTCAAGAGGCAGCCTTTATATCTAAATTATACGTGGCAGCCTATTTATTTATGATTACGATAAACAAACCTAACTCGCCCATAGCTTAACAATGGAAATGTACTTAAATATATATACAATATATTTTTCTAAAATTTAAAATTGGCGGCATAAGTATCAAAAGTCCGAAACAATTTGTTTTTGATGACGCATAGGCTTTGGGCAATACCCAAATCCTGTATAGGTTGTACTGCAACAAAATCAAAACAAAAATCGGATATGTGAAAAGCCTGTAGTACTTGAGGCTTGTTTGCTTTATCACAGCCATAAATATTTACCGCAACTTGAGTTAATAGCGCACTTGAGCGATTAGATTGTGAACATATACTCAAAATCAAAAGCTTTTCAATTTAGATGTAACATATACTGAAATGGACATTAAAATAAGCTTGGAAAAAGTTGAATCTGTTATAATATAATATTAAATTTTTCTTACTTTAGTTTTTACGCGCTAGTTATTACGCGCGCTATGAAGCCAGCTTTTCTTTGCATACCGCCGTTAAGAATTCAAGAAAGATGTTAACTTAACAGTGCGCGTTTGCATCGAATAGTTCTGTTTACATGGAGCATTTTGCGTTTATGTTAACTGCTAACAGCGCAAAATGAGTAATTTTTTCTAGACGGGCGTCAATAACAGTGAACTATAGTTACAAATTGAGATGAGTATCTGACCATCGATTAAGCAGCATTCACAATAATATCATACAAATTTCTGTTGATTTAAATATTGGCGGTTTGAAAAAATACATATATGTTGTTTTCTAATACATTAAACATATCAGGCAGTTTCTATAGTTATTTAACAATAAATTGATAATCCTGTAGATTTTTCTTTTAAGAAATGCATGTGATAATATAGAATGATGTTGAAAATAACAGATTTACAAAAGAGATGCAGCTTTTTCTCATATCAAATTTAATTTCCGTTGTGAATTTAAAAACTCTTTAATGTTTTTTCATAGCTAAAATATAAATCGCTGGTATAGTACCGGCCAAGTGGCTACAATGGAATAGGAAGGGAATGAGGCAGCGAACTTCTCACTCTCAGCATCTCCTTTATCTCCAATGTAATGTCCAGCGACTCCCAGTTGAAACAAGGGAACATTAAAATCGCCATCAGTTTTCTAATTGAAATAAATAAATAAAATATACTACTTTTCGATGGGGCTTTAGATAACTTCGCTTACCGATATTTCCAGCCAAAAGGTCAACGGAGAGCTGTCAATGCCATATGTGAAATATATGTGAAACGATAACGGATGCGCAGGTGGAAACTTAAGATAATCACGTGAGAATGACCAGTTGATAATCTTGGCGTCTTCATAGGGCTGGATAAAGAAACTCATATGGGAAGGTCCTGTCACTCTGAACACGAAGCGTACAATTGTCGCATTTACTTCGGTTTTGGATACCAACTCAAATTTGGTTGATGATGTTGGTTCAATTAGCGTAGATCGGGGCAGCCATTTACTATCAAGTCGATTCAGTACATAGCGATAGTCATACAAAGGCATGCCACACATCATGTGCTTCTCGCAGCTCGGCTTAATGCTAACCAACCCAGTCAGATTGGCCTTTGTGCCCAAGAAGGGCTTTTCTTTACGTCGATCCTGGAAATTAAACAAGTAGCCAGACTCGTCCTTAATAAGAGTTCCATCGTACTCGTAGAACATTTTTCGCACTTGCTGAAAAGTAAATGGAATGCATTGGATAACATTTTCAGAGTGTTTGATCTAATAGGAAAACTCACCAGATACGCAACTCGCTGACCGTTTGTCCTCGGCCGATACGGGAATCCAAGTTGAGTGCTACTGGCCAAGTATATGGCGACAGCAGTGACTGCCAACAGAGAGAACAGCACAAAAATGGGACGGCGGAAACTGTTAATGAGCGGCACCTGCACAAATATCGGTGAGAAACTTCTGCATGAGAAAAGTCGATGAAGAAACTTACCAAGAAACCAAAGGAAAGAACCGTTCCTAATGCTGCCAACATGGCAATATACAAGTCCCGATTCGAGGCACTGCCTGCACGGGCTCCCATCGGTGTCAGTATTACGATGAACGTATAAGCGAGGTAGCTGCTATACAGGAAAGGAATCACCTGGCTAAGCTTAAGGACACCCGTCCAGGCATAGCCGCGATCGTGCAGAGTAGTCAGCAAGTTAAAGGCCAAGGGCAGCACATAGAAAATGAGTGGAATCATGAAAATATACGCTGAACGCAGGCCAAATAAGGTTACGCCGATGCCTAATAGCGCTAGGATAATGGCATGTCCATGCAAGGACAATTGGAGATGGTAGCCATTTGATAATTTATTCTGCATATAGAAAATGAATTAAATATTATTTAAAATTAACATCAAAACGATATATCGACTCACGTTTTGTTGCAGCATATGGTAGATTGTGACGGGCAAACTGAGGCCAATTAGTGAGGGGCAGACATATAGGCCGACTATCAGCAGCGGGGTGCTATAGTAAGTCAGCGACAAGCCCAAGTAGTCAAACACATATGCCACCACTGCAGGCAGGGCAAGTCCGAGAACAAGGGATATAATCTGAACGACTACGACCAATATGAACCACCAAGTCACATGGAATATGGAAACTTTGGAAACAGTTGTCATGCGCCAAAATGAAATGAAAATCAGAAGTAAGGCAGCTCCGGCAACGCTCAGGTTTAAATATATTCCAGTTGTCTCTGAATAATGGACGAAATAGAGCCCAAGAAAATCGAAGAAGACAGCGTGCCCAGTCCTATGGGCCTGCGAAATGAATATTGGTATTGAGAATATAATTCCCTTCGCAAAATTCTGTGCTTACTCTAATGTCCTTCAATTCCGGTGCATTTGCTAAGCCTCGAACCACACTGAGCACATTGTCGCCTGTGTTCTGAAACGATCCACGAGGAATCGCATCGATCGTGTCGTAATTTGTATGATATCTAAATCCATTAATGCATTGACCCATGTCCAAACCTATAGACAACAATACATTTAGTCAGCATTCATTCAGTCAGCATTCAGTTACACTTTACCCGGAATGTTGCCATAGATGTTAAACTGTCGGAAGTCTGTATCTGATGGCACAATGGCTGTTTGGAATATTTCCTCCGCCAAGGTGGTTGCGAACGGATATTTCACATAGTTTTTATAATACTATGGAGAAGCTTTAGTTAGTTTGGGCTGGCTTCATTTTCATATAACTTACATTCACAATCCATGCGTGGTTGGGACCACTCTGAAAGAGAATCTCCCGTCCTCCGCTGCCACCAGCATCAAGATTAACAACAGCCCTAAGATTGATACATTAAATACTCTTCTGAGATTGATCCAATCTGAAGCTTACTTGCAGTACGGCGCCCATTTGTGTTGAGTGATAAAACCATGCGATGCTTGCATAGAACCTTCTTCAGCTCCGTTAAACAAAAAGACAATCGGATGTTCAAAGGTCTGTTTCGTTGTGGCAATCACGCGCAAAACTTCCAACATCGTGACTACCATGAAGCCTGCATCCCCTGCAGACGGAGTAAATGGCTTCGAGTCGAAGTGGCTGTTGACCAGGAGATACGTCTCACTGGTGCTTGCTTTCGGCGATAATTTTACAGCAATATTCTGAACGCCTTGGTACATGTTGAGCACAGTTTTGTACGGGAATGCACCAGATACCTGTGACACATCAATTTCCATATCGAAATAGTCTTCAAGCAGCACTTCTTTGATTTCTGCCAGATCCTTTAGAATAAAGTTGACTGCTTCAACCTCGTTTTCCCGACTGCCAGCCAATTTGGTGCCAATATTGGACAGTGTATACAGATTGTTGTAGGCACGCTCAGCTATGAATACATTTCTCTTTGCATCCTCCATTGTCAAGGGCGTGGGTAGCTTGTAGAAACGAGGTATTACCACAGCAAAAAACAGCAGTCCCCAGAACAGCAGGAAACCACTCGCAAAGTACCATGGTAACTTTGACTTGTTTGACTCGGACTTGCTTTTGACTTCACCTGCAGGATCTTCCACAGAATCCGGCAATATCTTTATAATATTTATACTTGATATTATAGAAATTATAAATATTCATACGAAAGATTTCTTACTAGTTTCTCCTTGTCAGCCATACTGTGCCTTAATTATCTGCTGATGTGAAGTCGAAGCTTTATACTAAAGAGTTTATGTAAAATGTAGATGCCTTTATAGCTAAGCAAAATCTTATCATGAGCACGAAATTGTAAAATTAATGTTTTAAAAGCTATTAATGAGAATATAGTAAACAAAGTGGGTCGACTTCGAGATACTCTGCAGTCAGTTCTGCCTGAATATAAATTCTTTAAAGTCAGAATTGTATGCATAACAAAGTTGTTTAGTTATTGAAGTTGCTTAATTTAGTATGAAAATTAGAAGCATATTTTTTTATTGTCAAAATATTGTTCACGAATATAACCTGTAGCCAAGGTCGGTATCATTCCTTTCCTTATCTGCTTTATACCCCTGTTTTAAAGTGATTTTACTCATTTATACTATGATAGGGTATTCAAATTTATAGCGCCAAGAAGAAGAAATCGTTCATTAAATCATAAATCAAAAATTTACGTATGATTATCATTAGCTAACGTGGGTAACTCACAACTTTTCGATACAATTTCTGAAGTATTTCTTTGAAAGCCATAATTCGCTTATCTCTTAGGTAATTGTAATTTAAACAAATTATTTTCTTTTAATTTCTTTGTATATAATTTTGTACCTTTAAAAATAGATTTGCTGCCTGGTAACATATTTCTTAATATTTTCTTACGAAATGATTATTTGGTTAGCATGCGAATTAATAAATTAATGATGTCTCGACATAAATAAATATCGTGTATCGTAAAATATAAATCAATTATTATATTACGAAGATAAGATGAGAACGATAAGACTCAATTACCAAAAAACGAGCAGACCATATATGTATGTTATATAAACAGTAATTTATAGACTACATGGACGATAATATCATGATCGAACAGTACATATTTATATGCAATACTTTTATGACATATGCTTGCAGAATAAATACAATACATAATATTTTAGATTGTTATGATAATTGCTTATTTTGATATCAAGCATTTTTCCATGAAATAAACTGATAGAATTAGTTATTACTGCTTTTTGGGCTCTTAGAGATCAGAACTGTTAAGAATTACCCATTAACCTTTAAATGTTTTATTTATGATTTACAAATCCTTTCATTTGAATTGCTGAGATTTTTAAAGCTCTGCGCATTTATTTATTGATAGATTTTCTCACTTCAACATTTTCTCAGTATTTTTAAAAAATATATCGTTGGTATAATACAGGCCACGTGGCAAGAATTCCATAGGAGGGGAACGTGGAAGCGAACTCCAAACTTTCAGCGTCGCCCTCTAGTTCAATATAATGACCCGAAACTCCCAACTGGAATATCGGCACTTCGAAGTCTCCATCATCCTTCTGAAAGTTTAAAAATCAATTAGGCTAAACTTAAACTGAAATAAAATGTAATAATTACCGTAAATTCCAAAAAGAAGTTAAGAGGAGAGCTGTCAATGCCATATGTGAAATATATATGATATGATAGTGGATGGGCTGGTGGATTGTCCAGATAGCTACGCAAGAACGACCAGTTGGTTATCTCAACGTCTTCATAGGCCTGGATAAACAAGCTCATGTGGGAAGGTCCTGTCAAGTTGAACTCAAAACGAACTGTTGTAGCACTCAGTACGGTTTTCCTTATCAATTCCAGCTTTGTTTCTGCTGGTGGTTCGATGGATTTAGAGCGGGGCAGCCATTTGCTCTGAAGTCTGTTCGATTCATAGCGATAGTCATACAAGGGCATGCCACACATCATATACCTTTCGCATTTCGATTTAATGCTAGCCAACCCAGTTAGATTGACTTTGGCGTCTGAGAACGTAGTTTCTTCACGTCGATCTTGGAAATTAAACAAGTATCCAGACTCGTCCTTACTGATAGTTCCATCGTACTCGTAGAATATTTTTCGTACTTGCTGAAAACAAAAGGAATATATTAAGAATATTATAGAAAGTATACTGAATACCTGTAAACTATATAATATACTTACTAGATATGCAACACGCTGCCCGTTGGTCTTTGGTCGAAATGGGAAACCGATTTGTGTGCTACTTGCCAAGTACATGGAAACAGCTGTGATTGCTAACAGAGAGAACACCACAAAACTTGGACGTCGGCAAGTATTGATAAGTGGCACCTGTAATTAAAATCAGTATAAGGCTACTACTATTAAAAATCGGATTGAAAACTTACCAGAAAACCAAAAGAAAGAATCGTTCCTGCGGCTGCCAAGACAGCAATAAACAAGTCCTTATTAGAAGCACTTCCTGATCGAGCACAAATTGGAGTTAGAATAACAATCAGAACATAAATGATATAGCTGCTGTGAAGGAAAGGAATTATCTGGCTGGCTTTAAGGAGACCCGTCCAGGCGTAGCCACGATCGTGCAGAGTAGTCAGCAAGTTAAACGCCAGGGATAACACATAGAAGATTAGTGGAATTAAAAGAATATATGCTGAACGCAATCCAAATACTGTAAGGCCAATGACTAGAAGTGCCAGGATGATGGCCTGACCATGCAATGCCAGTTGCACATGATAGCCGGAGGAAATCTTTTTCTGTAAAAGGAAAATTGAGTTAAATGTAAGGAACAGAATACTGAATAAACAACTTACGTTCCCATGTAGACTAAAATAGATTGTGATGGGTAAACTAAGGCCAATTAGCGAGGGGCACACATATAAGCCAATTAACAACATCGGGGAGCTGTAGTGAGTCAGTGATAGTCCAAAGTTATCGAACACATATGAAACAATTATGGGAAGGGCAAATCCGAGCACAAATGAAATTAGCTGGATGATAAGCACCAATATGAGCCAGCATGCTACGTGGTAGAACGAAACATGAGTAATGGCTGCCATGCGCCACATTGAAATGAAAATAAGAATAAAGGCAGCTGCTGCAACTCCAAAGTTTAAGAAAATTCCTGTGGTCTCTGAATAATGGATGAAGTAGAGACCCAGGAAATCGAAAAATACTGAGTTTCCATCCATGTGCGCCTATAAAATGAAACATCAGAAGTTGATTATCAATATATTTGCAAACTTATAGGATACCTTTGTATCGTGCAATTCAGTCGCATTGGCCAAACCTCGAACTAAGCTAAGTACATTGTCCCCTGAGTTTTGTAAGGATTCGTGAGGAATCACATCGATCACGTCATACTTTGTATGATAGATGTATCCATTACCAAGTTGCACCATGTCCAAACCTATTATTAAAGATTTAATTTATTTTAACATTTGTAGAGTTCTTATTATAATACTCACCCGGAACGTTGCCATATTTTTTAAACTGAGTGAAGTCTGAATCCGATGGTATAACGCCTGATTGAAAGATTTCCTCAGCGATATTCGTAGCAAATGGATATTTAATGTATTTTTTGTAGTACTATTAAATGGTAAGAAGAGATTTAATTGAATATGATAAGATATAGTTCTCAGAAACTTACATTTAAAAGCCATGAATGGTTGGGTCCACTTTGAAATAGAACTTCTCGACCTCCACTACCACCAGCGTCAAGGTTAACTACAGCTCTACGATTAATAAATTGGTATTTTGTTGGAAACATTTATAGTTGACATAGCTTACTTGCAGAATGGCGCCCATTTGTGTTGAGTAATAAATCCGTGAGATGCTTGCATCATACCTTCTTCAGCTCCGTTAAACAAGAAGACAATTGGATGCTGAAAGGTTTGCCTTGTAGTTGCAATGACACGTAAAACTTCTAACATCGTGACTATCATGAATCCAGCATCACCTGCAGACGGAGTGAATGGCTTCGAATCAAAGTGGCTGTTGACGAGGAGGTACGTCTCGGTTGTGTAGTTCTTTGGAGTCAGTTTGACAGCAATATTTTGAACGCCTTGGTAAACATTCAGCAAATTTTTATATGGATAAGCTCCTGAGGCTTGTGACAAATCTATTTCCATATCGAAAAGGTCTTTTTGTAAAGCTTCTTTGATGTCTGCGAGCTCATTGAGAATGAATTGTACTGCTTCGATCTCATTTTCTTTGCTGCCAGTCAATTTGTAACCAATATTCGATAGAGTATACAGATTTTTGTACGCTCGCTCGGCAATGAAGACATTTTTGTTAGCGTCATCCAGTGTGCGAGCCGTTGATAACCGTTTGTAAAATGGAATTACGACGGCAAAGAAGAGGAGTCCCCAGAACAGTAAGAAACCAGTTGCAAAGTACCAAGGTAGCTTCGAAATAGACTTTTTGTTGGCCAATACTTTGCCGCCAGCTTCATTGGGTTCGGTGAGCAGCTTTAGTATGAAGAAGATGTTATGTAAGGTTTTAAGTAGTTCCACCGTTTGCAATTATTACCAGTTTCTCCTTGTCCCCCATTTTGTATCCTAATTCTGTCTCTGCTGAAGTGAATCGCTGGTTCTTCATGTGAGAACTGAATTAGTCAAGTTTAATGTTGACGGTATTTATATGATTGGAATTTTGTTATCTCAAATATATTGTAAAAAATCCCTTTAAATAATAATTTTTATGAGCTCAATTCAATCATTATCGAAGAAGCACGATCTTTACTGGTACTACTTTGAAAAAAAAAAAAAATTGGCCAATAAAATCATAAAATGACCAAGCTCTGCCAAAAAAAGAAGATAAATTTGTTAATAAAGCAATAAACATCGAAATGGAAACAGACTGCAATCATTTATTTTCCATATAAATATTTTGATTGCTAAAACGCTTTAACAAACTAGATTGAATCTTCAATTAAAGCTAAAGTATATACCGCTGGTATATCACAGGCCAAGTGTCCAGCGCTGTAAAAGAAGGGAATGTAGATGCAAACTTTGTATTTAGTTTATCACTCGTATCTCCGATGTAATGACCCGACACGCCGAGCTGCAGCAAAGGAACATTGAAACTTCCATTTGGTTTCTATAGATTTTGATATATGATTAGACAAATATTAAAATTTATAAATATTCATGCTTCTTCTTACCGAACATTCCAAATAAAAGCTGTATGGCGTACTATCGATGCCGTAATTAAGGAATATGAAATATGGAGGAGAATTCGTCTTTGAATCTTCAAGATAACTGCGCAGGAATGACCAATTACTTATGGTGACATCTTCATAGGGCTGAATGAACAGTCTCATTGTGGAAGGGCCTGTCAGACTGAACTCAAAGCGAACAGTTGTTGAATTCAGTACAACTTTATTGAGAACCACCAATTTCGTTGTCGCTGGCAGTTCGATGGGTTCAGAACGTGCCAACCATTTGTTGTACATTTGATTCCGAACAAAACGTAAGTCATACAAAGGCATTCCGCAATACATGTGGGCATCGCAATATGATTTAATGCTGACCAAACCCGACAGATTGACGTTTGTGCCCAAGAGCGGGTTTTCTACAAGTCGATCTTCGAAATTGAACAGGTAGCCAGACTCGTCTTTACTGAGAGTTCCATCATATTCGTAGAACTTGTTTCGAACTTGCTGGAATGGCACTCGTTATTATAACCACAATAACAATAACAGTCAGTTATCTATATGGGAACTTACAAGACATTCAAGACGGTGTACGTTGGTCTTTGGTCGATACGGGAATCCGATTTGTGTGCTGCTGGCCAAGTACATGGAAAGAGCTGTGATTGCCAACAGAGACAATACTACAAAACTGGGACGTCGGAAAGTATTGATAAGCGGCACCTGCAATTGAGATCGATTGCAAATCCGCGAATAATGTGATATTTATGAGCAAACAAACCAAGAAACCGAACGAAAGAATTGTTCCTGTTGCTGCCAAAACAGCAATGTACAAGTCCCGATTCGAACCACTGCCTGCACGACCACCCATGGGTGTCAGTACCACAACGAATATATAAAAGACGTAACTGCTATAGAGGAAAGGAATTATTTGGCTCAGTTTATGGAGAGCCATCCAGGCATAGCCGCGATCATGCAAAGTAGTCAATAAGTTGAAGGCTAAGGATAACACATAGAAAATTAGTGGAATTATGAAAATATATGTTGAACGCAATCCAAATACTGTAAGACCAAAGACTAGAAGTGCCATGATGACGGCCTGACCATGCAATGCCAGTTGCACATGATAGCCGGAGGAGATCTTTTTCTGTAAAAGGAAAATTGAGTTAAATGTAAGGAACAGAATACTGGATATACAACTTACGTTCCCTTGTAGACTATAATAGATTGTGATTGGTAAACTGAGGCCAATTAGCGAGGGGCACACATATAAGCCGATCACCAGCATTGGCGTGCTATAGTATGTTAGCGATAGTCCTAAATTATCCATTACATATGCGATAATTACAGGAAGGGCAAGTCCGAGCACAAATGAAATTAGCTGGATGATAAGCACCAATATGAACCAGCATGCAACGTGATTAAAGGAAACATGAGAAACGGCTGCCATGCGCCACATTGAAATGAAAATGAATATCAATGAAGCTGCCGCAACGCCATAGTTTAAGAAAATTCCTGTGGTCTCTGTATAATTGATAAAGTAGAGACCCAGGAAATCGAAGAAGACAGTGTGTCCAGTGTTGTACGCCTGAGATGAATATAACTGTGTTAATTGAACTTTGTTTGAAGCTGTGCGAAGTCAAACTTTACTTCTGTATTATGTAGTTCGGTTGCATTGGCCAAACCTCGAATCAGGCTGAGAAGATTATCGCCAGTGTTCTGCAGGGATTCCCGAGGAATCACATCGATTTGATCGAATTTGGTATGGTAGACAAATCCGTTAATACACTGAGCCATGTCCAAGCCTGTATGTAGTATACACATATATAGTTGATACAGCTGGTAAGTTCTCGTATGACTCCACTCACCTGGGATGTTGCCATATGTTCTAAACTGTCGAAAGTCAGTATCAGATGGAATAAGTCCAAGCTGAAAGATTTCCTCAGCCAAAGTCGTAGCGAGTGGGTGTTTAATATACTTTTTATAGTACTGTAAAGAACTTGAGCATTTAAAAAAAATTGTGATTGCAATTAAGCCCGAGACATCTTACATCCACCAGCCATGGGTGATTGGGACCACTCTGGAATAGAATTTCCCGACCTCCACTACCAGCAGCGTCTAGGTTCACGACAGCTCTAGGAGTGTAGTGATTTGGTTGATAGATAACATTCTATTTCATTAGCTTTCTTCGGTCTGAAGCTTACTTGCAGAACGATGCCCATTTGTGTTGAGTTATGAATGCGTGTGAAGCCTGCAGGCCGCTTTCCTCAGCTCCGTTGAACAGAAAAACAATAGGATGCTCAAAGGATTGTTTTGTGGTTGCCATAACACGGAAAACTTCCAACATCGTGACGATCATGAAACCAGCATCGCCAGCACCAGCAGCTGGCTGAGTATCGAAGTGACTATTAACTAGAAGGTAGGACTTACTCGTGCTGTTCTTGGGGGTAAATTTAACAGCAATATTTTGAAGGCCTCGATATACAGTTATCGCATTGCTCCTTACGAACATGCCAGAGCCTCGTGACAAGTCTATTTCTATGTCGAAATATTCGTTCAGTGATTCTTCTTTTACTTGGTTGAGCACTTTCAATAAGAATTCGACGGCCACTACCTCATTTTCCTTACTGCCGACTCTTTTGTTACCAATATTTGACAGAGTGTAAAGGTCCTTGTATGCACGTTCAGCAATGAATACGTTTTTCTTAGCATCCTCCATTGTAAGAGCCGTGGGTAAGCGATAGAAGAGAGGAATTACAACGGCGAAGAAGAGAAAGCCCCAAAAGAGCAGAATTCCACATGCTAAATACGACGGCACTTTAAAATTAGTCTTCATTTTGACTATATTTTCGAGCACAGATTGGGCAGTGGTCTTAAGATACGATTATTATATTGAATTATATAAACAAAAATACGAATTGAAGGTTATTTAAAAGAACTTCGGAGTCATCACTGATGTGAACTGAAGGTATTCTAAGTAAGAACTAAATAGTATGTCCAACATGTGAAAACCTTTTATAGTTAACATAAATCTTATCGAATTTATGAAATCGTAAAAAATATTTTAGGTAACCACATCGAACTAGGAATACCCTGCTTTCTAGCCACAACTGTCATCTAACTCAAGTCGATGTAGATAAAATAAAGAGAAATCTTATCTGAAATTTGGTGAAATGCAATAAATATATATTTATTTATGTTCTTTAATAATAATAAATGATAAAACATTTATTTTATTTCAATAAAAAATATAAGTTCTTTAAGTCCACGATGTATGTAGATAACATATTTCTACTTCTGTCGAATTAAATTTGGATTGCTTTTATTTCTAGTCATTTCTCCCATCTTTGTGTCCATATCTTTTCTCAAGGATAATTTTCAGTTTTGTCTAATTGAATATACTAAATTCTCGTATCTTAAAGTAAGTCCAGGGATATTATTCAATTTATTGCCAAATTTTCTGTTTATGTTCATTTGATTATAAAATTATAAAAATTATAAAATTTATATTTATTATTTATGATGTGTCGATATCAGCACATATCGAATGATATAATTTTGTTGTGCTAAGAAGATAAGGTGTGCGAGGGACCAATTCCAATAATTTCAGCCTATTACTATGTAATGAATTTGAAACATAACATATACATATTTATGTTGCGAATGTCGATCAGAGTCCGAAAGATATATGCCTAAATCAATATATTGTTGAGTATAAAACTTTTTTATTTTAATAATAAATATTATTAGAAAATATATCGTTGGTATAATACAGGCCACGTGGCAAGAATTCCATAGGAGGGGAACTTGGATGCGAACTCCAAACTTTCAGCGTCGCCCTCTAGTTCAATATAATGACCTGAAACTCCCAACTGGAATATCGGCACTTCGAAGTCTCCATCCTCCTTCTGAAAGTTTAAAAATCAATTAGGCTAAACTTAAACTGAAATAAAATGTAATAATTACCGTAAATTCCAAAAAGAAGTTAAGCGGAGAGCTGTCAATGCCATATGTGAAATATATATGATATGATAGTGGATGTTCTGGTGGATTGTCCAGATAGCTACGCAAGAACGACCAGTTGGTTATCTCAACGTCTTCATAGGCCTGGATAAACAAGCTCATGTGGGAAGGTCCTGTCAAGTTGAACTCAAAACGAACTGTTGTAGCACTCAGTACGGTTTTCCTTATCAATTCCAGCTTTGTTTCTGCTGGTGGTTCGATGGACTTAGAACGAGGCAGCCATTTGCTCTGAATTCGATTCTCAACATAGCGATAGTCATACAAGGGCATGCCACACATCATATACCTTTCGCATTTCGATTTAATGCTAGCCAACCCAGTTAGATTGACTTTGGCGTCTGAGAATGTAGTTTCTTTACGTCGATCTTGGAAATTAAACAAGTATCCAGACTTGTCCTTACTGATAGTTCCATCGTACTCGTAGAATATTTTTCGTACTTGCTGAAAACAAAAGGAATATATTAAGAATATTATAGAAAGTATACTGAATACCTGTAAACTATATAATATACTTACTAGATATGCAACACGCTGCCCGTTGGTCTTTGGTCGAAATGGGAAACCGATTTGTGTGCTACTTGCCAAGTACATGGAAACAGCTGTGATTGTCAACAGATAGAACACCACAAAGCTGGGACGGCGGAAAGTATTGATAAGCGGCACCTGTTATTAAGAATTGTATAAGACTTCTATGTTTGAGAAGGCGGTTAGCAAACTCACCAGAAAACCAAAAGAAAGAACCGTTCCTGCTGCTGCCAAGACAGCAATAATCAAGTCCTTATTAGAAGCACTTCCTGATCGAGCACAAATTGGAGTTAGAATAATAATCAGAACATAAATGATATAGCTGCTGTGAAGGAAAGGAATTATCTGGCTGGCTTTAAGGAGACCCGTCCAGGCGTAGCCACGATCGTGCAGAGTAGTCAGCAAGTTGAAGGCCAAGGATAACACATAGAAGATTAGTGGAATTAAAAGAATATATGCTGAACGCAATCCAAATACTGTAAGGCCAATGACTAGAAGTGCCAGGATTATGGCCTGACCATGCAATGCCAGTTGCACATGATAGCCGGTAGAGATTTTGTTCTGTGAAAGGAAAATTGAGTTAAATGTAAGAACCACAATACAGGATATACAACTTACGTTCCCTTGTAGACTATAATAGATTGTGATGGGTAAACTGAGGCCAATTAGCGAGGGGCACACATATAACCCGATCTCTAGCATCGGCGTACTATAGTATGTTAGCGATAGTCCTAAATTATCCATTACATATGAAACGATCAAAGGAAGAGCCAGTCCGAGTACAAATGATATAATCTGGATAATAAGGACCAATGTGAACCGGCATGCTTCGTAGGAAAAGCAAACATGAGAAACGGCTGCCATGCGCCACATTGAAATAAAAATAAGAATGAAGGCAGCAGCCGCAACGCCATAGTTTAAGAATATTCCCGTGGTGTCTGAATAATGAATAAAGTAGAGACCCAGAAAATCGAAGAAGACAGCATTTCCATCCGTGTGCGCCTATAAAATGAAACATCGGAGGTTTACATTCAGCATCCATACATATATGCAAGCTTCTCGGAAGAATACCTGTGTATCATGCAATTCTTCCGCATTGGCCAAACCTTGAACTAAGCTAAGTATATTGTCTCCTGAGTTCTGCAAGGCTTCGCGAGGAATCACATCGATCACGTCATACTTTGTATGGTAGACATATCCATTATCAATTTGAGCAATATCCAAACCTATGATTGATGATAGAATTTATCAAAACATTTCTGTAGTGTATTTTATAATTGGTACCCACCCGGAATGTTGCCATATTTTTTAAACTGAGTGAAGTCTGAATCCGATGGTATAATACCTGATTGGAATACTTCTTCAGCGAAACTCGTAGCAAATGGATATTTAATGTATTTTTTATAGTACTGTTAAATGAAAAAAGTGTTTTTTTGTTTGCTTTGATAATAATTCATTTTCAGAGACTTACATTTAAAAGCCATGAATGTTTAGGTCCGCTTTGAAATAGAACTTCTCGAGCTCCACCACCAACGCCTTCAAGATTAATAACAGCCCTAATATTTTAAAATTAATATTCTGTTCAAATAATTTAATTGACATATTGTAACTTACTTGCACAATGGAGCCCATTTATGTTGGGTGAGAAATCCGTGAGAAGCTTGCATCATATCTTCTTCAGCTCCATTAAATAGAAACACGATCGGATGCTCAAATGATTGTTTTGTTGTGGCAATGACACGTAAAACTTCTAACATCGTGACTATCATGAATCCTGCATCACCTGCGGACGGAGTGAATGGCTTCGAGTCAAAGTGGCTGTTGACGAGGAGGTAGTTTTCGCTTGTGCTATTCGTCGGAGTCAGTTTGACAGCAATGTTTTGAACACCTTGGTAAACATTCAGCGCAGTTTTATATGGATAAGCTCCTGAGGCTTGTGACAAATCTATTTCCATATCGAAAAAGTCTTTTTGTGAAGCTTCTTTGATGTCTGCGAGCTCGTTGAGAATAAAGTTTACTGCTTCGATCTCATTTTCTTTGCTGCCAGTCAATTTGTAGCCAATATTCGATAGAGTATACAGATTTTTGTACGCTCGCTCGGCAATGAAAACATTTTTGTTAGCGTCATCCAGTGTGCGAGCCGTTGGTAACCGATTGTAAAATGGAATTACGACGGCAAAGAAGAGGAGTCCCCAGAACAGTAAGAAACCAGTTGCAAAGTACCAAGGTAGCTTCGGAACAGACTTCCTGTTGACTGACACTTTGCCGCCAGCTTCATTGGGTTCGGTGAGTAGCTTTGTTTTAAATAGTGAAATTAAATAAAGTTAATAGCAAATCGATTTTTTGTTCCTACCAGCTTTTCCGTGCTCCCCATTGTATTACGCAAGTAGATCTGTGCGGCTCGTTCCACAAGTGAGAACTAAGTTCCCTTATTTTGGTAGACGCCATTTATAGTTATGGTATTGCGTTATCTTGATATGGGAATTGTAAAAAATTAATTTTAATCAAAATATTTACGATGCCAATTCGTTGGTAATAAAATATTCGCGGTTTTTTATCCAATTGCAAATATTAAAAGAAGGGTATAATGGTTTTGTTTAAAACTATGTAACAGGCAGAAGACAGGCATTATAGGCTATTAGCTTAGTTAATGTAATCAGTTCCGGCTTTGAAAACGTCTTAAATTGGAAAGATTTGTTAGAAAAGTTTTTCATCAAATGCAACTTTATTATTTAAACATCAAGAATTATTTTTTTGGAATACAACTCTCACTGTATTGATTTTTTGTTAAGGCAATTTACACACATATATTTAGAACACATAACGTTTATATAATGCAGGCCATTCGGCCAAAATAGAATAGGACGGAAACGATGATGCGAACTTCACACTTTGGGCATCTCCTTCATTTAAAATGAAATGCGCCGATACTCCTAGTTGAAATAACGGAAATCCCAAATCGCCGTTCAAACTCTGTAAGTGAAGATATGTAATATTGTATATAAACAAAGGTTTACTTTGACTCGTGGAAATCTGCATATTATTTCTTACCGAAGCTTCTATAAAGAAATTATACGGAGAGCTGTCGATGCCATATGTTAGATAGATGTGATATGGCAAAGACATATCAAGATAGCGGGGAATGAACGACCAGTTGCTTATCTTCACATTTTCGTAGGGTTGGATAAACAAACTCATGTGAGAGGGTCCAGTTAAGTTGAATTCAAAGCGAACATTCGTAGCATTAATTATGGTTTTATTGATCACTTCCAATCCACCTATTTCTGGTGGAAGAATTGGTTCAGATCGCGGTAACCACTTGCTTTGAAGTCTATTTTTAGTGAATCGGTAATCGTACAGAGGCATGCCACACATCATTTCGGTCTCGCATTTGGATTTAATGCTAACCAACCCTGTCAGATTGACCTTTGCGTCCAAGAGTGGCTGCTCTTCACGGCGATCCTGAAAACTAAACAAGTAGCCCGACTCGTCCTTACTGAGTGTGCCATCATACTCGTAGAACATGTTGCGCACTTGCTGAAATCGGATAAGAAATATATTTGATCAAATACTAAGTAAAATATGTAGAATACTCACCAGATATGCAACCCGATGGCCATTGGTCTTTGCACGATAAGGGAAGCCGATTTGTGTAAAACTGGCTAAGAACAGAGCCAGAACTGTGACTGCCAGCAAGGAGAATATTACAAAGCTGGGGCGTCGGAAAATATTGATGAGCGGAAGCTAAAAATGAAATATTTTACTGCATGCCTTAAAAAAAATAAGTGAATGACTGTATTTACCAAGAAACCAAACGATAAAACCGTTCCAGCTGCTGTCAGCACAGCAATTAAAACATCGCGATTAGAGGCGCTGCCTGCACGACCACCCATCGGTGTCAGCACAACAATAAATAAATAAATGGTGTAACTGCTGCATATGAAAGGAATTAGCTGGCCCACTTTAACGATGCCCATCCAGGCATAGCCACGATCGTGTAGCTTAGTCAGCAAGTTAAGTGCTAGGGATAGTGAATAGAATATCAGTGGAATTACAAAAACATATGTTGACCGTATTCCGAGTGCTGTAAGAAAAATAACCAGAAGAGCCAGGATGGCGGCGTGGCTGTGCAATCCTAGTTGAAGATGATAAGCGATTGAGATCTTCTCCTAGAAAATTGAAATTTATTGTAAAATAATCATTAACTGGATACTTGAGACTATCAACTTACATTCCGATGAATACTATAGTAGATTGTTATAGGCAAACTCAGGCCAATCAGTGAGGGACACACGTATAAGCCAACGATCAGCATTGGGGAACTAAAGTAAGTCAGCGACAGCCCCAAACTATCCATAAACCACGCCACTATGGCAGGAAATGCTAGTCCGAGAAGAAAGGAAATAATCTGGACGACCAGGACCAATGAAAACCAGCACAATACGTGGGAAATGGATTCGATGGAGACCTTCGCCATGCGCCATATTGAAACGGATATCAAAATAAGGGTAGCTATGGCAACGCCTAAGTTCAAGAATATGCCGGCAGTGTCTGAGTAATGGATGAAGTAAAGACCAAGAAAATCATAGAAGACTGCGTGACCAAGCACGGGTGCCTAAGAGACGAACATAGCTAAAGTCAAATAGAAAAATTATTAAAATAAGCTTTACCTTTGTATCACTTAATTCAGTTGCATTGGCCAATCCTCGAACCAGACTAAGTACATTATCGCCGGTATTTTGCAGGGATTCACGAGGAATCACATCGATAAGATCGTATTTGGTATGATAGATATAGCCATTAAAACATTGCGCCATGTCCAAGCCTGTTTGAAATCAATCAATAACTTTGAAATCAAAATTCATAACGAAACTTACCTGGAATTTTACCATACAAATTGAACTGTCTAAAGTCCGAATCCGATGGAATAATTCCACCTTGGAAAATTTCCTCAGCCATGGTCGTTGCGAATGGATGTTTGACGTATTTTTTGTAGTACTTGAAATAATTTTCATAATTAGAATCATTTCTGACAACGGTTACTTATCAAATATCTTACATCCACAAGCCACCGATGGTTGGGACCACTTTGGAATAGAATTTCCCGACCTCCACTGCCAGCAGCATCCAGATTAATGACGGCTCTTGGATCAAAGTCGTTGTATTCAAGTTGTGTGCTTCAGCTAATGATTGAGGAAAAACTTACTTGCAGTATGGAGCCCATTTGTGCTGAGTTACAAAGCCGTGAGATGCTTGCATCATACCTTCTTCAGCTCCGTTAAATAGAAATACGATCGGATGCTCAAATGGTTGCTTTGTTGTGGCAATGACACGTAAAACTTCCAGCATCGTGACTATCATGAAGCCTGCATCGCCGGCAGACGGAGTGAATGGCTTGGAATCGAAGTGGCTGTTGACGAGGAGGTAGGTTTGGCTTGTGCTATTCTTTGGAGTTAATTTCACAGCTATGTTTTGAACGCCTTGATATATGTTTAGCATTGTAGCATATGGGAAAATTCCGGCTGCTTGCGATACATCAATTTCCATTTCAAAAAAGTCTTCCTGTAGATTTTCTTCAATTTTTTCCAACTCATTGAGAATAAAATTTACTGCTTCGATCTCATTTTCTTTGCTGCCAGTCAATTTGGTGCCGATATTAGAGAGAGTGTAGAGATTTTTGTACGCTCGTTCCGCAATAAATTCATTCTTGTTCGCATCTTCGTTTGTTAGAGCCGTTGGCAACCGATAGAAAAATGGAATTACAACGGCGAAAAAGAGCAATCCCCAGAACAGCAGAAACCCATTCGCAAAGTACCAAGGTATTTTTGGATTAACATCATTTTTCGTTACAGTAACGGAAGCTTCGTCAGGCTCATCCGCTATCTAAATAATGTAAAATGGAGGAGTTGATATGAAAAGGAAATGCTTATTCTAAATTGATCTGAATTGTTTTTTTTAATAACCAATGAAATTATTTTATGAATTCCATCAAACAAATTCCTTGAACCAAAATGAAACTCGTTTTATGAAGTCAAACTACCGATCTTAAGGACTTCCAGATGACGTTTCTAAAAAGTCAAGAGATTGACATCATTGGGGATGGATAATATTCTGAAGAGCACACCACATAGAAAGTAGCTTTTAGTTCTACAAAATTCTATAAAATCTTATTTTTGGATTCTGCAGTAATTGATAGCTGTTTTAAGTATCTATCTACATTACACCTACATCTACATACAAGAGCGCTCTTCGGTATACACAAAATAAATAAAATAGTTTTGCTTATTTATGTAGTGTGTTTGAATAACTTTGCGAACATAAACAAAAATTCCAGCATGCGTACGCCAAAATATATGTATAACAGATTGTTTGTATAAGTATATATAAAATATATGTATGTTTTATGGCTCAGCAATAACCTAACACTGATTAAAAACATAGCTTCGCCTCACATTTAATTACGGATACAAACAAATTAGCGCAGTGATAACTTCATTGGCTTCATTAGAATTTCTTATCACAAGAGTCGATAGGTAACCGGCAATTAATCAGTCATCATGATAGGTATTTGTGAGCAATGAATCGTAGTCATTCGAATTATACATGTGTGTATATTAACCGCACCTTGTTCTGACATGAATCAATGCGACTTCGAATAGCGCGTAACATCTCATCAAGACGCATACAACTTAACTGATCTCGCAGTTTGCTCAGAATAGGCAAGGCAGCTCCGAAACACATCTTATCTAAAATATTCAGTATAGATGCTCTCTATAATTTAAATTATTGTGTGCTCATCAAAGTGTTCGCAGAGCGTGATTCGACGCGTTGCGTAAGGGCACACACGAGAACTGATTATTCAAAGCTCTTCGCTCGTTCTAGCTGCTCTAATGCCTACTGTGCCCAATGTTTATTCTATTTACTCTTCTCGACTTGAGGTCTTGCATGTTGGAACCGTTTATATTTAATTGTCTTGCTTATTCCTAATGGAATTTGCCTAACAGGTAAAATGTTTGGTTAGCTGAGGAAAGCATGGTACACATTATTGATGATATCTAGATATTAACTCGAAAACAAAAATCAAAGAACATCAGCCATTCCTAAAAGCAGTTCAAACAGCAGTTCATATTTGCTTACATTCTTTTATTCATTATAATGATTTTGAATGTATTTGTTTCATAAATGTTCTCTTTACAATATGTAGCGCAGATAAACTGCAGGCCACTGTGCCAATATGGCAAAGGAGGGGAATGAAGAAGCAAACTTAACTGCTTGAGCATCTCCAGGACTTAGAATGTAATGGCCGGACACTCCAATTTGCAGCACTGGTACATTAAAATCGCCGTCAGGTTTCTACAGGTGAAAAAGTCAAATGTATTTAGTTTCAATGAACATGTGATTCTGTACAGATTGCTTCTTACCGTCACTTCCAAAAAGAAACTCAATGTAGAATTATCAACACCGTATGTGAAATAGATATGATAGGGTAGCGGAGCTTCAGGTGGTGTTTTCAGATAGCTAGGTAGGAACGACCAGGCGCTTATCGTCACATCTTCATAGGGTTTAATGAACAAGCTCATGTGAGAGGGTCCCGTCAAGGTGAATTCAAACCGAACGGTTGTTTCGTTAATAGGTGTTTTGGCTACTGTGGTCAATGTTGTCGGTGGCTCTGGTATTTCAACAGGTTCAGTTCGTTTTATAAATTTGCTCTGATGTCTATTCTGAACAAAGCGATAATCATACAAAGGCTGGCCACACATCATGTAGGTCTCACAAAACTCGGTGATACTTTCCAATCCAGTCAGATTGGCCTTTGTGCCCAAGAGTGGCTTTTCTTCACGGCGATCCTGGAAACTAAACAAGTATCCAGACACATCCTTACTGATTGTACCATCGTACTCGTAGAACTTGATGCGCACTTGCTGAAATGAGAAAAATAATATCTTGGATTATATACTTGCAGTACGTTAACTATATAAGGCTCTCACCAAATATGCAACTCGTTGTCCATTGGTCTTTGGTCGATACGGGAATCCGAGCTGTGTGCTACTGGCTAGATACAAAGAAATGGCAGTAAGTAGACACAGAGAGAGCACCACAAAGCTGGGTTTGCGGAAAGCATTGATAATCGGGATCTGTTTGAAGAAACAACGTTATCACCTAGTCACCACGGGAAAATACGTTTTTTCACACTTACCAAGAATCCAAAACAGAGAACAGTTCCTAAGGCTGATAGAACAGCAATGTACAAGTCCCGATTCGAGGCACTGCCTGCACGTGCTCCCATCGGTGTCAGTACCACGATGAATGTATAAATCAGGTAGCTGCTATATAGGAAAGGAATCACCTGGCTCACTTTAAGGGCACCTGTCCAGGCATAGCCACGATCATGCAGAGTAGTCAGCAAGTTAAAGGCTAAGGATAGCATATAGAAAGCCAGTGGAATTACGATGATGTAGGTGGTGCGCAAGCCAAACACTGTGAGGCCAATGGTTAGAAGAGCTAGGATAAGGGCCTGACTGTGCAATGACAATTGGAGATGGTAGGCATTTGATATTTTATCCTGTGGATGAAATTTGCATTAGAAAGTGCTTAAGTTTAACAGAATTTGGGATAATGGACTCACGTTGCGTTGTAGAGAATAGTACAAGGTGATGGGCAAACTGAGGCCAATTAGTGAGGGGCAGACATATAGGCCGACTATCAGCAACGGAGTGCTATAGTATGTCAGCGATAGTCCCAGTGCATCCATTCCATATGCCACTACAGCAGGAAGAGCCAATCCAAGTACGAAGGAAATTATCTGGATGATGATGACCAAAATAAACCAGCGCACCACATGGCATAGGGAAACTTTGGACATGGCTGACATGCGCCACATCGAAATGAAAACAAAAATTAGGGTAGCTGCGGCAACACCAAAGTTCAGAGATTTCCCCATAGCATCTGGGTAATGGACAAAGTAGAGACCCAAGAAATCAAAGAAGACTTGATGACCTGTCTTATAAGCCTATGAAAAAGTTAAAGAAAACTTAAGCAAAATAGTTATCCAACAAATTGTAGCTCAATTGCTTACCTCTATGTCGTGCAATTCGGTTGAATTAGCAATTGCACGGACCAGTTCAAGTATATTGTCGCCGGTGTTCTGCAAGGCTCCACGAGGAATCACATTGATAAGATCGTATTTCGTATGGTAGACATAGCCATTAGTAATTTGAGCCATGTCCAAGCCTTTAAAATATTTACAATAGTTTTCATTGAATTTATGTAGGCTAAAGTGTAAGATAAAGCGTCTTACCGGGGATTTTTCCGTACATATTAAACTGTCGAAAATCTGTATCGGAAGGAATAATTCCTGATTGGAAGATTTCCTCAGCCATAGTTGTTGCGAATGGATGTTTGATGGATTTTTTGTAGTACTGTTGAGGAGCATGAGTACATGAAAAGCTCTAATTGTATTAAAAAAAAAACTTACATTGACTAGCCATGGGTGGCTGGGGCCAGTTTGGAATAGGACTTCACGACCTCCACTACCAGCAGCATCAAGATTGATAACGGCTCTATTATAAAACGATTGTGTGTAAGATATGTTCTTCTTAAGAAATACTAACTTTAATTACTCACCTGCAATTTGCCGCCCATCTGTGCTTTGTAATAAAACCATGACCAGCTTGCATCATACCTTCTTCGGCTCCATTGAACAGAAAGACTATCGGATGCTCAAGGTTTTGCTTAGTGGTTGCAATCACACGCAAAACCTCCAACATTGTGACGATCATGAAGCCCGCATCACCCGCAGATGTGGTGAATGGTTTTGAGTCGAAATGGCTGTTGACGAGGAGATAATTGTCACTGCTGTTTGCTTTCGGCGATAATTTTACAGCAATATTCTGAACCGCTTGGTACACGTTTAGCAACGTTTTGTACGGATATTCTCCAGATACTTGTGACAAATCAATCTCCATGTCAAAATAGTCTGCTTGGATATTTTCTTTGATCTTCTCAAGCTCGCTTAGAAGGAAATTGACTGCATCCACCTCATTTTCCTTGCTGCCAGTCAGTTTGTTACCGATATTAGAGAGCGTGTACAGATTATTGTAGGCACGTTCAGCTATGAATACACTCTTGTTTGCGTCCTCCAGTGTTAAGGGCGTGGGTAGCTTATAGAAGAAAGGTATCACCACAGCAAAAAAGAGCAGTCCCCAGAACACAAGGAAACCACTCGCAAAATACCAAGGTACTTTCAAATTTGGCTGCTTTTTGTCCACATTTTTTAGAGCTTCGGCAGACTCTGCCAATATCTATTTAATATTAATAATTTAACTTGAAGAAATTGAAAATTTTAGTATAATTAATAAGTCTCTTACCAATTTGTCCTTGTCCCCCATACTGCTCCTTAATGAAGTTCCTATCTGCTGATCTGATTCCCAGAACTTCCAAATGAGCACTATGAAGCTTAAACAAATGTTGGCCGCTTATATAGTTGTCAAAAATGTAATCAAATAATGTAATCATAATTTTAAAATGGCAATTTAAAAAGATATAATTTATAGAGCCAATTCATTGATTGCTTTAAGTGTTTGGAGCAAATTTTTGGGTTTCCAAGATTGTGCAAAAGAGTGACAATAAAATCATATAATATAGACGTGCTAATAATAATTATCACCTGCTTGAGGGTGGTTTGAAATTTGTAAATATTTAAATATTATTATTTAAGCTAATTTAGTTATTCAAATGTTAACAGATATTATTAATTTATGCCAGACTAAAATGAATAATATTTGAATTTATCTGAATTTATCTTTAAGCTGGACATTGACCATAAATTAAATATATTTTACTACAAATCAGAGCAATCCGAAATATTTTAAGGTAATTTGGCTAAAGCGAATAAGGGTTACAAATAAATTGAAGTCTCTGGCAGAAACTGATTTCGTTTAAGCAAGTTTTAATGTTTGGTGAAACCATATAAATTATTAAAATTTCTAATTTGTATGAGAATAGAACTTACAAATCTCGCAACTTGTTAAAAAACCCATTTATATTTTACCATGCGCTTGTTCATCAATAGATTACTCTGCTTTTATCTGTGCCTATATATATAATATGTTTATTATATACTGTTCAAGTCGCGCGTCTTTAATGATAGCCCGATATCAAATTATACCCAATAACACTGAACAACAAGGATTTAGTCAATTGATAAATTTCTCACAGATTTGTATTAAATTGATAAAATGTATTTGGTGAGTTGAAACACTCATTTGGCTTAGATTAAAACTTAAATCTCCTATAATGCCATTTGTTATAAGTAATTAAAATGTGGCTTAGAGATTCAGAATATAAAAAAATGCCTAGAATCATATTACTATACTGTCGTGTAAAAATGATCAATTTTGTCGCACAGTGTAATTAAAATATTTTTATCTTTATGAAGATAGAGCAATTTTTTTTTTAACTATGAGCCGAATTGCCAATCATATCGCTGTATCTAAGTGAGCTCAGAGTTAAATATTCACATCAGTGTACCTGGCGTTCTACTTATCAATAATTATCATCTTATCAGAGACTATTATAATATTTGCTTTAAATGAATCGCAGACTGAAGAACACGTTTATAGCCCAATACAGAATTTATGTTATATATCGGATTTAATTACCAGTCTATACATAATATGTATGTAAAACATATACTACATATGCACATACATATTTATATATTATCGATAACTTATTATTCCCTATTCTGCTCAAAGGAGATAGTTAATTGCATATGAAGTCCATAGAATACAGCAAAATTTACAAACTTCCCCATTTTTATGTCCCCCCTTCTTCAACAAGTATTTACATAGCTATCCCTAATCCCTTGAGTACAATAAGCTGAGTCGATTAAGCAAGTCATATTACAACTATTACATTCAACTCTTTTCTATATAGTTAATATTATTTTATTTTTAAAACAATTACAGAATCTGAAAGCGTAACCTATTAGCTATTTTTCGAAGTAACCCGAAGTAACAATCGATTCATTTTTGGAGTCGCTCCGGAAGCTTTTTCATTCCCGCAAGAAGGAATCGACAGCTGCCTTCAGCTCTTCATCGCTTGGCCTTCTGTACGGCCTTCTGCCATACAACTTTCTCCATACTCAGCGATCAACTGGCGATGGATTTCAATAGGAGTTGACCCCTTGAAACTCAGAAATCTTATTATAGACCGCTACAGATGTTGATATACATAAATACTGTAAACCTGTTTATTACACTCACAATTTTAATTTTATTCAATTTGAATATTAACTGTTATAGTATTCAAGAATTTCGTATAGCTGAAGTGAAATAAAAATAATCCAAAAAGTATGCTTTATTATTTAACAGAATTGTGAAACTTTGTTAATAGAATACTTTGAGGATCTATAAATATATATGTAGGATCTATAAAATGATGTATATATACATATATATACATAGCCAAGATTTTTCGGGCATGAACATACAAATATGCAAAGATTGTAAACATGCCTTCTACGCACTCAACGACTAGCAGGTAGTGTAACACCAATAGATAAGGGCCACATACTTGGACTCTGCAATAGATAAAAACCCTGAATAAAGAATTAATATAAAGCTGTATTATGTATATTTTGGCTTTGGATGACAACCCTTCAAACACCTAAGACCCATAAATGCGCCAAGCATAGGTACATATTAGTTTTATGGCTAGTAAATTAATCGATTATTGACCACATAATAAATGTGTACTTTTAACAATGTATATTTATGATTATAAAGATTAAGACGAAGTGCTGTATTTAAGTGAATGCTCACTCACATTTTATTTATTTTACTTCCATTGTTCCAGAAAGCACGTACAAAAATGACTGATCTTTGGGAAACCAACTACGATCCTGTTGAACGCATCTGGAGTGGAGCGGAACGCATGCCGGTTTACGACTTTAATTGTTCTGTTGGCCAAATAATTTACAATAATCTTAAACAATATCCAAATAACGATTGTCAGGTAAGCTCAAGGCTTGTGAGGTATGTACGTTAAAAATGAATATATGTACATTGTTTTAGATTTGTGTTGAGGATGGTAAAACTGCCACCAGTCAGGACATACTCAGCTGGTCCGTTCGCCTTGCACAGCATTTTCAACAGCGTGGACTAAGCCATGAAGACGTCATCTGTATTTCGGCCAAGAACAGCACTTATGTGACACCCATTGGTGTGGCCTGTCTCTTCAATACCACGCCCTTTCACGGCATTAACCCCATCTACGATATCAATACCCTTACACACGTACTGGCTATAACAAAGCCAAAGCTAATCTTCTGTGATGCCGTGTACTACGACAAGTTCAAGACTGCGAGTGCTGCGTGGGCACCAGAAATCATAACGGTCTGTGGTAAAGTGGAGGGTGTGACGTATGTTGAGGAATTGCTTTCCCCAACGGAAACTGAAATGTGTTATAAGTAAGCTATTGTCCCTGAATATATTGTCTTCGATCTTTCTAACTATCTTGTTTCATACAGACCTCAGTCTTTGACCCTTGGCGGCAATCAGACTATTTTGATTTTGTGTTCCTCGGGCACAACCGGAATGCCCAAAGCAGTTTGCATGGCAAACTATTTCTTTGATTGTAGTATTTCGTAAGTATTTTACCTACAACAACAACAACAATCCACAAATAAAACATTTAACTGATTTATTTGTTATGCTAGTTTCGTAACATGCAATTCTGTCGTCTACTGTCCTTCTGGCCTAGACTGGCTTTCAGGCATTTCGTATTTATTATACAGCGTTGCGCATGGTTGCACAAGGATTCTAACCAACAAGCCTTTCACTGCTGAGTATTTTCTTGATCTTGTTGCCAAGTATAAAATCACTATGTCAATATTGGCACCGGTTTACGCCTCTGCACTGGCAGCATGCCCTCTGACGTCTGTTGAGCGGCTATCTAGTCTAACCACGTTAATCGTTGGTGGAGGATGGATACCATTAAAATCATTTGAGAATTTGCAACGCTTGCTTAAGAATGGTCCTATCTTTTTTCCGTATGCCACCACGGAATTCGGGGCAGCTAGTGCCGCTATATACACTAAAAGGCTCGGCACCACAGTAGGCAAACTCTTTCCTGGAATCCAAGTGCGTATAGTCGACGAAAACGGGAAGAATTTGAGTCACAGTGAAGTGGGTGAAGTCTATGTTTACCATGGACGGAAATGGAGTGGTTACTTCGGAAATACAGCGGAAACCCAGCAAATGCAGGATGCTCTTGGTTGGTTCCACTCTGGCGATCTGGGTTTCTTTGATGAGGATAATAACCTCTTCGTTGTGGACCGTAAGAAGGAAATTTGTAAATGTCTTACTATGCATTATTGGCCGAATGAGTTAGAAACAATCATTGCTGAGCTACCCGATGTCCAAGGAGTCTGCGTGGTAGGCGTTTATATTGAGAAATACGGTGATGCACCTGCTGCCATGGTCGTAAAAAAACCTGGCAGCTCCTTGAGCGCAGATCAAATCAAAGAGTATGTGGCCAAGCGGACGGCTGTCGAGTACAAGCAGCTGTTTGGAGGTGTTTACTTTTCGGAAAAGTTACCCCAGAATGCCAATGGTAAAGTGCTCCGTCAAAAAGTCAAAGAGAAGCTGACTGAGCTACATTCATATGTTTGAACATAACTATTATTCCCTAATCCCACATTTATAATGGGTTCATGCAGATATTGTCAATAAAATTTATATTGGAACATGTTTTGAAATTGCATGTTTTATTGCAATTCGAAAATGGGATCTTTTCAATTGATCAAATGTAGAATAATTCATTCATTCCTTCGCTCTTTCATCTATTCAACTGTCTCGACTTCAATTTAAAATATGAATCGTTGGTAAAGTGCGGGCCACTGTTCCAGCATTGCATATGAGGGAAATGAAGATGCGAACTTTACACTTTCCGCATCTCCCTTATGGCCGATATAATGTCCAGATACCCCCAGTTGGAATAACGGCACATCAAAGTCTCCGTTGGGTTTCTACAAAATTACAATAAGAAAAAACTATGAACCAAATACTGACCTATACGCATTTTTCTTACCGTAAATTCCAAGAAGAAGTTCAATGGGGTTTTTTCTATGCCATAGCTAAAAGAGATAAAGTATGGCAAGGGCGGTGCTAATGGTGTCTCGAGGTAACTTTGCAAAAAGGACCAGTTGCTTAGTAAGACATCTTCATACGGTTGGATAAAGAGTTTCATTTGAGGAGGACCCGTTAAACTGAACTCAAATCGGACAGTTGTAATATTTTGAGTGGTTTTGCTTAGCAAACTCAATTTGGTCGGCGACGGTGGTTCAATAGGTTCGAGGCGAGGCAACCATTTGCCATGAAGTCGATTCAAGACATAGCTCGAATCATATAATGGCATGCCGCACATCATATGCTGCTCGCATTTCCATTGAAGACTTATCAATCCAGTCAAATTGACGTTTGTACCCAAGAGTGGCTTTTCCTTGAGCCGGTCCTGAAAGTTAAACAAATATCCAGACTCATCCCTACTGAGAGTTCCATCGTACTCGTAAAATATGTTTCGCACTTGCTGAAAGGTATATTATATAATATAAGAAGACAGAAAATTCTATTCGATACCCACCAAATATGCAACTCGCTGTCCATTGGTTTTTGGTCGATAGGGAAATCCAATTTGAGTGCTACTGGCTAAGTACAAGGCGAGAGCCGTGATAGTTATCAGGCTGAGCTCCACATAGCTGGGCCGGCGAAATGTGTTGATGAGTGGAATCTGGTGGAAATTATAACTAAGTGGGGCTTATCATCAATGAGGCAATCGCATATTGAAATTACCAAAAAGCCAAATGAAAGTATTGTTCCTGCTGCTGCCAAAAGAGCAATACTTATGTCCGGATTCGATGAGCTAAACGAACGACCACCCATTGGTGTCAGCACCACAATAAAGAAGTAAAAGAGATAACTGCTGTATAGGAATGGAATTATCTGGCAGGCCTTAAGCAAGCCTGTCCAGGCATAGCCACGATCATGCAGAGTAGTTAATAAGTTCAATGCTAAGGCTAACACATAGAAAATAATTGGAATCACAAAAATATATGCAGTTCGCAATCCATAAACTGTAAGAGCAATAGTTAAGAGTGATAGGATAACAGCCTGAGCATGCAATGCCAGTTGAAGATGATAGAATGTTGATATTTTGTTCTAATGAAAAGAATGCGAATTGGAAAATGTTTAAGTTAAGGTTGTTAGTTGCATATTCAAATGAATAATAGACTCACGTTGCGTCGGAATGAAAAGTAGATTGTCATGGGTAAACTAAGCCCGATGAGTGATGGGCATACATAAAGGCCGATCAACAGCAATGGGCAGCTATAGTAAGTCAGCGATAGTTCCAAATTATCCATCACATGAGCAACAATTAAGGGTAGTGCCAGTCCGAGCACGAAGCATATAACCTGGACGACAAAAACTAATAAAAAACTGTGCGCCACATTCAAAAATGATTCATGGGAGACAGCAGCCATGCGCCACATCGATAGGAAAACAAAAATCAAGGCAGCTGCAGCAACACCAAGGTTTACAAATATGCCCGTTGCCTCTGAATAATGGATGAAGTAGAGTCCCAGGAAATCGAAGAAGACTGCATGGCCAGTCTCGTGTGCCTGTGTGATGAAGTGTTGTAGTACAATATAATTTGAAATTATTTGAAATCTAAACTTACCTCTGTATCGTGTAGTTCTGTTGCATTGGCTAAGCCTCGCAATAATCCGAGAATATTATCGCCAGTGTTCTGCAGGGACTCAAGTGGAATGATGTCAATCACGTCGTACTTTGTGTGGTATATAAATCCATTTATACATTGGGCCATATCCAAACCTAATTGTCAATATTTATTGTGTGAATATTCCATAGAAACAGGCGTTGCTCTTACCTGGTAGGCTGCCATACTTGGTGAACTGTCGAAAGTCTGTATCCGATGGAATTGTGCCCGACTGGAAACCTTCCTCAGCCATAGTTGTAGCAAAGGGATATTTTATAAATTTTTTGTAGTACTGTTAAATAGAGTTGTTATCCAAAACAGCATGTATATTTCTCAAGACTTAAACTTACGTTTACTAGCCATGGATGGTTGGGTCCACTCTGAAAAAGCACTTCTCGTCCTCCACTTCCACCAGCATCAAGATTAACAACAGCTCTACGATTAAAGTTAGTAACTTCTAAGCAATTCTTGTTATTTGTATCTCTCACTTGCAGTTCGATGCCCATTTGTGCTGAGTTATAAAACCATGTGAACCTTCGAGAGCGCCTTCTTCAGCTCCATTAAATAGAAAAACGATTGGATGTTGAATACTCTGTTTAGTTGTTGCAATAACTCGCAGAACTTCCAACATCGTGACAATCATAAAGCCAGCATCGCCGGCTGATGGAGTTGCTGGCTTGGAATCGAAGTGACTATTGACAAGCAAATAGGACTCGCTCGTGCTGTTTCTGGGCAGTAGTTTCACAGCAATATTTTGAACTCCTTGGTAGACTCGAAGTGAATGTTTTAAAGCGAACGTTCCAGAGGCCTGCGATAGATCAATTTCAATATCGAAATAATCTTTCAGGGCATCTTCTTTAATTTGGTTGAGCTCCTTCAGCAGGAACTGCACAGCCTCAATTTCATTTCCCTTACTGCCAAGCATTTTGAGACCTATATTAGACAGGGTGTACAATTGTTTGTGTGCACGCTGTGCTATGAATTGATTATTGCTTGCGTCGTCCATTGTTAGAGCCGTAGGCAAGCGATAGAAAAGTGGAATTACTACGGCAAAGAAAAGAAGTCCCCAAAAGAGCAGAAGACCACTCGCAAAGTAACAGGGAAGCCCTGAGCTTTCCTTCTTTTTGAGAGGATTTTCTGGAACCTCGACAGTTTTGTCCAAAATCTAAGTATTAGCAAATAATTGTGATTTGAGGTTAAACTGTTGATGTTATATTGTTTTGCTTACTAGTTTCTCCCTGTCAGCCATGTTGTTCGTAAATAAAATGACACCGATCTGCTGCACGGAATCCGACGACTTCCAATTGCCAACTGCTAAGCTACAGTATGTGCTAACTTTTAAGTGTGCAAAATCATTATCATTTAAAATAATTGTTTGAAATATAATAGCTATCAACAATGCTATAGACTGTCGATTACTACTTCGAGGGTTGCTTAACAACAATCGCTAATGGAAAGGGAGGCATATCTATTTTTTTCTTTATTTTTGAAGGCATTCAGATTTGAATTAAAGTCATTAGTATTTTATTTATATTTTATTGATATATATATATATACTTTCTATTTTTATATATTTATTAAACAATTATTAACAAATTAAAATTAATTTCAATATCAATATCAATGTCAACTTCAAATAGAAACTAACAATGTTTTAAGAGCCCCATTTTATTTTTATCAATAGATTTGTTTTTGAGTACTTGTTATAAATATAAGTCGAAGATTGTTTGCGATCATATATATTAGGATTTGATATAGGTAGTTCATAAATCGCATTAATTCTTTTAAATATTCCAACTGATTTCACGTTGATTTATGTACTGTTTAACAGGTGGATTGCCTTCGTTTCATTTATTATATAATAATGATGGTCATAAAGCTATTGAAAAACAAAGGAAATAGGGAAATAGTGAAATAGGTTGCATATGTGTAAAGTGAATTGATTATAAATTAAATATAATAGAAACACTTTCTTTTCAAAATGTTAAACGTAATGAGTTGAACTTAGATAGCAACAAAGTTAATATATCATACCTCATAGCTTGCATACGGTATACGGTATAAAAAAGCTAAACAAATGAAAGATGGCTATAAAAAAGGAATTGTACGCCGAATTACCTCATAAAGGCTATAGAATAGCTAGAAGCAAAAGTAGGAGTAAGCCATTAAATGTACTCAGAGTACAATAAAATAAGATATTCAACAAAAAGTTGGTTATGGGACTGGGTGTTACTTAATAATATTCGTTTTGTATACACTGAACATTTTGAAAATAAAAATTGTGAGTGGAAATTCATGTAGAAATCATATGGAGGCGTGGTAGACTGTATGTTTATGGGCTCACACATTAACTAAAAACCATACTTAATACAGTTTTACGTATAGTAAATGTGTAAAGTTAACAAATATTTTACATTTAAATTATGTTATTTTAAAGCAAGAAATTTTGTTATTCATATTAAAAATTTTTAAATTTAATACATATATCAAAAAATTGATCATACTATTTCTCATATTTCTCCTACTGTAACGAATAGTACCTGAAACCTCAACTAGGAAAGCTTATCAAAATACTCACTTTTTATTTGGGTAATAGATTTATGAGTTAATAGCCTGTTCATGTATATGAAATGATTTTATTATGCGATAAGAATCAATATCGAAAATATATAGTGTAATGGGGCTCTGTTCAGGTAGACGGGTGCACTGGCTGCTCTTTTTTCCACTTTTGGTAGACCAAATATATATTGTATATATATATATGTGATGCTGACATCATCTTATTTAAGCCAAGATCATAACAATACTTAAGATTAATCAACAAAATGTTATAAATATTAATTATATTTTGAGCATAGTGTGGCTCGCCATTTGTTACAAATTTTATTTACAAAATAATCGAAGTTTTGCCTGAAAATAATTTAGTTTTTTAACAGTAAAATATTCTTGTTAAAAAATGTATCTCAAATACAGTGCTGGCCATTGCGCCAAAACAGAGTATGAGGGAAATGAAGCTGCAAATTTCACGCTTTCAGCATCACCTTCATTCTGAATAGAATGTCCAGAGACACCCAATTGGAATAAGGGTACTTTGAAATTCCCGCTTTGTTTCTGCAAGTTTAAATATTAAATTGTGAAATTGGTTGATTAGCATTATATCTTACCGAGAATTCCAAGTAGAAGAACAAAGGAGATCTATCAACGCCCATTACAATATATATAATATATGGTAGTTCCGAAGTTGGTTTTATATCACTACTGTTTCCAAACGACCAGCCAGTTAAGCTCACATCCTCATAGGGTTGGATAAACAAATTCATGAACGTCGGTCCCTCCAAACTGAACTCAAAGCGGACAGTTGTGGAGTTCTCAATTGTTTTGCTTAGCATATTTAATGTGGTTAACTCTGGCGGTACAACCGACTCGGCACGAGGTAACCATTTACTCTCAAACCTATTTTCAACGTATCGGAACTCATATAATGGCGCGCCACAAAGCATGTGTTTCTCGCAGCTCGCTTTCATGCTGACTAAACCAGTCAGATTCACCTTTGTGTTCAACCAAGGTTTTTCTTCTCGCCTATCCTGAAAACTAAACAGATAGCCAGATTCGTCCTTACTGCGAGTACCATCGTATTCGTAAAATATCTTTCGCACTTGCTGAAATACAATATTTTAGAGAGAAAATATCAAGCAAACCTTAAGAATACTGACCAGATAGGCAACACGTTGTGCGTGAGTCTTAGGTCGATACGGGAATCCGAGTTGTGTGCTGCTTGCCAAGAACATGGAGAGAGCTGTAATTCCGATTAGAGAGAATATGACAAAACTGGGTCGTCGGAAAGTATTGATGAGTGGGACCTTTAACAGAAAACATAAGTGTCAATGCTTAAAAGACTTATTTAGCACACATACCAAGAAACCAAACGAGAGAACAGTTCCCACGGCTGCTAAGACAGCAATATACAAGTCCCGATTAGCTCGACTGCCTGCACGTGCGCCCATTGGTGTCAGTATGACAATGAATATGTATACGGTGTAGCTGCTATGCAAGAATGGAATGATTTGGCTTATTTTAAGCAGGCCCGTCCAGGCATAGCCGCGATCGTGCAGAGTAGTGAGCAAATTCAAGGCCAACGATACCACGTAAAAGATCAGGGGAATTACTATAATATATGTTGAGCGCATGCCGAAGATTATGAGGCCTATGGTTAGAAGAGTTAAGAGAACGGCCTGAGCATGCAATGCTAATTGGATATGGTAGCCATTTGATATTTTATCCTGCGGATGGAAAATTCATTAGAAAATGTTTAAGATTAACAGAATACGGAATAATAAATAATAAACTCACATTCCGTTGCACCGCAAAATAAATTGTCAGAGGTAAACTGAGCCCAATCAGTGAGGGACATACGTATAGTCCGATGACTAGCAAAGGAGTGCTGTAATATGTCAGCGATAGTCCCACATTGTCAAATACATGTGCAACTATCAAAGGAAGTGCCAGACCGAGTACAAAGCAAATAACCTGGACGATAAGGACCAAGGTAAACCAGCACATGACGTGTGAAAATGAGACATTGCAAGCGGCTGTCATGCGCCACATTGAGATGAAAATGAATATCAATGAAGCTGCCACAACGCCACAGTTCAATAATGTTCCCGTAGTCTCTGAATAATAAATGAAATATAATCCCAGGAAATCGAAGAAGACAGTGTGACCAGCCTCATGTGCCTATGATAAAAATAATAACAATTACTGTTAATACAACACTTTTGATATAAAGACTTACCTTAGTGTCATGCAATTCAGTTGCATTGGCCAAAGCTCTAACCAAACTAAGCACATTATCGCCTGTGTTCTGAAAGGATTCACGAGGAATCACATCGATAAGGTCGTATTTGGTATGGTAAATAAATCCATTAAAACATTGACCGAAATCCAAGCCTGTTTTGAGTAGTTTATGCTGCATAACTTCTTTATTATAGGAAGCTCAAATACGCTTACCTGGGATGTTGCCATACGTTCGGAACTGTCGAAAGTCTGTGTCTGATGGGATAATGCCCGATTGGAAAATTTCCTCTGCTAACGTAGTGCCAAAAGGATATTTCGCATATTTTTTGTAGTACTAAAAATAAGTTATTAGGCTTTGAATGATTGTGAGAGTGGATATTCTTAAGATCTCTTACCTGTACAAGCCATGGATGATTTGGTCCAGTTTGAAAAAGAATTTCTCGACCACCACTTCCCCCAGCGTCAAGATTGATAAGAGCTCTAAGAAGCTTACAATATTTTACTCCTACATATTCTTTACTAAACTTTTTATCTTACTTGCAGTTTGGAGCCCATTTGTGTTGAGTTACAAATCCATGTGAGGCTAGCAGGCCAATTTCTTCAGCTCCATTAAATAGAAAGACAATGGGATGCTCCAAGTGTTGTTTTGTTGTTGAAACCACACGCAGTACCTCCAACATAACAGTTATCATAAAGCCCGCATCACCCGCAGACGATGTAGCTGGCTTGGAATCGAAGTGACTGTTGACCAGGAGGTATGATTGGCTCCTGCTTTTCTTTGGCGTCAGCTTAGCAGCAATATTTTGAACACCTTGGTAAACACTACGCGTAGTACCAGTGCCGAAAACTCCGGATGCTTGCGATAAGTCGATTTCCATATCGAAATATTCGCTTTGCAGATTGTCCTTAATTTCTGCCAGCTTGCTTAGAATGAAATTGACTGCATCCACCTCATTTTCCTTGCTGCCAGTCAACTTGTTGCCAATATTAGAGAGAGTGTACAGATCCGTGTACGCACGTTCAGCAATAAACTCATTGTTCTTTGCGTCCTCCAGTGTAAGAGCCGTGGGCAAGCGATAGAAAAACGGAATCACGACGGCAAAAAAGAGAAGTATCCAGAATAGTATAAAACCCATTGCGAAGTACCATGGCAGCTTGGAACTAGACTTATTTTTGACCACATATCCAGATGCTTCGATAGATTCGTTTGTGATCTATACAGGACGAGTGATTCAGAAATTCAGTAAAGTTGAATTGACTTCAAACTTTTGTTGATCTTACAAGACTTTCCTTGTCAGCCATGTTGGAGTATGACTACTCGTCTGCAGAAGTAAAATCAAACTGCTTGGCAAAAGGCTATGCAGAACGTTTTTATAACCTGAACCCATTGGAAATGGCAATGCAGGGTATTATGATTTTGTGACGATGTAGGTATATAATAGACAGAAAAAGGTGTGGCAGAGACTATAAAGTATATGTAATCTTTATCAGCAATCTCTCTCGCTAGAGTGTTTTAGTTAAATATAAATATGTTTGCATACCATTCAATCGGGGTATCTCCTAGCTGTGCACTCCCGACTTGTATTATTTATAAGCAACCAAAATCATGCGTTTGGGATTGTAAAATACACTCTTGAAACTCTATTATGTCAACTGGTATCTGGCCAATTAAGTCATATATTGAGACTGCTTTATTTTAACCATGTTCAAGATAATGAGTTCAATGCAGATATAGGAAAAGTAAAGATATAACCCTTTTTAAAAACGAGAAGTGAGGGTATATTAGTTTGTATATGACAATCATGTATATTCTTAATTGAGATGACGAGGAGCATCAATCTTCCTCTGCTCTGGTCTGTTCATCTGAAGAAAAAATGTTTAGGAATTGCAAATATATTCATCTATTCCATAACCATTTTATCACATATAACATATAACATAGGTTTTCGTACATTATCATTATTACTTGGCTTATTTCCTTAATAATTTTGCATTTAGATAACTCATGTATATCTCAACTTTTTCAAGATAAAGATAAAGCATATAACAACAGTCCATGTGTTTATTTGCTTTGATGTGAACAATACCTCAAACCTCAACTAGGAACTTGAAGCTTATCAAAATACTCACTTTTTATTCGGGTAATAGATTTATGAGTTAATAGCCGCCTGTTCATGTATATGAAATGATTTTATTATGCGATAACAATCAATATCGAAAATATATAGTGTAATGGTGCTCTGTTCAGGAAGGGGGTAGACGGGTGCATTGACTGTTCTTTATATGTATATGTCATTAGCAACAGAGTGATAAAATCTTCATTTTGGCAAGACCACATATTATAGAACTGCTGAATTATTTACAGACTTAGTATTCTGTGTTTAGCACTCACAGAGAAAAGAACCAATTGAGCTTTATTTAAACGGATGTGCAAAATCTCTATTAGAATAAGAGTGAATAATTTAAATACGTGAAAGTGACAAGTTCAATTTCTTATATATTTGTGGTTTATTCTCGCTAGTGATCGAAAAACAGTTCAATGTATTAAAAAATCATTGCTATCGGATCGGAGCCCAAGAGTGTGCCAGAAAATTTACAGGTCTATTTGTGGTGATCCTTCTGCAATTTAACGATTTTAACTCAAAAACTCTGTATAGTTTTTCCCGATTCGTCACGCCCTTCAGTTGACGTGCATATATAATAAATACAAAAGCAATAAGCTCTTTGCACTAAACCAACACAAAAGCCCATTCCATGATGGACACTTTAATGTCCAATACTGATAGCCTCGACAGACTGAAAATAAGTTCCTCAAAAAAGTCAGAATTCAAGGATTGGGTATGGAAAGAAAGTAAACGATATCTACACATGCCGAGTAGTATAATGATACAAACGATTTATGACACCAAGCTTGGTAAGTATATAATAAAAGTATATAACTAACTATAAAACAAACATAAATAAATTTCCTAATAAATTTAAGACTCTTGCCAAAACAAGTACAAGAAATACAATGCGTGAATCCACTTTTCGTAAGCTTACTTATTTAATAAATGTTTCTCAATGTTAGGAGCCTTCTCATTCTAACAAGTATCAAATGATACAAATGTATATAACTTTTCTTTGTTTTTTCAAATATTTATACATTTAATGCATATCAAGTCTGTGCAGAAAATAATTTATTAGTACCTAAAGCTATAATTAAATATTTGTTGGTTTCCTTAAAAGTAACTAAGTCTTAAACTAATATTATTTAGTAGCTCTAAAATATATATCTCTGGTACACGGCTGGCCACGTAGCCACAATTGAATAGGATGGGAATGAAGATGCGAGCTTCACACTCTTGGCATCTCCCGCAACTCCAACGAAATGCCCCGATACGCCCACTTGAAGGAGGGGTACCTTGAAATTACCATTTTGCTTCTATAAAAAAAGAAAAATGAAATATAAATAAATTATTTACATTCCCGAATTACTTACCGTTAAATCCACGAAAAAATTTAATGGTGAATTTCCAATGCCGTAATTAATGTAAATATGATAAGGCAAAGGGAAAGGTGGCGGATTCTGAAGATAGCTGTATAGAAATGACCAGTTGCTGATTGTGACATCTTCGTAGGCCTCAAAAAACAAACTCATTTGAGGAGGACCCGTTAAAGAGAATTCGAATCGCACAGTGGTTGAATTCAGATAGGTCTTGTTTAACATTTTCAATGTAGTTGATCCTGGAGGTTCGATGGGTTCTGAGCATGGCAACCATTTGCTCTGCAGCCGATTGTCCACGTATCGGAAATCGTACAGGGGCATGCCACACATCATGTGCTTTTCGCACCTCGATTTGATGCTGGTCAATCCTGTCAAGTTCACATCTGTGCCCAAAAGTGGGCTTTCTTTCCTTCGATCCTGAAAACTAAACAAGTAGCCAGATTCATCCTTACTGAGAGTGCCATCAAACTCGTAAAACTTGATTCGAACTTGCTGCAATTCATTATTTTATAGATGAAAATAGGATTCAGTAAGCTTTATGGGAAACTTACCAGATAGGCTACTCTCTGTCCGTTTGTCCTTGGTCGATAGGGAAATCCTAACTGAGTGCTACTGGCCAAGTAGATGGAGATTGAAGTAATTGCGATCAGAGTAAACACGACTAAACTGGGTCGTCGCAATGTATTTATCAGCGGGATCTAAATGTATAAAAGTATTAGTGCTCGAGTACAATGATTTAAATAGCAAAGTAAACTGACCAGGAAACCAAATGATAGAATCGTTCCGATTGCGGACAGAGCTGCAATAAACACGTCCTGGTTAGATGCACTGCCAGAACGCCCAGTCATTGGCACAAGCACTACAATGAATACGTAGAAAACATAGCTGCTGTAGAGGAAAGGTATTATCTGGCTGGCCTTTAGCAGACCCGTCCAGGCATAGCCATGATCGTGCAGAGTAATCATTAAATTCAATACCAAAGAAGCAACATAGAAGAGAAGGGGTATCATTAGGACGTATGTCGAACGTAAGCCGAATGAGGTGAGGCCAATGATTAGAACGGCTAATATGACGGCCTGGGCATGCAATGCTAACTGAAGATGATATCCTCTTGAAATTTTATCCTGAAAACGAAAAATCCATAATTTAATGTCTGTTAACCAATTTAATGCATGCGAAACTTACGTTGCACTGGATACTGTAATAGACAGTAATAGGCAAACTAAGGCCAAGGAGTGAGGGGCAGACATACAGGCCAATCATCAGCATCGGCGTGCTGAAGAAAGTCAGCGATAATCCCATACCGTCCATTACATATGATACAACTATGGGAAGAGCCAGTCCAAGAACGAAGCAAATTAGCTGGATGATAAGCACCAATATAAACCAGCAAACTACGTGGCATATCGAAACGTTAGATATAGCTGCCATGCGCCAGATAGAGATGAAGACAAAAATCAGAGCAGCTCCGGCAACGCTGAGGTTTATGGCTTTTCCCGCAGCCTCTGAGTAATTTATAAAAAATATGCCCAGGAAGTCGTAGTAAATAGCGCGTCCAGTTTTGTGTGCCTGTCAGGTTTTGCATTAGGAATGGGTTTAATAACATTTTTAGTTAGCTAAACTTACCTCCATGTTCGCTATTTCGGTTGCATTTGATAATGCTCGAACTATACTGAGCACATTATCGCCGGTGTTCTGCAAGGATTCTCGCGGAATAACGTCGATCACATCATACTTGGTATGATATATAAAGCCATTAAAAGCCTGACCAAGATCCAAACCTTTAAGCACACAAAGTTACAATCAGCTAACTTTGGTTTTCGATTAAAAAATGTTCTCAACATACCTGGAATGTGGTCCTTGAAGATAGTGAAGTCCGAATCAGACGGCAGAGCACCAGTCTGATAGACTTCCTCGTTCAATGTTGTGCCAAATGGATGTTTGGCATATTTCTTATAATACTGTAAAAGGGCGAGGAATTTAGATAAAGACATAAGAACGTTATCAACCGTTAACTTACGTCCAGAAGCCATGAATAATTTGGGCCACTCTGGGCAAGAAGCTCTCTGCTACCGCTACCAGCCGCATCGAGATTTACAACGGCTCTGCAAATATATTGTGGTTAAGCAATGCATGAAATAAGAAATACATTTTTTAAAATATTACTCACTTGAGTTTCGGAGCCCATTTGTGTTGGTTGATGAAACCATGGGAGGCCAGCATAGAGCTTTCTTCAGCCCCATTAAACAGAAAGACGATCGGGTGCTGAAAGCTTTGTTCGGTGGTAGCCAGAGTTCGCAGCACTTCCAACATTGTGACTATCATGAAGCCAGCATCACCGGCGGATGGGGTTTCTGGTTTCGAGTCGAAGTGGCTGTTGACGAGCAAATAGTTTTCGCTCTTGCTGCTCTTCGAAGCGATCTTTACAACAATATTTTGAACATGTTTATACACGATATTCAAATTCTCATATTGAAATTGGCCGGACACCTCCGATAAGTCAATTTCAATGTCAAAATAATCCTTAAGTGAATCTTCCTTGATTTGGTTGAGTTCCTTGAGGAGGTACTGCACAGCATCAATCTCATTTTCTTTAGAGCCGACCATTTTGGTACCAATATTCGACAGATAATAGAGATTTTTGTAGGCACGTTCCGCAATGAACTCATGGCTTTTCACGTCCTCCATTGTTAGAGCCGTAGGTAAGCGATACAAATATGGTATTACTACGGCAAAAAATAGTAGCCCCCAAAACAGTAAAAAGCCACCTGCATAATACCAAGGTAACTTTGCGCTGTCATCATTTTTAGTTCCGCTCCGAGGCTTGTCCTCAAATCTGTGGCCAGACTCACTGCAAATCTGCAATCGATTTGAAATATATATAAGAGTTGCAATTTAATTTATTTATCCAGTAGTATTTACGAGCTTCTCCTTGTCACACATCCTAAATGTTCACTGTGTAATTCTTTCGGTGAGTCCAATGGTTGCCTAATTTGAACTACTTCACAATTCGAGTGTGCGCCTAATTTATAGCAATCAAGTTCAACATAACTTTGAAATGAAAGACTAGCGGAATTCAGTAATAATAAAATCATATAATTTGATTGTCTGATAAAAAATTGTACGAGGGTAGTTACGAAGCAAAGTTCATTGGATATTAGAAGAAATTATTATTGTTGGCTGCATTTTACGCTCATACAGTTCGATTCTCTTTCACTAAGGCAATCGAATACAATAAGACTGAGAACCAGAAAACATAGACTTTAGCCTCTTTTTCTTTGCCTTTTTATCACATTACGCTTATCTTTCTCAATTAGAGATTTATCAGAATAGTATACAATAAATAGGGTCTATATTTATATTGTCAAGACTTCTGACTAGACTTAACGATTTTAATGCTAGCAATTGAAATATACTATCTAGAAGCAATTTACATTTCCATAACTTTTGTGCCAGCCCTCGTGCTGTGAACAGTCTGTTTTATTGGCTGAGAAGAAGCTCTCTTATTATTTGCGGCACTTACCTCAAATTTACTAAACAGTCTACGATATAAAGTACCGATATCAGTTGTGAATCAGCATTATACTATTCGCGATATCTCTATTTTCAAAAAGTACCTTGTTTTTAAAGCAGTTTTATTAGAAGCCTCATACACCTGTTTGGATGAAAGCTGTTTGTGCCTATAAAAAAAATACATTATCAACAATTTACAATAGATTTATGAATTTATTATAATGAAACACGCTTCTTTTATTTACTGATTAAAATCGTAATATACGTATTGAGCGGTCAACGTATTTTTTTTTATCATATTTCTTGGGAGTAGACCTCATTTAGGGTGGAACCTTTTTTTTTTATCAAAATACGAATTATCGAAAACTGTCTGGAATATCATCAAAGAGATATTTGAAATACCACTTGAGACTATTTATACAATTTAAAGGTTTATTATCATTATTATTTTATTAGACTATAACATAATAAATAATATTTTACATGTTTTTTTATGTATACTTGGAATTGCTTGTGAACTTTGGATAATATTTCGGCAGTTGAGGAGTTGAGGAGCCACATAGATCTTTAGTTAAGGGCTTTAGGCATGGGCGCTTTGTTGTCAAGTGCCATACATTACCACCGATTGAATTTATTATTTATAATCGCGCACACGTTTTATTGTTAGCATGTGGATTTGTCTAACAAATTCTGTATTATTTAAACTAAGCAAATATTAATATTAACAAGTAAGAGTACTCTAATCAGGATAATCTGTAATAAGATAAGAGACAAAGTAAAAGTTGTAAGTCTGTGTATATTATTAGAGAAAGTACACCTGATGTTAGCTATGATGATTATGATGATTAAATAACTTTTCTATTACATCAAGATCTTATAGTAATGCTCAATGAACGAACTTACAAAAAGCGATTCTTAAATAAATTAGCAAAATATTTTGCATCTGAACATGTCACTCATCATTATCATAAAAATGATCACAAAAGTCTTAAAGTGCTTTGAAATATGTCAGCTTATTCAGGTAATTATTATTTTATACATCGTTGTTATTATACTCGTATATGTAAGTACATATAGACTTAAAATGAACATTAAACATCAAACATTAATATTGATATTAATATTAACATAAAAACAAAACAAATATAATATTAAAAATAAAAAAATAAATGATAATGATCATTAAATTCTGACAATGAACGTTATTTTTATGACAAATATTTATTATTTTAAGCAAAATGATCATTAACATACAGTTCCTATGACTACAAGTATTACAATAATTATTATTAAAACAATTGCTTAAAATTATTTTATTTCCATTTAATATACTTAACATAATATATAATATAACATTCTTAACATATTATTAACTTTTTTAATATTTACCACACACAGAAGAAGAGGAGGAGAAGCACTGCACTGCGCTGGAGGACTGACTACCAGCAGGGCGGGATTACGACTGAAGCTGCTCTGCAACAGGCTTGCCTTTATATAGGGCAAGGCTCCCACTCATAATCGAGCTCAGCTCTTGAGGTTCGATCTGAGTTCAACAGTTTCTCTCGAACATTGAGCGACAAATAAGAGAATGCAGCTTCGGCTCTATCAAGCATTTTAGCTTACTCTTACTCAATATTAACAACAAGAGAAGACTGCTGCACACATTTACAACAGCTCTTCAGCAGCTCTTCTTCTCTTACTCTGATGCTTTTCCGATCAAAGTTAGATGTTCGTTCAAACAGATATGAGACAGATAGATAGAGAGACAGACTAACAGGTTGGTGGTCAGACAGATTGACAGACAGACAGATAGACCAACAGACAGAGAGACATACATAGTCAGATCAGATCAGTTAATAGTCCTGATCAAAGCCATAAATACTTTGATAGATGTTCGATCACATGATGATGTATGAAGTCTGATGTCTTTCAGACAGACTGACAGATAAGCGGACAGACAGACAGATCTGCTTCTAAGACTGTGATCCAAAATATATATATGTTACGTAGAGCTGGCTACGCTTCCTTGTGTCTGCTACATACATATATCTTAAATAAAACACTTTAGAACGCATACATATTTTCTTTGTGTTCAGGGTATACGAATTCGCTTCATAGTATTTTTTCATAGTATTTATTTGTATATATGTATATAAAAAATATATTTTTCTCTTCACTACATATTATATTATATTTTGCACACGAAGAGCAATAATACTTCGAAGCTTACAAACAGATAACAAATATAACATACTTAGCGTGTCAATCATCTGCTCGCTACATTCCATATTTATAAATCAAAATACACAACAACAAATATGTTTTTTTTATTTTTATTAAATTACTTAAATGTTAATAATTATTGGCTGCTTTCATACATTTTATGCTAAAACACATTCGTAAAATAAAGGAATAATGTAAAAACATGTTACGAGAGATATACATATTTATCAGATTCTATCAATGTACATTAAAATTAATTTGGGAATTGTTTCGACAATCGTTCAACACCTTAGGGACTATAATTAGTAAATGAATATCAATATCTAATAAAGGTATATGTGTAGACTCTACAACTGGCGCAGTTAGAAGTACCAGCTCTCGTAGGTGCCCACCCAGGCCTGTATGTAGGCGTAAGAGGGAAAGCTGTCAATATGCGCACCCAGACCTTGAGATTTTTGGATGTCGTCATGCACCCAATGCCCCCCGATGCCTATTTCCAAGGTGGATGTGTCAAACGATGACGTTGTCAACTGCAATTCATACGAAGGCTCAACTATTTTGTAAAGTAATTAACGTAAGCCCAACAAACCTCAACGTCAATGGTGAACTCAAGAGCACTGTTATCCAAACCATAAGAGAAGTATACAAAATATGGAGGTGGCTCATTTGTCCTAATGAGTGTGTCATTGAAGGACCAGTCCAACAGCTTGGCATCGTTCTTTACATTCACAAAGATGGTCATATGATCGGGACCTGCCAATGAAAAGTTAAAGCGCCTTTGCATCGAGTTATCCAGCTCTGTTGTTTCCTGTAAGATCAGAGTGGGATAAGGCGCCGGTATCTGCGGCTGCTCCTTAATTGGTATCCAAAGACTATATTCGCGAGCCTTGTGCCAACGATGATTATATAATGGCATGCCACAGAACATTTCCTCGTCACAAAACTCGCTGACCTTATGTGGTTGGCCAATCGTCTTGATTTCATCTGCACAAGACAAGAAAATATTACGATTTTGAATGCTACATGAACTGCACATAGACAAACCTTCGGCTATATTGAAACGTCGATCTTGGGGATAGACATAAATGCCGCTCTCATCCGTGCGTGTGGTGCCATCAGCATTATGCAGTATGCGATGGGCATGCTACGACAATAAAATAACTTAGTATATCCCATAAAGTAATAATATCCCTTTAAGTCTCAACTTACAATGAGTGAGTAGCGCTGTGGAGATGTGTTGGGCTTGTAGGGAAAGCCCGCATCAGTTACTGCAATGATGATGAACAGAATTGTGCCTGCCAAGAAGCACAGAACAATCGTTCTCGTCTTGCGAAAAAACATAATTAGCGGAACCTGTGGCCAAAGTCCTAGTTATATATAGAACATAAAGATTGTTGAATACTTACAAGAAAGCCTGCAAACATGACCGAGAACAGCCATATCATGAGTGCTATGGAAAAATCGGGATTAGCTGATCCACCAGAACGTCCTTGCATTGGTATCAGTGTCTTGAGAGCCACCGTGCAGACGTAGGTGATATAAGTGAAGGGTAGTATCTGACAGATCATGACGACAATGGCAAACCAATAAGCTACAAATGGAATGGTAAGAAATAGTTGAGGAATAGTTGAGTTGAGTTAAGCTTAAGTACCTTTGCGATGCCATTTGGTAACCAGATTCACAATCAGTGCCACGATATCGAAGAGCACGCACAGCATAATAAAATATGCTGAGCGTATGCCGAGCGCTGTCAGAACGATAATCAGCAGAACTAAACAAATGCAGTGGGAGTGCATAAAGAGCTGTACACGAAAGCCCAGACTGAGCGGATCCTTTTTGGTCCTCTCCAGATAGAGGGCAGGCAGAATGCTCATGCCAAAGATAATTGGAAACACATATAGACCGATAAGTAGCCACATCTCTGTAAACCAGCTGAGTGATCGATTCACACCGTCCATGAAGAGAGCTACGAGTAGAGCTAGTCCCAAAGCCAGAGCTAGAGAGACCAGCTGTATGCCCAAAACAATGCCAAAGCGCACCAGGACGCCCGGAATGCTGCAGCCAGATCGCACGGACATGAAGTACAGGGAAATGCCAATCGCCAAGAGTGCAATCACGCCGATAACCATGTTAATAATTATGCTCGTGGTTTCCGTATAGAAAATTATGAACCAGCCCAGAAAATCATAGAAGACATTGTGACCCTCGGCGTGAGCCTGAAAACATAAATGTAGGGGAAATAGAAATTATAAAACAAGAAGAGAAAGAACTGCACAATTCGGAGCCTACTCACTGCAGTATCATCCAATTCTGGAGCATTTGCCAGAGCCCTGGACAGGGCCAGCACATTATCGCCGGTGTGTTGAAAGGAGGCACGTGGAAAGACATTGACGCGATCAAATTTGGTGTGATAAACATAGCCATTGAATATGTACGCCATGTCCAGACCAGGCACACCTCCATAATCGCGAAAAATGCGAAAATCTGTGTCGGATGGTATCAAACCAGCTTGGAACATCTCCTCGCCCAAAGTGTTTGCAAAGGGATGGGGCACCTTGCGATAGTACTTCATGAGCCAGGGATGATTGGGCCCCGACTGAAATAGAATCTCGCGGCCTCCGCTGCCGGCTGAGTCCAAGTTGATCAGAGCTCTGCATAAACCATAAACTATAATCGATATTCAAATTAGCGGACAATCAATGTTCACCCACTTGCAGTTCTTGGCCCATTTGTGCTGTGTTATGAAGGCGTGTGAGGCTTGCAGCGGATTCTCCTCGGCTCCATTGAACAGAAAGATAATGGAATGAGCCAGTGGCTCATCTGTTTTGGCAATAACGCGCATCACTTCGAGCATGGTCACAACCATAGAGCCATCATCGCCAGCACCCGGACTGTTGGGCACTGAGTCGTAGTGGCTATTGATCAGCAGATAGTTCTCGTTCGTATTGCCCTTCTCGCTTAGCTTGATGACCACATTCTGTATTCCCTGGTACATGTTGACCATGGTCCAGTGCATGTAAGCACCGCTTGCCTGCTGCACATCGATCTCGAGCTCAAAGCGTTCGTTCGCCTCTGCCTGCACTTTTTCAAATTCATCCCTGAAGAACTGCACGGTGGTCACCTCATTGGCCACACTGCCTACAACGCGTGGCCCGATGCGAGTCAACTCAATGAGAGTATCCTCGGCGCGTTGTGCAATAAAATCTCGTGGATGGGCAGCCTCATCGGCGCGTGTCAGTGGCTTGGGCATGTGATTGCTCTGGGTGTTGACCAGTGACAGATAGATGACAAACCAGAAGCCGAAGAAGGCGGGCGCATAGTACCACTGCAGCTTCTTGGGCACCTCAAAATCCACATCGATATGGTACTTGGAGTTGAACTGCACGAAAGTGAAAGAAATTTTGTTGTTTGACCGATTATCATTAATCTGCAATTGCTTAATTACTAGCTTTAAATACTATTTATAGCAAGTAGGCAGCCGGTCGATATCTAATCGTAGAGCAAGTGCTGGGAACAAGAATCGAGCCGCGCCCACTGCTCTCAAGCCAAAATGCGAATGACAAAGCTAATCGAAATATTGATCGAGCCTTAGTGTTTACTTGATACGTTTATCATTCGGGTTGCATTCCTCTTTAAATAGCTAAGCTATGGCAACACGTTAATTTATCGGCCCCCTGGGTAGTCAATTGAACTCTTATTGTTTTATAGGCTTCTTGATAAGCGATACTGTTTTGCAAATGCTAAATATTTCGCCAGTTGGATTTCAGCTGAAACGAATGAAATGAATGCCTGACATTGAAATCCAAAACGTTCCATGATTCATGTGGGCGTGTGGACAATGTTTCAGAGCACTTGTGCGATTATAATTGAATTACTGCAATAAATTGATTAGGTTTCGAAAATCGCCAAACATTGGCAACAGAAAATGCAACAACAATTTGCAAATAGTGCGGCTTCTTTGATATTTTGGCTATAGCAAGAGTGACTGGACTTATCTGATAAAAAACCGATTAGCCGCAATCGTTGTTGGTAGATCAGTAGAGTTCAATTTGGCCACTGCAATAAGTTAAGATCTAGCACACGTCAGAAACGTGCCTAGCACTTGAGTTGACCAGTTTAGAAATGTTCGTTTAGCCTGCCTATGATTACAATTAAGCAGAAGTCGCAATGCGATATTTAGTTACTATTATATATACGTTTTAAAATTCTGCTAAACAGCTTTTAATTAGATTTAACTTATTTAAGAAAAATTATACTTGTAAAATTGTTAAATAAATTATTTCTATTGAATTATGTTAGTGCTTCATTCCAAATAGAATATTTTTATAATATTGGTTCCAAATAGAATATGTTTTATTATATCTATCATATTTATCAAATTACTTGAGTATGCTATTTAGTTCTCCTAAATTAAACACAAAATGCAGGAACTATATTTCATTTAAATATGGAAACCAATTCATTTTTAAGAAAACAAAGTTTAAGAAAGTTTTTTACCCATATACTGTTTTTTATGCCAATTCATATTTTAAAGAATAAAATCAAACAAAACTTCTAAATTTAAATTAAACGTTTCTCAAAAAAGCTTCATCAAAAAAAAAAAAAAGAAAATAGAGTTTGATAATTGAAACTGTTCTTATTCAATGATAAGCTTTCCATAGCAGTTGGCAAAAAAAAACAATTCTGCAGCCTTAACTGAGAGGCATTTTATATAAATAAAATAATTTGAGTTAAACATAAAATACAGTTGTAGACTACATAAATAACTAAGTTTTAATTGAACTTAAGAATATGAAGTTACATAAAACAATAGTCCAACTTTATATCATTTTTGCTCAACAGCTGCAAAATTTCTTCCTTAAATCGTTTACTTTTTCATTTATTAAAAGTTGAAAATTATTATAAAATTTCTATATGAAATATTTAATAATTAAAGTTTAAGGAAACTTGACTCAGCTTTGAAATTTCATAAATAAATTACAAAATATTTGTGGGAATTTATATTCGTGAAACATCCTTTGCAAATATTTTCACCATAATTCACTGAATACAAAATAAAATAAACTTTAAGTTTAAAATAAATTAAAATTAGTTTTAGCCCGTTTCATGTAAATGTTACATAAATTTCATGTATCCCATAGTTACGATTTTCGTTTGTAAAATTTGATTTAACTGTTTCTCAATAGCTTTTCATACGTACACCCATTTTGATCTGCACTTTGGCACTGGCAAATATAGAGATATTCAATTATCACTGGTATTTATCCTTTGAGTACTTTAACACTGCACAGCACTGGCACTGCTAGACGATTCCGCGGATCGTTGAGATCGTTCACGTCTTTCGGCCGTAACTGGATCTGCACAAATGAAGCGCATGCGAGTCGCACAGCGTTCTTAAAATATGTATGAGCACAAAGGTGTTTACTGAAGCACCTGGGAATGGCCAACGTCAAAGTTATCGTTGGGAATTCAATATCTAATGGTGATGCGATAAACACGCGCAATTATTGTTGCCTCGACGACACAGCGAATTCGGCTTGATTTTTGTCTTATTGGATGTTATTATCGCACTTGTTGCTGTTATTGCTATTGTTGTTACGGTAGTATAGAAGCAACTGTGTAGTAGTCCATAATGTGCTACGATTACGTCTTGTTTTCTTTTAGTATTGTTTTTATTTTTTCCGTATTGTGTTCCTTTTCGTTTCTTAACGGGTTTTATCTTTATGGCGAAGAAATATGATATTCTGCTTAGGTGCGAAAATACTTTTTCGCGCTGTTGCTGGCGGCGTGGCACTTTAGAAGTGTTTGCACTGTACCGCGTTTATCTATCTAATAACCGAATGGCATCGTCACAGTGTCATAGTCAATAAATACTTTTCACTTGCTCTGCTCCAGGCCCTAAGTAAGCGTCATTGCGATGCCTCACCCACTCACCGACTAACTGACTAACTAGCTAGCATCGTCAACTATCCAGAGCTCGAGCCCAGATACAATCACAAGCATAGCGACAGTCAATAGGCGGTTGTGCCTGGCTGCCTATGGCACTTGTCTCTGGCCTCTGATTTTGTAATGCATGTTCCTCTATAGACTTGACTAATTAATTTCTGCGCTGTTTGCCGTTGATTCCATTTGAGTTTATGTGTCATTGCATTCTTTTGTTTTCCCTCCGATTCGCGTATTGGCAAATTCTCGCGTTGAGCTCGGATTTTGGAACTGGGCGGCGCAGCGATTTACTTTGATTTCGCTTGATTAACAAATTGTTTTCATTATACGAATCGTTTTGTTTGCTAGCCAACCCATATATGAAAGTGTCTGTGTATGTGTGTGTGTGTGTGTGTCCACTAAGTTATGCTTGAATGCATTCAAAGCTGGGAAATTGACTCGTCCGACCGATCCGAAATTATGTCAAATACTATTTTCGCGCTCGACTGCGCGACAGCGGCGACAAGTGGCAGCAACACACTTTTTTTTCTAGATAATGCAAATAAATCCCAACTTGTTAGAAATTACTTCTCTGCTTTAGATAGTTAATCTAAATCCTATTCTAAAAGATAAGTTGCTCAATGCTGAATGTTAGTAGCTCAAAATGGGAAAGTTTTCTGTTCTTATTACACGTTCTTATTTAACGTTCAATGCATGATTAGGTAATACTCATACCAACTTTTTATATAGCAAGAACTGGAGCAACTAACCAAAAAATGAAATTTTCTATTTGCAATCTATCTTTAATGCACTCATCATATTCGAGCTATATCGTAAAAGCCAAGTCTCCACATCGAGTTAGCTGACTCAATTCAAATTAGCTATGTTCTAAAGTCTCTTCTGCTCCTGATAGAAATATATTTATATACCCAATTCATTTCACCTCTGACAGACATTTCCACAATCACATTAAGCGTGTCTTATACTTATAATAATGTGCTAAGTTTAAAGATAACTAAAGTGAAAATTGTGCATAATCAAGCATAAATGAAAGCAATGTACATATTTTCACAAACTTTGCAGATTTAGGATTCCAGAAAAGAAACATTCCCTAGCACACACTCATATTTCTACAATTCCCAAAATATCACGAATCTTATTGCAAAAATTCACTTGTTAGCGAATCTCATCTTACGTTGCTCAAGGTCGCAAACATAAGATTGCTATAATCTGAATTACTGCCGATTGGCACAATATCATGCTGAAATATATATAAATATATATGTATATATACGTTCCCACAGCCGAGGTATATTGCAATACAATATATCAATATTTGTATGGTGCACAATAATTACGATTATGTGTGATCCGAGTAAACATATACGAATAAATTTAAAAATTGTACAAATGACGCATCAAGTAATACCGCATAATAAATTTAAATTCCAACAGCCTTTTTTTTAGATTTAAATATTTATTATTCATTTGTTTTATGCCTGTGGCCTGTGCGCATAGTTATGTACGTGACTGTGGGGCTATCGCATGGCAAATCTGTGTTCTGCTCTGTCTAAATTGCTTAAAGCATAGCAATCAAATATAACTATTTGGATTGAGTTCTAATCCAATAGCTTTCGAGAACTTATCGCCAAGCAATTATCAATTATAGCCCTAATTATAGCTAATTATTTGTGAAGTCACAGTCTTATCGGTCCGCGAATTGCTGCCAGTATCTATACACTATCGTTTCATATCGACATGGACTTACACGTCCCTTCCTACACAATGATAAACAACACAATTGCCTACCTTTGAGCTCGGCCCCGCGCGCCGTTGCTAAAACTCGAGGTGCGGAAGACGCCTTTGCAAATAAAATATAGTAAGTATATATGGGAAATGAATTGAAATGAGTTCATAAAGCTAAAATTTGATGTAAGCAAAAACAAAATTGTATAAAGAGCACAGTTTAGACTTTTTATAGATTATGTCTTTAAAATGACAAAGTTTAACTTTATATACTTATATTATTATACAGAAAAAAATAAATAATGTTAATATATATTAATTAAATTTCTATGCAGCCTCTTAAACAAAACACAATATTAATACAAAACAAAGTCAATCAAATCGTGTGGATTCAGTGCAAATTCTAATATTATTCAGAGAATCATCCGATTTCCAACAAAACGCAAAGTTCTCTGTTGATTTTTATGAGTGCTAATTAAGATATTGCGAAAAGTAATTGAAATGGCCCTCGTATCGATTAAGTTGATAATGTGTTTAATTCAGTGGGCTTATCATAAGCCCACGAGCAGCTCTTGAGGTTCAGTTACTACAAATCCATAAATTCGGGAATTATGTATATATAATTCGGCTGCTCGTGGGCAAACTATTTAGTACTCAAACAGGCGATGCGCATAGCACAAGTTTAGTTAACTAGTAACTGGATAGGATTAGGATTTGGAATAGTTCACTTACTATATTCATTATATTCAACATTATGTCGAACTGCAGCTGCGACAATAACAGCCTCAACAACGACAACGACAACGTCAACACCATCATCAAGTGAGTTCGATGAGCGCAACAAGTTCTTATTTGCTCTTATATGTGGACTGCGCTGTGATCTCTTGCTCTTTGCCCATTGTGCTGCCTCTCTGACTCGCTCTCTCCTTCTGCGTCTCCTGCTGCACTGCTCTGTGCCCGGCCAGACGTGCGCCAACCGTCGAAGGCGACAGTTGTGGTTGTGTTGAGTGTGTTTTGGTGTCAGCTGATGGCACATGTTGCTGCCGTTGATGTTGGCCGCCATTCAGAATTTTATATAAGCATATATAAAAAACATAAAAACTGAATTCAAATATTCGCGTCAATTTTCATCAAGTGTTAATCAGCATAAATAATCGTGAGTGTAAATGATTAAAAAGGAAACAATTAAGAAAAGGATTGCTTTTCGGCAAGGCTAAAGCTAACAATTGACTGTGAGTGTGAGTGTAGTGAGTGTGAATGTGAATGTGAGTGTATTCAAGCATTTTGTTTGGCTTCTTGTGTTGCTTTCTTTCAACAACAATAAACACAACCGCAACTTCCTTTGCGTCAGCTCTGGCTGTTTGTGTTTGTGTGGCAAGTTGCAGAGCGTCAAGAGGCAGGTTATTGACTTTTTATGTTGCGGCCCTTGCGGCACATGTCGCACATTCAGCTTGCAGCATGTAGCATGCAGCATGTAGCTGCAGCATGTAGCTGTAGCTGTATCTGTATCTGTATCTGTCAGTTACTATTGGATTGGATTGCCTCTTCCGCTTCGTTTCTCTATCTGCGAGAAAACCCAAATAAACGTTGTTGCTGTAGCTGTTGGTGTTGCTGCTGCGGCTGTTGTTGTCACAGTTGATTGCCGTCGCCTAGCCGATTGTTTGGATTTTCTTCCCATTTAGAAAGTCTTTAAATAGAATTTTCTTTGGCCTCCCCCACACAAGTCATTTGCATGACTCGTTGAATCTGAATTCTGTTTTGTTTACTTCGATTCAGCTCTGTGGGCGTGACCACACAAAGCTGTGTGTAAAACCTATGGATTAACAACAAAAAAGCGACACTAAAACACTGAAACTGAAACTGAAACAGTAACTGATTAATGCACTTGCTTGCTAAATTGATTAACCACACGTCCCACAGCACCGCATCACGATGAACTGCGTGTTTACTGCGTCCACATCGAGTGTGCTCCACTTACACAGACATCCCGCTCCGTCTGCGATGCGAGTTTGTTTTTGCCTTTGCTGCTTCTCGGTCTGGCGGCCGCATTTAATCGGCGCACCGCGGTTGGCCCCTGAGGGTCATGAGGCGCATTGCTATAAATGGGTCGCTGTCGCAGGGACCCCGATTGCATTCTGCCCGCACTTTAATCATCAGCCACAAGTACAAATTGCCTCTTTACTCTCTCACTCTTTCTCAAATATAAAAAGAAATGAGAACGTCCAACACTTTTCTGTTTATCGGCTAAGCGAACTGCAACCATTTGGCAGAATTCCTTGTATATAAATTTTGTTTTGGCTTTTTTTTTTAGCTATGCGTCACATAGAATTTTGTTGAGCACGGCCTGCACTTCAGAGGCTTTCTAGGAGAGAACTTTGTGCGACTGACTGAATAGGCAGAGGTATATTGATTGAAAGAAATGAGAGCTTTTGTTAACTTGGCTACGCTGAGCTTAGAGCTTTCCTTTAAGCGCTAAACCTAACTGTGGTTTATTTGAATGAGATATTCATTTTGGCATTCTTGTACAGGGTATGCTAGATTCCATCAGAGTCTCAGAGACACACACAGATAAGTCAAACAAACGGCATATCGCAGATCATTAAAGTTAAATATTATGCGCTCAGTTCGCTATAAATAAAAACGAAAATCAAAATTTACAAAATGTCCCAGCTAATTTACGGTTGTTTCTCGTCTCTAGAATGAGTTCACAAACGAAAATTTGTTCAGCATTTATTGTTTTCATTCAGTTTTTTTCCTGTTTGCTTACGAGCAAATCGTCAGCTGTCCCATATGGACAAAATGAATATTTTTTGGGGCAACACATGTCTTCCGCTAGACCCAACTTGATGCTTGCTGCAAAACTAAAAAAATCGATGACAAAATCTCTCGAAAGATTAGTTATGCAGCAAGCTAATGCGCAGTAGAAGAGTGACTCTCGTCTAGACGGCATTGTCTTATCGTTTCAATGAATTTTAGCTGGGGTAATAAGAGGAAGTACTTCAACTCACGCCTACTCTAATTTAAACGATTTCTCATTAAGATATTTGTTAAAAATCACTCATTTGGCTATCTGACAGTTGTTTCCAAGTACTTCTGATTGATTCGCGCTATTATCGCTTATCTATCACTCGGCCAGCGCCGAGCGTAGCCCACTTGAGAGCCAGCGAGACATCCGCATTGCTGTTGAAGTCAATCGATTACCATGTTTATATATTTTCGGATGTTCGAGTGGGTGGCCAGACAACAAACTAATTATTTAATCGCTCATTGTGATTAAACTGACTTTGTGATGGCAGTGATGGCTGCCTGTGACGGTTGCAGTTTTAGTGGTCATCACAGGTCAATCAATTAAGTCAATTGCAGAGCCAATGGTGCGATGGGGCAGTGTCATTTTGCACACTCATTCAATATTCATTATTCATTTCAGCTACAAGATGAACTCCAAATATGAGAACATGAAAATCATCTACAATCGCAGTAAAATTGGCTGGTACTGGGCCCCGCTCTTCGTGGCCTTCTGGTTCCTGCTCTATTATTTGGCGGTGGTGCCCAGTTTCCATAGCATGCCGCCGCTGAAGACAGTGCAGGATGAGCTGCAACAGCCGGGTCAGTTCATTGGCGAGCGTGCCGAGGGCACTCTGCTCAGACTATCGAAGATTGGACCCAAGGTTGTGGGCAGTGCTGCCAATGAGCAGGTCGCTGTCCAGTTCCTGCTTAGCGAGATCAACGACATCATTGACGGCGCCCGCGACGATTTATATGATATTGAGAAGGATGTGCAAATAGCATCCGGAAACTATTTGCTGTGGTCGATGGTGAATGTCTATCAGAGCGTGCAGAATGTGGTTGTTAAGCTTTCGCCCAAGAATCCAACCACTGAGGCGGCTCTGCTGATCAACAGCCACTTTGACACGGTGCCGGGAAGCTCGGGTGCCGGCGATGCTGGCATGATGTGTGTCCTCATGCTGGAGGTGTTGCGCGTTATAACGAAGTACGAAACGCCACTCAACAACACGCTCATCTTTCTGTTCAATGGCGCCGAGGAGAATCCTCTCCAGGGCTCACACGCATTCATTACGCAGCATCCCTGGGCACAAAATGTGCGGTAAGTTGGCAAGCGCAAAGATTAGGCAAATTAATTTGATTTATTTAATTGCTAACAGCGCTGTGGTCAATCTGGATTCAGCTGGCAGTGGCGGACGTGAGATACTCTTTCAGTCTGGACCCGATCACCCCTGGCTAATGAAGGTTAGTTCGCAACTATTGATTTTCCTTTTGACTATCTTAAAACTAATTTAATTTAATAATTTCATTCAGTACTATGGCAAACACATCTCACATCCGTTTGCCTCAACTATTGGCGAGGAACTCTTTCAAAATGGCTTTATACCCTCGGAGACAGACTATCGCATATTCCGTGACTTTGGGAAGATTCCAGGTAAAGTAGACAATTGTAATTTCCCATCGAAATCTAATGCGTTTTCTCATAGGCCTCGATATGGCACACACATTGAATGGCTATGTCTATCATACGAAGTACGATCGATTTAATATAATACCACGACGCACATACCAGCTGACCGGAGATAATTTATTGGGCCTGATCAAAGCCCTGGCTAATGCACCCGAATTGGAAAATCCAGCGGTGAGTCTTGGAGTTAATATAATAATAATAAAAAATATATTTCGCTAATAATAATCATCATCAGAAATATGCTGAGGGCCACATGATATTCTTCGATGTGTTGGGCTGGTTCTTCATCTACTATCCGGACTATGTTGGCCTCATCATCAACATTTGCGTCTGTGTCCTGGTACTGGTTACGATCGTCGTCTATATCTGGAGTATGGCCAGCAATACGGGCATGTTCAGGCGTCGCATCTTTGCCAAGTTTGGCATCTTGGCTGCGCTACAGCTCTGCGGCGTTGTGTTGAGTGTGGGCCTGGTTATTTGTATAGCTCTCTTCCTGGATGCCGTGGGTCTGTCCATGACCTGGTTCTCACAGACTTGGATGATCTTTGGCTTGTACTTTTGCCCCATGTTCTTTGGCCTGGGCATACTGCCTGCCATTTACTTCAGTCGCACCAAGGAGGTGATTTCTTTATGCTTTTAAGTTTCATGCTTTTATTTACTATGTACTCTACTTACAGCACGGTCTTCCACTTGGCTATGGCATTCAGCTGTTGATGCACTCGCACTGCCTAATCTTGACAGTCATCACCATTATAATGATATCCTTTAATGTGCGATCGGCCTTCATTCTGCTCATTTGCATTAGTTTCTACACTCTCTCAGTTCTGCTCAATATGGCCACGTGTGCACACAAAACAAGTGAGTTTCCGAATGAATATAAAATCAAATTTAAATTCTTATAAATTGTTCTTTATTTTTGATAGATTTCTTGTGGCTTATTCCTCACTGTCTCTGTCAACTGCTGCCCTTCATGTTTTATACATATTGTTGCTATGCCTTCTACGTTGTGTTTGTGCCGATGCAGGGACGCGAGAGCGGCTCCAATCCAGAGCTACTCATCGGTGGCTATACGGCGCTGTTTTGCTTGCTGCTATCTCCATTCATAATACCCCTACTGTGCCTGTTCCGTAAATCGAAGACTATCATCTCACTGTTTGGTATCTGTACGCTTATCTTCATTATTCTGGCTGCCACGCCTGCCGCATTCCCATATGTGGAGAAGACAGCTCCTCAGCGATTCTTTGCTGTGGTAAGGCACATTGAACTTGGCTTAATCATAATTTATTTATTTCTCATTGGCTTATTTCGAATAAACTCATTTAGCATACGACGCGCACCTTCCACAATGCAGATGCAGCGCATTCGGTTAACCATACGGATTCTGGCTATTATGTGATGCCGGTGGATCGGCATCCCAAGTCACTGGATAGCATTCTCTTTGAGGGAACCAACTTAACGAAGGCAGATCGTAGCACGTGTGATTCTGAAATTATGTGTGGCTTTCCCATTTACAGTTCGCGTTGGGTGAAAGCAGTGTAAGTATCAGACAGCGCCTAACCAGTTCCCAATAAAAAATTATTCTCTTTATACTAACAGAGATAATAGCTATTGGGTGCCAGGTCCCGAGCCTAACAAAGACTATCTGCCCACATTGCGTATAATAAACAAGGAGAGCACATCGAGAACGAACATAATATTTACTTTAGAGGTTGCCGGGCCGGATCACTTGAGCATATTCATCGACCCACTGGATGATGCCAAGCTAGTGGATTGGACCTTCACTAAGGAGCCGTTGGAAAAGTCCTTGACGCCGCCCCATTACGTCTATTGGTCTTATGCATTAGATCCGACACCTTTGCGCTTTAATTTGGAATTTGAGGTAAGTATGATGAAGTTGCCTTTTCAACGAGTTGAATCTGCTTATTGGACTTTACTCTTTATTACCAGCATGATAGTGATGATTGGTCTGGCGCTACGTTCAAAGTCGCCATCATGGGTCATAGAATACACGACGATATGTTTATAGACAAGAACTTTCGGGAGTTTTTGGGCAGGTTTCCACCCTGGTCGCACGTCAACTCATGGATCGGCTCCTACAACAGCTGGCAACTCTAAGGGCAGCAGAAATGTCTGACGCAACACTTGATATTCACTCACTACTTATAGTTCGGAGACTCTGAGCTGTTGTTAAGTTTTCGCATTCATCCATACTCTAAACACAAAATCACATTTGATACTCGCAGAAGCGAACGTCCAACGAACAAAAAGCTGTATTTAAATTAAATCTCCCATTTTTGTGCTAATTCACTGAACAAATATCTGAAACGATAAGATTGTAATTGTATTAAAATATATTTTAAATAATTTATTAAGTTACGGAAATCAGTTTAACTATTCGCCAGTCATTTCTTTAGAAAATCCAACTCTCATACGAGGCAAGCCAGTCGGTCGTGTATGTCCAGTCCGGAAAGGTGTTCAGGAACTCTCGGAACTCGGGCGTGTAATGTTCCGGATGATAAAGGAAATGCACGCTAACTGCCAGCTTGAAGTAGGGGCCATCTGTGTTCGCTGCATCATGCTCAAACTCCAGCCAGAAGTTGTATGGCTCCGTGACCAAAGAAGAGACATGGTATATGAAATAGGGCGGAGTATGGCCATCCACTAAGATGGTCTCATCAAATGACCAGTTTGTAATCTTCACTTTCTCCAAAGGATCTGCGTACATAACAATGCGATCGCCAGCCTTGAGGCTGAACTGGAATCTCTTTTTGTTCAAGCTTATAGACTGCCTTGATATTTCGGTGAGCTCTGTGGCAACTGGCAGCACTGGAGCAGCACTGTAAATCCAACGTGCAGAGTCCCTGAAGGCAAATCAGATTTCTTATAGAAAAGAATATTGTGAATACAAACGTGAGACCTACTTCCAGCTTAGCCAACGTCCACTGTAAAGCGGTAGACCACAGTAGGGTTCCGTCTCACAGTTATTCTTGAGCCAGCTCTCGGGCTCTACATTCTTAAGCGTTGTGTCATATAGCTCCGAGTATCGAGTATCCACGGGCTGTACATAGAAACCCGTCTCTTGTGTAGTAGTATTATCCAAATTGTGCAATGTGCGTTGAGTGTGCTGAAAGAAACTTGGAGTTACGACTAAGAACTCTATAAATTGAGCTCGAGAAACTTACCAGAACATAGTAGCGCTGTGCAGCAACATCCTTCTCGAAAGGAAAGCCAGCGGGCGTCGCGGCTAATATAATAAATATGATGATTAAGACACCAAACATTGAGATGAAGGTCTTCGATTTGTGGAATTTGCTTAGAATTGGCACCTGAAGAGAGGAATAGGCTAAAATTACTTCATCTTGCCAATGAGAACATAGTTTAAAACATACTATAAATCCAGCAAAATGCATCGTCATCAGAGCAATGAAAGCTGCGAGCAGCATGTCTGGCTTACTGTCGGGTCCATCGCGTCCCTGCATAGGTACAAATACCAGCAAAAACACATACATCAAATAGGTGTAGAAGAAGAAGGGCAACACCTGGCACAGCAAATGAACAGTCATAAAGAAACTCTCTGCAAAATAAGAATATATCGATTTGTAAACTTATAAAATGTTTATATATCACTTACTCTTAATGGTCAGTCTCAGGATGAACTGCACAATCATCGAGATTGTGTAAAAGAACAGGCCAATCATGGGAAAGAAGGCTGAACGTATGCCCAGCCCTGTCAGCAGAAGGCAAATGAAGACAATCAAAATGCAATGGGCATGCATGAAGCAGGCAATGGTGTGGTTCAGCTTCATGTATGTCTTGCGTTTGGTCCAGCTTATGTAGAAGGCGGGCAGCAGCCCCAGTCCCAGGAACATGGGGCAGAAATACAAGCCAAATGTCATCCAAATGCCATAGTACCAAGACTCGCTCAGCCCAACACCATGCATGAAGACAGCCACGAGTAGGGTCAAGCCCCAAGCGATGACCACTGCCCCAAGCTGCACCAGGCAAATGATGCCAAAGCGCAAGGCTACCGCCTTGGGTGTGTCCACTACATTGTCCTTGGTCATGAAGTAGACGGAGATGCCAATGCAGATCAGAGCAGCCAGAGATACAACAATATTAATGGCAATGCTGGCAGATTCGGTATAGACGATAATGAACCAGCCGAGGTAGTCGAAAAAGACAGCGTGTCCTTCTTCGTGGGCAGCGGTATCATCCAGCTCTGGTGCATTGGCCAGCGCCCAGGTCAAGGCCAATACATTGTCCCCTGTGGACTGATAGGTTCCACGCGCCAGATTCTTGAAGTTGTCGTATTTGGTATGGTAAACATATCCATTGAGAGCATGCGCCATGTCCAGGCCGGGCACATTGCCAAAATCACGAAAAATGCGAAAGTCCGTGTCGGAGGGTATAAAGTTATTTTGGAAGAGCTCTTCGCCCAGGGTAACGGAGAAGGGATGTGGTGCATACTTCTGATAGTAGTTCATCAGCCAGGGGTGATTGGGACCCGTTTGAAACAAAACCTCACGACCGCCTGATCCGGTCGAGTCCAAGTTGATAAGTACCCTAAGAAAGTTGACAGACTTAAGTAAAAATTGTATAACTGAAGAGACGGAAGCAACGCACTTGCAATTTTTGGCCCATTTGTGGGTTGTGATGAAGCCATGGGAGCCCAGCATATTGGCTTCCTCAGCGCCATTGAAGAGAAAGATGACGGGATGAGCCAGCGGACGGTCGGATTGTGTCATGACGCGCAGAGTTTCCAGCATGATGACCACCATGACGCCATCGTCACCAGCAGCCGGCGTTTTCACCTCCGAATCGTAGTGTGAGTTAACCAACAAATAGTTGTCATTGGGACTATCCTTTCTTGAGAGCCGCACCACTACATTGGACACATTGTCATAGCTGGAGGCCGCATCCCACAGATAGAAGCTGCCCGAAGCGTACTGCACCTCCAAATCGATGTCATAGAGATCGGTGCGCGACTGTTCCACAATCTTTTCCACCTCGCGCTTCACAAAGTTAACAACATGCACCTCATTATTTATCGAGCCAACCATTTTGTTGCCAATCGATGAGTACTCGGCCAGCTGAATCATGGCACGCTCGCCAATAAACTCTCCCGGATGATTGGCCTCATCGCGAACATATATCATCTTGGGATAAGAGAAGAAGCTCGGAATAGCGGCGACATAGAAGAGTGTGAACCAGATCACGCAAAAGATGGGTGCCATATACCAAGGCCACTTATCGCTGCCTCTTTTGGTGCTCTTCTCCCCAGATGCTATATCAACGCTGGAGAAGGACATCTACGAAAGAGTTATGCATAATTAGACTATAATAATAATATATAGCTAGGCATGTCTAAAAACCTACTCAACTTATCTGTTAAGTACTAATCATTACATTTTCATTTGTTAATCATTTTGATTACTTTCCTAGTAAATGATTACGGACACTTGTAGAACAAGTACTATTTAGAAAAATAACTATTCTTAATGACATTCCCCTCTTTCTTGCTGAAGTGCTTTCGTTGTTCAGTTTCTCAGTGCTTAAAATTTAACTTTAAGTTAATAAATTACCTTTTTTCTATTATTAGATGACCTTTATTAATGTGTTTTCGAAACTAAACAGAAGAAAGTGGACCGCAGCACAACACATGAGTTGCAAAACTAACACAGCTCATGGAATTTAAAGCAAATATTTCGGCTCTATGCCAATAAGTTGAGGCTTATCGCCGATAATGTCTTGTTGATTACGATTTGCTGATAACATGCGCCAATTTGGGGGGTTTATGGTTTGATGGCCAGCGGTAAGATTAAGCTTTATGTCGGCATATATCTTATTGCCGAACTAAACTAAAGGAAAATAAATATTTATAATGCTCGATGATCATTAGCTTAAACAAAAAAGCATTATTTAGAGTAACAAAAAACAAGAGAAAATAATTAGTCGAAATTAGTAAAACACAATTCAACCGAGCCATATTTCGTTCATTGGATCAGCTGTATAAATAGCATTGAACTAAGTGTCGAAACTACAATAAGTATAAAACTTGAATTCAATACAAGTTTTAAGTATTTGAAGAGAAAATGGCAGATTCAAATCGATACCGAGCAGCCTTCGGGTCTTACCATTACACAACTGAGAAGGACACCCGATATGCACTGATCCATATAATTTTATTCGCCATATTCTTGATTTGTGTAACGAAGATTGGCAACGATTTGATAGTGCATCAGCAATATTATTTTATCAAGGGATTCCGGAAATTACTTAAAGAGCCGGGCCATATGGAGAATGGAAGCCAAATTACTTTCAATAACGTCATTACAATTCGCGACTTTTGGGACTATTTGGAGTTTGTGGTCATTCCCATGCTTCATGGCAACGTCTTTAGATCAGAGCACATCTTGACTTACAAAGAGCCCAACCTAAAAGGCCGCTTATTCCTAAATGAAAATCTACTTCTTGGACCGCCGAGGTTACGGCAGGTGCGTGTCAAAGAGGGTACTTGTAGAGTGCACGCCTCACTCATTCGTTACTTCGACAAATGTGTTGGGCCCTACAGTAGCAATTCTGAGTTCACTGAGCCGGTCTATAAGGGGTGAGCAATTTGAATAGTTGTAGAAATCTTGACTGTCCATTTCTAATTAACCAATAGCACAAAGTTTTATACAATGAAGGAACTGCAGACGGGTCCAATCGAAGGACCACTGTATACCTATCGAAGTGGAGGCTATGTTAAATTATTATCATACAACGGGAATGAGAGTCTGTCGATCATACACCATTTGAAAAAAATTAAATGGCTAGATCGCGCTTCACGTGTGGTCGAGCTTGAGCTGAATATGATCAACTTGAACTTGGACCTAATACTGTCTACTAAGTATTTTAATTTTTTATCCCATTGCCAATCATACATAATCATGATAACGATCCACAAACTGCAGATTAACTTTCGAAATAATGCCAAGCGGCCTTCTAAATACCAAATACAAATCGCAATCATTCTTCACGCGTCCACTGATCGCTCCCATCACAACGGCATGCACCATTATAGTCTACATAATCAATGTATATTATAGCTACCTTGAGATCAAAAAAATGATTCGCATGAGTTTTCGGCTCTACTTTACCAAATTTACAACATACGTAGCTCTACCTAGTGATATCGTAAGTTCTTGAGTTCTACCTATGTATAACTTCTATATATTTTCTATTAATCAGATTTGTTATGTATTGATTTATCTGCATATCTACTCGAGCTATTGCGCCGCTAAGTTTTATGAAGCAATTAATTCGAAAAATGTAGAGTTTGTTCCATTGGATCATTTGCTTTCCACATTTTCGGCCCAGCAGATCGTAATTGGATTCTTAATTTTCTTCTCGTGGATGTCACTGTTAATATTTCTGGACTTTATACCACTTCTAAGAACTCTGGGAAATTCAATAAAAATGGTAAGGCTTCAGCCTAATTATCATCTGTAGCTAATTGAATGTCGAACATTTCCTCCGATTAAGGCCTTCACTGATTTGACTGCATTTCTTATCATGCTATCCGTCGCGTTTTTAGCCTATTCACTTCTTGGCGTCTGGCTGTTTGGCCAAGATAATGCTGACTTCAAAGATCTCACATCTGCTCTTCTAACTATGGTGTGCATGACGGTTGGCGACTTTGACTACTACCAATTGTCACAAAAGTTTCCAACAATGGCGCCCATGTTCTTTTATACTTATGTGTTGTTCATATTTTTCTTTGTACTCGTAAGCAATTTTAGTTTCGCTTGAATTTATTGTATTTCTAGTTAATATTGTTAAATGATTTTCATAGAATATGATCATGGTCGTTATTGTGTTGGCCTACAAAGCGGCCACATCAGCGATGGATTTCAAGCCCTCGTTCTTGTCGTACTACATAAGAAAGATAATTTATCGCTTGACCTGTGGGCTTTTCAAACCTCCCCAATACCCACAATGGGGTCAACAAAATGATTTAAACAATCCGTTCAATGCAGAAAGGCTGCACCAATTGTAAGTTGAGATCGACAAATATTTTGATAAATTTTTAACAAAATTCTACCAACGACAATTGCAGGCATCTTATTTGGAAGTATAATGAACTCGAGTCAGATTTAAATATGTAATTAACTATATTAAGACCCCAAAGTTCCATATATTTATTGATTTCTTTGCAGTTTACACTACCGTATGGATCTAATTGACAAAGTACTTTATCGTTTCACTAATAATATCGAAGACATAATAACGGATGTGCAAAAAGAAAAGAAGCACCAAACGAAGAAGCTACAAACCATCTAAAAAGCTCAGTGTTCTTTGAACTATTAAATAATAGTAATTGAACTACACTTTATTCTTATCAGAGAATGCCGAAGAAGGCTCTCTGCACTCCGATTGCATATTGCATATTGCCTTAGGCAAATAAACTAATATATTCGACCGCACTTTGTACACAGGGTATAATTATTGCTAAGCGTCTAATCAGTGCTTAACCCGGCAGCACAACACATTTATACAACCGGCCATATCTAAATGACGGCACTGTGAGGTAGCAGCAATACGCCTTAAAGTCATTAAATTCAGTTGCCGACTAAATTTGTTAGTCATTCTATATACATATCTCTATTTGATTATCAAATTTAAGGAATCTATACTAAATATTTATGAAGTGGAAGAATTTTAAGCAAAGACAGTCATTCTATTTAGTCAAAATAGCGGAAATTCTTATCTAATTTCCTTTTTGGTTTTGTCATAAAATTAGTAAGCGCTAAAAAGTTATTTATTTCTTAAACATATTTCATGCTTCACTTTTTACCTGCATTATGTACAATATACATATTAAGCTTACTACTATTTCGTATATAGATAGATAGTGTATAAAACAGCTCAAATATTTTTAGTATAGCCACGTCTCATAGGACGCCGGCCAGGGCGTTGCGTCCACATAGCTGGGAAAGCTATCAAGGAACTTCTTAAAGTCGGCTGTGTGTAGTTCCTTGTGGTGATTCCAATGGCCATGTAGGCCCAGTTCGAACGTAGATGTCGTCCAATTACCATTGGGCTTCTGCAAAATATACATTTAGCTAATTTTAATAAGAACTAAAAGAAACGAGCATCAACTTACCTCAAGCTCCAGCCAGAATTTCAATGCGTCACTATTGACACCATAGGAAAAGTAGATATAATAAGGCGGCTGAAAGTTCAGACGTAGCGGCACTTGATGGAAAGACCAGCCAACAACTCGAGCGCCATTCAGTGGCGTTATGAAGATGCCCATGTGATCTGGACCAGTGAGCTCCATTTCAAAGCGCATCTTATTGGCCGTCAGCTGCTTCTTGGAAACAACCTTAGCCACTGGCAGTGCGCCCAGTACAGGCTCCGATGCGGGTATCCACAAACCATGTTCCCTACAATTGTTAAAGGGCTCAATGAATGAGCGGGCGAGTGTGAGAGACTTTGACTCTTACCTGGTCTTGTGCCAGCGCATGTTGTATAATGGATAGCCACAGAGAGTCTCCTTTTTGCACTCGTCTTTTACAGATCTAGCCATAGTCATGTTTATAACCTTATCTGCAAGAGTCGAAAGCCTTTAGATATTGTAAGAGTTCTTCCATAAAGCCAATGCTTACTTTTCACGGAGTAGGTGCGTCTGTCCTGTGGCATGATGAAGTAACCAGTTTCGGAGCGACGAACATTGTTGTTCGCATCGTGGAAGGTGCGCTTGGCGTGCTTTAGAAATATGACAAATTGAATCGAAAGTTCACTCTAGGATATTACTTTATGTAACTTACCAGCACTGCAAAGCGTTGCACGCTTGTCTCTGGCCTGTAGGGGAATCCCAAGGGAGTGGCAGCAATGATGATGCACACCAAGGTGATGCCCATCAGCGTACAGATGATGGTCTTGGATTTGCGGAACATGTGTAGCATGGGCACTATGAAACCAGCCACGAGCAGACCCACAGCAATGCTGAAGACAGCTAGAATCAGGTCCGGATTGACTGAGTCGCCGAAGCGACCGAACATCGGAATAAAGGTGGCCAAGAAGCTGTGCGAGAAGTAGGTAAAGAACAAGAACGGAGGCACATAGCACACAATGTGCGGTATGATCCAGGCCACATCTGCGAAGATCAAAAGAGAACAGAAATTAGGCTCAATAGCAAAGGGCCCTCAAGTGATGCTACTCACTGCGGCTGTGCAGACTGGTGGACAGATTGAAGACAACACCCACTGTGTAGAACAGGCAGGTCAGCATGAGCACAAAGGCAGAACGTATGCTGCAGATAGTCATCACCAGGGTGAGCAGTGCCACGAAGAGGCAATGGCAATGCATCAGCAGCTGAACACGTTGTCCAATGGGAAGGCGATCCTAAAAAACCACTCGTGAGACACAATTTGAATCAATCAATCAATAATACTCACGGTCGAGGTGTAGTGGAAATAGAGCGCAGGCACAATGGCCAAGCCAAAGAAGAAGGGACAGAAGTACAGTCCCAGGACGAGCCAATTTTGTGTGAACCAGGAGAGTGGTATATGCGTTAGATCCATGAACAGAGCAATGATAACGGGCAGAGTAGCGCCCGCTATCACGCCCAGGATGAGCACAGCAAACGTGTGCAGCGTGCGCTTGAGCACTTTGCTGAGCTTGAGGTCCGAGTTGTTGGCCATGAGCTTGATGGCGACGGCACAGGCAACAATGGCGCCTATGGATACAACCACGTTGAGAATAATGCCCTCCGTTTCGGTATAGAAGACCAAGAACCAACCCATCACATCATAGTAAACGGTGTGTCCCTCGGCGTGTTTCTGCATGGATATTCAAGCTATATAATTCTAGCCGTCATTCAAAGTTTTCATTTCAATATTACCGAAGTATCCTCAAGCTCCGGGGCACTCGATATCTCACGGATCAGAGCCAAGAGATTGTCGCCGGTGTTTTGGAAGCTGCCGCGTGGAAAGATCTCTGCACGATCAAATCGGGTGTGATAGACATAGCCATTGTGCTGGTAAGCCATGTCCAGGCCGGGCACAGCGCCATGATCGCGGAATATACGAAAGTCTGTGTCGGACGGTATGAAGTTGTGTTGGAACATCTCCTCGGCCATGGTGGAGGCATAGGGATGCTTGATGGCGCGCCGATAGCTCTTCATGAGCCAGGGATGATTGGGACCGGACTGGAAAAGAATCTCGCGACCGCCATTGCCAGCCGAGTCCAAGTTGATCAGCGCTCTGTCAATGAAATAGAATAGAACTTAGAGCCATGTCATATAAGAAATAAGCATTGGTCACCCGCTACCCACTTGCAGTTCTTGGCCCATTTGTGCTGCGTGATGAAAGCGTGCGACGCCTGCAGCGGATTCTCCTCGGCGCCATTGAACAGGAAGACAGCTGGATGCTTAAGAGCATACTTCGATTTGGCCAGCACACGCAGAGTCTCCAGCATGACCGCGACCATGGAGCCATCATCGCCAGCGCCTGGACCCGCCGGCACCGAATCGTAGTGGCTATTGATCAGGACGTAGGTGGTGCTGTTCGAGCCCTTGGGACTGATCTTTACCACAAAGTTCTGTATGCTCTGGTACATGTTGACTGCGTTCCAGTGGATATAGCTGCCGGAGGCCACTTGCACATCCATTTCGATGTCATGAACAGCGCCCAGCTCAGCGCGCACCTTTTGCATGGTGGACGTGATCACCTGAACGGATCCCATTTCATTTTCACGGCTGCCCACCACACGTGGCCCCAGAGCGACCAGACGCTGCAGATTCAACTCGGCGCGCTCGGCAATGAAACGTTCCGGATTCTTGGCCTCATCTTTGATGCTGAGCGGGCGTGGCAGATGATTGGAGGCCGGTATGGATATGGCACAATAGATGAGCAGCCAGAAGCCAATGAAGGCGGGCGCCCAATACCATTTGATTTTCTCACGGGTGACAAAAGCTCGCTCGCAGCAGTTGATCTGCTGTTGGCGGGTAAAAAAATCGGCAATAGTGGGTTAGTGGTTGAAGTGGTTGCGGGCTTTTTGGCTGGTTCGTGATGTTTGTTCAAGATATGACTAGGTGAATCAGTTTTTAATTAAAGCATATTCAACACTTTTTGGGTCGAGTATAATGTGTTAATAGTTCGATTTAATCCATCATGACTTTATCTTATCTCCGGTCCACATTGTTGCGCGCTATGCAGCTGTTGCCACCGAAATTGCTGTCCCGATAAGCCGAAATGAAGGGTGAAGGGTATATGACTGTGTCTGAATTTGGAAAAGGGAATAGAAGTTGCAGCTGCCACAGACAGTCGACGGCTGAATTGGCAAATGTCTGATAAGGAATCGAAACACAGAACTCTTTCACATTGCACCACCCAAATAGGCTAATCTTATCAATGGGTATCTACAAAACACTTAGCACATTCTTTCGACACTTATACTAGTTGAAGGGTCTCTGGCTTATTGATTGCCCCTGAGCCCAGCTCACCTCTTCGTCTTCCAGGTGCAGCTGTCGCCCCGTTAGCAATGGATCTGCATTGCTTGCGTCTGTTGTCGGCGTGATGACGCGTCGACGCAATTTCTTTTCACTGCTCATTTGATCTTTGTTGTTTGCTTCTTTAACCGGTCCCAGCGAACGTTTCTCTATACACAAATAAATGTATTCTATACAAGCGACCTATGCTCTCGCGCTCTCCCGTTCACTTGCTCTCACGCTCTCTGCCTCTGCCTCTCTTCGTTTGCAGTGTGAACTGCTCGTAGCGCGAACCAGAACGAACCGTGCGACTTGTTTAGAGGCTCGCCACTGATCGACTGACTGACGATTTAACTCGCGCAGCGTTTGAGCAGCAACTGAACCCAGGAAATTGCTTCGACCACTTTTGCAGTCGATACCGATATGTGCGTATCTTATCTTCATGGTCTTTGGTTTCCTAAAAGTTCAGCTGTGCTGCGCTACACAGTGCAACTGGGCTTATATGAAGCCAGTTGTATGCTAGAGAATCGAATAGATTGGCACATTTATTGCAAATGATTTATGGCAATGGAAAACTCTAATCCAATGACTGATACTTGAAACATACTTTTACCTTTCTTCTTTTCCATATATTTATATATATTTCTTTGTAATATGTTTGTTCGTCGCACAGTTTTGTTTTTGGACTTTAGTAGATTAAAAGTCCGACCCTGGAACACACGCCAGTGCGTATCACATAGTGCACTGCAACATGTCAAAGCGAAACTAAGTTTTATAACTACAATGACATGACCTATGCTGTGGCACGTCCTGCACGACCATTCGGATTACCAGCAAAAGTTTTGATTGTTTATAATTTGTACCTTGGCAACTTTATCCTGTGCTTCACTGCACATTGTTACTCCTCAACTGAAACGTTTAAAATGTATATTGACTGCCGCTACCGCTGCTGCTGCAGCTGCTGCTGGTTATGGTCTCAAAGTACACCCTTGACTAATCCCATCAGCATATCAAAGTCTCTGTTTAAGCGTCAAGTCAAACATCAGTCGACTACGCAGATGAGAAGGCGGCATTTCTTTAATTATTCCCTTGGCTCGAATATCTGTGCAATCCACTTAGCGGCTGACAGTCCATATTGTACGTGTTTACTTCTCAAATGTACGTATGCCTAAATAAATAATAAGATTTGTTTAATATTCAATGAGACATCGATGAGCACTGAATACATTTGGCCACGAAATTAGAAACACGTAAATATGATGCAAAATTTATAAATCAAAAATTCAATTTATAAAAGTATGCAATGGTACTTAAGGCTCGCACATGAGAACACAACAAAGTACTGTCGACTTTTAAGCTTGCTATTAAAAATGACTGAAAATATATAAAAGATAATAAAAATTCAAAATTAATTAATTTTATTTTAAATCTAAAAGCTGTTATCCCACCAAACGTATACGAGCAGACGTATCCTAGTGAGACTCCAGCCGGTCTCACGACAATCCAATTAAGTTTGCATAATTCTGTTGCTCCTTTTAAACTCAATCTATATTCATATAAATTCAAAGTTTTTTTAGTTTTAGACCCATCTACATATTGTCCGTAAGAATAAATAAATTATAACATAGACTATCTCGACCCATAGTAAAAACTGTGATTGCTACTTGAATTGAATTTATAATACTTTAGCTATTTTTTGCCTTCAAAAGTAAAAATAAAAAACTTCTGAGTGTTTTACAACATACTCACAGGCTCAAAATAAAATAATTTTTATTAGTTACTCAACACTTTTATTTTTTTTATTATTGCACGATTCAAAACATATAAAAATAATTTTTAAAATATTGTATACTGTTCGGCTTGACAATAAAAGGCATAAAAGAAATGTTTTCTCTAGTTTTGATAAATTCTCGCAAATTATCAAAGAACATAAAACTGAACGGTCAACTTATAACTATATTAATTTAAAAAGCTTATTTGCATGCATATATTTTCATTGTCACCTTACTTAATTGCACGCTAGAAAACATTTACATATAACAATATTACGAATACGCACGCACGTCGCTGCCCTCTAATAGGAATTGCACTAATTTTCTTGCATTCCACAGAACTGTGTCACGCCCTTCTGACTCCCCGCGCAAACACGTACTGATGCTGTCAGTGTACACGCACTTGACAGAGGCCTAGGACGCGCCTGCACACATACCCACACACACACACACACACACACACACACATACGCACGCTCGTTGATAGCGTCCCGCTTGGAATTGAGGACATAAAACGTCGAACCAGCAACTCGCCAATTGAGGGCGGGCGGGTGCCGATCCACTTACTGGTGTCATTCAACCTGAGTGAAAAGAAGACAACAAGCACACACACACACACACACGCATGTACACAATTGCAGTGCTGGTAAGTTGTAGCTGTACTATTTTACTCTCTATTTATGTTAGTGCGCGTGTGTGTGTGTGTGTGTGTGTGTATTCATTCATGTCTTGTGGCACAGAAATTCGTAAACAAAAAGTTCATCCGAATATTGGTCAAAATGAAATCGATAAAATGAATGTCTGAGTTAGTAAATATATGAATAACTCTGATGACCAAGCCTTTGCCCAACTGTAGATACCCATACTGATGATGGGTCATCAAGAAAAGCCCCGATTGTTCAGTCGAGACTTTTTATTAAAATATTTGTTATTTATGCAGGCCTCTGTTTGAATTCGAAACGCTTTTGGCAGTCAATGCGCAAGCGCTGCCTCTCCATTTGACTGGAGAGCGCGAGAGAGAGATTGACAAAACGCCGGCAAGCAGCCGCCGCAGTAGCGGCAGCAGCACCAGCGACAGCTATCCCCTGCGACGCCTGGGCACAACCAAAACAAAGCCCAAAAATATGTGTCAGCTGCTTTGCTTGTGCTTTTCTATCCTGCTGGGCTTTCCACTCAAATTCGCGCTGTTTTTCCGCTGCCTGCGGTGTGTCGCATGCTTCGCCATTGCTCGTTGCCCACACACACACACATACAAACACACATACACACACACACACATATTCACACAAATACACATGCATATACGCTTATGCTCATGGCTCGGCAGTTTCATTTGATATTCAGTTCAGTTAGTCGTAGTTGAACGGTCGTAGCTTTTGGTCGTCTCGTCTGAGCAGCTCATCAAGTTCTGGCAACGCAACGTATGAAAAATGTGCTACTGAAACGCCAATTCCCTATACAAAAAAGTAAGGCAGCTACGAGTGCGTGTGTGTCGCCGAGAGTGTGTCTTCTTGCGCTAGTTTGTGTTTATTGCCAAAGCATGGGCCGCAAAGTGATACGACGGCCTAGCTAAAAGAAATTATATAATTTTATAAACCACATGTAAATTTCTCTAATCCACAATTGTGTCGTATATAGCCAGTCGTTGCCAGAGTAGTCCAAAATACAAGATAACTAACTAATCAAAACCAAGCTCGATTAATGCTTGACATGCTCCAATATCCGCAGTGTAGCATACTTTTATGCGCCCGCTAAAAACATGTGAGTCCCGGTTGTTGTCTTTGCTAAATGCTAAATGTGGGCAGAGCGCCCCGTGTATTGTTTTTCTGTTGTATTGTATTCGTATTTTCTTTTTGTTCGCATTTCATGCGTTGCCGTCGGGGTTTCCTTTCCTTTATTGTTTTTCTGTGTTGGCTTACTTAGTGAAATTTATACCTAGTAACGGAATCGGGTATTTGAGAGTAGCTAGCTTCTTTCTAGTCATATAAATTTGATATGGCCTCAAATAATTATCGCTTTTATATACCAGTTTCGAAAATTACATTTCCTGTGCACTCCTTCCAGATCCAATAAAGAAAAGTACATTAATAGCAAGGCGACAATAAGTGTTTTTTCTTTTGAAAATTGTTAAGAATTGCAAAATTAAATTGCTGTGGGGGGTAATGCGATTTGATTTGTGTCGCGATAGCGCAAGGGTATTTAATAAGGTTTCATTTGAGCGCGCCTAATGTCCTTAATCATGGAATACTTCGCACATTTGTTGTTACAGGCCATTCACATGCTGTGCATTCGATGATGATATCATTGATAGCATTCCATTGCGATGAGCCCGCTGTTTGCCAATTAAAGCCGGCATGAAGCAGGTCGTTGACCAAGCGCATTATCATCACAATATAATGGTATTATACGTGCTTATAACCATATGTTATCTATCTATGGCATACTTACTCAAATGTGCGTCATTCCAAATACGTGGCATAGAATCTTGGATATGGCATAAAAGTGCGCCCTTTGTCGAGCACCACAACAAATAACAACGAAACACACACGCACAAAGACAAATACACGTTGAAAGCCACACTTCCACATCGGAGTTTTGTGGTCATTGTGTGTACGGCCGGACAATGACACAAATGCGGCTAACAAAATGGGGCAGCGAAAGTAAATACGAAGAAAGATTTTGCCAAAAAGAACATTGAACAAAAAGTTGCAGCAAATTTTTCATTTAAGGCTTACAAAAATCAAAAAAAAATTGTTGTTTCACTCTTGTGAGAGGCATTTTAACTTTGTGTGGACTTTCCCATTGCTTTGAGGACATTTTAATGTTTGTTTGGGCTGGAAAGTTCAACAAGAACTCTCTACAATTAATTACCGAGTCGCCTGTTTACTTTGGCGTTCATTAGGCGCGCTCTAACTTGGCAGCCAACCTGATTAAATTTGAATATCGTGATAGATGTGGCGCACGCATCTTCTGTCACCAGGCGGCACAAAATGATATTTGAAAAAGACTTTGCGTACGCATGAGTTATTTTCATATTAGCGATTCCGAGAAAAATGAAAAGCATTTACGTAAGGGTTATGCGAAATTCAATCGCGAGTATAAGGGTATTTAATGCGTCAGCAAACAGTTTGTGAGCAGGCTCAAAGTCAAGCACAGCTGTCGATTTTGAGTATCAGCCATCAGTAATACGTATACGCAGTGTGGCCCGTGTGGCGAGCCCGCCGAAGCGTTCATGCGGACTGTAGACTAGGTGGCTGGCTGGGTGGGTGGCTTAGCGGGCGGTACTGCTTTTTAATGAGCTCATGTGAAGCAATCGCAGATTTAGCACTGATTTATGAGTAGATATATGTCGCCTCTCAGGTGCAGCTCAACATCAATCAGTGGCTTCACTTATGCATCAGTTGCCCCGGTAATTGGCACGAATTCGGCCTAATCAGGTTCAACTGGATTAGTCTGATTGCCAGCCTCATTTTGACAGCCTCGCCAATTGCTATGGTTGCGCCATGCGTGCCGTGGCTGTTCGTGGCATTGCTCTGACCCCTTAATTAAAACTCTCTGGTAATGTGCAATGAGGCAACATTTAATTGCATTGCGTCCAGTTTTCAAAATAATTGTTACGCCCCAAAGGATCTTTATTGCAATTGCTGCTATTTAAGGAAAATTTCATTTTCTCAGCTGAGCACCGAAAAACAACAAACAAAAAACAAAAAACAAAATGAAAACCCAAACGCAACGCTGCATTCATTTTGCGCTTTTCTCTTTTCGTTGCTCTTCTGTTGCCATTGTTTGCCGTTTCCACTGTGCCGAGGCGTTTAATTAATTACCAGTCCACCGGAGTGGCTGCTGCAGCCAGGTAAACTGAGAAAGACGCAAGGAGTCGGTGGTTTTTAATGTTTAATCTATGGGATTTTCTTTTAAACTGTAATTAGCAGAGAAAGATTTATGTTTTCGTTTTACTTATTTTCTTTTATTTTCGCGTTCAATTTGCCACTATGAATATCGATGAAAATACATATATCCACTGATTAAGCCAAGCGGCATGCACTGCGTGGGCGTATTTAAGTCTGCTTTCGTGTGGAAATGCAGTGGAATGTTGTATACAAAGAGGAGTACTTATATGCGCTGCTCATGATATCAAGTAATGGCCTTACTTATAAAAGTTATATTAATATTGCATTGCTGACTCTGATGCCATTAAGTATAAGTATCTACTCAATATTATTTTTATTAACAATTCTATACTCCGTCTTTTTTTTTTGTCTCATGCTCTGCTACAAATAAATAAAAATAAATATATTTATAAATGTAACAGAAAAAGCAGAGAATGAAAATCCAGCTTCGGATATTATTTAACTCTAGCAAGCAAGCACAATTTTTCATATATTACTTTTGCAAATAAAAATGAAAATAGAACGAAAAATATAAACATTGCACAGCGAACCGCGAAGTCAAAGACTCTAGCGAGGGAGCTGCAATTGCTAGACCATTGCACTTCGGACTGGCTCCATGCGAGGGCAATGACTTGCGCTATTTTGGCTTAGCAATGCAAACGCATAAGTTGGAAAATAATAATAATTTTTGGCTCGCTTGCCGCGAGCTTATTTCCTTTTGCGTGCTGTCGTGCTATCATTGTTCAGACGCCATTCCAATGCATCTGGATCGCGGGATTAAAGTTGTTCTGTCTCTTCTCTATTTTTTGGAAAACTGCATTTCAGTTTATGATAATGGAATGTGCATTAAACTGTTCAGCTGGCCCAGCGGCGCTTAACTGCAGTTGCACAATGAACGCAGCCAAAGTGTCCGAGCTGTGCGCACATCAAAGGAGCAGAGCAATCGAGTCATATGACTGCCATAAACTGCACATCAATGTTGCTTAATGGCAGTGCTTAACTGACAAACTGACCTCCAACGTTGTCCATGTGATGCCTTATCGTGTAGGATTGAGTCGTCAGGGGCTTTTCCCAGAACCCATAGGCATTCGGTTCATCGAATAAAAAAAAAATAACTCACCATAAGCCGCAAGGTAAAAACGTTTTTATCTAAGCCATGAAAGGCCAACAAGCACTTTTGATTGACAGGCACATTCAATTTGTGCGCCGTTGGTATTTGGCCCTTCAGCCCCAGCCCAGCCGCACTTGCCCCAGTAGCTTATTGGAATTGTTTGGCTACACTGTTTTTGCCTTTATACCAAGAACTAAGAAGCTAAGGCAAGTCATTCACAATAGAAGAACGCACAAGTATTTATGCAGCGTGTCGGAATGAGACTCTGTGTATGAGCATATTAGTCTCCCCTTCTCTCTCTCTCTCTCTCTCTCTCTCTCTCTCTCTCTATGCTTGTCCTCACATGTCTGAGAGAAACTTCTTTTGTATCACATTTCAGTTGTCATTTGCAGTCTGAATGACTTTGCGAATTCAGATATTGATATGACCTATTCATTGAACTGGAACAGCCAACAACAATACCATGAATTACAAGTGCTGACTAGCAGCAGATGGCACTCTGTGGATTAGTCCTTCAAACTTGCCACTAAGTTTCGGTGCAGACCGTGCACAAGAGTCTTAGCAGAAGCACCTGTCATATCTCACAGCATGCTGAAAAGTATAGTTAACATTTAAACCAGAGCTAAGCTTTAAGTCAGCAGATTTGTGCACAGAGGCGAATGCGAAATATTCTGCTAATTAAGTGCCTATTAGAAGCCAGCTTAAAAACCCATGTGGCACAGAACCAATTATACATATATGTGTGTGTGTATGTGTGTGTGTATGGCTCTTGTCATAGCTCATATTTTGGCAATAGATGCGAAGCGACGCTTGGAAATTTGATGCCTGGCACCAATTGAACTTTATGCCTGCAAAAATCAGTTCGCCATCTCGCAGGCCATTTCCCATAGACCTCAAAATGCGTGCGGGCTAATAGTCTTAGTGTGTACGTGTGTGTGTGTCTGTGTAAGTGTATTGAAATCCTTTTAACGCCATATCTAAAATTTATGTGCTTGCCAAATTGAATTATTGTGCAAACTCAATTTTGCACAAAATGCGACCGAGCGGTTTGCCTTCAATAGGCGCACACCAACACACGCAGAGTTTGGTGTGTGCCACGCCTATTAATTTAATGGGCGTGCGAGTTGTAGCATATGTAGCTTCGGGGAGTGCCCGACCAACTAAATTCCATTCGATTACATTAAAAGTGTGTCACAAAAGCATTCATTTATTTGAGTATACCCTGGACGAAGTTGGCCATGGAGCGGCACGGATATATCCAGTGAGTCTATTATACCCTCTGCAGTTGGTTTACTGGGTATTACAGATTTTCCATTTAGCTTTAATTAAAAGCAGATATTTTTTTTTTTGTAATTTTTAATAGTCGATTTCATGCTCAAATGTCTATGCAGCTGCCCTGAGCTATTTGGATTTATTCCAAAAAATTTATTATAAGTGAATTTAAGTCTATAGAAAATTCACTTGACTAGTTAATACCCTAATGAAAGCCTATTTCATAGCTAACGAACTTTTCCGCTTGACTGCATGGATAAAGAAGAGAAAAATGTTCCCTGCCTTTCAGGCTGTCGCAGCTCTATTTGTGATTTATGAGCTTTGATGTAGCTTCCGGGCGCACCTTTTGCCGGAACCACATGCACGTATGCTAAGGCAAAAGCAATGAGGATTTAAAATTGTGGGTATGAGTTGAGCTGGGAGACGACATTTGTTTCTTAGCAAATGGATGCCCTAATGAGGCAAACATCAATCACCTGGCATTGTGACCAGCTGTAAATAATAATAATCGAAATCATAATCATAATCGGTGTCCCGCCCAATGAATGTGAAATGAATACGAAATTATCGATGCTTGGCTGCTGCTCATGGCATCGCCTCGCCTCGATGATGACAAACCGTCGATGATGATTATTGTTATTGCAACTCCCATCAGGCACACGCCTGCGGTCTGTATGCGTGTGCATGGCTGAGTGATTAAATACGAGCATTCGTGGAAAATCAAATTTACCTCTACACCTTCGCAATTAAGGTTTATTTATTGTACATTTTATAACAATTTAACTTAAATTCTTTGCAAAGAAAACGTCAAACTTTTTATTGTAGAATATATAATAATTTTATATGCCTGTAATCAGCTTAATGAAACAAGCTAACTTTTTCCATTACAACAGAATATTAAATTTATAAATGTATATTAATTTGCATGGATATTTTCCAATAGTTTAAAGAAGCATAAAGAAATTTGCGGGTTTCCCATTTGCCAGAATTCTGGGAAACATTTCTGGCTAATTTTCATGCTTTCACAACTTTGTCTAAGCGAAGCCGACTTCTGCTTGAAATGACTTTTATCATATTTTGTGCTCTAGATTGATTTGACACGTGAACTTAATTCAATTGGAAGAATAAAGTTTTTTTTTCTAAATCTTATGAAAAGTTAAGAATATTTCAAATAATTGTAATACCATAAATTGCTTGCAAATTTGCATGGCTGGCTGCGTGGCTGGCTGTGCGTCCTAATAGAAATATAAAATTATGCATAATCAAGAGCCAAGGAGCAGCAAGGAGTAGGAGCTGTAGCAGGAGCCGGAACGTTGTGTGAGGGTGGCCATTGAGGCGTTACAAATTTGCCACCATATCACTTAAGAATCTGGCCTCAGTGTTTGCCCCAAGTTAATTTCAACGCGCAGTTTGCTGCAGCCACACCGAGAGGCAGACAGAGAGAGAAAGTGCGAGCGTGAGTAAATTCGTAGATTTTTCACCAAGAATAATGTTAATATTTTGGCTTCTTGGGCTTAAAAACAGAAAGTCACTTGGGAAGATGGGCCAACAACAAGTGAACCAGAATGCGAACAGTAATAGAAAATGGTTGTGTAATGGGTGTGGATACTCGTAAATCTGTAAACAGCGCATCGGGCACGCACGCCGTATACGTAATATGAGAAAATAATTGCTGCGTAGCAAGCGGCGGGCGACAACAATGCGACTAAATTGCTTTTTCAAACGAGCAAACACGCCCCCAAACAGCAACACAACAGAAGCCATGATGAATTGGCAAAAAAAATAAACAGAAAAGATTTTCGAAAACAACCACAGAATGATTTAATTTAACTTTGATTCTACTTAGACCTCTGCCTCTGCTCCTGAGTGTCCATCAAATGGTCAAACAAATTTGCGAAAGCCTGTTCTTATGCAGCATGCCGCTCAGGTCAATGCCAAAGAACCAGAGTCTGACTCGGAACTAGCCAAATATTCTATAAGCCGAGTAATAAATCGTAATCAAACAATTGGCCAAAAGCTTAAATTGATATATTGAAAGTAAAATGCGGTAAATTATCTAAGTTCGTAACTGTTTCCACAGTCCAACTGGCTGTGTGCTCAGGTGCTCGGTTAAAAGAGCCGGTAATAAGAGCATCCCATGGCAGACAGACAAAACATGCAACTGTTTTTATTGCTTGCCTAGCCCCAGGCACACAAAAAGTGTCGCAAAACCCAGAGCGATGTGTTGGGGTTCCCTCTATCTCACTATCTGTGTGTGTACTGTTCTGAGTGGGATGTGTGGCAGGTATGGCTTGTATGCATATGAGACATTTGTCAAGCTTGTTTGCGTTTGCCTGCGGCTATATGGAAGGCAACAGCTGTCACTTTACATATTTCATACCCTCCGATACCGAGAAGAGGATGCCGACGACGCCAATTCCCAACTGATTTTTAAGCCATACAAATTTGATTAGTTCGCTTAAGTATGTCACAAATGCATGCAGGCATAACTATGTGGCTGTGTACTATATAGTATGTATTCAGTTTTCTAGGGTATTTCGTGCTCGACGTGTTGTTGCCATAACCATTTTGCGTCGCTCTACAAAGGCAGTTTGTCACATTGCACAAATCCTTGGGTCTCAACAAAAATAGCAACGCCAGCTGCCAGGGGTACGAGGCACGAGTCAGCCCCAAACCAAAGGACGTGCGACAGGCGTGCTTTTAATTGCTGCTTGCAAATTATGTTGCTCTGCCCGCCCTTTGTCCTGCGCACTTCATTCATTCTAGACTACGTATATATATTGTTCCACAATGCAACCGAAAAAAACAACAGCAACTTTGTTTAGACTGCATTATTTGGGGCAGCCGCAAATTTAATTGCAACTTTTCTCATTGTTGTATGTCAGTTGCTAAGCTCTGTTTTATATTGTTGAAATTGTGTAATTGTTAGTGAATAGTTAGGAAACTCTTCTCTATTTAGTTTGTTCATTTCATTACCTCAAACATTTTGTAATTTATATAGCAATTGAATGTTTTAGACTTTGACTTTTACCTAAATAACTTTGATGATATATTTTCTGTAAAGCTAATCGAATTCTTTTCTCTATTACAGTTCGATCTGGCTGAACTGCATTCAACTTAAAGACTATCCATTGCAGCTCAGCTACACAGTTGCTCTCAATACCAAAAGAGATTTATATGGGCTGCTGTAAGTGAGTGTGTGTGTGTGTGTGTGTTGATTGATGCAAAACTTTGTGGTATCACATCAATTTTGGGTTGCGGACAGTGTAGAAAGTAATTAACTAATATTATTTTAAATTGAAAAAGTTTCACTAACGTCGGATGGCACGACTAACTGATTGATTGATTGGTAATCGATATTGTGCAGAAGAACTTTTCTGGAGTTTGTGGAAACACATCAACTCGTCCGCAATTGCAGCTGAGCGCCGCAGCGTTGCAAGGTGCGCGGCTCACAGTGCTCTGCGGATGCATTTCATTTGGAAAGGGGCCCGACAAAGACAATACGGAGGGTTTACGGAGTGCTTTGGCCCGTTTACGCAACAGAACGGGCCCCTCAATTCCACAGCCGCAACCCACTCCGCCCGCCTCACCATTGCCCTCCACTTCCAGCGGCAGCGGCAGATACACGACCAACTCCCAACAGCTGCCGCCCACTAGCCCGCTCACTGGACCACGCCCTCAGCACCAGCATCAGCACCCGCACCAGCATCCACACGGCAAGCCAACAGCCCATACCGAAGAAGGACGAGGAGTAGGCGGCACAAGAATCAGAGAATCAGTCGCTGATGGCAACCACATCAATGGCCTCGCTTATCATGTGAGTAAAGTGTAATCTTTCGTACTTAGTAGGTATTGTGGCATGTAGCTCCGCTTAAAGCATAATACACCAAATCGGCTTCATATATATACATACTATGTATAATCACATAACATTCTCAGAGCAGGGAATGCCTCACACAAGATCATCGGATCTAAAGCTGTAATTAAACTAAGTGTATATTTTAGCTAAAACACAGAGAGCACAAGATACCGATATTAAAGAGATATATAATTTATAGCTCAATCTGTAGAGAGAGTTCAGATTGATAAAACTGGTGGGATTATTTCCTGAGTAGCCGCGTCTCCGCGTTCAAATTCAGAGTTGAAAAATTAATAGCATTCAAAACTTTTAAATAAAGATTAATGCTCCACATAAAAGGCAACCCAAAGAGAAAGCATAGCTAGAAAAAAGTATATTTGAAAAAGCAGAAATAAAAATTAAAATTATGAAATAAAAGTTTCAATAAAATTAAAATCATAATTTAAATAAAAATTCATTGATTTCACAAAGAGACAAAATTTTTAAAGTGTATATAAATTAATATTAACATAAAATTGGTTGTTTAAAGTTCTTCAAACTTAAAGAGAACTTTATAAAATAAAATTTGCAAACATAAAAGTTAATGTCGAATATAAAATAGTGGGCTTTGTTCGAGAGGCCAACTCAGCAAAAGTTTATACTGATTTTAATACCTGCTGTAATTTGATTCCAACCTGCTCTTTATTATGTGTTGGGGCATGGGTATTATGTGGCGCTCTAAATGTTGAGCGGGAAACAGCGGTAAAAACAAAAGCAATTTAATTGCTTAACAACATTTTACCATTAGACTTAATTGAATCGTCGAGCCAAATAATAAGTAATACGGCTGGGTGAAGGGGCCAGCTGGCACTCCAGGTGAGTTGAACTGCCGCGCAGACAGCAGAACAGGTGAATATTAAACGTCAGACATAACATGTTAATGAATTTTAATGAGAAATAATGAGAATTGCTTGCCGCGCCAGCTCAAAAACTCATGCATTCTAATAGGACAAACCACTTCAAAAAGGGACGAGTGGACGGGAGGGGGAGGCACTTTGCAGCGACAGCTTTGGTTTTTGCGACTCAATTATAGAGGTTATTGCGCACAACTAACAATGGGCGATGGCAAAACGTGTGTGAGAATTGCTGAGAGTCGCCGAGCATATGTTAAGTTGTCGACATTAAAGTTTTTCGCCTGGCCTCAGGGCAAACGCAATATTCTGGCGCAGCAAGAACAGGAAATGAAAAAAAAGATACATGTTTCAAACACACTTATGCACGAGTATATTTAAATAAATATATATGGATGTGTGTATTTGTGTATATACTGTCAATATATTCTCTGTTTCAAGGCACGTCTCGAGCAGCGCACAAAAGTATGCAAAAATCAAAATGGCTTCAGTTTTTTCTTCCGTTTTGCCTTTGTGCCTTGGCATTAAAAAAGTTCAGCTCACGTTTGGCTTGAACAACATTTTACTACAGTTTTCAGTTGGCCCACAAAAAATGTCAGCTTAAAGTTTTGACTGCGGCACAGTTTGTTCCAGCTGCTGTCTCTTATGTTGCGACTCATTCAAATATTTCATTTCTACTCCAATTAAAGTCAATTTATTGTGGAGCCCATGTTGGTAAACACATTTTATTGACAATTGCGGACAGGCTGTAAAAACAAAGCGAAACAACTGAATGACTTCTCAAATACTTCAAGCTGTTGCGGCACACGCCTCTTAAGTGCTACCTAAAAGGGTAAACGCATTAATCAAGAACATCAATAATTGATGAGCCAACTTTTGGCCTTCTGAGAAGAGTTAATCGAATTCAATGCTTAAGCAAATTGCATATTCAGTAAGGTATAAACACAACAGCAGCTGAATATACTAAATTATATGTAAGCTGCTAAATTTATATATCCAAAAGAAACATTGTTATCAACTTCATATGAAATTGTATTTATATTTTCAATCAAATTCCTGCCTAGTTTTTCACTCTCTTTGATATTTGATGTATGCTAACTTCTTATATTGTATAATCCAATTTCTAAAAAGATTTAAATCTCAAGCCGAACCCTTTCATTAACAAGCAATTTCCTTAGACTTCGCTTCGCCTCTTTTGCAGTGCGCCAGTTCGCTTCTCATTTGAAATTCTCACCTTCATCTTAAAATTGACTTAGAACCTTGATTAAATTTATTATTAGATTAAACTCAACACAATATTCGCCCATATGCTTAGTATACCTACCACTTGTATTTAGATTCATTTGCAATCCGCATGAAATTCCGACTAAAAATGTAAATCATGAATATTTGTAGTCGAATCTATTGTGGTTCCTGTCACGTGCTCCCTGCAATTGGCTTAGGCGACAGCAAGTCTCTGCGGCAAATGGAATTGGAATTTGGCATTTTGTTCTATTTGTTTGTTGGGTGAGGGGAGGGGCGGAGGAAGGGAGAGAAGCCCAACCTGATTGTAATTACCAGTGCGAGGGCAACTCAGCTCAGGTTGAACTTCCTTCTTTCGTATTTGGAAAAATCTGATAAGTAAGTAAAGTAAACTGATTTAATTGATTAGCGTGAATTTTAATTAAGCTAATTGCAATGACAATCAATGCGGCAACACCTCAATAGCTGCCAGCCAGCAAACCATCAATCGCTCAGCTCCCATGGCCGTAAATCTGTCCTGTCCGCAGCGCCATTCGCTTGTCAAGCGAATTTATTATGCATATTTTATAAAGCGACAGACGGCGACTATCACCTTTGACACCTGCCCTAAATATGCGCCAATAAGTGCTGCGCGCTCATATCTTGGGTTACTTGAATAACCTTTGCTCGCGGATGCCTCTGTTGCTCATATGCCATCCATAACCATTAGAGGCGTCTCGCACTTAATCAAAGCTGCTGTGAAAAGGGAAACTGATCAAATAACATCAAGAATTTAGCACCTGTAATACAGTGCCTGTCACGGCAAAAAACTTAAATTGTCCCCTTTGCGAAGGGTAAATGCGAGCTGGGAGATTGTTAACTTTGATCCTGTGCCTGTGCGTCTAGCTGAAGGTGTTCAAATGGCTGAAGTACTGTGACTGAGTCACTGCCAATTGGCTGTTCCTTTGATTTATTTGATTGACGGCTGCAGAACAAGCTGGCGACAGCTCCTCTGACAAGCTATTGGCTATGGGCTGCGCTACAAGCTCACCCTTTGAGGAGTGAAACTTCTAACAATTTGAGAAAACGAAATTTATTTGAAGCAAACTAACCAATATTTGCCCTAACAATTTGTGAATTAAGCCTTGTCTCTTGGCTCTTACATAATATATTCAGTCAGTCTGCTCGGTTCTTTATGGCCTGGCATTAAATTGATTTCTTGGCCAGCTTTGTCGGGCTCATCCCACTTTGCTTTCGCATGCAAATTGACATGCTTTGAGATTTATTGGCATAAATTATAATGAAATAAAACATGTCTTGAGTCCGCTGATGATAATCATGGCGGGGCCGAGTTAATTGACGGCACATTAAATGATAATATATAAAGTTGTTTTCTGGCCCAGAGTCGCGTAATTTGTTTGTGCCGAGTGCTTGAAAACGGAAATTGAATTTTATAAACTTTGGCCAGGCCACGAGGGGTAGCAATTAATACCCCCTCCAGGTCGCCTAGTCAACAGGGGCCGAAAGGCTTTCGGCTACGATGTGCGAACTTGTCTGTAGTAGGCTAAAGTTAGTATAGACTCGTTCGGGTCGATAGCGATGCGTCAGCTGGGAAACCCAAAACCAGAAAACTTTCTATGTACTTCGAAGGCATAAGAAAATAGAAGGCAGGGAAATGTCAAAGCTGTTGCCGTTGCTGTTGCTGTTACTGTTGTCGAGTTTGAGCGGCTGTTTCTGTTGCTGATGTTGCTTTTCGTTGTCATTGAAGTGTTTTAATCAATTCTGATTTAATTTTATGCCCAATTAAGTGTGAAAAGCGTTTGATGTTGGGCACAAGCGCACTCCGCCCCTAGCTCACATCCTATTCGCAGCGTGTGCCGAGAGGCACGCAACCGTGAGCATTGAATATGCCACAGTTATGGCCCCTAACGAGATGAGGCAAACGATTTGGATGCTATGTCACCGGAAGCCATCCATACCTAGCTGCAGTTCGGTTCACTACCCATGACGGTCTATTATGAAAGCACTCACACACACATCAACACATCACACACACATCACACACCCACACACACACACACACATATGAATAACATTGTCATCAGAGCTACCCCACAAACACTTAAATAAATTTTTGATTATAAGTAGATGTTGTTCTTGCTGTTGCTGCTCTCTATCTCTCTCTCTCTCTCTCTGTCTCTTTCTCTATCTGCACCTGTAACATCTGCTTCTGCTTTATGTATCCTCTGCGCATATATCTCTATTCTATACAATATTGCTCGTCAACGCGATGGTAGCCGCTTCTAGTTGTTGTTGGCCTGTACTATCTCTTTAACCATGGTTCAAACTCTCTTCTTATGACAGAAACGAAAATTGCTGGCTAAGCGTTATCCAATAATCTTTATCAACAGCAACAGCAACAGCAGCCCGACTCGGCCTCGACCCCAAGCATTTTGGAAGCATTAGTCTATATGACAGCCGATCCGATATCTTTATGCTTCTGGATATGTCTACAGGTAACCATCAGCTAAAGCCTAATATGTAATATATGAAAAAGTTAAGGATTAAGGACCTCAAGTATCTTTAAATTAGCCTTGTTACGACTTAGGCAAAAGCACCCGTAATTACCCACGCAATTGCGCCAACTATGAACCTGAGGAATACATATATATATGTATATAAAGACATGTATAAATTTGCTGAGCTCTTCGCTTGCGGCGGGTAAAGTTTCATGATGTGCGCTGCGAGATTTGGTTCCTAAGGGCGCGGTTGCTTGCATGAACGCAGGTGTGTTCGAGTCATAAAGCAATTTCGTTGAAAATTTACGAGCCTCCTTGACTTGACGCTGCGACGGTTTAGGGTTATGGGTTGGCTCACTGGACACCTCTGGAAGTTATGGCTTTCATCTTAGGAATTCATTTAACATGAAAGCTTTAACCTTGACCAACGCAGCTCAAATATGTCCTTAACAAAAATTCTTCGGCGCATCTTTGATAAAAATACATTTTTTTTATTCGATTTAGATACATAGATGAATTTCGTTATACATGCTTGTGATTTAGAGTGTCAGAGATTGGCGTAAGACTCAAGCTTTGGGGCTAGCTTGAGCAAAGGCATCCCAAACAATTAAAATGTTTAAAAATTAATATTAACTGTGTGCACTGTCCGCATGTAAGACAATTGGGCTCTTTCACCAATTATTGTGTTGACTTATTCATATTTCACGTTTTATCGGTTGTGTGTGATGATGATACGAGTACTCTTTTCAATACTCTGCTCATTTCTTACTTTTATCGGAGCGTCATTGGTGGGTGTCCGTTGTGTAAAATGCTCACTTTGAATTTTTCAAAATTCACAATGTAACAATATTTCACTTTGTTGTGTCTGTGTGGATGAACATGTTTGAATTGCAGCAACTACAAACTAATCTTAACTTTAACAAGTAACTAGAAGTGTCACTGGCGCTGTCCCTGGATCTGACCCGACCAGACCGAAGCAGGCCAGACCAGCCCAGCGCTTGGAAGGACAACCACCTCTTCAGACCACTGCCTACTAATTGTTGCACACACATTGGCGTCATGCTGCGAACAAATATGTATCGCTTGTCGTTTTAAATTTTGTGAGCATGTGAAAATTTTTTAAGGCTTTCCATATGTACGTTTCTTTTTTTTGTGGATTTATCATATAATTAGCAAAAAATTTTGTAAAAATTTGATTGAAGAGAGTTTTTTTATGCCAAAATGAGCCTTAAAAACTAAAACGCTGACACTTTTCAATCTGCCAAAATGGTCAGCGTTTTCAAGTAGTAGGCAGGGCAGTGGATCCGTGTCCTAAAGTTATTTTTTTTTTTGTTAACTGAATTTTCACTGATATCAAAAAGTTCGAGTATGAAAAGATAACTAAAAACGAATTCCTTGTTAGTTGCGTAGCGCTTACGTCGAGTAACGAAAGCCATCCAAAAGTTACCCAATCACACAGCGTTTGGGTTTTAGGTCTTTCATGTTATACGTATGATCAGAATGGCCTTAGCGTTGCTCGCGCTTTTTTGCGAGCCTTTTTTCAGTTTCCAAGCTACTTCTGTCTGTTACTATTATTTTTGGTTATTACTCTCTCCACGCTACGGCAGCGCAACAGTCCCCAAAACTGTTTGTGTTGTCTGTTTGTGTATTTGTGTGTGTCGTGTAGATCTACGTTTGTGTCTCAGATGGAACTAAGTTAGTAGACGATCAGCAGGTTGTTCTCGTTGAATCCCGCCGAGTGTCCTGCATTGCGCACTATAAAATTGGATCCATCGAAGTGCATGCGCTTTTCATTGCGACTGCAAGTCAAGAAAAAAAAACAATATGATAAATATAGAGAATATGTAGCCAGGAGTGGATGCCCACCGTAAAAATAGATGCGAGGTCTTGCCCAAGGAGGCAGTGCAGTGGATGCCCAGAGTGGTTAGAGTGACCGATCCATTGCCAGGGCTGGTGCGAATGAGCCCCTTGTTGTGTTGGCGAGTCACTTTCACCAGGCCATCGGCGGCCTGAATAATGCGAAAACCGTTGATGTCGTACATCTCGGTGCCGTCGTCTGCGCAACTGTAGGATGACTTGGCAATTACCTCCTGTGCATCCGGCACAAAAGAGGGACCGTGGCGTGAGTCGCTGTTGAAAGAATTGAGAGTGTTTAGTATGAATGGAATATGCTTAGAATGTATTATCATACGATCCACTCACTCATAAAACACTGCCAGAGTGTAGTCCTTGGTCAGGTCAGTGAAGGTGTCGGTTGTGGTGCGTGTCCCAGCAGTGTCAACCAGATAAATCAAAGCGCAAGACTCGCTAGTGAAGCTCACGCCCTTGTACCACATTTTGGCATAGCGCCTGTAAACCCAAAGAGATTGTCTTAAATAGTTCCAGGAATATTGATCCCCATTTATAAACTCACACAAAGTTGTTGGCCTTCATGCCGTCATATGTCACTATTTCCACCTTGGAGCCGCTCTGCAGAATCCGGCCATTGGGATGGATTAGAGCAGAGTTAGTGCCGTTGCGCGACAATGAGACGGCCACCATGCTGCGCTGATTCAACACGCGCACTGCCTTGTCCAGAGTCATATCAATTCTGTAAGCCAAGGAATTCAACTTATCTCACTGGGTTCAATATCAACTGACTTAGATACCCACCTAACTCCCTCGCGCAGGCGCAGCTGAATGGTGCCATTGGACATGGCAATCGGCCCGGAGCCAGGACATGGCGGCGGTGGTGGTGGATTATTGTCAAACTCAAAAGTGCGAGAGCTTACGCGACCCAAGGCATGGGGTGGGGGCGGCATAGGCGACGGGTACTGCTGAGTGTGGTGCATTTGTGGTTGCGGTTGTGGCTATTAAGGGATTATTATGTAGACAGGTTATGCAGTAGTTAAAGGTGGCTAATTACCTGACAGTAGGCCCCGCCATTATCATACCCAAACGGCCCAGCGAAGCGAGCAGTCAACGACTTAGTGCTCAGAACTAGTGGCTCCAAGTCTGCAACTGCGGTGAGCAGCGGCTGCGACTGGTGCATGCTCATTCCAATGGCACGATAGGAACCGGAAGCACCTATGGCATTCGTCTGGCTAGAGCATTCCTTAGCCAACACTGAAGTATTGGTGCCCACACTGGCGCTGCCGCTGTTCAGCGACATGCTGCTCATACGAGCAGAGAGCGACACTGCCGCACCAGGCAAACGTACCGACGACTGCTGTAAATTAAACCAAAATTATATATTATTAACGGGTATAGCGAAATATACCACATATTTTCATAAAATATAACAAAAACACATTTATTTGAACATGCAAAAATCTGGACTCTTCTCTCAACTCAATATTAATAACCTTTACCCTTGTCAAATATATTGCCTCTAATGGCTTAATAAAAATATGTCAACAATTAATTAGCGTTCCAAAAATAGCCGAATTCATTAAAAATTATTTTTTGCTAAGCGACAATGGTTCAGGTTTATAGTTCCGCTTTCATCGAGGTCAGCAAGTGTCCTGCTTTGATAGAGTTTACCGATACGGCAACCCTTAATGAGTCGAGCATATCTATGTATAAAAGATGTCAACTGTGAGAAACCTGCAAAAGCTGATTATGCTAAGTCATTGGGCATTAACAGACGTCAACAGTAAATCGATTGTCAAATTTTTGCAGCTATCAAACTGCCAATGGCTGCAGCTGTATAAACTTGACATTTGCCTCTGTCACTGCCATATTGCGTCTATTTATTTAAGAAAAACTGCAAAGCTTTAACTTTTATAGCAAAACCCAATTTATCATGCCCCTATTACACACACGAGCTTATATGCAAAATGTTAGCTGCAATTGCATTTAATTGCAGGGACAAACTTTTTTGAACAGACGGACGGATGTCCATTCCATTGCAATAAAAAAAAACCTTGCCTAAATTTTCATTTGATGACCTACACGAACTGTCAAAAAAAAAATATATATATATAAAAATACACACACACACAACTGACAACTGAAAGAAAAATTTTCTTGGTAGGACTTACCGGCGATGGGTTGTTGTTGGTGTAGACCGAGCGTTGGCGCACGCCATTGGGGGCTTTGGTGGGCGAGCGCAAGATGTTGTTGATCTTGTCATTAGTCTGGGCACGCGACAAAAAGTCTTCAGCATTGAAAATGCCCACACGGCCGCTCTTCGGGGTGACGATGGTCTCCGGCTGCTGCTTGGTCTCGTCGCATGCAGCGAGCTGACATTGCACCTCCTTGGTGTTCGGTTTGGTAACTGGAACCATTGTTTTTTTGTCTTCGTTTCTTCGTTCGATGTATTCTTGTTACAAAATTAATTTCAGTTACACTTTAATGGGAACGGAGTTGCACGCGGGGATAGGAATGCGAAAAACCAAAGATTGCTCGACACAACGACTCAGAGAGAGGAATTTAATTTTTACTTTTTTTATTTTCTACTTTCAAGAGCTCTGCTCACTGCGAAAATTTGTGAAAGAATGACTCCTCTCTGCTGCTGCTCTTTGGCTAGTCATCTTTTCATCGGGATAACCGTCGCCTACTTTGTTCCAAACGAAATTTCACTAAAACTGTGTTGGAAAACGCATTTGCTTTACCAACACTGTAACGCTGCAGGCTTGTTGCCATCATGTTTCTATAGCACTTCAAAATAAAATAGGTGAAAACGGTTGAATTCAACTTGAAATGGGTTTGTTCGATTACAGCAAGCGAAATCATTTTGATTTTTTATTTGCAAGTGTGACCAGCTGCTCGATAATACTAAAATACTACAAAAAAATACTGGCATTGACGTAAAAATGCCCATACCGAAAAAATACTTTCACGTCAACGGTAGAATTTAAAAATATGTATTTATTTGCATTTAATTTGAATATATTTCTTGTTATTTTATAAATATATAAATTATACATTTATTACTAATTAATCACACTGGAATCAATTAACAAATAAAATTGTTTTATTTAAGCATTTGTTTTTATTTTCATACAATAATTTTGTTATACATGCTCTTGAAATTTGGGTTGTGTGAGATGGGAGATTGTCGTAAGGCTCACAAATCTCATTAAGCCGCCAAGCGTAAGAAGCTAAGAAATGTGTTTAGCTCATGTAAATCAAATAGGCCAGCCAATGTAACATCATGTATTTAATAATTTCTCAATTTTATTTTGGGTAGCTTGTATATACTATACGTGTTCATTGTGTGTTGGTTGGCCTATCGTTCATTTTGAATTTGCCAAATTCAGAATGTAACATTATTTCACTTTGATGTGTCTGTGTGGATGAACAACTACTAACTAATCTTAACTGTAACAAGTAACCTCGCCGTCTTCCGTTTAGACTAACGCACTGAGGGATCCGACCACCTCTTCAGACCACTGCCTACTAGTTGTTACACATACACATATCGCCATGGCATAGTGTTTCTAATTTTGATGCATGTGGAAAAATTTTTAAGGCTTTTCTCAATGTATGTTATTTTTTTTCATTTTTCGTATTATATGTAAAATATTGTAGAAATTTGCGTGAAGAAAAGTCTTTCATATGCCAAATCGAGCCTTAAAAACTAAAACGCGGACCTTTTCAACTGCCCAAAATGGTCAGCGTTTTCAAGTAGTAGGCAGAGCAGTGAACCTTTGTCCCCACAATTTGTTGTTTTCAAAACTGAAATCAAAAACGTCGACTATGAAAAGAGAACTATTTCTATTTGAGGTGCGCTGAGCTTACGTCGAGAGCCGAAAGACATTCGAAATTCACCTGAAGAACGGTTGGACATTTCCGACTTTGTGATCGAATGTCTTTTGTTCTGTTTCTCACGCCCTATCTATGCCTTATTCCTAGTTTCGTTTTTTTTTTTCTTTTTTTTTACCTTTTCTTCGCTGTATAAATTTTTAGCAATTTTCCCTCTCCACTCTATGGCAGCCCAGCGGCCTCTAAAAACTACATTAGATGTTGTCTGTTTGTGTTTGTGTCTTATATCTAAGATAAACCTAATTTAGTAAACGATCAGCAGGTTGTTCTCATTGAATCCCGCTGAGTGTCCTGCATTGCGCACTATAAAATTGGATCCATCGAAGTGCATGCGCTTTTCATTGCGACTGCAAGGCAAGAAAAGAAACAATATAATATATAAAGGGAATATGTAGTTAAGAGTGGATGCCTACCGTAAAAATAGATGCGAGGTCTTGCCCAAGGAGGCAGTGCAGTGGATGCCCAGAGTGGTTAGAGTGACCGATCCATTGCCAGGGCTGGTGCGAATGAGCCCCTTGTTGTGTTGGCGAGTCACTTTCACCAGGCCATCGGCGGCCTGAATAATGCGAAAACCGTTGATGTCGTACATCTCGGTGCCGTCGTCTGCGCAACTGTAGGATGACTTGGCAATTACCTCCTGTGCATCCGGCACAAAAGAGGGACCGTGGCGTGAGTCGCTGTTGAAAGTGTTTAGTATGAATGGAATATGTTTAGAATATATTTTCATACGATCCGCTACTCACTCATAAAACACTGCCAGAGTGTAGTCCTTGGTCAGGTCAGTGAAGGTGTCGGTTGTGGTGCGTGTCCCAGCAGTGTCAACCAGATAAATCAAAGCGCAAGACTCGCTAGTGAAGCTCACGCCCTTGTACCACATTTTGGCATAGCGCCTGTAAACCCAAAGAGATGGGCTTAGACAGTTCAAAGAATAATTATAATGATGATTGATAAACTCACACAAAGTTGTTGGCCTTCATGCCGTCATATGTCACTATTTCCACCTTGGTGCCGCTTTGCAGAATCCGGCCATTGGGATGGATTAGAGCAGAGTTAGTGCCGTTGCGCGACAATGAGACGGCCACCATGCTGCGCTGATTCAACACGCGCACTGCCTTGTCCAGAGTCATATCAATTCTGTAAGCCAAGGAATTTAACTTATCTCACTGGGTTCAATATCAACTGACTTAGATACCCACCTAACTCCCTCGCGCAGGCGCAGCTGAATGGTGCCATTGGACATGGCAATCGGCCCGGAGCCAGGACATGGCGGCGGTGGTGGTGGATTATTGTCAAACTCAAAAGTGCGAGAGCTTACGCGACCCAAGGCATGGGGTGGGGGCGGCATAGGCGACGGGTACTGCTGAGTGTAGTGCATTTGTGGTTGCGGTTGTGGCTATTAAGGTTAAGGCTATTAAGATAATTTATGCAGTAGTTAAAGGTGGTTAATTACCTGACAGTAGGCCCCACCATTATCATACCCAAACGGCCCAGCGAAGCGAGCAGTCAACGACTTAGTGCTCAGACCTAGTGGCTCCAAGTCTGCAACTGCGGTGAGCAGCGGCTGCGACTGGTGCATGCTCATTCCAATGGCACGATAAGAACCGGAAGCACCTATGGCATTCGTCTGGCTAGAGCATTCCTTAGCCAACACTGAAGTATTGGTGCCCACACTGGCGCTGCCGCTGTTCAGCGACATGCTGCTCATACGATCTGATAGCGACACTGCCACATTAGGACAACGAACCGACGACTGCTGCATATTTGATATAAATTATTATTGAAAAACTTTTTTCTAATTTAGATTGATTTCGAAAGCGACTTAAAAAAAAGAAATTTGCCTATAAAATCCTAACATCAAACACCGATAGACGAACAGACAGATAAATTCTGACAGCACTTACCGGCGATGGGTTGTTGTTGGTGTAGACCGAGCGTTGACGCACGCCATTGGGAGCCTTGTTTGGCGAGCGAAGGATGCTATTGATCTTGTTGTTCATCTGGGCACGCGACAAAAAGTCTTCAGCATTGAAAATGCCCACACGGCCGCTCTTCGGAGTGACAATGGTCTCCGGCTGCTGCTTAATCTCGTCGCACGCAGCGAGCTGACATTGCACCTCCTTGGTGTTCGGTTTGGTAACTGAATCCATTTTTTTGTTCGATGTATTCTTGTTACAAAATTGATTTCGGTTACACTTTAATGGGAACGGAGTTGCACGCGGGGATAGGAATGCGAAAAACCAAAGATTGCTCGACACAACGACTCAGAGAGAGGAATTTAATTTTTACTTTTTTTATTTTCTACTTTCAAGAGCTCTGCTCACTGCGAAAATTTGTGAAATAATGAATTTTTCACAAATGCTGTTCTTTCACAAGTCATCTAGTTTGGCAGAACCGTCGCCTACTTTGTTGCCAAAAGAATTTTAACCAAAGAAATGTTGGAAAACGCTCGGATGCCATTAGTAATAGATAATAGCTGCAGAGCTGATGGATGCAGAATCCTAGCATACTTTCAGGCTGAGCACAAAATAAAATTATTCTAGAAATAAAATCTCCTCAAATAGTGGACTTATTGATACAATAAGTATATAAATGTATTTATATATATATATAAAAATGCAGGAAATTCCATTGGCAATCAGTAAAAGGAATCAGCTTGGAGCTTCCAGCTAAATGGAATTAAATAAGCGCTTAAAACTGTAAGAAAGGCAAAGCGTAGAGCAAAAAAATTGCTGCTGGTTGTCAATAAGGCAGAGCTCAAAGCTAAAAGCCATTGAAATATTGATTTCAGTTTAGCTCAGAGCACTTTATTTTATATAATATTTAATTTATATAGATACTGGCTGGATATTGGTGCGATTGTTGAAAGGGAAAAACGTTGTTCGCTTTGGTTTAACGCACTTGGCTGAAAAATCTGTCCTTGCCAATGACAAAGATCATTAGTTTTGCTTGCCAAAAATTGACAAATTGCTTCAATTGGCAATATTCATGGTTGCTTGAGCTATTGCCACTGGCCAAGAACAGGGCCTCCCGCTGGCCAAGATGCGTGTACTTCCGCGACAAGCGAAAGTATTCAAATGTCAATTAGCCAGAGATAATTCATAACGATAAATCCTTCAAGTTGTTGTGCACAAACTACGAGGCTAGAGTCGCCCGTGAACTTCCGCTGGGCCAAATCTTCGACAATTGTCGCAATTGTTTCGTGGCCAATTGCAATTGAGTAGCTGCTGCCCTGCCTGCTGCCCGCTCTGACACTTTTCTAATGCCGTTGATTTATGGCGTTGCGGCCTGGCCTAATGAGCGCATTGACTCCTTGCAATGTTTGGCCATCGGCCCACGTCAGAACTGACCAGAATTCACAATTTATTTTTGCCAACAATTTGCATTATTTTCGTAATTTTCATTTTCATTTTCGTTTTCATTTGAGTTGTCAGCAGCATAGAACATATTTATGTGCAATTTATTTTTGGCTCTGCTGCTCATTAAAATATTGTTGCACTGCATATTAAAGTTGTTGGCGTGCCACGCCCACGCGTTGCATTGACTCAGTTTGAAGAATCCAAAAATATTGTTTACAGCATGCGTTGCGTGAATTTCAAAATCTGTTTCTGAAAATACGCATACGAAGGCGGGAAGGTGAAACGGCGGGCGGCCAAAATACGGAAATTCATTTGTGAAGAAGCAAATGTTTTTCATTTAGCCCGAACAAATTGGATAACCTTCTTTTGTGAGCATACAACACACACACACACACACACACACATAGTATACACACACACACACATGCATGCATATGCATATGCAAACATTCCCATATAAACAATATTCTGTTGACAGGATTTTCAAAGGTCGGGCGAAAATGTTTTTGGGCTTTGATGGCGCGTTTTAGTTTTAATTGCGGCTCGGAGCTCACAATGCTGTTGCTGTTGCTGTTCACTTGCCATTGTGAATGCATTTTAATTAGAACTAGAATGCAAAAAGCCACAAGTTGCCACAAGCAATGTATTTTCATTTGCCACAATGGCATAGCGGAGAGCTGTGCATTCCGAGAGCCAGCCATATAAAGCATCAATTGCCATTAGTTGTGCTTTTGCCATGAGATATGTGAGCCAACTGGGGACACTCTAAACAATACCTGTGCGGCATGCACATTGGCACAATTGGCTGAGCTTTCATTTATATTAAAAAGACTCATCTCATTGAACCACTTTGAGTGCGTCCCATTATTTGGCAATTTCTTTTCATTTCATATAAGCATAAGCAGAACTAAATAAATTTGATTTCATTTCTAAAGCCAAGTTATGCAATGGAAAGGAAAACACTAAACTAAAAACTATTTCCGTGGCGACAAAAAGCGAATTTATGGCCATGTCAATGAACTGTGCACTGTGCATTGCCTCAGCGCGCATTTTAGAATGGAGATGCTAAGCAGGCGGGCAGAAGATTCATGCGACACGGATGCTGTGCGTCTGTCCATTGCTGACGTCATATATAGTGCGAGAGGGAGCCACTCAGAGTGATAGGGAACTTATGGCATAATTGAAATTGAAATGACTTGAGCTACTTTAAAACGTTTTTAAATGTATCGCATTTTTGTTTTGTTTTGTTTTATTTATATATATTTTTATTTTTCTCAATTAACATTAAAAACAATTACCACAGACGTAAAGCAGCGCCGACAGTTGCTTTTGTTGAAATTAATTGATTGTCAACAGCATCAGAAATGAATATATTTCAATATATATTTATATATATATAGAAACAATTGTATGACTACAAGCAAATTTATATTGGCATCTTTGTGGTCGTTCAATTAAGGCAAACAGCCGTTGCTTCTAATGAAATGTATTTGCTCTATGTACCAATGTTTCCTTTGAGATATCTCGAGCTATAGTCGCTGTCATGTGTCGCCTGGAAACCACATCTTAATGCTCATCAAGATGTGCGGCATTCCATGCATTTTCAGCCGTCTGGATTGTCACTCTTTCAGTTTTTCGACCATCATAAATCGCGTAGAGCTCATGAAACTTGAGTGACTTTTGTTTACACAGCCAACCCCATGGGCGAGGCGTACAAATCCCCCTCCAATACATTGAGTCTCGTCGGTTTGTCAAGTGATTCATTGGGATTTCCTGGAGTGGCCGTCGTCGTGCCCGCGTAGACCAACGCACTTTGTCTGGGCACTGGGGACTCGGACTGGGTATCTGTTTCGTTTCGTGACCAATTCACCAAAAATAACGCAAAAGTGTGCCCGAGTGTTACGTCTACACAAATAGGTGGACGTCAGTTCATCTTTTTTAGGTTTGACGTCATCAACTCACAGCGCTGTGCCAAATGCTGGCAGTGGCGCACAGATTTCAGCGCCCTGTCTATGGGCCCCTTTGGTGCACTTCAAAGGCGCCTCTGCGACTGCAAAAGGTGTGTTTCCGAGGAGGAGAAGGAGGAGCTGTGGGAGGTGGAGGTGTAGATCTTTCGTAAGATTTAATGTGTGCTGGCGCACTGCCCGTTTGTCAGGCCAAATTTTACGCTTAATTTAAGCGGCAAACATCTAAAGTGACGTTGTCGTTGTCGTTGTCGTTTCGACTTTGATTTTTTCGTTCCACAAATATGGGTCAGAAAATTCATCAATAATTAATACACTAACCGAAAATAATGGGTGATAAATAATTGTGTAAGAATTGAGTGCCGAGTGTGCTTAAGCTTAAAGAAAATAATAAAAATTCTTCTCAACATTCATTTACTATATATTTATATCTATATTTAAAGAATAAGCACAACAAAATTCCATTCGCTGGGTGCTAAACATTACAATTTGTGAGCTGTCTAATTATTTTACAAAGGTCAAAAACAATGGATGTGTTTATAAATAGGCAGAAGTCATTAATTTAAATACATCCTTCAGATTTCACAGCATACTTCTCTATAAATACTGATGATGATCTTACGACTTCTCACGAATTTATTGTATATAGATTTCATTTTAGAGATAATCATTAAATTCCTTAAAATTACACTTTGAAAAGATCTTATAAGAGGCTAGAGAAGTGCAGACGTGCCTCTTGGGCTCCACTGTTCACACGCCCACCAAAGATCGGTGATCGAGTTGCTGGTGTGGAGAGGCTGTGGGGGGTGTGGGAGGTGGGCGTGGCATAAATCACACGACTTTTAGTCGGATGTTCCGCCTTCTTTGAGTTTGCCTTTTGTTCTTGTTGTTGCTGCCGCTGACATGCTCGATTTTAATTTCTGTTCTTTTTTTTAATTTTATTATTATTATTGTTGATTTTTGTTTTTTATTTGCTTTAAATTTATAACACATGCACTGCGATTGTGCAATTTGCAAGCTGTCTTCCCGCTTTTTGATTTTATTTTTATTTTTTGGCGAAAGCTCTTTCTGACTCTGTGTTTTCTTTTTTTGGCAAATGGGCAGCAATAAATTGTATTTATTTTTGAGCGGAGGCGACACAGAGGGACCTCAGTCTAGCCAGTACCTAGCTTCAAGGTGTGTGCATTAATAATGAGTATGACTTCATCGACCGAAGGGAGGCAGCACATGTCGTCCCGGCCAAATAGCTCGCAAAATGCTTGTATAGTTTCCGGTACAAATGACGCCCCCGAGGGGCCCAGACACAGACGGGCAGACAGCAGAAACTGAGACGTTGAGACGTTCAGACGTTGAGAAATGCCGATTGAGTGGTGGACATGCAAGTTCAATGTACTGCAAGCAGCCAATTCAATTGCGGGAGCAGCCATTGTAATGCCAATTGGGCATTAAGCGGAGCCAACTAATGTCCGTCTGTTCCCGCAGGCTGTCCCTGCCGCGCCACAGGACCACAAATTGCTGTCGTCAATGGATAAGTTTAGTGCACGCAGCGACAACTAAATGGGTATAATGGAAATAATGTCGACGCAGTCATTGAACGAAATACCCTACCACAAAGCCCCACAGCCCCACACCCGACCCGCTGTTGACTTGTAATATCTCTCGTGCCATACAAAACTGTCAGCCCCAACCATTAATATCTGGGTGGCCGCAGGAACGAAAGACAAACGAAGTAAATTTATAATGTGGCACACACACCTTCTTCAAGCAGACAGCTAAAGTCTCCGACTTGCCACACAATTGCGCCCGCCCCAACAGGGCAACTGGGCTGGGCTGGGCTGGTCTGGGCTGGGCTGTGTGTCTTAAAGAAAAAGTACAACAAATGTTGCGAAATATTAATATTGCATATATTTCTCTTGTTAAACTCAAATACAACTGACTTAAAGGGCATGCTTCAATCTTTAGCTGAGATATTGCGCGCTAGCCTTGATCCAGTCCAGCTAACTTGTGACTCGAGCAAAGCCAGTTGGTTGCCCTTACTGGCAACAGTAGATGGAGGAGATAGAGGTGACTGCACCACTGCTAGTTGGCTGTAGCAGATGCAGATGACTTTGCTGTAGGCAACCACAACGTCATGACAACGCTGGCATGCATCAACGGCTATTATCTCAAAGGTGCTGTTTTGCAACGATTCTGCAGTGTCAAAGATCGAGTGAGAGGTCAAGCCACAGCCGGAGGCCTGCTAGCAGCTGTAGGCCCTGTAGGCAATCACAGGTGTATTGATTGCACTGTAGTCCGGACACTGCACAAATTATGGACTCATTGCCAACTGGTAGAGCTGTGACTTGTGGAGCCGTAAACCACACTAGACGCATTGCAATAGGCCTATAATTAAGTTAACTCAGAGAATCTTTAGTCTAGCTTACACAGAGCATATCAGCGCAGAAAACTTGCTCAAATTGTTAATTTATCTAGAAGGAACTGAAATTAAATGTTTTAAAATTATTTCTTAGTATTCAACATGAAAAGATTAAATTGCCAACAGCTTTATAAATATATCCTATTCTTTAAGAACTGAGCTTTTATATATGATATAAGATTATTTTATATAATTTTATTTTTAAATAAGTTATGAAGTTATATCATATTCTTGCATATGTTAGATAATTCATCAATTTTCCGTATGTCAACTGCTGTGGCAACTGTCACATTCACATCTGCAGCAGCTGAATTTTCAGCAGAACATTCCCGTTTTTTTGAATTCATATCGTCGCGGCCTTCTCTTCATATTGGGAGCAAGATAATATTTGTTAAACGTAAATGATTTCCTCAATGAAATTAAATCGACTTTTGCCAGACACTTGTACCTTTATGTGCCTCTCTCACTCTCTGTTCATAATTCGCCAATTATCATTGTTCGACTTATTGGGCATGTGTATATACTTGAGAGATGTGGCTGCTGAGGTGTGATTAAATCGCACATATAATGGGGCCACAAAAAGAAATGAAAAAGGAAATTAAATACCATAATTACAGATTGTTTAACTTCGAGCTGTTTACATGGAGCTCGCTGGGTCCTTGACTGGGCAAATAATAATAAATAATATAATTATAGCCAACTTCTTTGATTGATTAGATGATTGAATCTCTCTCAGACTGCCAATTGATTGAAGAGCACACACACATTATGACATACCATATTTATTGGTATATTTTGTTTATTCATAGAGTTGATCTAATTGTCGTAGATCCATTCAGTTTGAAGAGATGCGAGGAAATGTTAGTTTTTTTGATTGGAATATCGGAAATTTTATATGACGCGCACTGCTGGCCATTTTCAATCTCAAATTGTAATTGGTGCCCAAAATCAAATAAAATTAAACGAAAAAAAGAAAAGAAAAACAGGAATGGGGCGTGTCGCTCGCGATGTGTCTTCTCTTTCAGTTTTCATGTGACAGTGTGCGCGAATGACATACCAAGAGCAGGCGGAGGAGGAGTAGGTAAGGCTAGCACAGCGATTTGTTTGCCATGCAAACATTTTTCGTGTATTTCCAAAGCGCCAAAAGCATGTCAAGGGAGCAAAAGCAAAGCAAAAGCAACGTCAAATGTCAGCGACAACGGCAACTGACAAGCATGTTACAGTTTAACTCATGGAAACTTTAATGCGTAAAGTCAACACACACACACACACACTACTATCAAAAAGTTTTCTTTATTTTTCTCCATGTAAGTTGTTAGCGTGTCCTAGTTTTTAATCGATTTCAATTACTAAACTTATTTTCTTCAGCACTTCAATTAACTTTGTTAAAGTAGAGAAAGAAAATACAGAACTAAATCCTTCAGCAGTCTCTCACACACACACACTCTCTCTCTCTCTCTCTCTGGCTAAGTAGTCTAATTAGGCATGGGAGACTGTGTAGAGTTCATGCACCTATTTGCTCAGTTGAGTGGCTCTTGAGTCTAGAGCTCCGAAGTTCTACGCCAACAGCTGAGGCTTGAGCTTACTTCTTAGTCAACAATGAATCGAGGGTAGATAGAGCTATTTTTGGAGGCAATTAAAAGGATATACATATATACCTGTTGTTGTTGAGCTGTCGTTATTTTTTTTTTGCTTTCACCTGCCAACGCGACATTTGTGTACTTGAAATCTTTGCAGTGATTCGAATGGTGTTTTTGTGTTGCTTGTTTTGTTCGCTAGAAATTAACATAAAAATGTCGTCGCATCATGACATAGACCGAAAAATATGGCCATTAGCTGGAATTTATGTTAGCTTTTAACGCGTATTTAATTTTATTTTAATGAGCTGGCAATTGAAGGCCCCCGAGCCGTGTCTGTCCCCGCCCACATTTCTGAATTGCGGTCAACATGTGTCCACTACGCGGAAGTCTAGTTTGGGAGGCCAAAGCCCGATGACCTCTTCAACTGTCTAAAGTATGGTAATGGACGAGGAGCCATCCTACCCACAGGCTCAACCAGACTACCAGGCCCAGACAGCAGCTAAACGCGTTTTAATTGGCTGCTGGCGGCACTTTTTATTTTCATCTCTGGCAGACATTAGGATTAGAATCTGGCATCTACTTTTTTTCTGTCGTATTGCAAAGCATCCATTTTATGCTAATTACAGTCAACGAGCCGCCACACCAACACCAGCACCAGCCAAAGTATGCCTGCCCCTGCGCCGTGGCTTCCATTTTTCCCAGGTATAATGGCATTGTAATTGCCACCACCAGCTCCACCCGATCCACCACCAGCAGCAGCAGCACCGATGGTGGCGCTACCACTCGAGTTGTAGACGCGTCCATTGTGGCCATTGCATAGATTCTGCTGGCAGGAGCGGTAGTAGGTGCGAAACGAGTCCGTTTTAACTCCATTCAGTATCTGCAATGTGCGTAAATTTTATTTCAGCCTCAAGCGCAATCTGTCTGGCAGTTGATCTGCCATTCATACTCACCGTCGGCTTATCCTGGCAGTCACGTAGAAAGGAAATGACTTTGTTCCTATTATGCTGCAGGCGATACATGTATGAAGAGAGACAAAAAACAAAATTAAGGGCGGAGCATAAGAAAAAGTTAGTTCAACAAAATTCTTAAAAATATTCCCAAAGATATTCAAAACGAAATAGACAAAGTTTGCATATTTATATAACTTATATCTAAGAATATCTGAGAGTAAATGTCTTTAAATATGTAGATTTTAAATCTAAGCTTCAAGTTTTGATTTTGTGTAATGAAAACCTTCTGAACTATAATAAGTGGCAACTGCAACAAGCTCTTGTTGACTGTGTCGAGTATCACTGAGCTTCACTTAATTTGTATTCATCATTAGGACTGGCCGGATGAAGATGAAGTTTTAATTGCATTATGCCAGAGCATCAGTGAAGCATTTGTCTGGATAGTGAGAGGCAGCAGATGCTGCAGCTCTCGTTGTCTGCGCCCGCAAGTAACTTTTAGTTCATTTCCCGCCGGCTCAATGCTTCTTTGATCCAGCAAATTCAATAACAAAGAGTTCAAGGCTTGCCGACTAATGAAGCGCTGGCAAAATGTTTATCCAACTCATTGTAAAAAAGAAACACATATATTTACAGAGGCGTGGGTGAGGCTGTGTGACGCTAGCGGATAGTAGACAAAGTTAAAGCCTTCCATATTAAGGAGGCTGCGTAGCTAGGAGAGTATAGGTTAGCAGCTGCGTATGCTATGACGTGGTGTGTGTCTCTGTCCCTTCCACAGTCTGAAACGGCTTTTGTGGCTTTTATACGCCTTTCTGGCTTTCCATTAAATTATGGTAATGGACTTTTTATGCACTCCACTTTCGGTCGTAGCCTTTTTGTTTGATTTTCGGCTGTGGCTGTGTGCAAATTAAAGCACAAAAGCCTCAATGTCAACAAAACCCCCCAAATTCTATTATTATTATTTGCATGCCAGCGTTAAAAACAATCGCCATAGAGCCACAGTTCTTGAAATCTCCCAACTGCCGAATATATGTGAACAAGTGCGTAATGCTCCCACCCAGCTGAGCACTTCATCAGCATCAGAATCACAGCTACTCCGAGCATCGCTCCCCACACGTAGGGCACTTGACGTCAAGTTTGTATTGCCAATTGCAGCTTTTCGTCTTATTGCCATGGCAAGCGCAGCATGTATTTGCCTTTTCAACTTTAACTGAAATGTTTTTGTTGCTGGCAAAAAGTTAATTTCCAAACTAGTTTTAAAAACTTATGCAATAGCACTAGAGCTTGCCTCAAACTTCAAAACAATTAGTCCAAAGTTTAAAGCTAAATCTTGACATTAACTTGAGTAGACTACCCAAGAGTCATATAAGTATGCTACTTTAAGAATTTGCAAAGAGTTTTCTGCTCAACTTTTACGCTTTTTTTGTAACTAAGTTAATTTGCATGAAGGTCACACAGCTATATCAACAGCTGGTGGAGTGAATTGCATATAAATGTAATTTAAAATGACACTCAAAATGATGCGAGTCCCTGGCACTTGTTACTCATATGCCACATGTGCCCATTGCCCATCATATATTCAATTACTCTTCCAGACTAAGTGTGTGTGGGTGTTGCAAGAGCCTGGCTAATTTTTTGAGCAAAAACTTTCGTTTCTTGCCACATTTTGATACAAAGTTTCGCCACCGAACTTTTTCCAGCTACATATACATATACATATGTACATGTATGTATACCGAAAAGAAATAGAAACAGCAGAATTTGACGACTGGGGTGCAGCTGCTACTTTGTTGCGCAGGGCAATCAGCCAGCTGTGGCTAAAAGGAGTTAAGTTGAGAATATACGACTCTAGTTGCTAGTTGCATGCTTATGACTGTTGGGGCGGCAACACGACTTTGTATGATACTCACAATCGCCTCTTGCCGTATTGTGAGACAGTACTTCTTGGTGCAGTTGAGGGTGCCCACAGCGGTGGCATTCGTCAGGCAGGTGGCATCGCTCTGGTTGAACAAGTAGCTGCACACGTAGCACTCGAGAGCTGCAAGTCCAAAAATCCATAAATAAAACTATATAGCAACTGTATAAACTATAAAAAGACGCATCTCGAAAATATTGAACGAGGTCATGACGTTGCTTTTCGCTTTCGCTCTGTGGCTGTTGATAGTCTTCATCCATGTAGATGATAAAACCGATGATGACAACGCGAATCATGATGATCATGATGTTGTTGTGCTTTTCTTAGAATTTATTTATAGGGAACGCAACACAACAACAACAACAGCAACAACAACAACTGAAACAACAAAACATACGAAAAATCTAAATAAAACACACACAAAATCTGCTTTTATTCAAATTAATTGCATTAAAGTGAGAATTTTGGCAACAGACTTTCTGTCTATTTGCCAAGTGGCACGACAGCGTCCTCGACATGTATCTATCCACACACAAACGTCTATGTATGCTTAATACACTCTATGCGTTTTGTGTAATAACAATGACGTCAATAGGCAACAACAACAACAACAACAACGTGTAACAAGAATAGCAACAGGCCAACAGCCAAAAGCTACAAATTGTAAAAACTGATTTCACGACACGAGACTTTGGCGCTACATAAAAATAGTCAAAATTTCGAAGATTCAAACAATATGTAACGCCTTTAGGCAGCAAATTGTCGAAGATTGAAATACCCTACGTTTTATATAAAAATACATATACATATATTTGATTCACATTAAATGTTATTATAACATTAACTGAAAGAGCTGTTAATTAACATTTCATTATGAAAGAAGACTGAAATAGAGTTGAGGTTCAAATGAACATAGGGTAGTCTTCTAGTGTTGTGAAATTCGTACAAGGAACGAGGTCTGACAACAAGAGAGTCGTCAGTGTGAAAGGAACCGAATGCAGCATTAGCAGAAAGACAAGAAGTTCGGTCGGCATACAAAAAGATAAGAGATAAGACGGAATTGTTACTCGCTGCGCTCTAAGTCTGATTGCATAATAGAAAATAAAATGGAGACTGAAATGCCTACTGAGTATGCATCAGGCTCATCCCCATTCCCGACTTATACGTACATACATCTATACATATGCATACAATTATTATTATCCACAATTACAAAACAGATTAGTTAGTCTAAAACTAATAGAAATGGAAAAGTTGCTAAGCAGAATTTCCTATCATATATTAACTAGTTATACCATGTTGCCTATACTATTGTATATTCCACATCAATATTTGGTCACATATCTACTAGTCACGCTAGCATACCCTTTGAGCAGTTCATCATTGAAAAGCATTAGCTCTTGGTACGGTCCCAGACCCCAAACGACCCTGTGCCTTTACATCGACCGATTGTCTAACAGCTGGCGCAGCTGAACCAGTCGCCTCCATCGCCACCTTGTGCCCCCTACTCATCTCATCACATCTCATGAGGGCAATCATAATAATGAGCTGTGCTCTTTTAATAGCGCTTTTACATATTCACAAATTCATCGTAAAAACTGTGTATGAAGAAAAAAAATCACAATCATTTCGGGACTATTTTTATAAATTTTGCACTGCGATTTCTGCATAAGACCAACTCAATTGGCACTGGGCACGCTTCAGTTCTCCGTATTCACGAGTCAGTCAGTAAAACACGCATCATTCATTCGTGCGAAATTGTAGCGCCCAAATACGATAGAAATTAACTCGACGCACAGTGGGTCAGGCCAATAGGCATTTGATCAAATCAATTAGTTTTATAACAGCAAAGGAATGCACCATATTTGCAGTAGATAACTATCTCAAGTTAATACGATTTTATGATTGAAATCAGAACTCATAAACGTCGTTAGTCATCGTCAATTGAACTCATGGGCAAATAATTGAAATGGTTAAACAATGTTAGGCAAATATGATATATCAGCGTTGACTTTGAGTACATAATGATAGTATGAGTAGAGGATGCACTAACATTTTTATACTTATTTAACAAGTGGAAATAATGAAACCAGGGCTGCAAGCTCAAAGTTTGTAGTTGGTTTTTTTTTTTTGGCAAGTTTTACATTCCTTGTTAACTTTTCAATCTTGTCTAAAACACATGCATTATATGAGTGAAGCAGCTTTATGATTTTAGAGATTATTTTACACATGAAACTCTTATATTAACATCCTTATCAAACACTTACGTATACTTAATATTAAGCATACCATGGCAGACTCTTTGAAAACAAATATAAAATCAAAATTTCTCAATTCAAAATGCCTCAATTATGATGTATAAAAATATTCAGGTGTTTTGGCCACACGGTTAGGCGAGCGCTAAAAATATTGTATTATACCGAGAGATCTTTGAGAAATTATGTTTATCATCTTTTGTGTAGCAATCAATAAATTAAATGCGGTCACTGGAGAGTGGCGTCGACAGCTGAACCAGAGATGGGTTATTATATATATATATAGATATACAAATATAAAGATATTTATGGCTAATAGACGGCAACTGCATATACTTAAATACAAATATTAAAACATAGTATATGTGAAATACGCAAAGCAGAGCAAAGTTCTTGGAATCATGTTGAGGTCTCAGATTCAGAAAACGTGCCAAGTCAAAATAAGAAAATAGTAGAAATGTTTCGAATTTACCTGTTCTTTCCTAGCTGTCATATATATTATTTTGAATACCAAGTAGACAAGTCTCGAAATAAAGCAACAGCTAATTTAGTTAAGTGGAAATTGAATATTCGACAAAAGATACATGCATATGAATAAGCATAAATATGCATAAATGTATTTCTTATGATAATATCAAATGCGTATACAAACCGTTTGTAAAATGGGGAGACAGGCAAATGACATAAAATGCCAACAGGAGGGAGACTTTCGGCATCTCAAGTTGTCTTCACTTCGACTGCTTTTCGCTATTGACAGCTGATAATGATTCCGGCTTTGGGTCTGAAGTATGACTGAAGCTGACAGCCAACAGCCGAGGGCTTGCCTGGCAAATTGTTGTCCTAGTGCTGTTTGCCTTTTAGAGTAATGGATGGGTAGTTGTTGTACATGTACATATATCTTATCAGTTGGCACCTGCCGATAAGGTGTGGGACAGGCCAACTGTCTTTAATATCTCTGTTATCACTTCATTGCTGATCTTATCATTGATTAATCACTTACAAAGTTATGCTACTTGAATTGATGATTATTTACAGCCTGAACGCTATGTGCCCGGCTCACCCATCTTTCGTGACAGCAGCCCAGCACCCGATGCCACGCCTACAACGCCTATAACAGCAGCACCCTCAGCATCAGCACCCACGTCGACTAGAAATAAAACGGTCGCTTCACCAACCTCCAGGAGTCGTGGTCAAGGTAAGCAACTGCCTTTAGCCTTTCAGTAAACTCAATTTTCCGACAGATTTTCTTTATTGACTGACTGTACTCGCATGTCCCATTCCAGCGCACGCACATGTTTTGGCATATTCCACGCCCCCCACAACGCTTGACACACTTTCAGTGACATTTTGTGTAAATAAAGCTGCTCGAGCAGCTGGCTTGTAATGCTTTCTCCCAACGGGGCGCGACATATGAAAAGATTCGACATGTTGCCATTTCTTTTTAGGTCAAAGTCTTTAGACTCCTTTTCCGGTGTGGGCGGACAACTGAAAAGGGGGCGTGGTATATGCCAGAAATGGCAACACACACACACATAGCTGCGTACACTGTTATTTTCGGCTATTTTGCCAATTTGCCATTGAGCAGCTCAGGTGTATACACACAGCCAGAGGTAAACATCAACAAGAGCATATCCATAGCCATTCAAGCTATGTGCAGACATACGTTAGACGAATCTTCCACTCAATTATTTGTGTGGAATTTGATTATACTGCGATATTATCTATCTACATATCTCAGTGCGCTGCTCTGCTCTGCTATGTTCTGCTCTGCTCAATGTTGTTTTTTTTATTTTGTTGTTTTGTTTTGTTTTCCTCGAAATCTCAAAGCTGTTTACGTGCCAAATTGCACAGGTTGAATACAGCGGGGCGGCGTTTCCGTGAGCGTAACGGTAAAGTACCCTGAAACCAAAGCGTCTCCATCCGCAACCCTACCTTACCAATAGTATATATGAGTCATTTAGTGTGTGTGTGTGTTGCTACACACCTGTATGGGGGGATTACGGTGCGTGTCACGCTACAATTTATCGATTTTATTTGTTGATTTAGAGCGTGCGATTTTCACAGCTCGATTCTCGTATAATCAGACAATGCAATTAAACTTCTATTGTAGAAACTAAGCAGTTTAATTAAATGAATGAACTGAATGACATTGGCTTAAAGTTTTACAAAGTAACAGGAAAACATTGTAAGCCAATTGAGCTAGCTTAAAGTATGCCAAGAAATTGTGCGGAAGATTGAATTTTATAAAAGCTGAAATAAATTAGAAATGCAAAGACTTATGCCGGCAAATTAAATAGTTAAATAAGATGTATTTTACAGTTAGACAAACTTGCAGCTTAAAGTGAAATTTAGAGAAGTATATACATATAATAATCTGAGCAAAGGTTTAAGCTTTCAATAAAACTTTGATGTAAAACTAAGCATTAACATGATTATGTTAATACTTAACATGTTATGTTAATCTTTAACATTTTATGTTAATACTTAATATTTTATGTTAAAGTCTTTAAAGCATTTTTAAACTTTGAAACACGCATTATACGCTTCAGCTCAACTTAAGCCTTTTACTTCTTCTCATCGCCAGCCATGACAATATCCCTTTCACATGGAACACCGGGCAATAATACGGCCACAAAGACCACCGCAAACAACAACAACAACCAAGCCAAGCCGCTGCCCAGCTGCTATATGAGCACTCGATCCGCGGCAATGATGGCTCTGGCGCTGGGCCAACAGTCCGGCGAGAAGGCCACAGCCACTGCAGCTGCTGGCAAACAATCCACGTCCAGTTCCAGTTCCGGTTCCAACAACAGAACTATGTCTACAACACGTCCTGCTAACCGAACCACGCCCACAACTGCACCTGTGTCCACTGCGAATACTGCTCAATCAACCTT